>CM076570.1:81684211-82284211 GCA_034641835.2 Pinus albicaulis
GGTTCCTTCTTTCTTTCCTTCTTATGTGGATTTTTCGAGGCATAGTGCCCATGCTCGTGACAGTGAATGCACTTGATCTTGGACAAGTCTCTCTTGCCCTCTTCACCTTGGGACTTCTTTCCCTTAGCTTTCATGACTTTTCCCACATATGAAAAATATTCTTATTTTTCTTTGTCGGAGGTATCGTCTCTGGTGCTCCACCTTATCTCTTCTATTACCAAGTCAGACCACAAATGCTCCCAGCCTGGTAACTTGTCCCTCCCATTCACAGAGTCCTAATAACTATGCCATCTCTTGGGAAGGCCTAGAAGTGCTAGGCTCACCAAATCATCCTGGGCTATTCTCACACCAAAACTTCCAAGATCATCTCGACATTGATTGAAATTCGTCAAGTATGTGTATCATCTTGCGCACCTCCATCTTGATCTTTTGGAGCTTTTCTGTCAGCACCAACTTATTTTGGTCGCTGGTATTTTGAAACAGATTTTTCAAGGCCTTTCACATAGCATATTGGGTTTCCTTCCCATGGAGACTCGAGACAATATGATGTCGAACTCCCTCTAACAAGACCCTTCTCGCATTTTCTACCTTCTTCTTCCATCCATCAAGAAGATGAGCATTTACTGTTGCAGGCTTGGGAATATCAATATCTATGAATTCCTTCAACCTGTTGTCCTCCAACACCACCTCCATCCTTTTCTTCCATGTTATGTAATTCAAATTTCCCTCAAGAGCATATTCGAGTCTCAAGCCATTGAATGACATCTTGATCTATTACTAGACCTTGAAGAATAAATCTGCAAATTTGAATCTGTTCACAACAAACTCAATTTCTTCTCTTCTATTGTGATTCCTAGCACTCTAATACCATGTAGAAAATCCACGTAGATTCAAATTTATCTTGTAATTTTTTAAAACAAAATACTTGAATCTGCTTTACAAATTCCAGAAACAAAAAACAATCGCACAATCACATATAAGCAAGAGAAATAAATTATCAATCACAAAACACAAGGTGTATCTAGGGAAAGCAACTGCTCAAAACCCCACTATCTGTATATTGCATAAAGTCAAGACCATGAAGCAATACAATTTTATTTCCCTTCCTGGGAAACCTTTGCACTATGTTGATTGTCTCAATACCACCCTGTGCATAATATTCTCTTGAACACCTTTCTCTCACAAGCTCCACACACAAACTCGTGCTTCTGATTTCTTGGTCTCACCAACTCGTGCTCACCAAAAAAATGATTAAACTTGTGCCTTCATTCCTTATTTTACGTTTTATCTAATTAAGGAATGATTTATTTTAGGCCTTCTTATGATTGCATGCACTATCTGTACAATTTTCTAATTATACAACTAATAGTTATCTTCCCTTTAACCCCAATCACAACTGGGTCTTCCTTAGAGATGACATGCAACAACTATTTATAGTGAATTATCAGTTAACTAATTGATCACTACTTGTGAATTAAATCATATTTAATTCACTGGACCTATCACTAGCTCATCTCTCATTTAGCACTATTTAAACTGATTTTAACTCAATTAATTGAGTTAACTAATTACAACTAACAAATAATTCAACCAAGGGTCATAAAAAGTAGGAGATCCCTTTGCATGCTTCCTCTTAGACCTCCAACTAGAATTTCCTAAGCTAAATAAGTATTCCTGACTCAATTAACTAATACAAGTTATCATGAGATGAAATTACAATTTTTCTTTCAATTTAATTCAGGGAAAATTAAATCAAAAGCCTTGTATGGTAGCCATTTCTAGGTGCCATTTTATGGATTTCATTTTTGGATGCCAATTTCACTATTTCTTGTTGCAAATTTCAACACAGTGCATGAGGGTCAAAGACTGAAGATTATGTGGAGCACCTCCACCACTGGGTGCTTTCCATGTTTGGCTACTAATATAGTGAGTGTGAGTAGAAGAGAAGAGAAGGCCACTAGATGATTGTTGGGTTTGGTAACTGATCTAGTGTGTATGCGAGAGAAGAGAAGAGAATAACATTGGATTTTTTTGTGTTTGGAAATCGATCCAATGCATGTGAATCAAAGAAGCAAAGAGAATATCGAAGATAAGTATCGATATTTGATTGGATTTTATGAATTTCATAATTATGAACATAATTTAATATTCTGAGTTGTCATGATTTTTTTAATGAGCTAATGCGTTTTTTTTATTTTTTATGATAAGAAGTAAAATCAAAATGCAGGGTTCACCTCATGGATAAATTGCATGTGCGGTATGATTTAATTTAATTTTCAACATTATTTATGATGAATCTCATAAAATATTGTATGCCATGACGTAGGAAAGCATGGTCACTGCACGGTTTGGGTAAATGGAGTTGGTTGTAAGGTTAGATAGAATCAACAACAGGGGTATTAAAGCATGCAACAGTACGTTGGAGTTAGAGATTTCAGGAACAAGGCCATTGTGGGACATTACCACCCAATAGTGTCCATTCATTCTAGGAAGAATGCCATGATAGATATGAAGATGTTGAGGCAGGGACTTTCCTCATTCATGAAACTCTTATGATGAGAGGAAGCCTTTCCAAGGGAAGGGGGTTCCTAAACATGGAAGGAGAGTGACTGCGAAAAAAGAGGAATAGAATCACCAAAGGGACTGGGATTTAAAGAAGGGTATGCCATAAATCAATTTGGTTTAAAAAGGGTCATTGGAATGAATGATTGGAATCATAAGCACATTAGGTGTATCCTGGGAAGCAACGGACTATTCGTTGAAGAAACAAGGAGTGTAAGGGACAAGAAAGTTTGATAGTGGAGGTAGGAAACACTCTAGGAAAAAGGAAAGGATATCAAGTTGGATTGGATGCAGAAAAAGCCCCAGAAACTACAAAAGCACCACTAAAAGATGGTTGATTTAAAGAATGTTATGCTCATTGAGTTATTGGGTAAGAAACTATGTATGTAAGATAGAATTGTAATTGAGATACACTTATAAAGCTCATAGTAATTTATGTTTGGGTCAAACATGTCCTGTAATTATGTTTTGGGATAAGAAAAATGAGGATGATGTTCCTCCAATGGGGTGGGTTTTATGAAAACCATTTCGGGATAATCCCCTATTGTAAATATTGTAATCATATTTCTCAAAATATAAACTATCTAACACATGGGACACAAATTTCAAAGCTTAGGGAGGGAGATTGCTTCGAAAATTAGAGGAAGTCAACTATTTAATTCCAATTATGGAAAGTTGACTAGAGGCCATAAGTGGGTTGATTGCACATTATGGAAGAAGGAAAAAAAGGATGATATCCATAGCCTATTTGGGCAAGCCCATAAGAAAAATGACAAGTAATTAATCAATAGAGTGGGATATGCTCGTAGGATCTGACACCAACAACCACCCTAGACATAATGGAATGATGGAGGTGTTGGAGAAAGAGATAGTCAGTAGTGGCAAAGGGTACATTCATTCATTCGTTCATCGAGAGTTTTTGAACTCATCGATGGGGGAATCATATGACTGAGGGAGGCTGAAGATGAAGCATAGAGATAAGGAATCAATACGAGTTTAGATAGAGCATGCGGATAAGAGGATGAAGAGTGCAAGAAGGAAGTTTGGGAAAGAGGAGCGATGGATTCTAGAGGAGCTCGAGATCATCATTTCATGAGGAATGCAATAGGAGCATTAATGTGTCGGTATAATACTAAGGACTAATTTTTATTCCTCTCGGGAAGGTATAATTTGTAGGAGGTTGATGTCAGGAATTATCAGGAGAAAGTGGTTGTTGGGTGGAGATCAGTGGGTCTCTTGACTCCCAATGGTGTTGATTGTGAGAGTAATCCCTTGATCACCCTTCCTCAAGCTCTAAAATATGGCTCAGGGGTGATTGGCTGCCAGAAATACTGCAATGAAGGCCAATCTAAGGTTGGGTGGATATTTATAGTCCCGATCTCAGTTTCCAAGTCCTTCATTATAAGATAACTACTTAATTTCTCTATGTGCAAGTGAATTTTATATGTATGTGAATTGTGCTTTTTAAATTCCATTATGAATGTGTGTAATGTGATTATAGGATTATGGAATGTTGATGTCTTGTGCATTCATGAGTAATGATAAATACATGTATTAATCCTATCAAATTTAAATTCCTGTAATGTTGATCTCTGGTGCAATCCTGAGGAATGGGTTAATTTCTATGTCCATCTCATAAGTTTAAATTTATAATAATGGAATGAATATAATAGATGTGTAATATCTATGCTTCTATGTTTATTGTGTTGTTGAAATATTTAAGCTGATGTTAAGGAATGATTTCTTGCATGTTAGTTAGGAGTGTTTTAATTCCTCTGTGATAAATGAAGAAGGGGCCGACTTATATGCATAATAACTCATCTTGAATTCAATTTTAATACCTGAGTGTGGGATATGGGTAGTCTTTGTTTTCGATTGAATTCTCATATCTTAATGGTTTTAATAATATTCCCTTATGTGTATTACTAAGCCCGAAAGAGATAACACATGTATATAAAATAAAAACTCAGGAGAGATAGGCCATGATGACCGAGTTGAGGAATCCTCGATTCATATATATATAGATGCAAAATCATAAGGAGTGCAAAATAAAATAAATGTTGAAAAGAAAATTTTGGACGTCCTTCCATTATGAAACAATAATATTCTCGTTAGTGTCATAGTTCTAGAGGGGTAGAACACTAATGAGGAACCCCTCCCCCCTCTCAGTACCTCAGGTGGTCACCCCACCGCCCCCCCTCATTTTTCTAATCCGGTATGAATGATTGTCCATCATTGATCTAGGGGTGCATGACCAAGGCATGGAACCACAACTAAGGACCACCCCCACGACACATGATATCACGAGGGGGTGGTTCCTCATTTGATCTTAACTGTTGATTTCCACGCCATATGAGGGTCGTTTATCAGTCAAGGAGGAGGTGGAAGTGTTGTAATATATATATATACCACCCCCACGACACATGACATCACGAGGGGGTGATTCCTCATTTGATCTTGACTGTTGATTGCCACGCCATATGAGGGTCGTTTATCAATCAAGGGTGAGGTGGAAGTGTTGTAATATGTGTGTGTGTGTGTGTTTGTGACGGAGGGAAGTTCAATTGCGGACATGCAACCAGGGGTTATGCCCATGATACTAATTTTCAGTGCTCGAATTTTTAAAATGGATATCTCTTATGCCTAGAACAAAAGTCATGGGGAATTTATGTCTCGAGGTATTCATGTCTCGATATGGGAATCATTACCATTAGTTGAAGGAAAATTATTTTAGCACAAAGGAAAGAGTTGGGTGGTACCCAAACTATGGTCTTTGGCATGGACTTAGGTTGATATAGCACCATGATGGCATGCCACGTGGCAGCCAAATTTAGCCTTTTGGAATGGCCAAGTGGGCCAAAAATGGGTGACATGTGAAACACCTAGAGGTGGCCACCTAGATAGGATGATGTCACCCTGACGGTCTAGAAGGAGGGCTATGACAAAAGGCCTAGGGAAAATGCGAGGAATGACATCACCTTGACAATTTTGAAAAAGGGGATAACGATAAAGGGCTGGGGTATTTACGTGGGGAACAAATAAATTCCAAAAAAATGACGAATAAGTGGCTCTGCCTTGGGAGATTTGGAAGGGTGATGTTAGAGTGGTGCCACCCCAGAGGTTTTCGAAGGATCACAAAGTGAAAAACCGAGGGAATTTGCGCCTCGAGGAACCAAAAAATTCCCAACAACTGATAGAAACAAGTTCTCGATGATGAACGACAATAAATCTGTCCCAATTTGAGAAACGTCAGTGTGATGTAGATAGAAAATGGCAGGGGTTTTTATGTCAGGGGTGGTCCTTGTTTAATATGGGTCTTTAATTCCTCCTGTGGTTGTGGTCGTCAATCGTGTAAGGGGGCCATGTATATTGATATGGCCCACACCACGGGGAGGTGTGCTAACATGGAACCATACGATGTAATGACATTGGAGTGAGATAGGTTCCATGTGGGAACCACACAAGTTCCACATGGAAGGACATGGTGATGTGGAAAGAGGTCATTAATGAAACCTTTGAATGACCATATATTTCAATATGGAAGTCAGATTGAGGCAAAATTTTATATCGTTGAAAAGATATCAATGAGACAAATGAAATGGTGTTGTTTATTTTAGGTTTTGAAGAGTTTGATAAGTGAAAATTTGTTATGATCCCATTTATTTAACAAGACATTGGAGGTTGGGTCAATAATATTGAATGCCTCTTTCTACCTCTAGTATGACCTGTGGGTGGATGGGGGTATGTTACATGTACCAAAAATTGACAAAGGTTTGACAACAAGATTGAAGTTAGAAGATCATGACCAGGAGGCCATGCATTATTTTTACCTTCAAAGTCTAATGTGAGAGCATTTCTTCAATTCAAGAAAGCCTAGGAGGTCTTGTCACATTTATTAAATGGAGCGGGCTCCCTTAATTTAATTTAAGTAAAATTAATGTAATTAAAGACAGGGATTTTATTTTCTTGTTGAAATAGATATTTAATTAGGAAATGAGGAATTATTTCCTCATCGACATGTAATGCACTATTGGACATAGTTGTTGAGAATTCAAAGATTTTAGGCTTAGATTTGATATTTTCCTTGTATATATTATTAGATCCGTCTTAAATTAGTAGATCTCAAAAAGCCATATTTGTTGTATGTAATTGATCTTTGTAAATGAAAGAGAAGAGGAGAGAAGAATCAATAAGAAATAGTTAAGACAAGCTAAAGGATCGAGAGAGGTCCAAGAGAGTGGAAAGAGCCAATTATTGTGTACTCATGACATACTTGTACAAATTTTGTGTGAATGCATATTGTGAAATTATCATCCATTATTTGTTCTTGGTCTTGGTTTGTTTAGAGTTAATGTGAATTTCATTCGTACAATTCATATATAATCCAATACCTTGATATTTGTTTGGAAAATTGACTAGTGTGCTTGTTATCACTCGATTCAAGTAGTGGGAGTAATTTGAAAGGATTTAGCCAAGGAGGAAAACAATAAGGGGCAGGTCACAGGATAAATTGCTGCAGGTTAACCAATGAACTGAGGTTGTAGAGAAATCCATGTTAATAGGGGGCAAACAAAGTTGTAGAGTGATTTCTATTGATAGTGGCGAAATACAGAGTTATGTCCTATCAGAAATGAAGGAATAATAATGTGGAAAATTAGTGAAAAAACTTGAGCCTAATCCAATATCCATCAATTAACAAAAAATATTTCCCCATATTCGTCCCCATATAACTCTTTACTTACGAGCACTCCATCATTAAGATTGCCAAGCACTCTACTGACGAGACCGTCGAGCACTCCACCGCAGAGACTGTCAAGCATTCTACCATCGCGACCAGTATGTTGACCTGTTAACTAATGATCCTAATAGACATAAACATTGACATTAAGTTTTTTCTTGTTTTCTGCCACGACCCAGCTTAGAAAGCATAAAATAGTTGTGAGAATATGCCGAAGACCGAGTGGTATCATCTATTAATCCACTGACAAAATGTTTTCCATCTGTTATAGTATTATCTATCAACCTATTGGAAATCAGGTTGATGTATATATCATGACGCAAGCCTTTTAAAAGTTCAGATACTCATTACAACACCAATTCGATAACCCATCGTGGGTTCTGAGATATTTTGCTATCGAGATCCATCATTAGATTTGTTGCTTCCCTGTGACGAGGAAGAAAGGTTGTAGTTTAACCAGCCTAGATCCATCTTAACTCCAGATCTATCAAGCGCCGAGAGGGATCAAATCTATCGAGGTTCAAACCTCTTTTTTGAGTGCAAAAATTGAGGAAAGTTTTTCACCTTGAGAGATTTGATCCCTCTCGATGCTTGATAGATCCGGAGTTAAGATGGATCTAGGTTGGGTTTAGTCATGTGCGACTAAGGAAAATCTATCGATAATATGAGGAACATATGATTAATTTTATCAATAATATGTAAATACATCTAATATTAATCTAACCATTTTAAATATGCTAAGTATGTCTAAGATTTATCGAGTTATTTTAATTTTAAATTTAATTTGTTACCTCAGTTTGTTGAGATGATAAATATTGTCAAATAACATTAATGGTGAAAAATGATGAAAAAAAATTTGAATGCAAAGTGAATAATAAGAATGTAGTCAATTACAAATAGCCTTCATTGTGATCAATATCAAACTATTTTCTTTTACTATTCTTATTGTCACCCTTGTTGGTTTTCTCACCTTTTCATATTGATTATATGAAAATGACAGTTGGAATTGTAAACCATTTAAATATTTAGCTCGAGTTGTTGTAGTTGTCTAGTCAATTTAGTGTTCCTGAATTGATAACATAAATTGTCAACCAGGGCTAGTAAACTGTTGAAGTGAAGTGCACCATATGTGCCTAAGTATCCTCTTTCTACTTCGTTGTGTTCAATGTTTTTCTAATGTTTTTGATTTTATGTTTATTGTTTATTTGATGCTAAGGTGAAAACTAAATTAATAGCAAAGAAAAGTTATTGAATGCTCTAAAACAGAATAAGATCTACTCTAAACTAGGAATGATAAAAAGAACAGAGAATGCTAATCCACAGATTGTAAATATGCTAAGAAAGTAACTCATAACATTAAAATTATTCCAATTCACTTCATTATAGATATATTGGAACAAACTGAGAAAAGGATTAGTTCTGATGTGATGAGGTTCTCTTAGAAAACAATAACTTAAAACATCACAGAGAACTCTTATTCATTGTTAGAGATTTGCTGGAACAACTTGAGAAAAAGATCATCTGTAACATAGTAAGGAACCCTATGCTAAAATAACTTATGATACTATAATTAACTCATTCTGCAACTCACAATATTATTATTAAGTCTCATTCAAGGATTAGAGATTTATTGGGACAACTTGAGAAAAAGACTGTTTGAAAAATCGTGAGAATCTCTTATATAATTGCAGAACAGAAAATGTTAATAACTCAAAATAATATAACTAACTCTCGTTTATATAATAGTGATGTGTTAGAAGAGTTTGAGAACAAGAGTAGCTTATAAAACTTTTGCATGTCCTCATGCAATCAATCCATGTATTCTGAAACTTCAGCAAGGACATCTAGCTTCATTTTTCTTCTTTGCTTGGTGTTCAATGGCATTCTAGGCTTCCTCATAAAAAATTTGAACCTTGAATTTATAAGTGCCCTGTTCAATTTCTTGTTTTTCTTCTTCAGCTTCCTACTAGCCTTATACAATTTTTTCATTTGCAGAGATAGAGTTGTGTTCATGTCACTTTTCAGTTTGACTTGTTCCCTTAAAATTTCATTTTCATTTTTTATATGCCTATTCAGTACCTCCAATTCATATTTGTCTCTTTTAAGCATTTCAATTGGAGGTTCTTGTGGACTGGGAGTTCTTTCTCTGTTTTCTGAGGCTCTTTTTTCTAATGATTCAACATAATCATAGATCTATTGTTGGGCTGGATCTACATCCGGAGTTCCTCTATCAGGATCTTCTTCATACTGGTATTTAGGAGATCTGTCAATTGGTGTCTCTTCATCTTCAATATTTATGATTCCTGTTTTCTTGACTCCTGTCTTTTTCATTATGCCTTTAAGCTTATGACTTCTTCTCAGTTTAGATGGTCCCTCATTTTTCTCTTTAACATCCTTTCTTGTTACCTTTTCCTTTCTGAGTTGTTTCTTGATTTTGGCCAATTTTTCAGAGATTATTTCCTCACTGTCTTCTTGTGTTGATATATTGGTTTTGATTTCAACAGATTTGGCAACTTTTCCCCTCTTTCTTCTTCTTACAGGTTTTTCTTCAGATAGAGTTTCCTTAGCTTCTTCAAAATTATTTCTCAAGAGGAATTCATCCCAACTATCTCCTACCTTCTTCAAATGATACTCAATTAAAATTTTAATTAAGCCATGATGATATAAGGTGGTTTCTGAGAACTGAATCCTTTTCTGGACATTAGAAGCCATCATTTTTAGACCATTGAGCAAGAAAAAAGGTATATTTATCTCTTCATCTAGAAAATTCATCATGAGTCTAATGTGATAAACATATAAAGTGCCAAATATCCTCTCACAGGTTATGAACTTTTCTAGAATTAGCAACATATTTCTCCATTTATTTTTCAAGGCTGAACTAGAAATGCCTTTCTTAAATACTGAAATGTCCATACCTGGTGTTTTTAACATCTGTCTCCAGGCTTCATTGTGAAATTATTTGTTTCTAAACCAATGCTCTCCTTGCCTCGGCAACTCTGTTGCTTCTGCTATGAATGACTCCGTAATGATGAACTTGATATCACCAATTTCGACCTCTGACCCATTGAATGACCGAGCAAATGACTTGGTGACCTCCTTGTGAAATCCATTGACCTTCTCCATAAACTTTAGCCATCCAACCTGCTGTAACATCTCTTTAATCTGAGGATAACCTTCTAGATATTTAGTTCCGATTGGCTCTGACCTTACAATAAGTCCCATTGCTTGTTTTCCTCAGCTTCAATTCACTACTCTGTTACTACCCTCTTGTTTGGGTTAAAAATGGCTGTAGAGGGTTGTCTCACCCTAAAAATGACTTCTTTGTTTCTGCAGACAGGAATTGGCTACGGAATATAATGGCATTGAGTGGATACGGAATGAGTGAAATACGATAAGGGTAAATCATAAGAATGATTGAGTTTAAGAGTTTAACATGGAGTAAAGGACCGCGAAGAAATCTCATGAAGATTTTCAAAATCATCAATGAATGTTTCGGTTTAATGACGTGACCTAATAGGTCACTTCAAGTACTGACCATTAACTTCTAATTAATGATGATTTGATATGGGGCGGAATGGAAGGGATTTGTTCAAGGATTTTATGATAGGCTTGATCAAATCGAATAACAAAATAACTTTATGAAACATACATATGACTTAACCATATTATATCTTTCATAATTTTCTATCAAAAGAATTTCACACACAATTTTACCTTAGCCTCTTTTTTTTTTTTGTGCTGCTTTGATATGCTTTGTCTTTCCTCTGAAAATTATTGATCTTTTAGCCTCCATAATCATTTTGATTTTGCTTGCTGAAGTATGTTTTCAGGATCAATTGGCTGCAGAACAAGTGGCTATTGAATAGTTGACTGCAAAAAAGATGGCTGCAGAAAATATGGCTACAGAATAGCTGGCTGCAGAATGTACCTGTAAAAACTTTGAGACATGGAATGACATGAATTGAAATATGGATGGAATGGAGTATGAAATGAAATGAGATGGATCATGAAATGGGGTGGAATGAAGTATGAAATGAAGTGAAATATGATGGAATGAGATGAATCATAAATTTGGAATGGAATGGAATATGAAAAGTGAGTCTGCAACTTATGATTTTATGATACTTGATTGCCGAAAAAGAACAATTTTGAAAATCTAAAGTGTCAGAAAAAATTATGATTTTCACCTTATCTTTTCTGTATAAACATGCCAATAAATTATTGGTTTCCATGTTTATACCCTGTTTTCTTTTTTTTTCTTTTTTTAACCCGATTAAAGAAGTTAAGTTAATGAAGAAGAAGAAGGATTCTTCTTCATTAACTTCACATCACTGCTTTCTTGGAATTTCTTGACAAATTCTTCTCTTGAAAGTGGTTTATGATACAATTTCAATCTGTGACCATTTACAAGAAAAACCACCTTATCTTCATCTATTGTCCTGATTTTTATTGCTCCGTTGTCAAAGATTTTCACAATTTCATATGGCCCAAGCCAATGAGTTTGGAATTTACCTTGAAAATCTTTGAACTTTGAATCAAACAAGAGGGCTCAGTCACCTTCTTTAAATTTATTTTCCTTAATGTACTTATCATGCCATTTAGTCCTTTGTTGTTGGATTATATTTTTTCTCTGGACTACATCATGTCTGATCACATCCAATTCATTAATTTGCTCCAATCTGTGCTTTTGTGCCTCTTTTAAATCAAGTCCTAGCTGGACTGCCATTTTAAAAGTTTGAATCTGAAACTCTATGGGAAACAAGACTTGTTTTCCATAAACAAGTTCATAAGGGGTATGACCTGTTGTGATTCTCCATGTAGTCCTATAGGCCCACAAGGCTTCAGGAAGCCTGTCTTCCCAATCCCTTCTATGTAAATGAACAGTCTTTGTTAGGATCCCTTCAATGGCCTTATTGGTAAATTCCACTTGGCCATTTGCTTGTGGATGATAGGGAGTAGATTTTCTATGTCTGATTTTGTACTTCTCTACAATTTGTTCCACCAACTTTGATGTGAATTGAGCTCCTTGATCTGTAACAATTTCTCTTGGGACACCAAAACGAGTAAAAATATCCTCAAAAAGAAAATTAACTACAGATTTTTCAGTAGCAGAAATTAATGGCTTGGCCTCTACCCATTTGGTAACATAATCAGTGCAAACTAATATGTATTTCTTTTGTTTTGATGGAGGATTAATAGGTCCTACAAAATCTAAAGCCCACTTCTCAAAAGTTTCAATATGTACCTGAGGCTGTAATGGCATCTCACTTGAAGGAGAAGATTTCCCTACCCTTTGGCAGTTGTCACACCTTTTGACATACTCTTTAGCATCTTTAAAGAGGGATGGAAAATAATATCCTAAATGAAGGATCTTATAAGTTGTCCTTTTATCAGCAAAGTGTCCACCACAAGGTTCATCATGACATGCCTTGAGAATCTTAGGCATCTCGTCTTCTTGAACACATCTCCTAATAATAAATTCTGGACCTGTTTTGTATAACTCATTAGCAACCCATGAATATTTTTCACTGTCATAAATAATCTTTCTTTTATCTCTTGCATTCATAATTGAAGGAAATTTCCCTGAAACTAGATAATTGGCAATGTCAACAAACCAAGGAGTTTGAGTAGAAATTGCAAAAAGATATTCATCAGGGAATTGATCTTCAACTGGAGTATTATCTTTAATGTTTTGGAGTCTAGATAGGAAATCAGCAACTGTATTTTGTTTTTCAGGCCTATCTAGAATGGTGATGTTAAATTCCTATAAAAGAAATAACCATCTTATGAATTTGCCATTAGTAATTGATTTGTTCATTAGATATTTAATTGCAGAGTGATCTGTGTGAACAAAAGTTTCATAGCCTGTTATATAGTGTCTGAATTTATTTACGGCATGAACAACAGCTAAGAACTCTTTTTCAGTTACAATATAATTTAACTCCGAAGGGGTCAGATTTTTACTTGTATAGTAGATGGCATAAGGAATCAGGTCTTTTTGACGCAACAAAACTGAAATTCAGCCCCACGGAGAGATGGTCAACCGTCGTCATGGCTCTGTCCGCATTCTCCCTTCAGATACTTGGTTTGCCTCCACGTGGTCTCCTTAATCTTCTTTTAATTTATTTATCAATTTCAAAGAAATTGACAAATACATATAATCACAACTTCGAATGTTTAATTATATCTCTCGGCATATGTATTTACCTCCGAACCTTTATAACCAAAGTTTAACCCTTCGCACTTTATATAAATCCAACGCTCTGTTTTGAATAAATAACTGTGTAATAAACCTTGACTCCGGGCCCCACCTCTACGACCAATAGACCAATCAAACACATGCACCGTACCTCACTTATCGTTCGTGCACCTCGTTTATCGTTCGCGCATCTACAGGAAGCGACCACCGTCCGATGGCCCTTTCCCAAATCAACGGCACATGACAATATCGCTCGACGTCCAGGTACGAACTATAACGTGCGATGGCGCGATTTAAACGGTAGTTTCCCGGGGGTCCACTTCGCCACGTGTTGAAAGATCTATGGAATTTCTCGTGTTCAGAAAATACCCCCTATTCACCCAAAAGCGGTGCGAAATGGGCAATCCGCCTTGCAAATCCACTCACGGTTTTTGTACAGCGATTAACCAAGGTTCGCGTCGGTTTTGTGTTCTCCTTCGTATATTCTCCGTTTATTAACTCAGGGTTTAGTCCCGGTGAGGAAATTCAATTAGCGGCAAAAAAAATATAATTCTCTTTATACAGGAATTTCACCAACATTAAACAGGATTCAACGACCACGATTTCTCTACACAGACCTCGCCCACGGGTAGTATTAATTCAACAGGGTTTGTTCGAATAAATTAAAGAGAAAAAACAGACAGAGGGATGCGGAGTCGATACAATGGCTCGACTCAGTAATTATATATATATATACACATAATTCAATTGCTTCACAATTAGACAATCTCTTCACAGACAAAGGTTCGAGTCAATCCAATGGCAACAAGCTTCGAAATCATTTAACTGGAAACAATTGTGAACACACGGAGTTTATTGCAGAAATCTCTCTATTCCTCCTCTTCTTTTCTCTCTGCCCTCCTATACACACCCACGGGATTACATTTATATACATTATAGTGTGACTCTTCGGTTCCTCTGCGAGGACCGGTTTAGAAAACCAAAAGCCTAATTACAATTATTCAACTAACTGAAATGTGATAGATGGATCGAACTGAACTATTCGACTTCTACAAATCTAACTAATCTAAATGATACAGTGAGTTGAGGTATTGACACCTAGCTGTTACAATTCAAATGTTTTGAACCCTCCTAGCCACAACATGTGGACAAACTTCCTACATTGCTGGCTAGTGTCTAATGCCTCAGCATCACTTTTTGTCCCAATACAGCTCCTAAAGTTGTATCTGAGGCATCTGTTGAAATATGAAAAGGTAATTTCCATTTAGGTCCCCTCAAAATAGGTGCTTCAGAGATTTTTTTTCAGGGTTTCAAAGGCTAACTGGCAATCAGGATTCCACTTGAATTCACAATCCTTGGTAAGTAGTTTGAAAAGTGGAGATGCTATCTTGGTGAATTTTTCTATAAATCTTTTGTAATATCCTGTAAATCCTAGCAAAATCCTAACATCTTTTTGACAACTTGGAATAGATAAGTTAGAGATGACTTCAACTTTTGACTCATCAACTCTAATCCCATCTCCTAAAATGTGATGCCCCAAAACAATCCCTTCAGTAAACATCATGAAACACTTCTCATGACTTAGTGAAATATTTTCTTCTTTACATCTCTTTAAAAAAAATTCCAAGTTTGCTAAGACTTCTTCAAATGTGTTTCCATAGACTATGAAGTCATCCATATATACCTCTACACAGTCATGTATTAGATCTGAAAAGATTCCTAATACTGCCCTTTGAAATGTTGCAGGTGCATTGCATAGTCCAAATGGAAATACTCGGTAGGCATAGGTACCCCAAGGACAGGTGAATGTGGTTTTGTCTTGATCTTGAATTGCTACTTGAATTTGATTATAACCACTAAACCCATCTAAAAATGAAAATTACTTTTTGCCAACTAATGTGTCTAACACCTGATCTATGAAAGGTAGGGGAAAATGATCTTTAAGAGTAGCTTTGTTTAATTCCCGGTAGTCAATACATACCCTCCATTTACCATTTTTATTTGGTACAATTACCAAAGGAGAAACCCACTGACTATCTGAAATGGGATAAATAAAGTTGACATTTAACAATTTCTGCAATTCTTCTTTAACAATCTCCCTAAGGTTTGGATTCATCCTTCTCTGAGGTTGTTTGATTGGTCTACAATTTTCCTCTATGTAGATGTGATGAGTGCAAGTCTTAGGGTTTATCCCTTTCATATCAGTGTACTCCCATGCATATGCAGAAGAATGTCTCTGTAATATTTTGACTAGCTTTTCTTGTTGAAATTTCTCTAGGTTCTTATTTATGTTTAAAGTTTTACCTGGAAATATCTCAATTGTAGAGCTGCCAAATTTATCCATAGAGTAAAGAGACATTTGTCTTGATGATAAAAACTCAATGTTGGATTCTTCTTGAAATTGTTCATGTTTGTATCCTGAAGAGGATTCAAAATTTTCTAAGGTATTTAGAATCTGGCTATCTTCACTAATTTCTGAAATTGTGAAGAGAGGTTGTATGTCTTCTTCATCCTCAATCCATTGAGTATCATCTAACTCTATAATTGTTCTTGCTAGAGGATACAAGGTAAATTTCTTGTTTGAACTACCATCAGAGATGTACATATCACCGGATCTACAGCTAATGAATGCATCAGCTGTAGCTAACCAAGGTCTTCCTAATATAATAGGATGTCCTCCTAGATTATTTTTAGGAGTTAGGATCATAAAATCCACAGGGTACTCCCGAGAATCTAAGGACACTGGAATGTCTTCTATTACCCCATTAGGTTTAATCACAGATCTATCTGCTAATTGTAGTAATGTGGGTGTAAAAAGAAGATTAGGAAGTCTTATTTTATCCATGATTTGTCTACTCATGATATTGATTGCTGCTCCTAAATCAATAAGTGTGTTTTGGATCTCAGTTCCATTGATGTGTATTTTAACAACTGGATCTCCTGGGTCTAGATACTTTGGAATAGCAATCTTACCCATCATGATGTCTACTATTTTTCCTGCCAGTTGAATTTTCTTTGTCTCTTTTATTCTTTTTCCTGTTTTTTTCATGCTCAATTCCTTTATTGTCTTTGCTAATATTGGAATTTCCTTGATAGCCTATAATAATGGGATCTTAATACAAACATTCCTTAGCTCATCTAGGAAATCATAATTAGGCACCATAATTTTTTTCTCTACACCCTTATCAATTTGTAATCTTTCTGGAAAGGGAGGTGTAGAGGTGAATGTTGATGGATGCTCTAATATAGGAGTTGAAATTATTGGTTCTTTTTGTTTTGATTTTTCAATATTTGGGTCTTGAAAATATGTGCTCTCTTCAAGACTTTTATTTACCTGTAGAGAATCTTCCTCAGAGTTGTTTTGCTCTTGTATGATTACAGAAGGTTTCTTCTTTTCAAGTATTCTTCCAGACCTAAGTTGAGCATCATTAAAGTCTAAAGGAGTGATCAAATAGGTTGGGAACTGTTGACCTTCTATCATGTATGTGTTCTGAGGATTTTTATTATTGGGGTTTGGTATAGGTTGGGCAGGTAACTGATTTTCTTTCTGAGGAAATGGTAATGGAAGTGGTGGATTTTGATGTTGTGGATTTTGTTGAGGGTTTTGTTGAGGAGGGAAATTTGGATATGGTGGATAAGATGGTTGATATTGATAATACTGAGAGTATCTTCCATAGGGATTTTGTGCTCCTTGTGCCCAAGTTTGAGATTTATTTTGGAATTGTGGCCAAGGTTACTGCCAAGAATTCCAATTTGGTGGGGGTTGATTATACATCTGATCATTGAATCCTTGTGTTTGAGGTCCTTGCCAAGGCATCCTAGAGACAAAATTGAGAGATTCTGTGGAATTTGTAGGGATTTCTTCTTGAAAGACATCTTTAAGACCAGGAAGTGAAGGACAACTCTTGGTCT
This sequence comes from Pinus albicaulis, assembly GCA_034641835.2. Classification (NCBI taxonomy): domain Eukaryota; kingdom Viridiplantae; phylum Streptophyta; class Pinopsida; order Pinales; family Pinaceae; genus Pinus; species Pinus albicaulis. Next base: position 81,701,623 of record CM076570.1, read on the forward strand.
CATGTTTTTCTGAACAAATTACACAAGTATCTACTATTTTGCATCCAAAGGGCACTCTTTCAAGGCATGCTTCTTTCTACATTTGGGACAAAATATTGCTAAGGCGTCAGATTCAACTTTTTTCTTGTTTCGTAATTTAAGGGTGTCTATTTGTTCACTAAGACTCCCTAAAATGTTAGATTTGAATTCATCAAGCATATGTCCTATTTCTTCCCTACTTACAGTCCCAGAAGCGGACTTACTTGCCCTTGCAAGAGCAGGGTCTCTTGGTCCTTTTAAAGTTTTAGATTTCCCTCTTGAAAGTTTGATACATAATTCAGCTATTTCAGGTAATGTGAGCTGAGATATATCCCCTTTTCCCATCATATTAAGGATATCTAGCCATTCATCCCTAATTGTCTTCAACAAGAGAGCTTTCAAAGTATCTTGGTCTAAGCTTTCCATTTTTTCTCTCTTGATGTTATAGTTAAATCTTTCCAACAAATCTTCCAGATTTTCATCCTCTTTTTGTACCATTTTAAACACTTCCTCCTTATGGTTGATTGGCATACAGTAATCCAAATACCTCTCTAGAAATGCTTGTTTCATATCTTCCCATGTCCTAATAGAACTATTGATTAAAATTATAAACCATTTTAATGCTGCTCCTTTCAATGTTGAAGGGAATAGTTTAAGTTTTTGGGTATCTTGTAAGTAATCATAGGTTCTAAATAGGACTTCAAATTCAAATAGGAAGGTTTCAGTATCTTTACTTTTGATTCCATAAAAGTTTGGAAGGACAGAGGGTGAAATATTTTTCATAGTTGCATTGGTTTCTTCATCTATTATAGGGAACCCAAATGAGCTTCCCATTTCCCTTCTACCTCTTCCTCTACCTCCTTCTCATTCTACACCTCTTCCTCCTTCTCCTCTACCTCTACCTCTACCTCCTCCAAATAGTGTATGTTCTCCATTAAAGACTCCTCCTCCCCCTTCTTCTGCCATGGTTGATTCTTCTGTGGAAGTGAAAAAGTTTATGTCTCCAACAGGAGTCCTTGGATCTTCTTCTATGACAGGTTCAGTAGATGAAGTGGGAGATCTTTCTGATGGAATATATGATCTTAAGTCTTCTATAATTCTATGATCAGTATAGTATGGAATTTAGGTTTGAGTTGGAGGTGTGCTGCCTCTTGGTCTTGGTGGAACGAGTGGTGTTCTGGGAATCAAGCTTCTGCTTCTTATAAATCTACCCCTTGAGTCTCTTTCCCTACGCATATCATTGTTTTTGGGAGGTAGGAAATAAGGCTACCTAGTTACACTTCCCCGGCATCGGCGCCAAAATTTCTAGTCAATTTAGTGTTCCTAAATTGATAACATAAATTGTCAACCAGGGCTAGTAAATTGTTGAACTGAAGTGCACCATATGTGCCTAAGTATTCTCTTCATACTTCGTTGTGTTCAATGTTTTTCTAATGTTTTTGATTTTATGTTTATTTTTATTTGATGCTAAGGTGAAAACTAAATTAATAGCAAAGAAAAGTTACTGAATGCTCTAAAACAGAATAAGATCTACTCTAAACTAGGAATGATAAAAAGAACAGAGAATGCTAATCCACAGATTGTAAAGCTGCTAAGAAAGTAACTCATAACATTAAACTTAGTCCAATTCACTTCATTATAGATATATTGGAACAAACTGAGAAAAGGATTAGTTATGATGTGATGAGGTTCTCTTAGAAAACAATAACTTAAAACATCACAGAGAAATCTTATTCATTGTTAGATATTTGCTGGAACAACTTGAGAAAAAGATCATCTGTAACATAGTAAGGAACCATATGCTAAAATAACTTATGATACTAGAATTAACTCATTCTGCAACTCACAATATTATTATTAAGTCTCATTCAAGGATTAGATATTTCTTGGGACAACTTGAGAAAAAGATTGTTTGTAAAATCGTGAGAATCTCTTATATAATTACAGAACAGAAAATGTCAATAACTCAAAATAATATAACTAACTCTCGTTTATATAATAGTGATGTGTTAGAAGAGTTTGAGAACAAGAGTAGCTTATAAAATAATGAGGATCTTCTAAATCTAACTAACAGGACTGAAATGAAATTAACAGAACTGAAATGCAATTAACTCAAAGTACTACAGCTAGATCTCATTCACGTATTAGAGATATATTGGAACAGCTTATGAGAACAAGATTGACTGTAATATTATGAGGGTATTAAACGTAATTAAATGACATAAAACATGATACAAGAGGATAAACTCATAAAACTGCCTAAGTTAAGAACAAAACAAAATTAAAGGTTACTTATCTAGAAAGTATGCAAAAGCCTCTTCAGATAGTAGGGGCCCTCTACTATCAGATTGGCATACGAATCCTTAACTCCTTAAATTTGTCTTCAGATCATGCATCAAAGTTATACTCCTTTAATTATAAGAAAACGCTCAGAAACAGAGTGTCATGGTATTTGAAAACTAAAAACATCAACTAACTTTTTCTCGGTTCACCGAGTTATTTTTATAAGCAACTACATAACTAACATTGAGTAGAAATAGGCATAGGTGTCTTTTATAATCAAAATCAGACTAAAACTCCTATTGAGGACTCATGTTTTGCTGAAGACACATCAAGATTCCTTATCCTTATAGAAGTCTGCTTCTTGGTTTTTAGCTTTGTCCACATGCATAATCACTTCCAGATTTTTACTCAATCCTCGTGGATGACAAGGAATGATGCAGGAGAGTTTTAGAGTCTAACCATATACGTCTTTCCCTTAGATGACACTTGTAACCTATTTAAACACCAAGATGGCTACGGAACATATGACTAGCTACAGAATGACTGCATTTTGTAGCTAAATCTGCTTGGAAATCACTAAGACAACAAAACCACAAAAGTATAATAAGTCAGTCATTGCATGTATTATTAAAGTGATTTTAATCATTCTTATTGATCTTTTAGGCCTATAAATGATAAAGGATTAATGGAATGAAGTGGAGTTTGGTGAAAATAAAAGACATTTTTAGGGCTCAACAGTAGTAAACATCATACCTTCTCTCTCATACTCTCCAATATTAATAGGTTTAATTACTATAACACAAAAATCAATGTACATTGTCAATAATATTTTTTGTTTACATTGAAATCAATGCACACTATTAATCCAATGACTTTAAAATTAATGTACCATCATACATTCAATTACATCAAATCATAAATCAACATATACACTGAAATCAATGCGTCTAGTGCAAGAAATCAAATAAGATTATAAAACAACATCTACATTAAAATCAATGCTTCTAATGCAAGTAATCAGATAGGATTAGAAATCAACATCTGCGCTCAATTCAATGCATGTAGTGCAAGTAGGAAAATAGGATTAAAAACCAACATCTGCATGAAAATCAATGCATCTAGTGGAAATAATCAAATAGGATTAGAAATCACCATATACACTAAAATCAATGCATTTGTTGCAAGAAATAAAATAGGCTCTTAGAAATCATCTACATTGAAATCAATGCATCTAGTGCAAGAAATCAAATATAATTAGAAATCAACATCTACATTGAAATTAATGCATCTAGTGAAAGCAATCAAATAGAATTAGAAATCACCATCTACACTGAAATCAATGCATTTAGTGCAAGCAATAAAATATGATTAGAAATCATTTACATTGAAATCAATGCATCTAGTGAAAGTAATCAAATATCATTAGAAATCAACATATACACTAAAATCAATGTATCTAGTGCAAGTAATCAAATAAGATTAGAAATCACCATCTACACTTAACTCAATGCATCTAGTGCAAGAAATCTTCTTCCCTCTCCCCCACCTCCTTAATTATCTATATCTCTCTCCATCTCTCCTTTGTCTCTTTATCTCACACCACCAAACATGCACGGTCTTTCACTCCATATCTATCAATCTATTTGTCCCTCCATATATCTATTCTTTCTCTTCACCTTCCATATATATCTCTATCTCCCTTCATCTCTCTATATCAACCCCAAAACATACACTGTCTTTCTCCAATCTATCTATCTATCAGTCCCTCCTCCTATCCCTCTCTCTCCATCTTCCTTATCAGTTCCTCTCTCTCTCTCTCTCCACCTTTCACTCTCTATTTCTTTATTCTTACCTCCCTCTCTCTTCATTTCTCTCCCACCTCTCTCTCTCTCTATCTTCACCTTCCAAATTCGTTACTATATGCCTCTCTCTCTCCTTCTCTCCCCCCTTATCTCCATATCTCCTTGTTTTTCTCTCCATCTCACCCCCAAACATACACACTCTATCTCCATCTCTCCCTTGTCACTCCCTCTCTCTCTCCACTACTCACTCTCTTTTTATTTCTTCTTCCCTCCCTCTCTCCTCCTCTCTTTCAATTCCCCTATTTTTTCCTTCTTCTCTCTCCCTTTCTCTTCTATCTCCCTCTCTCTTCCCCCATCACTCTCTCTCTATATCTCTCTCCCTTTCTCTCTCTCTTACCCCTCCAATCCTATGTCTTACCCCGTCACTCTCTTCCCCTCTCTCAAGTACTCTTCCTCTCGCCTCCCTCTATACCCCCCCCTCCCCTCTCTCTCTCTCTCTCTCTGCCCTCCAATCCTCTCTCTTCCCCCATCACTCTATCTCTCTCTCCAACTATGTTACTATATCCCTCCCTTTCTCCTTCTCCCCCCCTTGTCTCCATCACTACTATATCCCTCTCTCCCCCCCCTCCTCCTCCTCTCTCTCTCTCTCTATATATATATATACCCTCAAATCCTCTCTTCTTCTCTCTCTCCCACCACCATCTTATTTCTCCCTCTCCTTATGTTACCCTTCTCTACGTCTCTCTCTCCTCTCCCTCTCTCTCTCTTCATTCCTCCTCTCCTCTTCATCTCTCCCTTGTCACTCCCCCTATTTCTCCACCTCTGTCATATGTCTTTGTTCTTCCCTCCCATATATATCTAGAGTTAATATATATATCATGATAAATTAATATATATCATAATATACCGAATTTAATATTGTATTAATCTAAAGTTATTATATTTTAATAATATTAATATTATAATATATTAATATGAATATTATATTTAACAATAATAATAATAATAATATTATAATATATTAATATGAATATTAGATTTAACAACAATAATATTAATATTAATATTTTAATATTAAAGTTAGGGTTAATAATGTATCATTTTTTATGGTATTAATAATTTGGTCCATGGTATTTGGGCAATAGACTTTATATATAATTAGATGTTGATTTCTAATCCTATATGATATATTTTTATTTATTTACCTTACCTCTTTTATATTTATTTATTTACCATACCTCTTTTATAAATATGATATTTGGACCATGGTATTTGTCCCATGGTATTTGGCTCATAGGCTTCACCTAAATAAAATCCCTTTTTTAAGTTTTTGTAAATATAGAGGTTTATGGAGTAAATATAAAAAGAGGATTTATTTATTTACCATACCTCTAGTTTATTTATATTTTTATTTATTTACCATACCTCTGAGTAAGTATAAAAATAGGTTTTATTTATTTACCATACCTCTGGTTTATTTATATTTTTATTTATTTACCATAACTCTTCTGGTGTAAGTATAAAAAGAGGCTTTATTTATTTACCATACCTCTAGTTTATTTATAATTTTATTCATTTACCATATATTTTTTTGAGTGTTCATAAATATCTTCATATTTCAAATTTATATTGTTTAAATTTATTTTTAATTGTTCATTTATATGGTTATGTAAGTGATTGTTTAAGCCGACATTATTTAGATTTTATTTTTTTTATTTTCTTTAATTTTTTTATTTTGGCTTCCGACATAATTACACGTCGGGATCATACTGGGCTGTAGAATGCGCCTCTCGGCGCAACTAGACTATTTTTTTGCCCTTAAAATCATGGAAATTCTAGTAAGATTTTAAGAAAATCTGGGAGTGATTTTTGTAAATCCAAGTTATAGCTATCAAAATTCAATATTTTGGGTGCACTAGAGGTTTTTGATGGTGTTGAATCAATTTCCACCATCAAAAACATGATTCAAACATTACTAATGCAAGATTTCTTTTAAAAAAAATTGCCTAGATTACGACCACTTTTGGTCGTCCTAGCAATTCCTCCACCTCCGTAGACAACTCCGGAACAAAGAAGTGTCAAATGTGTGAAAATCATATTAGATTAGGATGGTTTTAAGGGAATTACAATCTGGTGGAAACTTTCGAGATCCGAGACCCGATCTCTCGATCACAACATGGGTCACATGCTTCGATATAGTTAAGCCCTGGGTACTAAGGGCTACATAAATTTGGGGAGCACGTACGATGTGCATGTTGTGTAGAAATTAGGCGTTGTTATTTGAGCTCATAATGCAATAGAACATTATTCTAAGTGCATTTCTAGACTTGTTGTTTGTGATTACTAAGGGAATTTTTGGGAAGCAATAATGCCATTGTGGAATCGAAATCGATCCATAATCATGTTTGAAGGGGAATATGGGGTCTAGCGATGGGTGAAGGATCAAACTAACTTTTCCACCACTTTTGAGGAAAGTGGATGATCAACAATGATATCCAAGGAGGATTTAATAAGTATAAGAGGGAACGGGGGATCATCAAGGCCTCCTTGACCACCTATTTCTAGGGTTAATGGTTGATCCAATTAGAGTTAGCTAGCTAAGAGAAATTTTGGACCTCATGTTTAAAGATACAAATAAGTGACAAAAATAAATGCTTTAGGGGTTTTAAGGCCTTAGGTAGGGTTATAGAGGAAATTTTTCTATCCTATTATGCAATAAGGTACCACATAGTCATGACCATCATGAAAAAACAACACACCATATATGAGGACTTAGAGACATCCTCTAAAAGAGGGATGCTGGAATTCTAGAGAGCCTCATTTTTAATGGGTTTTCCATAAGGAAAATCAATATGTAGAAAAACATAAAATGAAAGTTGCAATTGATGATATGGGTAGAGAAATTTGGATTCATGTGTTGCTAAAAAACCATAAGATAGAGCATTATTCCATAGTACTAAAAGTCACTAGTAATAATAATAATGGTGTGACCCTCTCTTCATTGATTGGTACTAGAGATACATATAACTTCATTACTTAATATGCTTTAACTAGGTTTGGATTAATGGTAAGTGGGAAATATGGATTTTACCTAGTTGAAATGACTTTAGATGTCCAACAGAAGGCATGATATATAGTTAGGGATTGGAATCTTGACCTTAAGGTGTGCATCACCACATAGTATTATACCCAGTTATTTTGGGATTCTACATCTTGATTGTAGATATGGATTTATTAGAGATTCATTGGGTAGTTTTAGACTAAAAAAACAAGTTGCTTCATCTTATAGATGTTTTGGGAAAGATTTTGGAAAGAACCAAGAGAGAAATATCCTTAAGATTATTTTCAACACTACAACTAAAAATGAGTCTTGAGAAGGGTTTTCATATTATTTGGAAGTGGCCAATAATAATTAGACTAGAGATACAAACTTGTCAAAATTCTTAATATTATTAGGATTTCCTAATGTGTCTCTACAAGAGTTACCTTGGTTTCTTCCCAAGCATGACTTGGAGTTCACAATTGAACTCAAGCAAGGGATGGAGTCTATATTTATGTCCTCATATTACATAACCATTTATGAGAAACATGAATTACAAATGCAACTAATTGATTTATTAGATATAGAACTAATTTTCCCAAGTGTGAAATTATGGGGAGCACTAATGATATTTATGAGAAAGAAAGATGGACCATGAACACTTTGTATCAATTATAGGAAGTTAAATAAAGCCACCATCAAGAACCAATAATATCCATTAAAATGAGTTAATTATCTCATTGCATAGATTAAAGGGAATGTTAGCACCCGAATTGGACCCTAGGCTGAAAAGGGCAAAACAAGGTAACAACTAAACCATGTTCAGCCTTGTAGCTAGCCCTACAAGGACAGGAGAGGGCTCTCTCCATGAAAGGATATTCAATAAAGTGAAATAATAATCTGATATTAGGCCAGGTATAATGATGGGAAAAAGGTTTTTTAATTAAATGAAATTAATTTTCAGGGATGTGTGGGATAAAAGGGACATTACGAAACTGGGGAATTAAATCAGGACACAGTATTTCATGGGGCAAGAAGGAAAGATATTTAGCAATCAAGTTTGAAATAAGATGGAATGGAAAGACTGGTGAGGAGATGAAAAGGGCATAAGAAATGGATCCTTTTCAAACAGAATAAAAACACAGGGTATGAATGATTTCCCAAGGCAGGGCATAAAAATGGATCCTACCTTTCTATCTTGAAAGAATTCAAAAGGAAATTTTTATGGATGAGAGGTGAAACATAAAAATTTACATATGAAACAAAGGAGAGAAACAAATGCTAAATCTCATACCATATGGATCCCACAAATCAGAGCTGCATCTCTTATTAATTCCCTGTCAAACTGTACAATGGAGCGCAGAGCTTTCTTTCCACACTATTCCCCTACTTCTGAATTACAGACTACTTTACAAATGATTTACAATTACAATAAATAAGCTGAAATGTGGGAACATAGATCCATGAAAAGAGGGAGTTGTTTAACAACTCAAAACTAAAATCTTAATATGGCAAAGAGAACCAACGTTTTGCCTCTGAAAACAAGGAACAACAATACATTTTGACCCTTTGAAAATTCGTTGTTATACTGAATGAAGGAAAAATAGGCAATCCGGAAACATATTTCCTGTTTTGTTGTTGTTGTAACAATATCTGTTTTAAATAAGCTTTCTCGGCCTTTTACTGTTGCTTTCCATATTCCGTTTGAAGAAAACCGACTTTTATAAAATACTTTGAAATAAAACTGAAATGAAATAATGCTTTCGGTGAAGGGAAAAAATTAATTCTTTGAATGGGAAAAAGGGAAGGGAAGGAGGTGGGGTCCAGTTATACTTTCAATTGGGATCAGATGGGAGGCGATATATAATAAAACATGGTAATGTGCTTTACGCGATAGTGCTATTTCCAATCGGCGATCGGGGAATGGGGAGGATATTATTTGAAACGAAAAAAAACAAAATTCTGATGCAATTTGGCAAGGCCCGATGGGTAATGTGAAATGGAGCGGAGAAATCCATTTGAAAATATAATTAAAATGGTTATTCATTATTTACAAAGGGAGGAAGGCGTTTTATATGAAAGAGCAGAGGGATTTATGGTGGGACCAGGGTATTATCATCGCAATCAGAATCGGGTAAATGGGGCGAGCGCATCGTATAACACAATACAATAATTCTGATGCGATGGAAATCAGCGATGGGGGAAATACTTTGCATAAAAAAAATAAAACAAAACTTTGGTTTATACAAAGAGAAAGGGTTTTACATTATGAACAGGGTGGAAGATTCGAGTGGTGGGCCAGAGGGCCAATCGGCATCAAGGATCGGAGGGGAGCGGGAAGAACAGTTTATATATGGAATCGCCGATTGTCGATGGCCCGATTAGCTGTGGGCCATCGAATCGAATAGTGAGATCGACGGTCAGGATGTGGTCGGGGATTCACAATTGCCAGATTTCCATCGGGGGTGACTTTAATAGGAGGGAAATGATTCAAAGGCGCCGATGAGGGTGTGGACCGTCAGATCATGAATTAAATTGATGGTGGGGATGTATATCAAATGGGCCAATACAATTGCATCGGAGTTTTGTGATGGGCCAATCGGAACACAAATATTAATATTGCGATTGCGATGGAAAGGACTTGGGTCGGCGGAAGTATTATAATATAAGTTTGATTTATATTATAATGTTTCAAAGCATGGAGGGGAAGTGGTTTGGGAACGGCGGGGTTTTATAATAAACTTTGAAATTTATTATAAAGTCCTATGGTATGGAGGGGAAGTGGTTAAGTTTAAATCGCATTTGTGTTTTAAATAATTTTATAATGCGATTTTATAATCGGAGGGGGGGGGGAGGGATTTTTTTAAATAAAATATAAAACTTTAACAAAATGAAAGTTTGGGAAAGATGGGAAAAAGGGGAAGGTTAGGGAATAGGGGACTTTTTACTTCACTTAGGCATAAATTTCAATCCAGAAGTTAGTTTTGAGAGTGTAGTATACAGTTGGAAAGCTCTTTCTGGGCTCTTTCTGATGGATCTACTTGGAAGGTGATTTGGTGCTAAAAATCCTATGGAAAACTTCTCTGAAGGTAGGGTGATGAATTTGTGGAGATGACAGATTTTGAAATGTGACTTATTACATATGATGACATAAAATTACATAATGAATGATAATAAAGGAAAAATATCATGTTTTCATTACATCAAACTGAATAAAATATATCTTTTTTTTCCAAGTGCTATTGTCTTTGAGTTTATTGACTTCCCTCATGACCTTGCTGATATTTATTGACACTTGACTCAATAATTTGACCATGTTGAGACCCTAGAAACTAATGAGACCCATCCTATGACCTACTGACATGACTCACAAAGTGAAATTAGCTCATGACTAAAGACCATAGAGAGGAGAATCAGCAAGTTTCACATGAGGGAAAACTAATGAAAAACCACTACCATCAATGAATCCATGACCTAGTGGAATGGTGAAATTTATTCGGTATGAGACTCCTAATATGCAAATGCAAAAGAACAGTTTTGATCACTGATGGCAGTATGACTAGACTGACACTAACATTGGCTCCAATGTGGATGGTAGCTCCTTGGAGGTGCCAAGAACACCGTAGACTAGGTAGCCTTATCCATTTGGGCATGGAGTCAAAACACTAAAAACTGAAAAGATGCATACTGACTCTAACTCAAAAATAAGACTGAAAACTGAAATAAAACCAAACCATACACATGTCATCCAAGTTTTATAGCCTTCACCTCGGGCCCCAAACTTCAATGATTGTGTACTTGAACTCTGATAAAAAATAACATGGTATATACAATGATGATGACATAGATTCTGATCCTTTGTCTTCAACAATGGTAGTGCTTCAAAAGCCTACCATTTACTGCTCCTCCAGGGCAATATTGGCCATCCATATTTGAAAGCAGGAAGGCATTTTGTCCCCTGTATGCTGAAATCCTGTATGGTCCTTTCCAAAGGTTGTCAAACTTACCGTGCTTCCCTTTGTCTTCATTCCTTGCATCCCATTTCAACACTACATCATCCAGCTGAAACCTTTCTGCTTTAGTCTTTTGGTCATATATCTTTTTAATCTTCTCCTGTAACCGAATCGCATTCTGTGACACTTCTTCTCTTGTTTGCTGAAGGTGGATCATCTGATTGATCCTTCGCTGATTGTCATCGTCCTCGCTGCCAAATACTTGCAATAATATCATAACTGGGACTTTAAGAGATGTAGGAAAAACAACATCAGTTCCATAAACTAGTTCAAAAGGCGACATACCTATTGATTTTTTACTGCTAACTCTATCTGCCCACAGTGCGTTGATGAGCTTGCGGTGCCAATTTCTTTTGTTTTCCTCCAGCATTTTCTTAATTATATTTATCAGCGATTTATTTGACGACTCTGCCAGGTCATTACCTTGTGGATAATACATCGTTGAATAGCCCAGCGCGATGTTGTATTTGTCACAAAAGTCGACCATCTTCTTGGATCTGAACGCTGCTACGTTGTCTGTCACAATTTTATGAGGGCAACCAAAAAGAGATAAAATGTTTGATTCCAGGAATTGAATAATTATCGTATCAATTGCTTGCCTCACTGGGATGGCCTCGATCCATTTATTGAATTAATCCGTGCCTGTCAGGATCCATCGATGTTGCGCTGATGAAGCGGGATGTATTTCACTACTGAAAGGGCTCGTTCACTGAAACTGGTTTCAAAGGAAGTGGAAGAAATTTCTTCTTCCCTTGGAAGATTTGGCATTCATGACAATTCATCATTGTTTTGTATAAATCAGAAAACAACGTGGGCCAATAATATCCTGCCCTTAATACCTTGTTAGCTGTAGTCTTCCAAAACAAGTGATCGCCACAGTCACCTTTATGAAAATCATGTATTACCTTCTGCGCCTCTTCTTCAACCAAACAATTGAGCAGAATGCCTCCTGGATCTTTCCAATACAGAGCACTGTTTAAAATGCAGTATTTTGCAGATTTAAGCTTCAGAGATCTACCTTTACTCTTAGACATGCCTGTAGGAGGTGACAGATGCTGAAGGACATAAACAATATCTGAATACCACGGGGACTGCAGAAAAATATCTGAAATTGGAACCAGCAAACCTTCATCTTCATCTTCTGCTACTGTTGTTATGAGGTTTATATCCAGGGCACGCAGATTTGATTGGTCCATCAATTTCTCCAAGCCTTGGACTTTGATCAACTTCGTGGGTTTTATCTCCAAGTCGTACTCTAACATAGCTGTTATCCATTTACCTCTTTAACCTTCTGGATCAATTTGCATCAACACATCCTTCACTGCTGTGTTAGGGACATATGGTATAGTATGTGAATGCAGAATATAGACCTGTTGTGGCTAGCAACAACCCCCCCTTTTTATTTTGTATTATCATTTACTGCTAAATAAATGGGGACCCTTAGTTTAAAAATCCAAAAAATTAATTAGTGCTTGTTTTCTTTTTTCAATAAAACTTACTATCATTAACTTAAGAAAATTCCTTGGAAAATCTTTAAATAAACTTAAGTTTATGATAGCATAGAATAAAATCATTCTTTGAGGAATATCGCATCGCAAAAGGGTAATGAATGCCTCTTTACAAGCTAAATTTTAAAAAAAATTGCAATATGAAAACTACGCGCTAAAAAGAACATTCATCGCATCGCAAAGTTTCAAATATCATATACTGAGAAACCTCAAATCACCGATGTGCGATAACATTTATCACAAATCGCATTTCGCAGAAAATACATTAACGAATGTTTTTCATATGTTATATTTTGCGATATTGCGATCTTGCGATTTGCGATTTTGCGATATTGCGACATTGTGATTTCGCGATGTTACAATATTGCGCTATTATAAGATTGCAATTTGCAAAGATTGTGATCTGCGATATTGCGATATTGAGATATTGCGAAGCAAATTGCAGATCGCATTATCGCAGATTCTTAAGGTGTGTTGTACGAAGAAAATCTTCTCCATAAATCAATACTCCGTTATGCACTTTAAAGTTTAATCAATAAATTGATTCACTCATTAATGAAAATGGTTTCGTTCTGATTAAAGAAGTTATTTCACGTAATGTGATATATTTCATAGCTCTTCAGCATTTAAAACTTGTCGTCACCTTTTTCATATCATTACTCTCACTTAATTCGTAAACCGCAGGCGCGAAGAATAGAGGATTATACAAAGCGATATTCAGAGTATTATGGGAAAGAAAGACAAAGCTCCGAGTTCTGAAAGTAAAGAGATGGCATCCTTGTACAGAGACACTACCTACAACAAAGACGCTAGTATCACCACTTGGGAGGGCATGTATAATTTTCTTGAAGAAGAAAACCCCAGAGTAATGGAGGTTTCGGCTACTGCAGGATCAGTTGGCTCTTCTGAAGCATCTCTTACAGAGTTAGCTTGTTCATTTTTGCATCGGATAGCAGCAAGACCTAAAATTCTTCCATATATAGACATGGTGAAATGGGTACTGGATAGCACTGATATTACGGACATACAGTTCAAGACTCAGGGGCAAGAGCTCATTGGCTCATTTACTCTAGAAGATTTAAGGCTTATGTATCATTTGCCGGAGCCACAGGCGACGTACAACAAACAGTTTATTGAAAATTTTGCCAAGGAAAATGAAAACCTAGCAGAATGCACCCAGGAATGGTCCAGAAGAGACGAACCACTGAAGAAAGATAAACACGGTATGTACAGTACTGGTTCTCTCACTTCTCTGTATTGCTTTGCTCCTGCTATGCTTTGTAGGCTTTTTGGAAAGCCTGACATTAATAAGTTTTCGCCTGAATGGCTACCATTGTTGAATGCTGTTGTTAATGCTACTATTATGGATTGGGCTAAGATATTGTCTGATAACTTGGCCACGGCTATTTTAAATTATCGATCTAAGCAGACTGTCTCTCAGAGGATTTATCCTCCTTTTTTCCTATCTGCTTATGTAATGGATTCAATCTGTTATGTTTCTAAATTTCTTGTAATGGGTTGGAAATGGACAATTCAAGATCCCCTACCCATTCATGTTTACCATAAATAATTGTGGGATTCAAAGTTCATTTCCCATTTTTACAAGATTTTCCATGGCATCATGCTGCCACTGTACAGAATGTTGTATAATAAGGATGCTCCAAGGTTTTCCCCTGAAGCAGAAGTAAACATTCTCCCTGTCGCAAGATGGTTTGGAGAAGAATTGTTTACCTATGTTAGGGTTTTTGGAATTTTTTCTTCTCCTCACGTTTTACCTTTGTATGTTCCGAATAAACTCTTGGCCCGGGAAATCGCGTATCAAACCTGCGGAGAGGGAGGTTTGACCAAGGATTTAAAGGATAAAAAGAAGGCCATCTGGCCACAATTTTCTGTGGCCTATAGAGCATTTTCATTATTTGATTTTGGTCATGCATTTAAAGAAGTAAACAATATTACATGTTTACAATTGTTCAAGTTTCCAAGAAGGCTATTTGACCCATATGATGTTGTTAAGAATTTCACCACTGCAGTCAAGGTAAGAATATTTTCTGGAGAAGAGGATATTTTTGATGATATGTTTCAAGAAAAATGCACATTTAAAGAGATTTTATGTTCAACTCAAACACGTTTTTCTCCAGAAGAATTCTGAGAGTTTAAAATGTACAGAGAAAGAAGGTTGACCACTATCCCTTTGGATAATTTTCGCTTGGAACCCGCAAGGGAACCAACTCCCATCATCAGTCTTAGTGGGAGTTCAGATACAGACAAGTCCAATTCAAAGTCCGGGAAAGAAACTGATAATGACCAGGATAAAAGCGAAGGGTCAGTAAAGGATACTTCCCAATCAAAAGAACTTTTACAGCAACAGATTTCAATCTCTCCACAGAAAAATCTTCCCCCTCTCAATGAACAGCAACCATCCGTCAGAATTGAGTTAGAAAAAGAATGGGAAACATTTAATGATTTGATTAATGTTGAAGGATAGAACACACAGACTCCTGTAACTAATGTACAGACAATAAAAAATATAGTCACAGGAGAAATTAGCAATGTCGCAGAAACAGAACATATACCCATTACCCCCTCTTCTGAGCTTGTACTTAAAATAGAGGAAATTCCTCCTCTGGATATATTCTATAGTCCACAACATAAAGCAGTAGTAAGAAAACAAAGAAAGAAAATGAAATTAGAAAGTGTAATCTCTCGTGATGCAGAACAATTGGATCCAACTGAAAATCTTGCTAAATTCTCTCAGATTACAGGAGCATATGCCTCTGCAGCCATCGATAAAGCATCCGAAGTACGGCAATTACTGAATGAAAAATAAGATCAAATACAGGTTCTGCAACAACAACTGCAACAAGCCAATGCTAACAGTGAAGCACAAAAACAACTTGAAAAATTACAACAGGAGTTTCAACAAATGCAAGTTGGATCTCATAAAAGTTTAGCTGAAAAAGAGAAACAACTACAGGCTATGCAAGAGATACACAAAGATGATCCCAAGCTCACAGAATTTATTACAGAGTCTATTTCCTTAAATAATCAACTACTGTAGCAATAAGATATATTATGCCAAAAAATTTCAAAGTGGAACTCTTTTTGTCAAGAAAGTGATAAAATCACTAATCATGTCGTAGAATTACGACATGATTATGATTTAACTAATGAAAAAGTTACTGAATATTTTACATGGCAAAAGACAGAGGAGGGAAAAAGGGCAGGAGCACCAATCATCAATGACAGTCATAAAGAAATGCTCTTCAATAATTGGGATGAACAGATCAAAATTGCAGAACAAGCAGCGGAAGAAGCAGCTACAACAGCAAGCAATATCACTGATTGTGTAAATGAAAATTTGCACAAGGCTAATTTGATTTCAGAAACTATTCCAGGATACCTGCCACAAGCACAACAACTGCAGACAGAATGGAAACAGAAAGCTGAAGAAAACGCAGAATCGATTAAAGGATTGACAAAGTTAAATTGGGATTCTTACTGGGCATGTCTGGTAAAACCACACAGCCAATGCAGCGCTCTCAATTGCATCATCAATTCTACCGAGAAGATGGCGCCAGCACTTGCCGATTTTTTTTTCTTGGGACAGTTAAAATCTGAAGTCGGCCAGCCTCCTCTTCTCAAATCAATGTTGAATGCTTGCAAATTCAAAGATCAGATTCATAAGTAGTTAGTTGATAGTTCTAAATTTTAGATTTAGTGTTAGTTTTACTTTATTGTTGCCTAGAAAAAGGACGGTCATTTAAACTGTATCCTACATTTTTGTAATAAGTTATTTTTAGTTTTAGTTAGTAGTATTTAAACCCTTTCATGCATTTAGAGAAGGGTCCTGAAATTTGTCAAAAACTTGTCCTCAGAACATGCACTTTTGCACCCTCAGAGGAGGTTTTGATAAATGAATGGAACAGGATTTATTGATATCTGCGTTTAATATCTGCTACTGATGTTGCACTTCTGTACTCTTAGTGGATGTTGAATTAAGAAGAGATAAGCCATTATTGCTTCTAGCTCATGAGTAGAACTAGTTATAAATGGTACTTTTATCTCTTAACTAGTTCTGCCCCTGTGTTAAAGTGATATTCCTGTTCAGTTATTTATATATTGATGTTTGAATGCTTGAGTTATCATTTGGCACTTTTTTACAGTGATAGCTATTTATTTATCCTTAATGTATGAATAGCTTATTATGCGATATGTTTTTCACAACTGTTTCATCTAACTTTTTATATGAAGTGGTTTATCTTTATTGAATTCTTTTCTTATAACAGTTGAATGATATTTTTTATCGATTGTAATTTGAAATCATTTTAGATCGCATAAATAGAAAGATTACATCCCAGGTTAGTTTAGAATTATATATTTCTGTTTAAATTAGAATACAATTTGCATATGATTAGATTAGAAATAAAATAAAAGCATTTCACTTAGGAACTTTAGAAAGGAAATATCAATTCTCAACACACACACACATATTGGGAAACTGGTCTCATTATCCCCAGTCGGACCCACTACACCAAACGGAAAAGGAGCTGCTAACCAAGGTCCGGACCAGGTGGGTATCCCCCTTGTTGTAAGACCCGATTTTCGGGGCTTCAACATATTTGGCGCTAGAAGGAGGGCCACGAACTATGAATGGCAAGTAAGTCAAAATCCAAATACCATTCTGAGAGTAAATCTCCCTCAACATCTTCACCGACTTCTCCATCGCATATAGAATTTTTAAATCTAGAGCCAGAAGTTGAGAAAACAACAGCCACTTCCACAAACCCTGACTTTTCAGAAGAATCTGCTATTGAGCCTCCTAAATTTGAATCTTTGATTCATAAACTTCAGCGATTTTCAATATCACCTCAATGATCTGATAAATCTCAAGGCAGTGTGACTTCGCAATATAATACTGCTCATCCTCTTACGAGATTACAGAGCGAGAAGCTTGGCATTTAGCCAACTTAGTTACCTCTGCCTACAAGGAAGAGAGCAAGGAAATATCCTAAAGGGTCTGATAGTGAGACTCTTTCATCATCATCATTCATTTCAACCTCTTCACCGTGAAGTCAACCATCCACCCCTCCATTCCAGATTACTGCCCATCGGTTCACTCAAACTTCCACATCTCATTCTCAAACATCTAGAATCGTAATATCCTCATCTTTCTAATCACAAAGATCATCTTCTGCACTTTCCTCTGTTATTAGTTCAGCGATGGCCCAAATTCCATGGAATAATCCAGGGGCAGTCTTAATGCCTGCGCCCTTGAGTCAATTACCAGCCCATCCTGAAAAATGGCTGCCTAAGTTTAATCCTGAAGCAGGCATGCTAGCAGAAGAACATATAAACAACTTTATGCTGTCCATAAATCTCAATGGAGTTACTAATGAAGATGTTGTTGTCTGACTTTTTCCCTATACCCTACAAGGAGCAGCTAGATCATAGTATTTCTCATTACCATCTAGATCCATCACTAGCTGGGATATCTTTCAAGATCAATTTTTGACTAAATTTGGTGATGAAAGGTCTACAACGACATTGATCAATGATATGTCTAATCTTAGGGCTGAGTCAAGAGAACCTATCAAGGATTTTAATTCATGTTTTAATAAATTGTTAAATAAAACTCCTACTGCTTCCAAGCCTAGTGAAGAAGTGCGAAGTGAGTGGTACATTTCTGCTTTACCATTAAACATAGCAATCTTCGTTGATAGGGCTAATAAAACAACTTTAGCAGAAAATATGAAGGAAGCAATAGCGGTAGATGTTGGGTGTGGAGCCTGATTATCTTGTTTACTTTGTATCACATCATTGGACCCCTGTACCTTAAAAGGGGTGGCAACGCCACCCGTAATTAATCACTGCCGTGGGGGGTCCAGGGGGGGGCGGCGATAGTAAAAAGTATAGTAATTTCTAGTCAATCTGGGCCGTTCATTAGGGAAATGATCTGACGGTAGAAGTTATGTTTAGATTAGGGTTTTTTTCCCTAGAAGGCAACCCCTCGCTTTTATGAGGGCATTGTATTGCGGCTGTGCATGGTGAAGTGTATTCTCAGAGCGAGAAACAGAGAGGGAGACTGTGAGAGAGAATAGAGGATATTATAGCGGATCTGTTGTAGGTTTTGTCTCTTCATTTTTGCTAGATAATAGAAAGGAGGACTGGCTATTCAGGGTGGATGTAGCCCAAACTGGGTGAACCACGTATATCTGTGTCTCTCTAGTTTTATGTGTTTTTTGTGCTTTTATTTTCCGCATATTTTATGTGTTGCATTGCTCCATAATATATAATTTTCTAACAAATGGTATCAGAGCCGAAGGTATATTTGGCTGATAAACTCACAGGAAAGAAGGGTTCCTGGTTTGAGTGGGAGCAATGGCGGACAATGGTAAGTTTAGGGTCGAGAAATTTAACGGCCAAAACTTCCCGCTGTGGAAGATGCAGATGGAAGATTATCTATATCAGAAAGATCTATACCTACCATTGAGCGGAAAAACAAAGAAGCCGGAGGCCATGACAGACGCGGAATGGAACATTCTCGATAGAAAGGCACTTGGAACAGTATGGTTGTTTCTTGCGGCATCAGTCACCTTTAATATTTCGAAGGAAACAACAACAGAGGGTTTGATGCAGACATTGGCGAAACTATATGAAAAACCCTCTGCCTCAAACAAGGTATTTCTTATGAAACGACTATTTAATATGAAGATGTCGGAAGGTGGATCTGTTGCAGACCATTTAAATGAATTTAATACAGTTACCAGTCAGTTAAGTTCTATAGGGGTAAACTTTGATGATGAAGTTAGAGCTCTATTATTCTTGTGCTCATTGCCAGAGAGTTGGAATGGTTTAGTAATGGCCATTAGTAACTCTGTCTCTGGATCTAGTACTTTAAAGTTTGATGATGTTGCTGGTGCTATCCTTAGCAAGGAAATGCGACGGAAAAGCTCCGGTGAGACATCAGGTAATGCTTTGAGTGCAGAGTCTAGGGGAAGAAGAATGGAAAGAGGAAAGAGCTCTGGATATCGCAGTAAATCAAGGAAAGGAAGATCCAAGTCTAGATCGGGGATAGTGTGCTGGAATTGCGGAAAGAAAGGACACCTAAAGAAAGACTGTAGATCTCGGAAGGGAAAAGAAGGAGACACACATCAAGAAAACAATCATGAAGCAAATGTGACAGGTGATGTGTTACAAGATGCTTTGATTCTTTCTTTCGAAAATGTTACTGATTCTTGGGTTGTAGATTCAGGGGCTTCATTCCATGCCACACCCGATAAGAAATATTTTCATGACTATGTTCAAGGAGATTTTGGACAAGTTCGTTTGGGTGATGATAAACCCTGTAAAATTGTTGGAATGGGTAAAGTTCTTGTAAAACAAAAGAATGGAAACCAATGGCTACTAAAGGAGGTAAGGCATGTTCCAGATCTGAAGAAAAATCTGATTTCAACAGGGCAGTTAGGTAGTGAAGGTTGTGTGACAACTTTCACAGATAAAACTTGGAAGGTCACCAAAGGAGCACTGGTAATAGAAAAAGGTGAAAAGGTTGGTACATTGTATTTATGCAATGGCATTTCTAACTCTTTTAATGCTTTAACTTCCAAAGGAGCAGATGCAGCATTATGGCATCATAGGCTTGGACACATGAGTGAAAAGGGGATGAAAATTCTTCACTCAATAAATTTGCTACCAGGTTTGAAGAATGTTGATTTGGATTTCTGTGAGAATTTCATTTATGGAAAACAAAAGAGAGTCAGATTTCTCAGAGTTGGGAAAGAAAATAAGAGCGAAAAATTGGAGCTTGTGCATACAGATGTATGGGGACCTGCTCAGGTATCATCTCTCGGTGGCTCTCGCTATTATGTTACATTTATTGATGATGCAACTAGAAAAACTTGGATTTATTGTATTCAGAATAAATCTGATGTATTTGATACTTTCAAGAAATGGAAAGCTTTGGTTGAGATTGAGACAGGAAAGAAGTTGAAGCGTCTCAGATCAGATAATGGAGGTGAATATTGCAGCAAAGAGTTTGATAGGTATTGTTCAGATCATGGAATTCGTAGAGAGAAGACAGTTCCAAGAACACCACAAGAAAACGGTGTGTCATAAAGGATGAACAGAACAATCATGGAGTGTGCAAGGTGCATGAGATTGTATGCAGGATTGCCTTTACAATTTTGGGCAGATGCTGTAGATACTGCTGTTTATCTAATAAACAGAGGGCCTTCAAGTTCCTTGGATGGTGGTATTCCAGAGGAAGCATGGATAGGTAAAAAGGTAAACTACTCTTTTTTAAAGCCTTTTGGTTGTGAGGCCTTTGTCCATATTGATAAAGAAAACAGAACAAAGCTTGAGGCAAAATCAAAGAAATGTACCTTTATTGGATATGGTGCTAATGATTTTGGTTATCGCTTATATGATTATGAAAATCACAAAATCATTAGGAGAAGAGATTTAATATTCAATGAAAAGGTATTGTATAAGAATCAGTTGCAGGAAAAGAAACGGGAAAAAGAAAGCAAGGAATACGCAGTTCTTGATGAGATATCTGAAAAATTAAAGGTGCCTGAAAATAATAATAATCAACAACCACAACAGCAGCAACCACCACAACAGCAACAGGCACCTCAAACACCTGAAAGTGTTGTTAGAAGATCTACCAGGATAAGTAGACCCCCTGAACAATACTCTCCTTCATTATATTATTTATTGTTGACTGATTCTGGTGAACCTGAATGTTATGAAGAAGCAATGCAGGTTGAAAGTAGGAAGAAGTGGGAGCTAGCCATGGAAGAAGAGATGGACTCCTTAATGCATAACCAGACTTGGGACTTAGTCAGGTTGCCTGCAGGTAAAACTACATTGCAGAATAAATGGGTTTACGGGCTGAAGGAAGAAGATGGAGGAAAACAGAGGTACAAAGCTAGACTTGTGGTGAAGGGGTTTGCACAAAAGAAAGGTATTGATTTTGATGAAATATTTTCTCCTGTTGTTAAGATGAATTCAATTAGAACTATCTTAAGTCTTGTAGCAGCAGAAGATTTACATCTTGAACAGTTAGATGTAAAGACAACATTTCTCCATGGAGATTTGGAGGAAGATATATACATGCAGCAACCAGAAGGATATGAGGTAAAAGGGAAAGAAAAATTGGTGTGCAGGTTAAAGAAGAGCTTGTATGGCTTAAACCAGGCTCCAAGGCAGTGGTATCTAAAATTTGACAAGTTTATGTCTAAACAAGGTTATACTAGATGTCACTCTGATCATTGTGTTTATCTAAAAAGGCAAAATGATGGCAGCTATATTATATTGTTATTGTATGTAGATGAAATGCTTGTTGCAGGATCTAACATGCAGGAAATAAATGTGCTCAAAATAAAATTGGCAAATTCATTTGCAATGAAGGATTTGGGAGCTGCAAAACAAATCCTTGGTATGAGGATAACTAGAGACAGGAAAAATCGCAAATTAACACTGTCTCAGAATGAGTACATATAAAAGGTGTTGAAAAGATTTAATATGCAGAATGCAAAACTAGTTAGTACACCTTTTGCTAGCCATTTCAAACTTAGTAAGGAGATTGTTAGGACCTCACTATGTATCATTTTTACTATATATTTTGACACCACCTTACCTTTTATAACCATGTTTAAAAAGGATTCCATCATCACTTTCATTTACTTTATCCCAAGGTATATAAAATCCTCTTCTTTATTATATGTTTAATCTGTTTACATATAAATCCATATTACTCTTATATTTTATCATTAATCGAAGTAGATTGTTGCTAACATAAGTCTAAAAGATCGCAGATAAGTTATATGTTGTGCTGGAACAATCGGCCGTTGCTGAAACAGTCAAACTTCGTTGCTGAAACAGTCGACTCCGTTGCTGAAACAGTCGACTCCGTTGCTGAAATAGCCAGCAGGCACGCCAATTCCGCCACTATTCGTAATTTGCGATTCTGGAAGAGCGTTTTGTGGAACAATGGCAACAACATGAAGACGTGGTTACACGGATTATTCTGAAGATAGTACTCTTTTGGTATCTGTTGTAACAATATCTTTTTATGGAAGAACAGAATAGCCTGTTTTAGGAAAGAAGAACAGATTCGGGATAAATGTAGATTTGCTCTCATGTAATTGTAAGAGATGTCTCCTCTTTAAAAAGAGGAGACATCATCATTAGAGGGGAGTTCGAGTTTGAAAGCTACAGGAGAACATTGTGTTTGAGAGAACTGGAGCTAGACTCCATTTGTAATGTATCATTTCTTTTGACAGATGAATAAAATTTCCTTTTGAGCGCTCCAATTTAATTCTTTCCCTGGGGAATCTTGTGAGAGGGAGAGGGCCCGCCTTCCTCACAAGATTCACCCGACTGTCTCTGTAGTTTTTTTAATTTCTTTATGCTAATTGCACTTTACTTTAATTCTTTTTGCTGAACACCAGTTACACAGTTTTGTAGTGTATTGAGTATTCTGTTTCCTTAAACGCTGCATATGTTTAGTAAATTCATTCTTAAGCAGTTGAGAGATCTATTTCTATTAATTGTTTGAATGTATGATGCTGGGAAGCAGGTGCTGAAGGTTCCTGTACAAAGGAATAGGGTCTTGTTTCCATTGATTGCCTTTCTTTTCCTGCAGTGTGATTAGAAACAGGAGACAGGTGCTCAAGGTTCCTGTTCATGGGAATAGGGTCCTGTCCTCTTGAGTTATCCTTTCTACAGAGTGATTAGTGTCAGGCAGCAGGTGCTGAAGTTCCTATTTGAAGTAATATGGTCCTGTTCCTGTTATGGTTGATTGGTTTCCTTTCCTGCAGATTGATTTCCCTTTATTTGGATTCTAAACTGCAACATAGGAATTACTTCTGCTATAACATAATTGACTTCAGCTTTGATTAAACAGAGTGTGAATAATTAGATTTGTATGATTGATAATTGCGTGGCTTTTTACTACAACATTGTTCTTGCTTTTGAAATTGAGCATATCCAGTGCGTGATTGTCTTTGGAATAAACAGACTTCCTCGGGTTGAAAATTTATGTGGAGCTTGAATTGTGAAAACAATTAAAGCAACCAACATTTTGGCGCCGTTGCCGGGGAAGGAAATTATAGATTTCAAAAGCATTAATATTTTCTTTTTAGATGTGCAGATTGTATGAGAGGACACGGAAACTAGAAGAAAAATAACCCCACAGGTGGCAAAGGCAAAGGAAGGGGAGGAAGAAAGACTTTCATTGACAAGATTGTATCAAACGCTGAATTATCACAAAGATTAAGTTCTCAAAGACCAAAAATTCAGCACTCCCCTCAATCAGATTACAAAATAGAGGAATTTGTGGGTCCTGAAAATATAGAGGAGCCAGTGAGTAAAGAACCAGCAGTCAGTGCTGGAGAGTCAGAAGAAAGTGTTAGCAAATCAGCAGAGCACATTGAGGAAATAATAGAGAGTGTTGGACGACCAGTGGAAAACATTGAAGAGCCAGTAGAAGATCTTGAAGATCGAGCAAGTGCAGTAGGAGAACCGACAATGGAAGGAAACAATGAAGGCTTCTTTGGTGGAGGACATGTAGATCCTGAAGGAGAAGGAAAGGATGAAAATTCTCTCTCTACCTTGGGATTTCCTATCAGTGATCTCCCTATAGGAACAACTCCTATGAAAAACATTCCATTGTCTGCTTTACCTAACTTCCATGGTTTATCCTCTGAAGATCCGGATGAATTTCTTTTTGAATTTGATATATTATGCAGAAGTTATGATTATGTTACTAATGCTCAAAAGTTGAAACTGTTTCCAGCAACATTAAAAAGAAATGCTTTAAGATGGTTCATGAGCCTTGGGAGTCAGGTAATCACAACATGGGAACAAATTTCTGCTTAAATATCAAGACTACTGCCGGACGAGAGAAAAGAAGGATGAACTATTCAATATGGCACAAAAGCCGGACGAGAATTTGGAGGACTATGTAGAAAGGCTGCAGTACAATATATAGAGATCTGATCATCCAAATATAAGTAAGGAAATTCGCAAAACAATATTACTTAGAGGTTTAAGGGATGATTGTTTAGACATGTTAAATATGCTTGGCAAGGGAGATATATCTAAGGAATCATATGATGAGATTGTTGAACTTTGTAAGAGGTGTTCAAGGGGAGCTGCAAGGAACAGAGTAAGTAATAGAGATCCCACCTATTCAAGAGTGCAGAAATCAGCCAGTGGGGGAGCAACAAGAGTTGAAATAGGTAATTTACTTGAAGAATTTAAAACTGAGATGTTAAGTTCTTTTGCTTCACAAATTGACACTTTGCAGGTTAAGAAGAAGCAGGCTGAAGCAGAAGCAACTCTGGATGTCTTTTGCCCGAAGTGCAGAGACAAACATCCACTAAGGGAGTGCCCAATGGACAAAATACCAATCTGTACCCTTTGTGAGAAAGATCACGAAACAAAACAATGTCCATCTCTACCAGGAATAAAGGCAACATTACAGCCAACGGAAGAAGAAGCTGAAGCAGTTTACCTGCTAACTCAAAGAAGACAATGGCAACCAAAAGGACAAGGTATGAACTCTAGTATGCCATTTAATCGTTGGAATAATTATTCTGCTTTCGGTCAAACAAATTACCCTCCCTTTGTTGATCCTTCAATGTGGACTCCTTGGCCTCCACAGCAGCCATCTTCTTTTAACCCTTGGAATTCAAATTGGAGAAGCCAACAACTCCCGTATCCAAATCAATTGCCTCAATTCCAACAACCACTTCCTCTGCCATCGAATGCTCCGCCAAATAACCAAATGAGACCCCAGCTACCCGTGCAACCAAATCCTAACCCCAATAATAAAGTTGTGCAAGTCATTGATATTCAGAATCAGTCTATATTTCCTACTATGCAATGTAATGATATTCATTTAAGATCCAGGAAAATAGTAGAGCCTATTATTGATGACATAACTTCTTCTGATTCTGATAAAGAGGAAACTGAGAAACATAAGAAAGCACAACCACCTTCTAACAAAAGTGTTGAAATAACAGAACCACCATTCCCCAAGCGTTTGGTTTTAACTAGAACGCCTGAAACACCTGCTTTTAATCTTTTAGGGGAATTGCAAAATTTGTATGTTAAAATTCCACCTTTACAAGCATTAAGAGATGTACCAATTTATGCTAGAACAATAAGGGATATTTGTGTTAAGAAACCTGGTAGGAAAACTAAAGATCCCCTTACAGTACATGTGATGGTTGATTTATCTGCATTAATGTCCGGAAAAACCCCTCCTGTGAAATATGGTGATCCCGGCCATCCTACCGTGATAGTTCAAATTGGTAAAACAATGATTCCTCAAGTTCTGGTAGATTTAGGTGCTGCAATAAACATAATGACTCTTGAAACTTCACAATTGTTACAGCTGAATAACACAATCAGAGATACTCCTACCATTCTAGAGTTGGCTGACCGTTCTACAATTAAACCTGAAGGAGTTGTTGAAGATCTACTTATCTCAATTGAATCCTGGAATTACCCAGCTGATTTTGTTGTATTGCAGACTAAAACAAAGCTGGGGGGACATCCTTTAATTCTGGGGAGGCCATGGCTGGCCACAGCTGATGCTTTTATCAGTTGCAGATCTGGTTCAATGACAATTTCTAATGGTTATGAAACCAAACAGCTTACTCTTTATCCTCATGCTACACCCATAATTAATAATGAAGATTCTATGTGGATGGATTATGATGATAATGTTGTTCAACCTATTCTAACTATTGGGCAAGCTTTAACTCTTAAAGACAATACAGAGGATGAAATAATTAATAATTTTATTTGTGAACCTTCTTCTGTAATTGCTGAAACACACAATCAATTGACTGCAATTTTTGAAACAGATACCCAAGAAAAGATTGAATCTGAAGACTCGTCTCAGACATTAACCACCATCTCATCTAAAAGCATAACAGTTGAAATTGAACCTGGCAAGACGTTAAATATAAATCCTGATCTAACAGTTACTGAAACACAGCAGTTAATGAAGTTATTGCATGAATATAAGGAATCATTTGCATGGGATTACACAGATATGAAAGGGATCTCTTCTGAATTATGTACTCACCGAATTTACATTAAAGAGGGATGCCGACCAGTCTGTCAACCCCAAAGACGAATGAACCCTAATTTACGAGAAATTGTTAAAGAAGAACTTCATAAATTGCTTAATGCAGGATTTATATACCCCATATCTGACAGTGAATGGGTTTCCCCATTGGTAATTGTCCCTAAGAAAAATGGGAAATGGAGAGTATGTGTTGACTACAGAGCCTTGAACAAAGCTACTCAAAAGGATCACTTTCCTTTACCTTTCATTGATCGGGTGTTGGATAGTCTGGCAGGGAAGAAATTCTTTTCTTTTCTAGATGGATTCAGTGGGTATAATCAGATTAGAATTGCACCCCAAGACCAGGACAAGACCACTTTCACTAGCCCTTGGGGAACCTTTGCTTATAGAGTTCTTCCATTTGGGCTATGTAATGCACCAGCAAATTTTCAGAGGGCTGTTATAGGAATCTTTTCTGATATACTGAATGAATCTATGGAAATATTTATGGATGATTTTACTCCTTATGGTGTGTCTTTTGAAGATGCATTACAAAATCTTGAGAAGGTACTTAAACGATGTATACAAGCTCACCTCTCCCTAAGTACTGAAAAATGTCATATGATGATGAGTGAAGGAGTAGTGCTTGGACATTTTATTTCATCTCAAGGTATTCAGGTAGATCCATATAAAATATTAGTCATTCAGAATCTTTCTGTTCCTAAAACACAAACTGATGTGAGAAGTTTTCTAGGACATGCTGGATACTACAGAAGATTTATTAAAGATTTTTCTAAGATAGCTTCTCCATTATTTGTGTTGCTTATGAAAAATGTTGAATTTAAGTGGACTAATTCTTGTCAGAAAGCTTTTGAAGAACTCAAGCATCAGTTGTCTATTGCTCCTATTTTGAGGGGGCCTGATTGGGCCCTCCCTTTTCATATATCTTCTGATGCTTCAGACACTGCAGTTGGAGCTGTCTTGGGACAAGAGGAAAATCATCTTCCTTATGCTATCTACTTTATCAGTAAGAATATGACCCCTGCTGTGCTTAATTATACAGTTACCGAAAAGGAGTTTCTTGCAGTAATTTATGCCATTAATAAATTTCGACACTATATCACTGGTTATTCTACTTTTGTGCACACTGACCACTCGGCTATTAAGTATTTAATGAATAAATCTGTCACAAATGCTAGAGTTACCAGATGGCTATTATTACTGCAGGAATTTGATATCACAATTGTAGATTGGCCTGGTAAAGAAAATGTGGTGGCTGATTTCCTTTCACGGTTAAAAACTGATAATGATATTCTAGTAGATGATTATTTTCTTGATGAGTATTTGTTTGCAGTTTCTGCTCACTCTCCATGGTATGCAGATATTTCTAATTATTTGGTTGCAGGAAAATTACCATCACACATGTCATACAGAGAAAAGAGAAGAATTGTTCAACAAAGTGCCAGGTATAGCTGGATAAGTGGGTGTCTTTTCTACACAGGGCTTGATCAGGAAATCCGAAGATGCATTAGGGAAGATGAAGTGTATGATATACTAAAAGCTTGTCATGATGGCCCTTGCGGAGGGCATTTTGCTGATAAAAGAACAACACACAAAATTTTGAGGATGGGTTACTATTGGCCCTCATTATTTAAGGATGCAAAGAAATATGTGAGGGCTTGTGACAGCTGTCAGCGAATGGGTCAACCCAATCATAGAGATCAAATGCCATTAAACCCCCAGGTAGTATTCGAACCATTTGAAAGATGGGCCTTGGATTTCATAGGACCCATTAATCCTCCATCCAATCAAAGAACTTATATATTAGTCTCTACAGACTATATGACTAAATGGGTGGAGGCCAAAGCACTTATTAGAGCCAATGAAGAGGTTGTCCTAGCTTTCTTATTTGAAGAAATCTTCACTAGATTTGGAATCCCTAGAGAGCTAGTTACAGATGGAGGACCTCCATTCAATTCTCATGGTTTTAAGTCTACCCTTCAGAAATATCATATTCATCATAGAATGACTACACCATACCACCCCCAAGCCAATGGGCAGGTGGAAAGCACAAACAAAGTATTAGAAGCCATTCTAACTAAAACGGTGAAGGACAACCGGAAGGATTGGTCTCAAAGGCTGCCTGAAGCATTATGGGCTTACAGAACTACTTGGAGAAACACTACAGGTTTCTCTCCCTATGAATTGGTCTATGGTAAAAATGTTGTTTTCCCTGTGGAATTTGAAATCAAAACTCTAAGAACTGCTTTAGCTGTTAATCTTGATTTGACTGATGTGCAGACAGCTAGGTTGCAGCAGCTTCTTGAGTTGGATGAAAAGAGATTAGATGCCATTCACCAAACAACCATGATTCAACAACAGAGAATGAAGTGGCATGATAAAGTTATCAAACACAAGAAGTTCCAAAAAGGTAATTGGGCCTTATTGTATGACTCTCGGTTTGAAAATTTTCAGGGTAAGCTACGTACACGTTGGCTTGGACCATATGAGGTAGATGTTGTTTTTTCTAATGGAACAGTAAGACTTCTAACAATTGATGATTCTAAAACGCCTCTACTAGTCAATGGTCATAGGCTTCGTTTATACCAGCGCCCTGTTTCTAAAGAGGATTTCAAGGCTGCTTGCATGACTGATATTCATTATCTTTTTCTAGGGGAGTCTTCTTCTCCTCACAGCGTTTAATTTTCTGCACTGTTTTTTAGCACTAGATTAGATTAGATTCAAAACTAATAATCCCTGTCAAGGGTTGGCATATTACGATTGAATTTTGCAGATTCTGGAAAAGCTCATTAAGGAGGAAAAATCCATCATAAGAAGATCTGAAGCTTCAATCACAGAAGCTTGTTCCCTTCATTTTATCCCATTTCCTAGTAATATCCCTTCATCCCATTCCTACATTATTTCCCTTTTTCCATTTTTCCCACTTCTACCATTCCTGAAATATCATCCTTCAGCTAGTATTTCTTATCCCTTACTGCTGAAATTATCCCTTATCAAATATTTCCCCCACTTGTCCTAAACTCAAGTCATTATATCCCATTTTCCTGATTTTTCTCGTTGCTGAAACACCAGTTTCAGCAACGTGTCATTCATTTTTCCGTTGCTGAAACACCAGTTTCAGCAACCTGTCATTCATCTTTTCATCATTAAAACATCATTTCTTCCTCTGCTATACAAGCTTTTCAGTTCTCCACTTTTACTCTTCAGATCCTTGGGTGACTATTATTCAGTATTGAGCAGATCCTGTTATGCTCCTGTTCTAAATTTCAGAGAAATCTACAAATTCTTCCATTAATATCAAGCCATTATGAAGCACTCTACACTTCGAATTATTAAACCAAAGGTGAAAATGTAAGGTATGTGGTTTTTAATGTAATGCAGTTAAATTATATTTTAAAGAGAGGATCTCGCTCATAATGATTGCAATCTCCACACGCTCAAACATCATTGCACCATACGTAGGGGGGGGAATTTCGAAAACTGAATAATCATTTCACATCAACCAATCCTCCGTCATTCTTCATTCCATTTCCGCCGTCATTGAGACTCCGCATCCTCTGTTGCAACAATTAGCTTGACCAAAGCCTGTGTTTCTGTCTTCTGTGCCTCTGCATGTAACTCAAGCAAGTAGCCATGGGAGGGTCGGCTATCAGACACGAGCCTGGTTCGATAAATCTTCTTCAATTGTTCCCAGAGGCCTATCAAATTTTTCAACAAGCAGGATGGACAGCATACTTCGAAAGGTTAGGAGAATTTGATGAGCAGCAAGTTTTAGAGTTCGCACAGAACCTTCAGGGGAATTATTCAGTAGTTCAAGGGGTCCGCATTTCAGTTACAGAGGAGGACATAGCTCAAATTTCAGGTTTGCCGGTTATTGGGACTCGCTGGTTCAGTAGGAAGCAAGTGATTTTAAATGCACAGCAAGATTTTCTTCTTCCAGATGAACCGGTTGAACTTAAAGGCCGCGGTGTAAGTTTGCATTCACTTCCTCGACCATGGCCAACAGTAGCAGAATTCATCAAGCATTACTTGACATGCGAAGGGCGTTACCAGGTAGTCTACCAACACGACTTCGTTTTGATGAATCATTTAAGGAATGGTCGATTAGTTAATATTCCCTATTATCTGCTTGGTTGTATCAAAAACATGTCCTATTATTGCATACGGGCTAAATTCCCATTGATATCCCTTACCCATCACCGTTTATGCCAATTATTAATTCAGAGGGGTTTTGCTCAGCAAAACCCCCCTCTGAATAATCCACTCCTCGTTCCCCAGCAGGCCGAAATTCCCCAACAGGCCCAAATCCCCCAACAAGCCGGAAGTTCCCAAGAAACTCCTGAGAGTCCTTATGAAGGGCAACTGGACGATATCCCAGACTCCGCAGTAATTCCATCCTCAGAGCCAGTTGACCCAACCCCAAGTTCGTCCCACTTAGTAGAGTCACCCCTTCCCACTATTCCTATCCCTAGCGATGACTCACCCCCATCCCCACCTACTCATAAAAGGAAGAGAATAACCCCAACATTCTCTGTCTCAAAACAACGAACAAGGGCCACATTCCAAATTTTTACTTCTTCCGAAAGCCCTTCCCCCAGAAAAGAATCTTCCCCTACTAAGAAAAGGAAAGACAGTGACTTCTCTACTTTCCTACCAAAAAGGAAAATGAAGATGACTATTGAAACAGGAGTTACTCCCATTTCCCCTGACCCCGCCACTATTCTGTTAAAACTTCAATCTTCACCCCCATTTCAAATTCCCCAACCCGTCTCGTCCGGTGGCACTGCCACACAAGAACCAGTGCCCCGGGATAATATGACATCGTTTATGGCTCAAACAATGACTGTCACACAAGAACCAGTCACTTACCCAGAGGCTGAAACACAAGAACCAGCCACTATGGTACAAGAATCATACACCAAGCATGATAATACAAGGAAACCAGTTGTATCTGCTCCACAAGAACCAGCTACAGCTGTGGATCAGCAGGCAACCCTAGCAGAATCAACCAGCACACAGGGTTCACACACTATGGCATCCTTATTGGAGGAAAATGAGTTTTTGAAGTCTGAATTAGAAGCCTATAAGAATGAATTAACCATGGCACGAGAAGCCTTTGATAGAGAATTGAATCTCTACATGCTAGCACACACAGCATCAGCACAAAATAGGGATCCATGCAGAGAATACATGTGCCATGAGTGTGGTAATATTTACCAGCAGGCAGGGTACAAAGTAGTCAAAATTCAGGTATCTGAGGCATCTACATCAGCTGCAATTAAAGAAGAATGCCCTACTGCTCCACAAGAACCAGTAGGGTTCTCAAAAAGTTTGGAAAAAGAAACTAAACCACAGATATCTCGCCTTGTGCCAGTCAACTCAGCCACTCAGACAGTACCCCAACCACATATATCTTGCCCTGAGCTAGTTAGCTCAGCCACTCAAACAATGCCTCAACTACAGATATCTAGCCCTGAGTTAATCAGTTCAGCCACTCAGACAATGTCCCAACCCAGTACTTCTAATGCCGGGACACAGACCCTGCCATGGAATCAATTAGAACTTATGAACAAATGGAAGAAACAATATGATGTAGAGCAAGATAAAATATTACAGTAGCATAAGTTAGCATGGCAGAATCACATGTATGCCAACTGGGATAGTTGGGAACAGACATTGCAACAGCTCAGGGATTCCAAGAAGGAAGTCAAGGAATCAAAGGAAAATATGGTTTTGATGTTTTCATTAGTGCAAAAGTTGATGGCTACCCGAAATCCCTCTGTGAATTACTCTCTCTTCCTTTCTGAACGTTTGGTTTATTTTCAATTGAAGGCAATAAAGGATGGCAGACCTCATGAATTGCTTACTGCAGAACAATTTTTTAAGACTTTTGCTGAGGCCCCTGAAAGTGACCAACATTTGTTGTGTGAAATTTATCTCCATAACGAGGCCATACCTAAGAATAGAAGAGTCAATCTCACTCCAATTGCAGGTGATGTAAAAATAAGGGCATTTGTTTCATTTTTGGCCAATCAGCTCACCTGGAAAACTGCGTTTATTGCAAGTAGTCATAATGAGGAGAATAGGCTTTTTTGGATTAGACCGGAACCTTTAAGTCCGGCCATGTTTATAGCACAATATCACCAATTCTTACAGAAGCCAGGAATGCATAGGTACATGCAACAACTACAGGCTTCAACACTTTTAAAGTGTCAACAGCAAATCAGAGTAAAGGAGGCTGCTGCATTGAAGGCCAACACTATGTTTTGGCAGCAGTCATGTAAAGAAAGACAAGACTATCACCCTTTTAGCCCTAATAATCTTCAAGCTGCACTTTCCAGGGTACCTAATTACATCAGATGCATTCGACATTGTGGAGAAAACTGGATTGGTTACCGTTTTCATTTTCCAATTCTATGGCTGCCTTCAGAGAAATATCAGTGTCACTACCAATTGGCTGGCAGAGATGAAGCTGTAGCATGGCAGCAATTGCAAAACAATAGAGGATTCCGAGCTCTGACAGAAGCCACCTTCTCCAGCTACTGCTTGAGCAACTTGCATGCACAGAGTCAGTACTCAGACTCTGACTCAGACTAGGAGTTGCCTGAGGACATGCAACACTTTCAGCTGGGGGGGATGTTAGGACCTCACTATGTATCATTTTTACTATATATTTTGACACCACCTTACCTTTATAACCATGTTTAAAAAGGATTCCATCATCACTTTCATTCACTTTATCCAAAGGTATATAAAATCCTCTTCTTTACTATATATTTAATCTGTTTACATATAATTCCATATTACTCTTATATTTCATCATTAATCAAAGTAGATTGTTGCTAACATAAGTCTAAAAGATCGCAGATAAATTATGTGTTGTGCTGGAACAATCGGCCGTTGATGAAACAGTCAAACTTCGTTGCTGAAACAGTCGACTCCGTTGCTGAAACAGCCAGCAGGCACGCAAATTCCGCCACTATTCGTAATTTGCGATTCTGGAAGAGCATTTTGTGGAACAATGGCAACAACATGAAGACGTGGTTACACGGATTATTCTGAAGATAGTACTCTTTTGGTATCTGTTGTAACAATATATTTTTATGGAAGAACAGAATAGCCTGTTTTAAGAAAGAAGAATAGATTCGGGATAAACATAGATTTGCTCTCATGTAATTGTAAGAGATGTCTCCTCTTTAAAAAGAGGAGACATCATCATTAGAAGGGAGTTCGAGTTTGAAAGCTACAGGAGAACATTGTTTGAGAGAACTGGAGCTAGACTCCATTTTGTAATGTATCATTTCTTTTGACGGATGAATAAAATTTCCTTTTGAGCGCTCCAATTTAATTCTTTCCCTGGGGAATCTTGTGAGAGGGAAAGGGCCCGCCTTCCTCACAAGATTCACCCTTCTGTCCTTGTAGTTTGTTTAATTTCTTTATGCTGTTTTCACTTCACTTTGATTCTGTTTGCTGAACACCAGTTACACAGTTCTGTAGTTCATTGAGTACTCTGTTTCCTTAACGCTGCATGTGTTTAGTACATTCATTCTTAAGAAGTTGAGAGATCTATTTCTGTTAATTGTTTGAATGTATGATGCTGGGAAGCAGGTGCTGAAGGTTCCTGTACAAAGGAATAGGGTCCTGTTTCCATTGATTGCCTTTCTTTTCCTGCAGTGTGATTAGAAACAGGAGACAGGTGCTGAAGGTTCCTGTTCATGGGAATAGGGTCCTGTTCTCTTGAGTTATCTTTTCTACAGAGTGATTAGTGTCAGGAAGCAGGTGCTGAAGTTCCTATTTAAAGGAATAGGGTCTTGTTCCTGTTATGGTTGATTGGTTTCCTTTCCTGCAGATTGATTTCCCTTTATTTGGATTCTAAACTGCAACATAGGAATTACTTCTGCTATAACATAGTTGACTTCAGCTTTGATTAAACAGAGTGTGAATAATTAGATTTGTATGATTGATAATTGTGTGGCTTTTTACTACAACATTGTTCTTGCTTTTGAAATTGAGCATATCCAGTGCGTGATTGTCTTTGGAATAAAAAGACTTCCTCGGGTTGACAATTTATGTGGGGCTTGAATTGTGAAAACAATTAAAGCAACCAACTGAGAGATGTGCCCAAAAGACCCAAGAAGACATGGATTATATGTATACAAATTTCCATATGCATGCTTGAGTTAGGCTTAATGTATCTGGTAAGTACGCACAAGGCCTGATATTGCACATGCAGTGGGAGTTGTAAGCAGGTACATGAACAATCCGGGAAAAGAACATTGGATGGCAGTAAAATGGATTCTCAGATATTTGAGAGGTACCACAAATCAAGCATTATGCTTTGGTGGTTCAAACATTGCTCTACAGGGATATGTTGATGCAGATATGGCAGGTGACAGAGATAACAGGAGGAGAACTATAGGATATGTATTTACTGTAGGTGGAACAGCTGTCAGTTGGGTTTCAAAAATCCAAAGTGTTGTTGCACTTTCAACAACAGAAGCAGAGTATGTTGCTGCTACAGAGGCTAGTAAAGAAATGATTTGGTTACAAAGGTTTATGGATGAATTGGGTAAGAAGCATGATATGGGCACATTATACGGTGATAGCCAAAGTGCCATTCATCTTGCAAAGAACTCAGCATTTCATTCCAGGACTAAACACATACATCTCAAGTACCATTTCATACGGTCAATATTGGAAGATGGAGAGTTGAAGCTGGAAAAGATACACACTAGCCAGAATCCTGCAGATATGCTAACAAAATTTGTAACCAGGGAGAAACTGAGAATGTGCTCAGTTTCAATTGGTCTTCAAGGATGACGATGAAGATGAGGAATAGCCAGGTCCAAAGAGGAGTCATTGTCCAACAAATGAAGCAGCGATGGAGTTGCTACAATCATTCTCCAAGTGGGAGATTGTTGGGTGTGGAGCCTGATTATCTTGTTTATTTTGTATCACAGCATTG
Organism: Pinus albicaulis; assembly: GCA_034641835.2. NCBI lineage: Eukaryota > Viridiplantae > Streptophyta > Pinopsida > Pinales > Pinaceae > Pinus > Pinus albicaulis. Next base: position 81,737,359 of record CM076570.1, read on the forward strand.
GACCCCCTGTACCTTAAAAGGGGCAGCAACGCCGCCCATAATTAATCGCTGCTGTGGGGGGTCCAGGGGGGGCGGCAGCGCTTTTCGAAGCCCCCCCCCTGGCGGGGGTTCGGGGGCGCTGCCCCCGAAGCTAAAAACAGATGTAAAATTGCCTTGTAAAAGTATAGTAATTTCTAGTCAATCTGGGCCGTTCATTAGGGAAATGATCTGACGGTAGAAGTTATGTTTAGATTAGGGTTTTTTTCCCTAAAAGGCAACCCCTCGCTTTTATGAGGGCATTGTATTGCGGCTGTGCATGGTGAAGTGTATTCTCGGAGCGAGAAACAGAGAGGGAGACTGTGAGAGAGAACAGAGGATATTACAGCAGATCTGCTGTAGGTTTTGTCTCTTCATTTTTGCTGGATAATAGAAAGGAGGACTGGCTGTTCAAGGTGGACGTAGCCCAAACTGGGTGAACCATGTATATCTGTGTCTCTCTAGTTTTATGTGTTTTGTGTGCTTTTATTTTCCGCATATTTTATGTGTTGCATTGCTCCATAATATATAATTTTCTAACAGTAGAGAAATGTATCATAGCCCTAGAAAAGAAAAATGCGATAGAAGAAAGAAAATCCAGGAAGGTTACTTTTAAGGAAGACCCCAAGAAAAAACAATCGAAAGATCCATTTGATTTAGAAGGATTGCAGAAAGTTTTGAAAACCATGTCTAACGAAATGGTTGACATTAAGAAACAAGTGGCAGAAACATCGTCTAAAAAATATTTCAAGCGTTTTAGAAGAAACCCTTCAACTGATTCAAAACCACCGAATGATATTACTAATGCTGAATCAGAAGAAGAAGAAGATGAAACTGCTACTGAAGAAACTATTGATGAAGAAGAAGTTGTAGAAGTACAAGGTATGTGGGATTTCATCCTCACAGATGAGGAAGATCAAGAATTATCCCCGATTAGCACTCAAAATATAAATCAACTTGATCCTCCTCAACCTATTCCTAAGCCAAAGAGCGCAAGCTCAATGACTAAGGATAAAGTTGCACCCAAGAAAACAACATCAAAAACAACTCAGACTAGCCTTGTCCAATCAGATTTATCAACTTCATCAAAAACATTGATCGTTTCGGATGAAATGGAGTATAATATCATAGAAGATATGAAGAAGACTAGGGCTAACATCACTTTTTATGAATTGAGCAAGTTAAAACACCAGCAAAAAGTACTTTTGAAAGAATTACATGTTGTACCAAAAAAACCTTTGCCCGATTCTGTAATCTCTCAAGCTTCCAACGAGATGGGAAGACCTCCAACTAATGCGATTAGCAAAGTTGATCTAGAAAATATCGCTTTAATTGGAGGAAGGTCGAGATATCATACTCCTCCATTTCTTCTTACGTATGAAGTTTTCAATAAAAATTTGCATAATTGTTTAGTGGAATCTGGAGCTTCATCTAATATTCTACCAAAATCAGTATGTGCAAAGTTGAACATTCAACCACAAAAATATGTTGTACGCATATTCCAGTTATATCGATCGCAAGTTGAAGTGATTGGTGAATTAAATCAGGTTACCATAAGGTTGTCATCGAATCCAAAGGTATGTCAAGTTATTGATATTTTAGTTGCAGATATTCCAGAATTTTATGGCTTAATTCTCAGCAAAGATTGGTCAGAAAAACTTCATGGATACTTTGCCACTGATTGGTCCCACATGTGGCTTCCTTATAATGGTAAACCAAATCAGATAAAGGTTGAACGAGAAAGACATCATAAATACATTGTAACAGAATTAGAAGGAGAAAAAGAACCAGTTGCATACAGCAATAATATTATTAGCAATTATTCAGTTGATTCTTTCTTAGGAAATTTCAATGCTCATACTTCACCTTACTTAGAAAATTCTATTTTATCTCAGATAGAAAAATTTTCTCAAACAGATAGGTTCTAAATGCATTAATTTTGTAGATACTCATGTAAATAAATCTTTATTTTGGAAGTTATTTTTTGATGGTTCTAAGTCTAATGAAGGAGCAGGAGCAGGATGCGTGTTGGTTAGTCCAGAGGGAAACAAAATTATGTTAACTTGCAGACTCGAGTTCGATTGCACTAATAACACCGCAGAATACGAGGCTTTAGTCCAAGGATTATACAAAGCAATCGGATTAGACATCAAATATCTACAAGTTTTCGGAGATTCTGAAATTGTAATTAAATAGGTACGCAATACTATACATTGTTTATCAGGTCATTTAAAGCATTATCAATCTTTAGTTCAAGATCTGACCGAACATTTTATATCATTTAATATTTCATCAATTCCCAGAATCCAGAATGCTAGTGCAGACCTCCTAGCTAACGTAGCTTCCAAGCTCATTCCTTCAGAAGACTTTAGTCCTGATCGATTTTCAATCAAATTAATCTTTAGACCTTCGATTCCTGATAACATTACCAATTGGAGGATTTTCAATGATGATCCTGATATTGTAATCTTCCTCACATCTGAAGGATCTTACACTAATCAAATAATTGATGAAGATCAACATGACAGACAATTGCAACAAGATAGCACAAATAATGCTATGCCAAAGTCAGTAGTCAAGTTAGAAGACCTTTATGATTTGAAAGATCGATTCAAAAGATCTACTAATTCAAAATTACAAAGTTGAAATTTGAATTATGAATTAGTAAATCTAGGAAATGATACCAAACCACAAAATATCAACCTAGACCTTGGTCTAGCTCCTGAAGAAAAATTAGTGTATGTTCGTCTTTTGAAACAATATAAAAGTGTCTTTGCTTGGAATTACGATGAATTCAAAACTTATGACACTTCTATCATCCAACATACTATCCCAATGATAAATGATGAAAAACCTGTTCAACAAAAGCTGAGAAAGATCCATCCCAATCTAGAAAATCAGATCAAGTCTGAACTCAATAAGTTATTGAAATCCAAGATTATTTTTCCCGTCCGACATTCTAAATGGGTTTCCAATATGGTTCCTGTTAGAAAGAAGAACGAAGATATTAGAATTTGCATTGATTTTCGAAATCTTAACAAAGCCTGCCAAAAAGATAATTTTCCTTTGCCTCCTATGGAGCAAATATTGCAGGCAGTTGCAAGATCAGAATTAATGTCTTTCTTAGATGGTTTCTCTGGCTACAACCAAGTATTGGTCCATCCTGATGATCAATTAAAAACTACATTTAGAACCAAATGGGGCACTTATGCATATCAAAAGATGCCTTTTGGTCTTATCAATGCTGGTGCCACATTTCAGAGAGCCATGGACATCGCTTTCAAGGGATTAGTTAAAAAATCAGTGGTAATTTACTTGGATGATATAACTGTATATTCCAAGAAACGAAGCAATCATCTTAGAGATTTGAAGCAGATCTTCCAACGTTGTCAAAGGTATGAAATTTCACTTAATCCAAAAAAATCCTTTTTTGCATTAAGTGAAGGAAAAATTATTGGATTCATAGTGTCAAAATCTGGAATTCATATTGATCCTAATAGAATCAAGGAGATTTCTGAAATACCCTTACCTCACAACAAGAAAGCTATGCAATATTTCCTTGGCCAGATTAATTTTGTAAAGAGATTTGTCCCAGATTTTTCAAGAATTGTGTCTCCTTTACAAACAATGATTAAAAAGAATTCAAACTTCAAATGGGGCCAAAATGAATATGAGGCATTCAATCTGATCAAACAAGCAATTGTTAATGCTCCATCTTTAGCAACTCCAAAATTTTCTGATCCTTTTATTTTGTATACATTTTCCTCTGATAAATCTTATGCTGTGATACTCACTCAAGAAAATCAAGACAAGGCAGAAGCCCAAATTGCTTTTTTTAGTTCAAATTTACAGGGAGCTGAGTTGAATTATTCAGATGTGGAGAAAAAAGCTTATGCTGTTTTCAAAGCAATTAAATATTTCAGACCCTTTTTACTTAAAACTCATACAAAAATCATAGTACAGTTTCCAGTGGTAAGAAATCTTTTAGTTCAAAAAGATGTGGGTGAGAAAAGAGCCAATTGGGTTACTGCCTTACAAGAATATGATTTAGAAATCAAACCAGCAAGTATTGTAAGAGGGCAAGGCTTTTGAAAAATACTAGCTGGAGCATCACTTATTTCTGAAAAACCATCTGCAGAGATACAAACGTAAGAGGTAAGCCTAAACGATTTTGAATCATTATATGCTGATATCATTTTTTATCTAAAGAATGGATATGCTCCTCCAAATCTCGATTACACTAAGAAAAGAGCTCTATGGTTGAAGGCTAAGCAATATCAACTTGTAAATGATGTTCTTTTCAGAATGAATTATGATTTTGTTCTCCTTAGATGTCTGGAGAAATCTGAAGCTGAAAAAGTCTTGCAGGAACTTCACGATGGGCCAGCAGGTGGACATTATGCTGGAAATACTACTGCACATAAAATTCTTCGTGCAGGCTATTACTGGCCCACATTATTCAAAGATTCACATAGCTACGCAAGAAAATGTCAATTTTGTCAAAACACTGCTGGGAGACAAAAGAAACCATCATTACCGTTACAACCAGTCAAAATTGAGCAGCCTTTTGATCAATGGGGATTGGACATAATAGGTGAGATCGTTCCTCACTCTTCTAAGAAACATAGGTATATCATTACAACAACTTATTATTTTATGAAATGGGTAGAAGCAGTTCCTCTTAAGACTGCTAATGCTGAGCACATCATCGAGTTCATAGATCAGTTCATAATCACCAGGTTTGGTTTACCTTCTTCTTTAATGTTTGATAATGCATCATATTTTTCTAGTAATGCTATGACTGAATTTGCACTTAAAAGAGGTTTCAAACTTAAATACTCTACCAATTAGTATCGACAGGGAAATGGGTTAGCTGAATCCACAAATAAAAACTTAATCAGAATAATTAAGCGAACCATTGATCAAAATCATAAAAATTGGCATAAGTCTTTAATATATGCTTTATGGGCAGATTGAATAACGCAGAAAGCCTCCATTGGCACTTCTCCCTTTAATTTAGTTTATGGGAAATAAGTTGTTCTTCCAACTCATCTAGCAATTCCTTCTTTAGCCTTAGTCCAATATATTGATGAAGTACCAACTTCTTCCTTACAACTAGGGCAGATGGAAATAATTAAGCTAGAAGAACAACGAGAAAAGGCCAAAGTAACTCGTGCTCATCACCAAGCATTAGTGAAAGCTTCTTTTGATTCAAACATGATAACCAGAAAGGACTTTCAGATAGGAGATCTAGTCTTAAAATGGGACAAGGCTCATGAAGAAAAAGGAAAACATACGAAATTTCAATGAATGTGGCTTGGTCCTTTCCAAATTGCAGAAATCATAGGTCCATCTACTTTTATGTTACAAGATTTAACAAGAAAAAGAGAGTCTTTACCTGTTAATGGACAGATCCTCAAAAAATATTTTGCATAGAAGATCATTCTTCTATTTTGTATATTAGTTTTCTTTATTTTCATAATAAAACCAGTTGTTAATGGTTATATTTGGAATTCACAAAAAAGATACAAATTCTCTTTTTTGATTTTGTTTTTTTTTTTCACTTATATAAACAGAATTCTTCTAGAAAATTGATCATTATTATTCAAAGATACAGTTAAAATCTTTAGCCTAGAAATGATACTAGTTTCAACTTTGTAATTTTTGATAAAAAACGACCTCTAGCAGGAAAATGTTTTATATCAGTTCAATGAAAGGTATCTGTAACAAAATGAAGATTCTCTGTAGAAAAGTTCTTTCCAAAAAACTCTACCATTGTCGTCCAGAGCTATCTTAAGGAAACAATGACTTCCTCCCCACCTACAAAATTATAATGTTTAGGGAATAATCCAATGATACACTTTTAACTTAAAAAGTAAGAGGTCTCATCACGAGCCGACTTATCATGATCATAGATACTATAGCTTTCTGACTTTTCCAATACTGCATACCATAACAGGGCAATGACTCAAGATTATTGCAATCAAAATACAAGGGGTCTCATCACGAGCTAGCTTGTTCAGCAAAGTTATAAATCAAGTGAATGGCATTGTCATAAATTGGCTGCCAAACCAAGACATTGTTCTTTAAGGATAAAAAAGAAAAATAAAAGCAGTAAGTGTGAATATGGATTTCTCTTTGAAAATTGTATATTTCTCTAAGTAGGACACAGGATCATTGCTGGGTAACAGGTAACCCTGTCGAGGCTATAGGCGCCTGCTGGCAGTAGTGGCTCTACCTACGACAAATGAGCATATTTAAAACTGATTTACAGAGAAGCCTTTTGTTTTTATCTTTATGAACCAAGTAATGACTGATATAGATACAAGGACTAGCTCGAGGAAGTAAATAATCAGAATTGAATATAGAAGAAATGAAATATCATTGATAGATAAAAGCATAATGTACCTTGTATTTTTATAATAAAGTTTGATTTTCTTAAAATTTTATGTTTTGAAAAGTTTAGAAAATTCAAAAGAAAAGCAGAGATAACTGGTTCTTCCAAGTGAATCGCCAATTGTTGTGGCCAGCAAAAAGCCCCCCTTTTTATTTTGTATTATCATTTAATGCTAAATAAATGGGGATTCTTAGTTTAAAAATCCAAAAAATTAATTAGTGCTTGTTTTCTTTTTTCAATAAAACTTACTATCATTAACTTAAGAAAATTCCTTGGAAAATCTTTAAATAAACTTAATTTTATGATAGCATAGAATAAAATCATTCTTTGAGGAATATCGCATCGCAAAAGGGTAATGAAAGCCTCTTTACAAGCGAAATTTTAAAAAAAATTACAATACGAAAACTACGCGCTAAAAAGAACATTCATCGCATCGCAAAGTTTCAAATATCATATACTCAGAAACCTCAAATCACCGATGTGCAATAACATTTATCGCAAATCGCATTTCGCAGAAAATACATTAACGGATGTTTTTCATATGTTATATTTTGCGATTTGCGATTTTGCGATATTGCGACATTGCGATTTCGCGATGTTACAATATTGCGCTATTATAAGATTGCGATTTGCGAAGATTGCGATCTGTGATATTGCGAAGCAAATCGTAGATTGCATTATCCCAGATTCTTAAGGCTTGTTGTACGAAGAAAATCTTATCCTTAAATCAATACTCCATTATGCGCTTTAAAGTTTAATCAATAAATTGATTGTCACTCATTAATGAAAATGGTTTCGTTCTGATTAAAGAAGTTATTTCACATAATGTGATATATTTTATAGCTCTTCAGCATTTAAAACTTGTCGTCACCTTTTTCATATCATTACTCTCACTTAATTCGTAAACCGCAGACGCGAAGAACAGAGGATTATACAAAGAGATATTCAGAGTATTATGGGAAAGAAAGACAAAGCTCCGAGTTCTGAAAGTAAAGAGATGGCATCCTTGTACACAGACACTGCCTGCAAAAAAGATGTTGGTATCACCACTTGGGAGGGCATGTATAATTTGCTTGAAGAAGAAAACCCCAGAGTAATGGAGGTTTCGGCTACTGCAGGATCAGTTGGCTCTTCCGAAGCATCTCTTACAGAGTTAGCTTGTTCATTTTTGCATCGAATAGCAGCAAGACCTAAAATTATTCCATATACAGACATGGTGAAATGGGTACTGTATAGCACTGATATTACGGACAGACAGTTCAAGACTCAGGGGCAAGAGCTCATTGGCTTATTTACTCCAGAAGATTTAAGGCTTATGTATCATTTTCCGGAGCCATGGGCGACGTACAACAAACAGTTTATTGAAAATTTTTCCAAGGAAAATGCAAACCTAGAATAATGCACCCAGGAATGGTCCAGAAGAGACGAACCACTGAAGAAAGATAAACACGGTATGTACAGTACTGGTTCTCTCACTTCTCCATATTGCTTTGCTGCTGCTATGCTTTGTAGGCTTTTTGGAAACCCTGACATTAATAATTTTTCGCCTGAATGGCTACCATTGTTGAATGTTGCTGTTAATGCTACTACTATGGATTGGGCTAAGATATTGTCTGATAACTTGGTCACATCTATTTTGAATTATCGATCTAAACGGACTGTCTCTCAGAGGATTTATCCTCCTTTTTTCCTATCTGCTTATGTAATGGATTCAATCTATTATGTTTCTAAATTTCCTGTAATGGGTTGGCAATGGAAAATTCAAGATCCCCTACCCATTCATGTTTATCATAAAGAATTGTGGGATTCAAAGTTCATTTCCCATTTTTACAAGATTTGTCATGGCATCATGCTGCCACTGTACAGAATGTTGTATAATAAGGATGCTCCAAGGTTTTTCCCTGAAGTAGAAGTAGACATTCTCCCTGTCGCAAGATGGTTTGGAGAAGAATTGTTTACCTATGTTAGGGTTTTTGGAAGTTTTTCTTCTCCTCACGTTTTACCTTTGTATGTTCCGGATAAACTCCTGGCCCGGGAAACCGCGTATCAAACCTACGGAGAGGGAGGTTTGACCAAGGATTTAAAGGATAAAAAGAAGGCCATCTGGCCACAATTTCCTGTGGCCTGCAGAGCATTTTCATTATTTGATGTTGGTCATGCATTTAAAGAAGTAAACAATATTACATGTTTACAATTGTTCAAGTTTCCAAGAAGGCTATTCGACCCATATGATGTTGTTAAGAATTTCACCACTGCAGTAAAGGTAAGAATATTTTATGGAGAAGAGGATCTTTTTGATGATATGTTTCAAGAAAAATTCACATTTAAAGAGATTCTACATTCAGCTCAAACACGTTTTTCTCCAGAAGAATTCCGAGAGTTTAAAATGTACAGAGAAAGAAAGTTGACCACTATCCCTTTGGATAATTTGCGCTTGGAACCCGCAAGGGAACCAACTCCCAGCATCAGTCTTAGTGAGAGTTCAGATACAGACAATTCCAAGTCAAAGTCCGGGAAATAAACTGATAATGACCAGGATAAAAGCGAAGGGTCAGTAAAGGATACTGCCCAATCAAAAGAACTTTTACAGCAACAGATTTCAATCTCTCCACAGAAAAATCTTCCCCCTCTCAATGAACAGCAACCATCCATCAGAATTGCGTTATAAAAAGAATGGGAAACATTTAATGATTTGATTAATGTTGAAGGACAGAACACACAGACTCCTGTAACTAATGTACAGACAAAAATATAATCATAGGAGAAACTAGCAATGTCGCAGAAACAGAACATATATCCATTACCCCCTCTTCTGAGATTGTACTTAAAATAGAGGAAATTCCTCCTCCGGATCTATTCTATAGTCCACAACATAAAACATTAGTAAGAAAACAAAGAAAGAAAAGGAAATTAGAAAGTGCAATCTCTCGTGATGCAGAACAATTGGATGTTTTATGACAAGATCCTACTACTAATCCAACTGAAAATCTTGCTAAATTGTCTCATATTATAGGAGCATATGCCTCTGCAGCCATCGATAAAGCATCCGAAGTACGGAAATTACTGAATGAAAAAGAAGATCAAATACAGGTTCTGCAACAACGACTGCAACAAGCCAATGCCTACAGTGAAGCACAAAAACAACTTGAAAAATTACAACAAGAGTTTCAACAAATGCAAGTTGGATATCAGAAAAGTTTAGCTGAAAAAGAGAAACAACTACAGGCTATGCAAGAGATACACAAAGATGATCCCAAGCTCACAGAATTTATTACAGAGTCTATTTCCTTAAATAATCAACTACTGTAGCAACAAGATATATTATGCCAAAAAATTTCAAAGTGGAACTCTTTTTGTCAAGAAAGTGATAAAATCACTAATCATGTCGTAGAATTACGACATGATTATGATTTAACTAATGAAAATGTTATTGAATATTTGACTTGGAAAAATACAGAGGAGGGAAAAAGGGCAGGAGCACCAATCATCAATGAAAGTCATAAAGAAATGCTCTTCAATAATTGGGATGCATAGATCAAAATTGCAGAACAAGCAGCGGAAGAAGCAGCTACAGTAGCAAGCAATATCACTGATTGTGTAAATGAAAATTTGCACAAGGCTAATTTGATTTCAAAAACTATTCCAGGATACCTGCCACAAGCACAAAAACTGCAGACAGAATGGAAACAGAAAGCTGAAGAAAAAGCAGAATCGATTAAAGGATTGACAAAGTTAAATTGGGATTCTTACTGGGCATGTCTGGTAAAATCACACAGCCAATGCAGCGCTCTCAATTGCATCATCAATTCTGCCGAGAAGATGGCACTAGCACTTTTCGATTCCGTTTTCTCAGGACAGTTAAAATCTGAAGTCGGCCAGCCTCCTCTTCTCAAATCAATGCTGAATGCTTGCAAATTCAAAGATCAGATTCATAAGTAGTTAGTTGATAGTTCTAAATTTTAGATTTAGTATTATTTTTACTTTATTTTTGCCTAGGAAAAGGACGGTTATTTAAACCGTATCATACATTTTTGTAATAAGTTATTTTTAGATTTAGTTAGTAGTATTTAAACCCTTCTCATGCATTTAGAGAAGGGTCCTGAAATTTGTCAAAAACTTGTCCTCAAAACATGCACTTTTGCACCCTCAGAGGAGGTTTTGATAAATGAATGGAACAGGATTTATTGATATCTGCGTTTAATATCTGCTACTGATGTTGCACTTCTGTACTCTTAGTGGATGTTGAATTAAGAAGAGATAAGCCATTATTGCTTCTAGCTCATGAGTAGAACTAGTTATAAATGGTACTTTTATCTCTTAACTAGTTCTGCCCCTGTGTTAAAGTGATATTCATGTTCAGTTATTTATATATTGATGTTTGAATGCTTGAGTTATCATTTGGCACTTTTTTACAGTGATAGCTATTTATTTATCCTTAATGTATGAATAGCTTATTATGCGATATGTTTTTCACAACTGTTTCATCTAACTTTTTATATGAAGTGGTTTATCTTTATTGAATTCTTTTCTTATAACAGTTGAATGATCTTTATTATCGATTGTAATTTGAAATCATTTTAGATCGCATAAATAGAAAGATTACATACCAGGTTAGTTTAGAATTATATATTTCTGTTTAAATTAGAATACAATTTGCATATGATTAGATTAGAAATAAAATAAAAGCATTTCACTTAGGAACTTTAGAAAGGAAATATCAATTCTCAACACACACACACACATATTGGGAAACTGGTCTCATTATCCCCAGTCGGACCCACTACACCAAACGGAAAAGGAGCTGCTAACCAAGGTCCGGACCGGGTGGGTATCCCCCTTGTTGTAAGACTCGATTTTCGGGGCTTCAACAAGACCCTGAAATCCTTCAATGCATTTATAAGAGCCAATGCTTGTTTTTCAATAATATTATACCTTAAAGCAGCATCTCTAATAGTCCTACTAAAAAAGGCAATTGGCTTTTTGACCTCATCTCTCTTTTTCATTAAAACAACAGCCATAGTATGCTCAGATGCAAATGAAAATATGATAAAATCTTGAGTATAGTCGGGACTAATCAAAACTGGGGCATTGGACAAAGAAAAATTTGCCAAATTGAATGACTTGATAGCCTCCTCACTCCATTCAACAGTGTTGTCCTTCTTCAACATATTGGTCATTTCTCTCAAATGTTCAGCCAAGTTAGGTATAAATCTGCGCAAAAAAATCATATTACCGTTGAATGCTTGAATCTCCTTCTTATTTTGTGGAAGGTCTATGTGCTTAATTGCCTCCACTCTAGATGGATCGATGCGGATACCATATTTAGAGATGATATGCCCTAGCAACTTGCCTTCATCCATGGCAAAGAGACTCTTCTTGGGATTGAGAGAAATCCCAAACTTTTTGCATCGCTAAAAAACAACTCTCAAATGGTGCAAATGCTCATCATCTGATCCTGAAAACACTGTCAAATAATCCAAATAAACAAAAATAAAAACAACTTTTTCATTTGCGAAAGCAATGTCCATTTCACGTTGGAAAGTAGCTCCAGCGTTCTTCAGTCTGAATGGCATTTTAGCATACTGGAAGGTTCCCCAGGGCATTGTGAAGGCAGTTTTGTCTTGGTCTTTCTCATGCACCAGGATCTGGTTGTAGCCTGAGTAGCCATCAAGTAGTGACATCCTAGATGCTCCAACTACTCTCTGCAGAATATGGTCCATCTTCAGAAGTGGATAATTATCCTTTAAGGATGCCTTATTCAAATTCTGAAAATCTATGCACAATATTATCTCTCCTGTCTTCTTACGTATTCTGACCAAATTTGAAATCCAGTCAGAAAATATAATGGGGACTATGATACCTGCTGTGTACAACCTGTTTACCTCTTTTTCGATGGATGGCAGTAGCTTCGGATTGATTCTTATCAGCTTCTGTCTGAAAGGCTTATGATCCGGCTTGATAGGAATAGTATGTTGGATTATGTTCTTATCATACACTTTCAAATCTGAATAATCCCATGCAAACACATCAGAAAATTCAGAAAGAAACTTAACATACTTCTCCTTTACCTCAGGGGACAGTGCCTTTAACAAATTCATGAACTTGGGTTGGTCAAGTGTTCCAAGATTCACATCTTCAACTCCTTTCTCGATGGGCACCAAGCTTGGTTTCTTTGCAAAATCATCCTGATCAAAAAGCTCCTCTAGAGGTGTGAGACCTCTAGGAATTACATTATCCTTTAGTTGCAATATGTCCATATGGTTTGCTTCCATCTCCTAATCATCAACCTCATACTCACCTTATATTGGAGTGTCTTTGAATTTTCCATCACCCTGCAAAAATGCATTAATCTCATTATCATCCCAAAACACTTGCCAATACCTTAAATTGTCAAGAACAGCAGGCCTATGTTTGACATAGATCTCAAACTTGTTTCTGGAGTTCATCGGAATCTTCAGGTTGCTTGCAGTAGTGGCAAGAGAATCAGCAATAAGATTCTGCATCCTAGGCACTACTGTCAAAGTGTACTCTAGGAATGTCTTCAAAATGTCCAAGACTACATTTTTGTATGCCCTCAATCTCAAATGTTTAACTTGGTATTCTCCTTTCACCTGTTTGATTATCAATTCGAAGTTTCCATACACAGAAATCCTTTTTGCATTCAACTTCTTCAAAATTTTGAGACCTGCAATCAAAGCCTCATATTCTACTTCATTGTTAGAGCAATCAAAAGCCAACTTATAATCACATACTCTAACATTGCTGGGAACCTTTTCAGGCTGGAAAACAGGGCTCCTAATCCATATTCCAATACCAACTCCATCCTTACCAACAACTCCATCAAAATCCATGCTCCACAGGCCTTCTTCTTCTTCTTGTAGATGCTGGAATTTTGTTTCTTTCTCCTCTTTACCTTGGCTGATTTCTGGTTGTTCGCTGTCTTTTTGCTGCTGGCAGGCAGGAGACTTAGAAGTGCTTGTTGCTTTGTATTTTTCTTGTTTGAGGACTTCTCTAAAATTCTCTGAAATCTCGGGTATCTCATCTACTTTTACAACCTAAACATCCTCATCATTTAAACCACCATCTGAATACAAGACAAAAGACTCTAAATCTGTGTGGACAGCATTAATGGGATGATTTACTGGCTTGTCTTTGCTAGTGATCATATATTTCATTTTATTTTCCCTATATAACTTTCTCAACTGGCCAAACATAGGGATAGTGGCATAAGTGAAGTCAAGCTTCATGGTTCCCTTAAGTTTTGCACCCCAAGACCTAGATAGAAGCATTCCAAACCATGGTGGGATATCGGCAACAACTACATCCATCAACACATTTTTGGCAGGGATTTGATCTAAAGACACTACCAAATCATTGACAAGACCAATACAATGGACCCTACTTGAGTCAAAGGAATACAAATCATGGTATTTTCAAGTAATATCAAGGCCTAGCTTCTCCATGACAGCTTTGGGCATCAAATTATGTGAGGCTCCAGAGTCCAACATAACATTATGCAAGATAAACTCATGTACTCTAAGACTCAGGTAAAAGGGAGGGACTTCATTTTCTTCAGATTCTTCTATGGCTGGACCAAAATTAAGTTCAGGGTAATCATATTATACATTAACCATATCAGAAACAGAGTCTATTTGCAAAACTTTAAACACCTGACCTTTATATATACTATTCTTCACCAACTCAGTCAGGGGCATAGACACTTTTAGTTTAGAAATTTCATTTTCTAAATTAAAAGAAGGAGCCTTTTCTACCTCTTTAACTGGAGGATATTTCTTCTCTGTTTGCTCCTTTGTTATGTTCTGCTGATTCTTCTCACTTGCAGCGTTAATCGCTGAAGGCATTTTGCTGGAGGAAGGGTCGGTTGGTTCTTTCCCTTTCTTCTGTGCATCATTCTTCATCTGGAGCTCTTTTCTTTTCTGAATGGGACTGATTGTAACGTCTCTGTTCCTCAGAGAATACTACTTTTGTTGGGCTGATAAATCATTCATGTACCCTCTCTGGTAGTCATTGGACTCCTCTTCCAACACTGCATCATTAGCCAAAATGAAATTTTCATCCCTTTGAATGTCTGGAGTCGCCACTGTGTATTCTTCGTCTTCTGTGAGGAAAATTGGCGCACCATCAGCTGTGAAAAAGTGATTGGCCTCAATCACAGGATCATCGTCATCTGAGTCTGTCCCTTGCACGTAGTTCTGTTGCAATGGAGTTTTAATCTGCTGCTGTGGTGGTGCTTGGTCCTACGTTCTTTGTTCTCTCTGCTTGATTCTGAATTGGGGTTGCTGCCCTCTGAAATTCAGATTTCTTATTTGAGGTTCAGGTCTGTCCGAAATGGTCAATCTATCAACCATATTCTCCACTGTTCTAATCAGAGTGTCCATTTTTCTGTCTGAAGGAGAGGCCTCCTCTTTCACTGTGACTCTTTTCTCAACTCTGGCTCGTGCTCTTTTAGCCAGCAGGTTAGTTTCAATGCTTACTGCTATCTTCTGCATGTCTTCAAGTGAGGAAGGATCTCTTTCACGCAGCTGATATGCCATATTGGCATCAAAACCATCTAGAAACTTAAGCAATGTTAATCCCACAGGAGGCTTTAGGTTAGCTAGAATAGCATTATATACAGCATTGAACCTTAAACAATAATCCTGGACAATTTCACCCACATTTCTCTTAATATTCTCATATTCAGAAAGAATTTGGAGTGGGTTCTTTTTTACCTCCCACCGGTCTAAAAACTGTGTGTGCAACTCCTGCAAAGTGCGAATTGAGCCTACTGGTAAGGCTCTGAACCACTTTCTGACTTCACCTTCGAAGCTTTGAACAAACAACCTGGTAGTTACATTCTCTGCCTCTACCTCGTGTAAATCAAAAAATTCATTCATCTTATCAACGTGCTGTTGGGTTGTGATGCTTTGAGTGGCATCAAAGATGGGAATTTTACTCTGATAATCAGCGGGCATATCATTAAGAACCTGAGGTAAGACCAGAGGTGCATACCGGACAACCATGACTCTAGGTGGATTTACAACAGGATTTGTAGGATTTAGGGGAGGTGTTAATCGAGGAGATGAAAGCTGAGAATTAATTGATGGGAATGATGATGAATTAGGAGGAGGAATTGCTATACCTGATGATTCTGAAGGCTCGGGAATATTAGTTACAGTGGTAAATGACTGAGGGGAATTCAAAATGTAACCATCAATTGAAGCATTTTCCCTTTGAACTTCAATATCTACAAGGAACTCAGGATCTAAAACTGTATCATCAATGTCAATTTCAGACTTATTTCTAAATAAAGAAAGCTCAAAAATTTCATCAAAGGAAAGATCTTCTACAAAAAACCACTCACTGGGCCAAGTATAGGATCTAAAGATAGGTCTGGGACTTAGTGACCCTTCTTGTCTTCTGACAATTCTTGGAATAAGATCCGGATTTTCAAACACAGGGGGAGGATTTGGATCTAGATTAGCCCTTATGTATCTTCTTGAAGCCAGTGTGTGTAAATTTCTATTTTACAAAATTTATTTCAGCCTTACAGACTCTAAAAATCATTTTCCAGAACCAAGGAATTTTCAAGAAAACTTTTACTGGGGTGATCTGACTTTTATACTCTGATATATTTTACGACTGTGGAATAAGTGGCCGTAGTTATATTTCTTTCTAACAGCGCTTTAACAATGTTCGCCATGAAATAATATCCAAACCTTTAAACAAACCTTTATAATTTAATCTGATATTGGGGAACAAATTAAAAATACTAAGCAAATCTTATCACTCCGGTCGAAATATCAAAACTTTATAACAATGGCGCGATCCTTTTAAACCTTTCGAACTTATATCATAGCACACACTTATGCTACCAGCGAGACACATATTTGATTCAACAAGGGCCCACACATCTGTATTTCACCCTTTATGAATAAAATGAACATTAAATAATATCAAACTTTTGGATCATACCTTGAGTTATCACTTGTGCACTTTACTGCGTGATCACCGTCAGATCTAGCGCTCTCCAAATCGTACGATCCTCGTTGATTTCGCGTTTTTTCAAAGGCCGAAGTTTAACATCTGAAATCTGTGTGAAATGGGAAGTATTTGGGTGATGACGTGCCTAAAAATTACTGGATCGCGTTTTTTGGAAGTGGTTTTCCTCCGAGACAAAAGCGGCGTGAAATGGGTGGTTTTTGGTTTCCAAAACCCGCCGATGGTAATTAAACTGTGCTTTGACTGTGGTTTTCACTTGTGGTTAGGCGCTTTAATTCCTCACGTTAACTGATAGCTGGGTCCCACTGATATTTACTCTGCTGGCAATGAATAAAGCTTTTTTTTTCTTTAATAAAAGCATCACGTTCAATGTAACCAAGGTTTTTAACCTTAGACAGAGTTTCTCAATACTCTTTATAACACACGGCTTGAATATGCCTCGCTCTTCTACAGCACCTATGTTTCGATATTTCTTCAAAATAGAATAAACACAGTCAATTCAAAAGCTGAGAATATGTGCTCGCAGACAGTCAGATCAAGATTTCCCCAGTGGAGTCGCTAGAGATGTTAGCACCCGAATTGGACCCCAGGCTGAAAGGGAAAAACAAGGTAACAACTAAACCACGCTAAGCCTTGTAGCTAGCCCTACAAGGACAGGAGAGGGCTCTCTCCGTGAAAGGATATTCAATAAAGTGCAATAATAATCTGATATTAGGCTAAGTATAATGATGGGAAAAATGTTTTTTTATTAAATGAAATGAATTTGCAGGGATGTGTGGGATAAAAGGGACAGTATGAAACTGGGGAATTAAATCAGGACACAGGGTATTTCATGGGGCAAGATAGGCAAGATATTTAGCAATCAAGTTTGAAATAAGATGGAATGGAAAGACTGGTGAGGAGCTGAAAAGGGCATAAGAAATGGATCCTTTTCAAACAGAAGAAAAACACAGGGTATGAATGATTTCCCAAGGCAGAGCATAAAAATGGATCCTACCTTTCTATCTTGAAATCATTCAAAAGGAAATGTTTATGGATGAGAGGTGAAACATAACAATTTACATATGAAACAAAGGAGAGAAACAAATGTTAAATCTCATACCACATGGATCCCACAAATAAGAGCTGCATCTCTTATTAATTCCCTATCAAACTGTACAATGGAGCGCAGAGCTTTCTTTCCACACTATTCCCCTACTTCTGAATTACAGACTGCTTTACAAATGATTTACAATTACAATAAATAAGCTGAAATGTGGGAACATAGATCCAAGAAAAGAGGGAGTTGTTTAACAACTCAGAACTAAAATCTGAATATGGCAAAGAGAACCAACGTTTTGCCTCTAAAAACAAGGAACAGCAATACATTTTGACCCTTTGAAAATTCGTTGTTATACTGAATGAAGGAAAAATAGGCAATCCGAAAACAGATTTCCTATTTTGCTGCTGCTGTAACAATCTCTATTTTAAATAAGCTTTCTCGGCCTTTGACTATTGCTTTCCATATTCCGTTTGAAGAAAACCGACTTTTATAAAATAATTTGAAATAAAACTGAAATGAAATAATGCTTTCGGTGAAGGGAAAAAATTAATTCTTTGAATGGGAAAAAGGGAAGGGAAGGAGGCGGGGTCCACGTTATAATCGCAATCGGGATCGGATGGGAGGCGATATATAATAAAACATGGTAATGTGCTTTGCGCGATAGTGCTATCGCCAATCGGAAATCAGGGAATGGGGAGGATATTATTTGAAACAAAAAAAACAAAACAAAACTTCCAATGCGATTTGGCAAGGCCCGATGGGTAATGTGAAAGGTAGCGGAGAAATCCCTTTGAAAATATAATTAAAATGGTTATTCATTATTTACAAAGGGAGGAAGGCTTTTTATATGAAAGAGCGGAGGGATTTATGGTGGGACTAGGGTATTATCATCGCAATCATAATCGGGTAAATGGGGCGGGCGCATCGCATAACACAATACAATACTTCTGATGCGATGGAAATCAGCGATGTGGGGAATACTTTGCATAAAACAAATAAAACGAAACTTTGGTTTATACAAAGAGAAATGGTTTTACATTATGAACAGGGTGGAAGATTTGAGTGGTGGGCCAAAGGGCCAATCGGCATCAGGGATCGGAGGGGATAGGGAAGAACAGTTTATATATGGAATCGCCGATTGCCGATGGCCCAATTGGCTGTGGGCCATCGGATCGAATAGTGAGATCGATGGTCAAGATGTGGTCGGGGATTCACAATCGACAAATTTCCATCGGGGGTGACTTTAATGGGAGGGAAACGATTCAAAGGCGTCGATGACGGTGTGGACCGTCGGATCATGAATTAAATTGACGGTGGGGATATATATCGGATGGGCCAATACAATCGCATCAGAGTTTTGCGATGGGCCAATCGGAACACAAATATTATTATTGTGATTGCGATGGAAAGGACTTGGGAAGTATTATAATATAAGTTTGATTTATATTATAATGTTTCAAAGCATGGAGGGGAAGTGGTTTGGGAACGGCGGGGTTTTATAATAAACTTTGAAATTTATTATAAAGTCATATGGTATGGAGGGGAAGTGGTTAAGTTTAAATCGCATTTGTGTTTTAAATAATTTTATAATGCGATTTTATAATCTGAGGGGGGGGGGAAGGGATTTTCTTAAAGAAAATATAAAACTTTAACAAAATGAAAGTTTGGGAAAGATGGGAAAAGGGGGAAGGTTAGGGAATAGGGGACTTTTTACTTCACTTAGGCATAAATTTCAATCCAGAAGTTAGTTTTGAGAGTGTAGTATACCGTTGGAAAGATCTTTCCAGGCTCTTTCTGATGGATCTACTTGGAAGGTGATTTGGTGCTAAACATGCTATGGAAAACTTCTTTGAAGGCAGGGTGATGACTTTGTGGAGATGGCAGCTTCTGAAATGTGACTTATTACATATGATGACATAAAATTACATAATGAATGATAATAAAGGAAAAATATCATGTTTTCACCTCAAAACATGGTTTTGAGGTGAAAATTACATCAAACTGAATAAAATATATCTTTGATCTTCCAAGTGATGTTGTCTTTGAGTTTATTGACTTCCCTCATGACCTTGTTGATATTTATTGACACTTGACTCAATAATTTGACCATGGTGAGACCCTAGAAACTAATGAGACCCATCCTATGACCTACTAACATGACTCACAAAGTGAAAGTAGCTCATGACTAAAGACCATAGAGAGGAGAATCAGCAAGTTTCACATGAGGGAAAACTGATGAAAAACCACTACCATCAATGAATCCATGACCTAGTGGAATGGTGAAATTTATTCGGTATGAGACTCCTAATATGAAAATGAAAAAGGGCAGTTTTGATCACTGATGGAAGTATGACTAGAATGACACTAACAGGGACCATGATACTCTTAAATATTAATATGTGATTAGGATATCATTGTTGAATATTAAAGAGGAAGATGCGCCAAAGACTAGATTTAATACACAACTTGGTCACTACAAGTTCATGTTAGTACACTTCAAGTTGACCAATATACTTATAATGTTTATGAGCTTGATGTATGGGAAATAATGGAAATAATTGGACACGTTTATTTAGGTATTCTTGGATGGAAATTTGATTGTTCGTGGACTTTGGAGAAACATAAAGAACATATAAGGTTGGTATTGCAATGTCTTACAAAGCACATGCTTTATGCCTTATTCTTGTAGCTTGAGATTCATTATCTAGGGAATAGTATACCATCATGGATTGGTTAGCACCAAATAATTAACTTGAATTGTGAAGCTTCAAGGGATGGTAGGGTATTATAGGAGATTTCTGGAGGGTTTTTTCCAAATCTGTCAACCCCATTATTGCATTGAAAAATAAAGGTAAAAATTCAAATGGAACAAGGCATGAAAGTGGTTTTTTTTAAAACTTAATAAAGAGTTAAAAATTGCTCCAATTTTGCAAGTATCTAATCGGGATTAGGACTTCACTATATGCATAAATGCATTTAAGGAGAGGTTGGGTGGATTGTTGAATCGAGGTGGAAATCTAGTCACATATGGTTCAAGGAATCTCATGCCACATGATGAGAATTACACCCCTAGTAACCTAGAGATGGTGGTAGTGATTCATGCTTTTAAGAATTTGGAGATACTATCTAGTGGGCCAAGACTAAACAACAAAGTTTATATTACATATTTACTAAGAGTAATCTGAGCACGAGTTAACATAGATGGTTTGAACTCTTGATTCTGTATGAGTGATGTTTCTTATATCAATGGTGCATTGAATAGGGTAGTTGATGCCATAATCTAGAGATGACATATAGTTTTGGAACCCCTTTTGATAATTAACCTCAATAAGATTATTTTGACATTACATCTATAGGGAAGTTGATACATGAAAGTGAGGCCAACATTATAGAGTGGGTTTTTTGGGATCCTAAAGTATGAAGGTCATGATTTAGATGAGTATGGGTGGCTAATACTTTGTTGGAGGATTCATCTAACAAAACAAGAAAGTATTAGTGATTTGATCTTGAGCAAGGCTCACTAATTAATGTACATTGCCCATTTCAAGACCAAGAAGATGTATGCTAAACTTAAACCATTTTTATTTTTGGTGAGAATGAAGAAGTATGTGGAAAGGCATGGAGCTCAATACTTAGCATGCTGTTGACGAGGTAAATCGCCTCTGCGGACAGAGGCAATCCCACTAGCCCAGATCGGGTCTAGCAACAATCAAGTCACACAATGACATTGGTTCCTAGTTACAAAAAGACAAAGATCGCGAAGAGTAGCCTACCTCAAATCCCACGCAGTTTTCATTGGAGAAAAGATGATGTTTCTCGTCCCTCGCTTGACAGATCACAATCCTTCCGTTCGACACGTCCGAACACCTGTACACATGCAGGGAAACAACGACATACAACGTAAAATCTAAAGCATGTAACTATATATTAGTCAGAGAGGATATAATTCATTGCATTACTTAAAGAAATGAACACATGAATGGAACCAAAATCAAAGTCGCTTATATTATAAATGACAAAAGGGAGATTACAACCAAATGCTCTGACGCTACGATCTTCCTTCAGCGGGGCTTGCAGTGGAGCGTGTCTCAACAAAGCCTGTCGGGAATCTGGACGAAGCTGTCTCTCTTACGGGATTCTCTTCGGCTTAGCTCTTAATAGTTGCTCGACTATAGTTTCCTTCCTACTAGTTCAGCTCCCAAGCGTTCATCTCTTGGACTTATCTTCAGCCCTTTGCCGTACCATTCAATTAGAACATGTTCAAACCTTCAACCATTCATCTGATTACCAGCCAATAATGAAATTCGTTAACAAACACGAGAGGAACCACCAATAATGAGGATGGCCCTCAAGGTACTATAGGTACAATCCATTGAATGTGAACAGTGATCTGGCGTCGAACACCCGTAGAATCATCTGATCGAAGGCCAATAATGAAAACCTTGCGTCAAATGTGAAGAACTTTCCATTGAGGCATGTAGGCTCCAAGGTACCTGAAGGGAGTCTCTAGATCAGCTTCCTAGATAATGAGCTAAAGTTGACAGGAAGTGACCTTGATCGAAGGTGGGCCATATTTTTTCCCACATCATCGACGCGAGACAGAGGAACATGATGTTTGTGAATCAAGATCAGTAAAGAATCAAAGCGAGGTTGAAAACTGCAGAGGCCAACTTCTCTTGAACATATCGGCGGCACGACACTGGATTTGGCAGTATTTGACATCAATGGATCTGAGGTCATGATGATGTGGCAAAGATCAGATGAGTAGTCAAAAGAGATTACCCAAACCCATGGAGGCAAGCAGAGAATGAGATAAGATGTCCCCAACCTGACACGAATGCAAACAAGTGCCATGTTCAAGAGCGACATACTGCCGACACGACGGTGATACTGGTTCCATTTTCCCCCACCATTTCTAGCGAGTACCCCAATTATTTTTGGAAACAATCTTGAAGGGGATAGCATATGCTTGCAATATAAGTTTGTCCTTCAGAAAAATCCAACCTAGTACATTTAACAAGCTCTAGAGAGGAGGAACTCGAGTATCATCATTACGACGGAGTCCGATGTCATCAGTTTTTAACGAGTCTGACAAAGGAATAACTCGACGTATTTTCATGTTTAGAGAGTCTGAAAAGACAGCTGAAAATAAAACTCCAGTAATCCCTTTTCATAGATAGTCTCACAGATCCGAAAAGGTAGAAAACTATGTCTGAGAGAACCTCATAGTCACGATAGGCTAGGGTATTCCTTTTTCATAAATAATATATCCCAGCCCGAAAAAGGGGTAAACGTTTACTGGGTAGATTTCGTTTCGCAGCCAATTTAACGAGCTCAAAACGACAAGTGACTCAGCAATCTTTTCAGTTTTAGAGAGTCAGAAAAGAGCTAAAAGGTGACTCCTCCTAGAGGAACGAGTGGTATAAAGGGTAGCAACTAGTTCCGGTGATGGTGGAACTACTCAGAACAAGATCAAGTTCAAGAGGCTGGATAATAAGAACACTCGTCACAGCGGTTCCTCAGGATTGGTTAAAACAACCAAGTGAAGGCATCTGATCGGCCAAGCAGATAGGGACGATGGAATGAGAAAACCAAGGTTCATCTGGAAAAACGAGCTGATAAAATGGCAATCACAAGAGGTAAAATGGGAATGGTTTCATTTTTACACAAGCTTGAAATCATGAGAAACTTTTCTTGGAATTGGTTTCATTTTTACACAAGCTTGAAACAAAGATAAACTATGCTTGAAACCGGTTTCATTTTTACACAAGCTTGAAACAGAAACAAACTATGCATGAAAAATTTAAGCATGCCCCCAGCATGGTGACTCAATTCGAATTACATGCCTCCCAAGCTTCATTCCATAGAAAATGGAGTGAAGGTTCAAAAACGAGATCAGAGAAAGACTCGACTGGGATTTTATGAGATCTTATCAAAGACTCGAATTGAACAGGAACGTGTTTCATTGTTTTAACAAGGTTGAAACATTAAAAGAACTATCCTCAGATGACCTTGTTTCATTTTTTAATGAGGTTGATACAGAAGACAAACTATCCTCAGAAGACCTTGTTTCATTTTTTAACGAGCTTGACACAAGAAAATGAACTCTGCTTTGACAAACTTGTTTCATTTTTTAAGGAGCTTGACACAAGAAAACGAACTATGCTCCGACGAGCTTGTTTCATTTTTTAAGGAGCTTGACACAAGAAAAATAACTCTGCTCTGAAGACAACTCATCATGATGAATAATAAGTCATGGCTTCCAAGAGGTTCTCATCCGATGGGAGAAAAACATCTCGGAAATCAGGACCCAATGCCCCCAGTACACGATGCACAATGGCACTATCACTGAATGTAGGCACGGGACAGGTAGCCACATAATTAACTTGCAGTGGGGAAGATACAACTGGCGGATAAAGACCCGGAAGGGATGATGGTAGGCCAGATGTCATGTTAGGACCAAATAATGAAAGCTGAATAATGGTCACAATCCGACCTTGGTGCGGAAAACACATCACACGAAAGAGGGAGGAGAAAAGTGCTCCCATGGCATAAGTATAATCATGGCCCAAGAGTTAATTAAAGTCCAAGGAGCCAGGAACAACCATCATGTCCATATGGAAATTTTTCCCTCCCAAAGTAACAGGAAACTTCGGAAGGATCCCTAACGGTTGACTAGTTTCTCTGTTAAACGCCAACAGATTCTGTGTAACATGCACAAGCAGAGGCGAACCAAACGCTTGCTAAGTAGTTGAGGATAAAATACTAACAAACGCGCCTTCGTCTATAATAGTGTAGGGTACGACCAAATCAAAGGTCTATACCGTGATCTCAAAGGGCACATAAGAAGGAAGGCGATAACCTGCAAATCGATTCCAATCAAAGGAAGCGACCAAACTACTCGGAGGGGCTACCATTGAACCAAAATGTTCTTCCCCTGGTGTTACGGAAGAAGAAGGAGCATCCTCCACGACCTCCATCATGGAGTCGGGAGGGGTATCCTCCGAGACCTCTATCACAGGAGGCGGAGGAGCAGATTCTTGAGGTATAGGGACAGGAGAATATTTCTCCAAGTCCGAGGAATCTGAAGAAACAAGAAGAACCTAAGGGATGTGAGACCCACTCTCAACGGAAAAGACCTGGTGCACCACAGATGGAGCCAGATCAATCAATCCCACAACCAATGGTTGGTTAGGAATGGATTCATGATTATGAGTTTCTGGGGGAGTGGGACCAACCAAGGACGACTCTTGACTGATCGTAGGATCAACTAGCGGAGGACTCAAAGATAGTTGTTTGTAACCAGCCGGAAGGAAAGGTGCAGAAACAGTTGATTTGTCCAAAAATCTCTTGGCTTCATCCATATACGGACAAAGGTGAATGGCATGGTGCCCTTCACACAACTTACAGGGATTGGCAAGCTTACCCTACTTCTTAGGAGCTTTACCAGCACTAGTTGAAGATGTGCCCCCAACATGACTCCCAGGAGCTAAAGACAATAGCGGATGGTCGTCGGACCATACTTCGAGCACCTTGGGAATGCCAGGGCAATCTCGAATAAGATGGTTTCCCTGGCACAACATGCAAGGGAACTTGACTTTCCGAGGAGGGTTGGGAGGTTTATCAAAAGTAGATGTTTTAGGAGCAACAGCTGCAAAATTATTCTCTCGCTTATCTGACTTCTTCTTCTTAGTCTTCTTCTTCTTCTTCTTAGCCACCTGGGTACTAGAATCCAGACTTTCACCAGGTGAAGTAGAAGAGGAGGACGCAGAAACAAGCGAAGAAGGGGAGAGGTCCACTTTGGAATCAGCATGATGTTATTCAAGCGGAGGAACTGATTGAACAGTATCCGGGACATTCAGGACCATAGAGGTTGAAAACAACCAAACAAGAAACCCAACAATTAACCCAGGAAGGGAAAACGTGGCCATATAAGGAGCACCAATATTTCCTAAAGTAGGAAAAGGACTAGGACTCCCTTCAGAGGGGGCTCCTTGATTGGAAAACTCCGAAAAATTTTCCATCGGAAACAACCTTGAAATAAAACACTAAGGACAAAAATTATAACCAGGAATATTTTGTGGACGATTAATTTTTTAAGACACTGAAACAAAACTTTGTCGTTTCATATTTTAAGAGTCGAGAAATAGGAAAAAGGTGACTCTATCACTTTCAGGTTGGACACGAGCTTGAAAGGACAAGAGCTCGATGATCTTTTCAGTTAAAAGAGTCAGTAAAGATCAAAGTGACTGCTCTGGTAATCTAGGCAAATGTGTGTACCAGATATCCGTGAACTGCCAAATACACCTTGGTAAAATTGAAATAGAAATCAACCAAGGACTTAACTTACGTTCAGGTAATCTCTCTGAATTCTGTGTCTGGTGTATCACGGGTAAAAGGCGGCAGACTCGGCTTCCTACGGATAAAGGATTGCAACCTAATGGGGTCTCCCTTTATATACACGACAGTACGGGGAGCACAAGTCCATACTAGCGCTGTCTGTAACCAAATGGTGAGCGACAGCTGCTAGGTTTAAATACGTTGGAACACGTCTCTACCTTAGACTACTAGATGTTCCATTAATGTTTCAATGTTGCCTTAGGTTAATTCAGTAAATTTTAAAGTTGATCTTCAATTTACTTTTCAATTTCAAGGCCCTATCGAATGTTGGATCTGAAAATCTCCTATATGCAGCTATATGAGAAAAGAAATCTTTCAATTCGATGAATGCTATCTAGTTAAGGGAAGAGTTCCAAACAATTATGCAACAAACAACAATACTGAAAACGAAACTTTTTCCAAACTAGATGACTTTCACTATCCAAAAGTAATATAAAACATCCAACGATGCAAATTATGCAATGTAATCTATGCAAAATCCTCTTTTTTGAAAACTATGCAATTGTAATCTATGCACAATTTCCTTTTTCTTGTGAAATGATAAGAATGCACTCAATATGTTTTTCGATGAACTGAGAATCTACTTAATGTATGCTTTTTAATGAAATAGAATGCACTCGATGCGATTTTTAGCTTTCAATCATTAAACAATGTGATCTAAGTTCAATGATAAATCTCAAAAATACTTTTCAATGCAATGTGATCTAATGCATTCTAACGAAAAGAAAACTTTGAGACGAAAACTAAACGAATGCAAATCTCCTTAATGGAAGGATGAATGCAAAAGGGATGCAAAACCACACTAATAATGCAATCATTGTTTTAAACACTTTGTAACGAAATTCCTCAAAAGGCTACAAGACATATGAGGTCAAGCACAAAAAGGAATTCCAAAGCATGAGTTCAAAACAAGGCATTCATTCCCTTTTACATCAAGCAATCAGAAAAATGACACCAGGACCAAAACTCAATCTCAAGGAGGCCAAAAGCAAGCAAACCCTAACACCAAGCAGAGTTGTCGTGCCTGTCTGGCTGTAATCTGCGCCAAAAAAGTGTTGGCGCGGGGGCCTAACTAGCAACAAGCGCCAGTTGGCGCAACTGTCAAGAGCTAAACCGCGCCAATCGAGTTTACTATGGGAAAAAGATGAAAAATGACAAACAGAGACTAGATCAGGTCTTCTGGGGGTTGAACAAGGGTTTGACACCAAAGGAGGTGAACCAGAAGAGAAAATAAATCAATTAAAAGCCAAAAACAACCAAAAGAGGAAAGACTAACTCCAACTGACTCCCCAATGGAGTCGCCTATTTGTTGACGAGGTAAATCCCCTCTGCGAACAGAGGCGATCCCACTAGCCCAGATCGGGTCTAGCAACAATCAAGTCACGCAATAACATTGGTTCCTAGTTACAAAAAGACAAAGATCGCGAAGAGTAGCCTACCTCAAATCCCATGCGGTTGTCATTGGAGAAAAGATGATGTTTCCCATCCCTCGCTTGATAGATCACAATCCTTCTGTTTGACACGTCCGAACACCTGTACACATGCAGGGAAACAATGACATACAATGTAAAATCTAAAGCATGTAACTATATATCAGTCAGAGAGGATATAATTCATTGCATTACGTAAAGAAATGAACACATGAATGGAACCAAAATCAGAGTCGCTTATATTATAAATGACAAAAGGGAGATTACAACCAAATGCTCTGACGCTATGATCTTCCTTCGGCGGGGCTTGCAGCGGAGCGTGTCTCAACAAAGCCTGTCAGGAATCTGGATGAAGCTCTCTCTCTTACGGGATTCTCTTCAGCTTAGCTCTCAATAGTTGCCGAGCTATAGTTTCCCTCCTACAAGTTCAACTAGCTTGCTAATGGAGAGGGAAAGCTTTTATAGATGGAGGAAAGGAAGTTGGGATCCCTATAATCATGGGATAGGCCCTATCTCTTAGGAAAGTTCCATGATAGGTGGAAAACCACTTCCTATACATGGAGATCTGGAGCCAAACCACTCAACTCCTTTTGATGATTCATTCGGGAGTTTGTTAGAACCAAACTTCCACCATTTATTTTTAAAAAACATCCCTTAATAAGCTTGGCGTGAGTGACACACAGAGACAGAGTGCCAATCGGCGCCCCTCTAGTGTGGATTTCCCCCATTGGCGCGAGGGCTGAACTGGATAGTCGCGCCAAGACTAAAACATTTGTTTTTAGGGTTTTTCAGAGGAAATGTTCTTCAGGAGAATGTTTTTCCTTATGCAAGAGGATGCCATGAAGGTGGTTTCAGGACATTTTATTGTTCACAGGTCACGGGAATAGTCCTCCAATGTACGGGACGAGGGATTGCAGGGACGGTGACAAAATGTTGTGTAACACGTGCCAATACGTAAAATTTGAGCATTGTCATCTAATTGGTTTTGTAACTGCATGTATGCCTATATTGACAAGGTATTTCATTTAAATGTATATTTTCATGTCATTACATATAATTTGAGGAGACATGGTTCCATTTTCATCATTGTGTCACATTTTCTAAAATTTCCCATTTTATTCTAATGAAAACTACATACAAGGTTCTTAATATAGCATGAGTATTAAGGGAAGAGATGAGGTTACATGGAGTACCCATAAATATTAACTTAGATCATGCCTCATTGTTTGCCATTAGGTTTTGAATAGTAATTCAAGAGATTTTAGGGACTATATTGAATTTCAACATGACATAGCACCCATAGACCAATGGTCAAATTAAGAGGGTGAACTCAATATTATGGACATACTCTACCTATATGTTATATATCAACAAAGCTATTGAGAATTGTTTTGGTTGAATTTAAATATAGCAATAGTTACAACAAATCCATTAGGATGGCATTGCTCAAGTTACTTTTTGGGAGGCTATGCAAGACCCCTGTTGAGATTTTCTGTTTTGGATAAAATAGGCAAAATCTCAGTAGGTGACAAAAATTAGGAATTAGTTCCTAGATTAGCTCCAGTTTGTTGGGAGGGAGTTAATGCATCCTAAATTTGAGTTGAGAGGATTTATGAGGCTGTTAGATTCTCCTGCTATATAACAGGTCTCCATACGTTTGTTTTGGAGAGAGTGTGTGTGGGTGTGAGAATTGTAATCTCCTGTTTGAATTAATAAAGACTGCCAATGCCCTGTTGTGTGGACGTAGCCCAGGAGGTTTGGGTGAACCACGTTAATGCCTGTGTCTTTATGTGCTTGGTTTAATTGTTGTGTGTTAATTGTTTAATGAATTCCTTTGTGATTTCTCCAACAAGTGGTATCGGAGCTCTAAGTAAGAGGTCGCAGATTTGTTTCTTAACTGCATACGAATTGTGTTAGCTCAGTCCGTGCGGTTAAAAGAACATTTGTGTTAACGCTGCTGCTCACGAATCATGCCAGTGCGTGCAGATTAACAGAAACGCAGTGTGGCGTCAACAGCAGGGTGGCGTTGACAGCAGAGGTCGGATTTCTGTGCGTCGGATGTATGGTTTGCTGTTAAACCTGTGCGTGGAGGTGCTGGTGCCTGGATGCCGTGAGTCGAATGCAGACATCGATGTTTTTTGAAGGAGCTGGAGCTGTTGTGGATATCCGGTGCGCAGAGAAAGGCCAGCATTCATAACCATTGATCCGAGCATAAAAATGGCCAATGCCGTGAAGCGGTTAGCTTGAATGCAGGTTGAATGCCGATTTGAATCGATATGCCGTGAGTTTATTGCTGTGCCATCGGTTTTTTAAAAGTTTTTTGAAATCGTTGTGCATTGAAGTCTCAATGTGTATTTTTTGAATAAGTCGATTTAAAAAGGAAAAGTCGATTTGGAAGAAATCGTTTTTTGGAATTTTTTAAAAAGGTCACATGGATTAAAAAGGTCACATATCGACTTTGGAGTTTTGAAAAAGTCAAACGTTGTGAAATGGTCACATTTAAAAATTATTAAATCGATTTGAGTTTTATAAATCGATTTTGGAGTTTTTTGTAAGAGGTCAAATATGTGAAATCGATATTTTTTAAAAAAGGCTTATGGAAAATCGATTTGTATTAAAGGAAAGGCCATTTTTTTTATGGTAAAGAGTAAAGTTATTTTATGAAGTGGTGAAGGGTGGCCCATTATAAAATAAATCGATTTGGAATTTGGAGTGTTGTAATTTAATATAAATCGATTTTAAGAGAAAGGCATTTTTAAAGGTGAAGGAGGCATTCTTTATTTTTATTAAAAAGGGCATTTAAGAAAGTGTTTTGAATATTGCCATTCTTTTTTATATGGCATTTTGAAGTGAGAGGCACTTTAAAAGAAGGTGAAGGATAGTTTGTTTTTAAGGCATAGGCAGTGTTTTGAGATTAACTTCATTTAAAAGGTTGATTTTGGAGATTATTGTGTTTTCTGCTGAAACAAGATGACGAAAACTCAAAGTGCCCGTTTTGAGAACGATGTGCTTGGAGCCTTGTTGTCTGAGGCTGAGGAGACGAGGAAGAAGTCGAATGCAGACACCTCTACATCAGAGGTAATGATGGCCAGAGGTCGCTTGAGAGAGAGACACTCCGGGGGTAAGCATAGCAACTCTCGTTCAAAGTCTAAAGGAAAGAAGACAAAGGTGAAGTGCTGGCATTGTAGGAAAACTGGACACTTGAAGAAAGACTTCTGGAAGAGACAGCAAACAAAGAAGAAAGGAGACTCTTCGACAGAGAAGAAGGAGGCAAATGCGACAGATACAGGTTCGGCATCTGGTTCAGGTATGAGCGACGAAGTGTTGTCTGTTAATATGTCAAATCATGATCAACATTGGTTGTTAGATTCCGGTGCATCAAACCACATGTGTATTCATAGAAAATGGTTTAAGACGTATAGATCTGTTGATGATGGCGTCGTGTACATGGGTAATGATGTTACTTGCAATATTGTTGGGATAGGAAGTATACAACTGCAAATGTTTGATGGCACAACTAGAATATTAACAGATGTGAGACATGTTCCAGACTTAAGGAAAAATCTAATTTCTTTAGGAGCATTGGATTCGAATGGATATAAAACTGTAATTCAAGGTGGAGTTATGAAAATCTACAAAGGTATTTTACTAGTAATGAAAGCTAAGAAAGTAGGAAATCTGTTTCAGTTAGAAGGAAGAACAGGGTCAGTTCATGTGTCTACGGTGTCTGAACATGACAGTAGTTCCATTTGCCTATGGCATCAAAGGTTGGGCCATATGAGCGAAAGAGGGTTGAAAATTTTGGCTGATCGCAAGTTACTTCCTAATCTAAGGTCTGGAAAGTTAGATTTCTGTAAGCATTTCTTGTTTGGAAAACAAAGTAAACAAAAATTTAAAACAGGCAAACATACTAGTAAAGGGATACTTGATTATATTCATTCAGATGTTTGGGGTCCAGCCCCTACAGCGTCATATGGTGGTTCGTCATATTTTGTGTCGTTCATTGATGATTTTTCTAGGAAGGTGTGGGTCTACATGATGAAAAAGAAGTCTGATGTTTTTACAATTTTCAAACAGTTTAGAGCATTGGTAGAAAATATCACTGGTAGAACTATAAAGTGTTTAAGAACTGACAATGGTGGAGAGTTTACTTCCAAGGATTTTGACAGCTATTGCAAGGCTGCAGGGATCGAGAGACATAAAACCACAGTTTATACTCCTCAGAAAAATGGAGTTGTTGAACGCATGAACAGGACTCTTCTAGAGAGAGCAAGGAGTATCCTGAGTAACGCCGGGTTGCAAAAGGAGTTGTGGATGGAAGCGGTGGCAACAGCTTGTTATGTGATAAACCGATCTCCATCGACGGCAATAGACTGCAAGATTCCGCAAGAGGTATGGAAAGGACACCCTTGTGACTATTCTAAACTCAGAGTGCTTGGTTGTGATGCATATGCTCTAGTGCCTAAACGTCAGCGAACTAAGTTAGATCCAAAGTCTAAAAGGTATATCTTTATTGGGTATGGTGTTGGAACAAAGGGATATAGATTGTGGGATCCTACTACCCGCAAAATCATCATCAACAGAGATGTAAAGTTTGATGAATCCTCTCTTATACAGTTAGATGTAGATAATAAATTGAAACAGGATGATGTATTTGATTTTCAGCACATTCAGTTTGACATCACTTCTAATGATAGTCATGATGACCATAGTTCAGATACTAGTCATGAACAGGTTTCAGAATCAGAGCATGAACAGGGCTCAGGTTTAGATCATGAACAGGTCTCAGATACTGATCGGCAAGAAGTTCCTACAGATGGTAGTCAGCCAGAAACATCCTTAAGGAGGTCGACAAGAATCAAACGGCCACCGAGAAGGTATGATGATTATGTTACTTCAGTTGCATTTACTGCTAATGACAATGAACCTCTGTGCTATCAGGAAGCAATAGAAGGTTCGAACAGTGACAAGTGGAAAGCAGCCATGAAGGACGAAATGATGGCCTTGAGTAAGAACGGCACGTGGGATCTGGTTGAGCTTCCGAAAGACAGGAAAACTGTGGGATGCAAATGGGTTTTCAAGCTGAAATAGGGTGTGAATGATACAGAGGACAGGTACAAAGCGCGACTGGTTGCAAAAGGGTTTTCTCAGAAAGCAGGCATTGACTTTCATGAGATTTTTTCACCAGTTGTTAAAATAGTTTCAATTCGAATTGTGTTAGCTTTAGTTGCTTTGTTTGATTTAGAGTTACAGCAACTAGATGTTAAGATTGCTTTTCTACATGGAGATCTAGATGAGGAAATTTATATGGAACAACCGGAGGGGTTTGTTCAGCATCGCAATAAGAAATTTGTCTGCAGGCTCAAGAAGTCATTATATGGCCTGAAGCAGTCGCCTCGGCAGTGGTATAACAAGTTTGATTCTTTCATGTTGAGTCAGAAATATGTTAGAAGTGAATATGATCATTGTGTGTATTTCAAGCAATTGAAAAATGGCATGTTCATTATCTTAGTGTTGTATGTTGACGACATGCTTTTAGCAAGCAAAAGCATTGATGAAATCAACAGGTTGAAGACTCAGATGGCAAGGACATTCGATATGAAAGATCTAGGAGCAGCAAGACAGATTTTGGGCATGGAGATTTTCAAAGACAGGAGCAATGGTAAGCTATGGCTATCACAACAAAAGTATATTGAGAAAATACTTTTGAGGTTTGGTATGAATAATGTGAAGCCTGTGTCAGTCCCTTTCGCTTCCCATTTCAAGCTTTCTTCGGGTTTATGTCCTAATACAGATGAAGAAAAGGATTATATGTCTCGAATTCCATATGATAATGTAGTAGGATGTTTGATGTATGCGATGGTTTGTACTTGACCAGATATTTCACATGCAGTTGGGGTTGTCAGCAGGTACATGGAAAATCCGGGTAAAGAACACTGGTCAGCAGTAAAATGGGTGCTTCGATATCTGAGAGGCACAAGTGATTATTGTATCACTTATAACAGGAGCAGTGAATATGTTTGTGGATATGTTGATTCTGATTTTGCAGGAGATTTGGATAAGAGAAGGTCAACTTCAGGGTACGTCTTTACTCTTGCAGGTGGAGCTATCAGCTGGATGTCAAAGCTACAGAACATTGTTGCTTTATCCACTACTGAAGCAGAATACATTGCTGCTTCTCATGCTTGCAAAGAGGCGGTTTGGTTGAAAGGTTTGCTTGGTGAATTTGGTGGGTTGCAGGACAACATCAGGTTACTTTGTGATAGTCAAAGTGCAATACATTTGGCTAAGAATCCGGCCTATCATAGTAAATCAAAGCACGCCAATTAGAAGTACCATTTTGTAAGACGAGTTATTGATGAACGTGGAGCTCTCTTGAAAAGGTGCATACGAAAGGAAAAGCGTATGAGACATGTTCACGAAACCGAGTTTTGTTGGAGAAGCTGCGTTGGTGTTTGGCTTCTCTTGGCTTGCAGAAAAGATAAAATAATAAAGAACAGGGCATCAGGCTAATTGTTGTCAAGGTGGAGATTGTTGAGATTTTCTGTTTTGGATTAAATAGGCAAAATCTCAGTAGGTGACAAAAATTAGGAATTAGTTCCTAGATTAGCTCCAGTTTGTTGGGAGGGAGTTAATGCATCCTAAATTTGAGTTGAGAGGATTTATGAGGCTGTTAGATTCTCCTGCTATATAACAGGTCTCCATACGTTTGTTTTGGAGAGAGTGTGTGTGGGTGTGAGAATTGTAATCTCCTGTTTGAATTAATAAAGACTGTCAATGCCCTGTTGTGTGACGTAGCCCAGGAGGTTTGGGTGAACCACGTTAATGCCTGTGTCTTTATGTGCTTGGTTTAATTGCTGTGTGTTAATTGTTTAATGAATTCCTCTGTGATTTCTCCAACAACCCCCATAAATTGAGATAAGTTAGAAGATAAACTATTGGTTGGGCCTGAGATCATATAGAATATGCAAGATCAAATGAGGATTATAAGTTAAACACTAAGAAATAAAAATATAACATGAAGGCTCATATTATAGATATGAGTTATCAAGTGAGAGATTGAGTCTTCTTGTGCGTGAGACCCCAAAAGTACTCTATTAAGTATTACAAAGAAGCCAAGCTATCACCATGGTTGATGGAGCCATTTAAGATCCTTGAGAGGCTAAGGCCAATTTCATATCATCTAGCTTTGCCACCTCCTTAGCAATATGCATCATATTTATATATTTCCATTTTGAGGCTTTGTGTTTATAACCCATCTCAATAGCTCAACTAGAGAAATACATTGGTTTTAGACATGGGGACCCTACCTCTTTGATGGGTATACTTAGTAGATTTGATGTTCATTAGTAGACTAAGTTAAGTATAGTGAGACATTTTCTTTAAAGAATGTTTGTTCATTTCAAATGAAACATTGGTTTAATTTATAGTAAAAATTCAAAACCACTTTTTATATGGGTAAGAAAATGCAAAGTTGGAAAATAGATTTTTGTGAAACTATTTTGAAGGTTGTAAAATATTTTCATAAATACAAATATAATTTTGATTATAATTTGTCTTATCGAATTATTTTAATTGAATTTCAATTAGTTGAATGACTTATATTAATTAATTTAATATAAATCCAATTAGAATATAATTGAATATTTTGTATTAACTAATTTAGTAAACTTAATTTATTAGGATTCTAATTTATTAAACAATTTTATGACATTTAATTTAATACGCTTATTTGAAGAGGAGTAAATATGTATCCTTCTCTCATTGTATATAAAATATTATGATTTATTCTTTAAATGGTAGGTTATATTTTTAATATAAAATCAAAATACTTCACAACATGACACGACTACATTACTAGATCCAACGAGTAAGATAATTAATGCTAGACTCACAAACTTGTTTTATAATAAATGCTTGTTGCTTCAATGGAGGAGATATTTCTTGGTGCTTGTTGCACATTGCTTCTTCCTTCATCTTTCAAAGGCATTTACCTTAACTTAATAATGGAAATTGAGAGTATCCACTTAGCATAAAACAAGTTATATCATTGTGAATTAATTGATGTGAACCATCAACACATACCTTAACTTAACAACGGCCGGAGGCACCGACAGTTCCTGCAATACATGTTGAAAGAGAAATTCGAAAAGCAGTAAGACTTGTTTCTATATTACCACACCAAACTGAAATAGTATGCCAGTTCAACAAAACTTGTCCTGTTACCACTGTATCTGCCAGCTTGTATGGAACACATTTCTTGTATGCACAATATCCTTTTCCAAAACTTACCATGTTATCACTACATCTGCAAAGATCTACATAGGTGGCTTAGTAAAGGGATGAAACGTAGCTCATTACTATTCAACTTTAGACTTCTGGTTAATACGACCTATTCCAGAAACCACATCGTGCTAAGAATTAACAGAGGAATAAGCGGCTACGTGAAAATCCCCGAGTCGTGCATTAAGTTGTGGGTGAGGTTGTTTAGGTGGATGGTAGTTGGTAAGATTTATTAAGTAAAGGGAAATAGGTGGCTTAGTAAAGGGATGAAACGTAGCTCACTACTAGTCAACTTTAGACTTCTGGTTAATAAAACCTATTCCAGAAACAACATCATGCTAAGAATTAATAGGGGAATAAGCAGCTACATGAAAATCCCTGAGTCGTGCATTAAGTTGTGGGTGAGGTTGTTCAGGTGGATGGTAGTTGGTAATATTTATTAAGTAAAGGGAAATAGGCGGCTTATTAAAGGGATGAAATGTAGCTCACTACTAGTCAACTTGAGACTTCTATTTAATGCGACCTATTCCAGAAACAACATCATGCTAAGAATTAATAGAGGAATAAGTGGCTACGTGAAAATCCCCGAGTCGTGCATTAATTTGTGGGTGAGGTTGTTCAGGTGGATGGTAGTTGGTAAGATTTATTAAGTAAAGGGAAATAGGCGGCTTAGTAAAGGGATGAAATGTAGCTCACTACTAGTCAACTTGAGAGTTCTGGTTAATACGACCTATTCCAGAAACAACATCATGCTAAGAATTAACATAGGAATAAGCGGCTACGGGAAAATCCTCGAGTCGTGCATTAAGTTGTGGGTGAGGTTGTTTAGGTGGATCGTAGTTGGTAATATTTATTAAGCAAAGGGAAATAAGCGGCTTAGTAAAGGGATGAAACGTAGCTCACTGCTAGTCAACTTTAGACTTCTGGTTAATACGACCTATTCCAGAAACAAAATCGTGCTAAGAATTAACAAAGGAATAAGCGACTACGTGAAAATCCCTGAGTTGTGCATTAAGTTATGGGTGAGGTTGTTTAGGTGGATGGTAGTTGGTAAGATTTGTTAAGTAAAGGGAAATAGGCGGCTTAGTAAAGGGATGAAACGTAGCTCATTACTAGTCAACTGAGACTTCTAGTTAAGACGACCTAATCTAGGAAAACATCGTGCTAAGAATTAACAGAGGAATAAGCAGTTACGAGAAAATCCCCGAGTCATGCATTAATTTGTGGGTAAGTTTGTTCAGGTGGATGGTAGTTGGTAAGATTTATTAAGTAAAGGGAAATAGGCGACTTAGTAAAGGGATGAAACGTAACTCACTACTAATCAACTTGAGACTTCTGGTTAATACGACCTATTCCAGAAATAACATTGTGCTGAGAATTAACAGAGGAATAAGTGGCTACGTGAAAATCCCTGAGTCGTGCATTAAGTTGTGGGTGAGGTTGTTCAGGTGGATGGTAGTTGGTAAGATTTATTAATTAAAGGGAAATAGGCGGCTTAATAAAGGGATGAAACGTAGCTCACTACTAGTCAACTTTAGACTTCTGTTTAATACGACCTATTCAAGAAACAACATCATGCTAAGAATTAACAGAGGAATAAGCAGATACGTGAAAATCCTCGAGTCGTGCATCAAGTTGTGGGTGAGGTTGTTCAGGTGGATGGTAGTTGGTAAGATTTATTAAGTAAATGGAAATGTGTGGCTTAGTAAAGGGATGAAACGTAGCTCACTAGTATTCAACTTGATACTTCCGGTTAATAAGACCTATTCTAGAAACAACATCGTGCTAAGAATTAACAGAGGAATAAGCGGCTACGTGAAAATACTCGAGTCGTGCATTAATTTTTGGGTGAGTTTGTTCAGGTGGATGGTAGTTGGTAAGATTAATCAAGTAAAGGGAAATGGGTCGCTTAGTAAAGGGATGAAACGTAGCTCACTACTAGTCAACTTTAGACTTCTCGTTAATACGACCTATTCCAGAAACAACATTGTGCCAAGAATTAACAGAGGAATAAGCGGCTACGTGAAAATCCCTGAGTCATGCATTAAGTTGTGGGTAAGGTTTTTCAAGTGGATGTTAGCTGGTAAGATTTATTAAGTAAAGGGAAATAGGCAGCTTAGTAAAGGGATGAAATGTAGCTTACTACTAGTCAACTTGAGACTTCTGGTTAATACGACCTATTCCAGAAACAACATCGAGCTAAGAATTAACAGAGGAATAAACGGCTACATGAAAATCCCCGAGTCGTGCATTAAGTTGTGGGTGTTTTTTCAGGTGGATGGTAGTTGGTAAAATTTATTAAGTAAATGGAAATAGGCGGCTTAGTAAAGGGATGAAACATAGCTCACTACTGGTCAAATTTAGACTTCTGGTTAATACGACCTATTCAGAAACAACATCGTGCTAAGAATTAATAGAGGAATAAGCGGCTACGTGAAAATCCCCGAGTCGTGCATTAAGTTGTGGGTGAGGTTTTATTCAGGTGGATGGTAGTTGGTAAGATTTATTAAGTAAATGGAAATAGGCGGCTTAGTAAATGGATGAAGCGTAGCTTGCTACTAGTCAACTTGAGACTTTTGGTTAATACGACCTATTCCAGAAACAACATCGTGCTATGAATTAATAGAGGAATAAGCGGCTACGTGAAAATCACCGAGTCGTGCATTACGTTGTGGGTGAGGTTGTTCAGGTGGATGGTAGTTGGTAAGATTTATTAAGTAAATGGAAGTAGGAGGCTTATTAAAGGGATGAAACGTAGCTCACTACTAGTCAACTTTAGACTTCTGGTTAATACGACCTATTCCAGAAACAACAACGTGCTAAGAATTAACAGAGGAATAAGCAGCTACGTGAATATCCCCAAGTCGTGCATTAAGTTGTGGGTGAGGTTGTTCAGGTGGATGGCAGTTGGTAAGATTTATTAAGTAAAGGGAAATAGGTGTCTTAGTAAAGGGATGAAACGTAGCTCACTACTAGTCAACTTGAGACTTCTGGTTAACACAACCTAATCCAGAAACAACATCATGCTAAGAATTAACAGAGGAATAAGCAACTACGTGAAAATCCCTGAGTCGTGAATTAAGTTGCGGGTGAGGTTGTTTAGGTGGATGGTATTTGGTAATATTTATTAGTTAAAGGGAAATAGGTGGCTTATTAAAGGGATGAAACGTAGCTCACTACTAGTCAACTTGAGACTTCTAGTTAATACAACCTATTCCAGAAACAACATCGTGCTAAGGATTAACAGAGGAATAAGCTGCTATGTGAAAATCCTTGAGTCGTGCATTAAGTTGTGGGTGAAGTTGTTCAGGTGGATGGTAGTTGGTAAGATTTATTAAGTAAAGGGAAATAGGTGGCTTATTAAAGGGATGAAACGTAGCTCACTACTAGTCAACTTGAGACTTCTGGTTAATACGACATATTCCATAAACAACATCATGCTAAGAATTAACAGATGAATAAGCAGATATGTGAAAATCTCAGAGTTGTGCATTAAGTTGTGGGTGAGGTTGTTTAGGTGGATGCTAGTTGGTAAGATTTATTAAGTAAAGGGAAATAGGCAGCTTAGTAAAGGGATTTATTGTCCATCTAGTTTGAAGTCATGCTTACCTCCTAAGAATTATTCCCGAACATTGAATATATTTAATATAAAGCCCGAAATTGAACTAATATGATTTCATTTTCTTGGCTTCACCATTTGACATTTGCAAGTCATAAGTCTAGGTGGAGAAAGAGGCAAGCCATTTCTTATCGGGGAATGAGCTAAAACCCAGTCAACCAAATAATTGATGAATGAAGACAAACCACATTGTTAGGATATCCTTGAATTTGGATTGTGCTTGGTACCAACCAACCACCTGCATCACCTACATTTACTGCATTACTCAACTTCCCAATCCAGTAACAAAGAGCCTGCTCCCTTACCTTACGTGCCTCCTTAAAGAATAAACGGTGAGGACTCTGTCAGTGATTATTAATGAACATGACTGTAAAACTTTATTCATTATTACGATTAAAAAATTATTACATTTACAAGTTCATATCTATTAAAAAATAATCACACAAGTTCATGTGTGTTATAACTTAGAAGTTCATGTGTTTTATTTCCGTTCTACCTCCATATTGTATCTTAGAATGCGTGTCGGAGTCTTTAAATGCGCGCTAGAGTCTTTATGTATTGGCCAGTGGATGGGCCATCATTAGCCACTTGGCCCACATGCTTTAAACCATGTCTTTGGTGGTCGAGGCATCCCATTTTAGCCTTATTCGATTGATTATTATATCACCTCCCATGTTTTAGCAGGTTTTAGTAGATATCACCTCCCCCTGTTTTATAGGACTGGGAAACCATTACTAGATATGGATCAAATGCTTCCAAGTCAATAGTTGCTGCTTGATCCATTTGGAAGGAGGATGACACAGGTCAATAGTTGATGCTTGATCCATTTGGAGGGAGGATGACATGTTGGCTACCACCGATTATAATGGATACCTCGTTACAGTGAGACGTTATCAAAGCGGTTGTTTGGTTTCCTTGTTGGCCATTGTTACACTAATAAAGTAACTGCACAGAGGAGAGAATGAATAAACGCTTAAGGTTTTTGATACCCAATTCAGAAATTACAGCAAGCGTTGACCAAACTCAAAAAAAAATCTTTGAATGATTTAATTGGTTTTGGTATGCATTTCTCAACATTGCATGTTATCTAGTTTGGATATCTTTTTTACATTTTGTAAGATCTTTCTTGGTCCATGTATCCACTAATATGAACTCAATTCAGTAAGTTTTGTACTCAATTCAGTAAGGGGATCGAGAGAGGGAGTTGATCATCCACTTTCTGTGTGTGCAACATCTATCATACATTGTACTTCAAACAATTACTTTTATAAAGACAATTGAAAAGTTTTATACTCCAGTAATTTCTGAAGAAAAACCTATTTCCAAGTTCAGAATCTCACACCTAAAAGTTGGATCATATAAACATAGGAGTATGGACACTGCATTTATTATATTCGAGTGAATATGATTTTGGAATTTCCAATTTTATCAAATTTGTAGATTTCAGATTTCTGTGGTGAGAGTTTAGAGTTTCTGGTTTCGGAATCTCCACAGTGAACATTTTTGTGTCAAATTTGTTATTTTATTGTATTTTAATAAGTTTGCTTTGGATTTTTACAGAGGGCTTTACCTATTTTGAGGGTCTTTCTTATGGAGAAAACCTTTACCTTTATGGTTTCAAACAGGTAAGAATTACAGAAAATAATTGAGAAGATGCAATTCAAAGAATTACAGAAGAAGAAAAAAAAAATTGATTAAGAAGATGCAATTCAAAGAATTACATAAAATAATTGATTGAGAAGATGCAATTCATGATAAAGGAAAACTTAATTAAAAGATGTTTGTAAATGACATGGATAGTTTGTTTAGTAATGCTGGTCCAGGAAAACTTGATGATGAAAAAATGTTTGTGAATGGCATGGATAGTTTGTTTAGTAATGTTGGTGCCTATGTTGATTTTATCAGTTTGTACAGGAGCGAATCTAGGAAAAATGGTCAGAAAAAAATTGCTCGTTTAGATTTCTTTCATGACCAAAGCGATGCAGTAGTCATTTTTCCAAGTTAATTATCCTTCTCAAACTTTCTACAATGTATTTACAACATTTTTTTGGCTTAAATTAAATTTGTGCTAATAAATATATAAGTTCAAATGTTTGAATCTATAACAATTACCTTGGCTAAGCGAAACCAGCATCTCCCTTGAGCAAAACCAGCCCAGGCTCAAAGCACCAACAAAGTTTATAGTTTATTAACTTGCTTCAATACACTAGCTCTGCTTTTTCCATGGTTGGATGGTTAGCGTTTTCCTCCCATACACTAGCTTTGCTTCGTCCATGGCTGCATGGTTAGAATTTTCCTCCCATGTCTGTAGTAGGATGGTTGGTTGTTGCAAGGAACTGACAAAGTTCTTACTTGAGACTGGATTTGTCTCTCACCTCATACAACAACTTCCTTCCCTATCTAGTTTCTCGCACCGTGGGCAACTCCACTTTGAAAAGGGCTAACTGGAGAGGCAAATCCACTTTGGAAATGGTTAACTGGAGAGTCCTGCACAACTCACTCTAAAAATGCCTTGCTTGATCGCCATAAGAAACTCCCCAATGATGCCCCTATGCTTTATAGTGAGGACACCATACTTGTTATGTACAAGTAAATTGTTGTTGTACAAGGTTTGGTGACAGGTGTCAGGGAGCGATGGCGAAAGGTGGCAGCGAGTGTCTAATGTCGGGGGAGTCGATAAGAATGAAGTGGGTCATAAAATACATTGGTTGCAAAAACTTATTGGCAGCAATATATATAATAAAAATCGGTGCACCATAAAAAAATTCCGATACAAAACTTTAGATATAAGCAAACTTTGCCTCAACCGGACTTTGGTTAAAACGATATTGCCAAAATCTATCTTCTTGCATCGGGGCAAGTGAGGTCCATAATAAAAGATCAAATTTTTTACTAAATGAAATTGGAAGCATTAAACTTTAGTTAAAATCCGAAAAAGCCAAAAGAAAATCTATCAAAATAAAAACTAATGCTCAATTAACAATCGAGAGATTGCTATAGTCTTTGAAGGCAGAGACTAATAATGGAAAATGGAAATTGAGAGTATCCACTGAGCATAAAACAAGCTATATCATCATGAATTAATTGATGTGAACCATCATATATATGTTGATGTAATTTGATTGCAGGTTGGTAAAAGCAAAAAAAATTACAATGCGTTGCAAATAACTTACGGATCTCAATGCAAGATCTTCTTGGGAGAGACCACCACTTAATCACTCATAAAGGCCATGCATATAGATTCAATTGGATGTTGACCATAAATTAGTTAGCACACTTAGTTTTTGTTATTGTTGAATTCTTTCTCTTCTAAAGGCCATGACTATATATTCAAGTGACTATTAACGATAGATTAATTAGCCTTTGTTATTTCTTACTTTTTAAATATTTTTTTTGTTTGTCAATGTTATATATAAAAATAAAATAATTTATTTTTTATAATATTTAAATTAATTTTATAAAAATATGTTATTTTTTAATAAGTTCAAAGTTATATTGTTTATATCTTAAATACTTTTATGATCTCCATTATTTTTTAGGAAATGAAATAATTTTTTTTTTATAATATAACATGTTCGTGATTTGAAGTTAGTTTGTTTGTTTTTGTTTTTTTTTTTTTTTTTTTAATGATTTTTTAAATAATGTGATTTTATATTCTTATATAACCTAAGTTGAAAGTATTATTTCAAAGCCTTAAATCCATCACATCAAATTGGGAAGACATCTTGGGTCACCTACTATCATGGGTTTGTAAACGTTAAATCATCAACAGTAAACTAATCAATGACCAAATCAAGATTATCTTAATTACTAAATCATTAAGTCCAAATTAAATTAAAATCCCTATCTCAACAATAAACTAATCAATGACCAAATCAAGATTATCTTAATTACTAGATCACTAAGTCCAAATTAAATCAAGATTCCCTTTAAAATTGACTCGGGATAAACACTTATCTCCCTCAAAGTCTTTTATTTTAACAATGTTTTTTCATTTTAAATTAAATACTAGTTTAGTTTACAATAAAAAAAAATTGATGCCACTCTATGAGAAAGTGAATGAAAGATTGGAAAATGACTTATATGACATAAATTTAAAGATTGAAAATTATTTCCTTTATAATTGAAAGTGTAATTTTGGTTGAAAGTGTCATATCCAATTATTTTAATCTCATTCCAATTAGTTGAATACTATTATGTTAATTAATTTAATATGAATCTAACTCTAAATAATTGAATAATTCTATAATAATTATTTTAATATGATTAATGTAATATTATTCTAAGTAATTCAACAATTCTTGGTATTTAATGTAAAACATTTATTTGTCAAGTCCCACTAGCACAACCGGTTGAGGATGGGCTTCATCGGCAAGGCAGCGACCCAGGATCAAACCTCACGGGGGGC
This sequence comes from Pinus albicaulis, assembly GCA_034641835.2. NCBI lineage: Eukaryota > Viridiplantae > Streptophyta > Pinopsida > Pinales > Pinaceae > Pinus > Pinus albicaulis. Next base: position 81,780,955 of record CM076570.1, read on the forward strand.
GGTTGTGCCCTGTGCTAGGGGGAGGAGAAATGCTAAAAATCTAGTCATCTAACGGGTTAGTGTGGCCCAGACCGAATGCAATCCCTGGGTGACTTTGACAACGTAGTTTCCCCTGGATCGCAGCTCCTCAAGCCACAGGTCAAGCCTCAAGAATCACAGACAACTTGACAGAAAAAAGAAATAAATAAATATTTGAAGAGAAAGAGGTACATATCCTTCACTAGTTGTATACAAGACTTGTGATCATTTTTTTAAATGATGAGTTACATTTTTGATATAAAATAAAAATATTCAATAAGATGAAAAATGTGAAGACATCTCAACACTTGATACATCCATGCAGGGGATATATTTCTAGATTCTTGTTGCATTGCTTCTTCCTTTGTCTTTTAAATACATTTTCCTAACTCACTTACATGATTGAAGGATCTCTTCAAGTATAGATGAATTTGGCCACGTGTCAGCATAAAACAGGCTATAAGGTATTGAAATAATTGATACATTTGAAGAGAAAGAGGTACATATCCTTCACTAGTCTTATACAAGACTTGTGATAATTTTTTTAAATGATAAGCTATATTTTTTATATAAAATAAAAATATTCAATAAGATGAAAAATGTGAAGACATCTCAACACTTGATCCGTCCATCCAGGGGATATATTTCTATATTCTTGTTGCATTGCTTCTTCTTTTGTCTTTTAAATACATTTTCCTAACTCACTTACATGATTGAAGGATGTATAGATGAATTTGACCACGTGTCAGCATAAAACAAGCTATAAGGTATTGAAATAAGTGATACAAACCACTATTTTGACTTGCATATGTATGTTGATGTAGTTTGATTACATGTTGTTCGAAGAAAAAAGGAATAACCTTATGCAATTCAATGCAAGATCTTTTGGATAGGGACAATGCAACTATAGTGGCACTTGTTATTTATTGCATTAGGGAACAATATTAGTTTTCTTAAGAGCATCATATGATATGGTGGAAGATGTTTCTCCTTCCACATTTTTGAGAAAGGGTAAGTCATTGCAACTAAGCTAATAGTATCACTTGTTGAAGTTGAACCTGGGTGGGGAAGACAATATTCATTCCTCGTGATCACTGAAGATAAACCAAGTAACTATGATGATCCATATTTATATGGTAAAGTTAAAAATGTGTGGATGAATAAATATTAACCATTTGCTAAATTAAAAAACTAATATTCCGCATATAACCAATTTGGTTTTGATTTATAATTAAAGAATAAAAAATATAAATTGTTTTCTTTTATGGTTTTTGAATGAAAAAAAAAAAAAAAAAAAAAAAATTATTGAAAAAATAATCAATTTTCTATTTCAAAAACCTCTTTCAATAAATTGTTTGAAACTTCCATTGTCACCTTAGAAAAAAAACACTCCATGTTTCATAGTTGGGTGGTCCATTCATTTTTTTTAATATTGATATTTGATTATGGTATCTAAATACATAGAAAAAAGTTAAATTATAATGCAGTTATTTATTAACATACAATAATATAGTAATTTATTTAATTATGGATCAGTTTTATTAATTAAAATGGTTAAATTTACTTTTATTCATAATTGTACTAGTTAAGTTATTATATAGAGGGCAAGTTGTAGCGAGTGGAATATAATTATATGGAGAGCAAATTGTAATCATTAAGAATGCTTTCCATTTTATTTCTCTCGGTGACAACTCTATTCTCCCTTCCCGATGACAATAAGAATTTCATTCATGGAGCCATGTTATATGTCTCCAAAAGTAAACATGTAATCAATTTCAGGGATGTTAACGTCTAAAAAAAAATTTGCTTTATTTCGAAATTTATAATCAATGTGATTTTTAGTAGAGAAACTAAACAACCTATTTGGAAAAACCTAAAAAAATATCTCGTGTAATCGAATTGGAATTTTGTAGATATAACTACTTATTTGAGTAATAAAGTAGCCAGAGAATCTGTTAATTTCAAGCCGGTGTTTATAGATCTTCAAGGATTTGCCTTTTCATGATGTTTGATACGGGTTGATGTGATTTTTCATATAAAAAATATAAACATGTGCACATGGTCACGAAATCATTTATCTTGTCTATTTCTTATTTTTAATCATATTAAATCTGGAAATCTTACTCGTTACTATTCCTAACATGGATTTGTAGTGGAGAGAGTCATTTTATTTTTCATATACATATTTTATCTTTATTTCCTTTACACACGGTCTCAATCACACAACAAAGAGATAAAGTGACATAAACCTATTTTCAATCCTCACATGCCCTTGTCACAAGTAGAAGGGAATAGTTGAAAGACTTGGAAGTAATACTTCTATGTGTATTATAAATTGTCATTGTGAGTCCAGATGTGTTAACTTAGAAGTTTTTTCTTATGCATATGAGTTGTAGTTATATCATGTCTGAGTCATGGATCCACTTTTTAGGATCTATATTTGTCGAATTCAGTGATCTATATACTATATATGTAACCATTGTGATTAATAAAGAAATTAAGTGATTTGTGTGTAACAAAATGTTCTCTATTTTGTTTTCTAAGTAGGTATCAGAGTTGGTTCAGCCCTGAATCTCTCGCGAGAGGGGTTGAGATCATGTAGTTTTAGCCATGGTACTCCTATGTACATAGGCGAACCTAAGAGGGTGCAAAATATTTTTTGTGTCCTGAAGTGTGTGTGTTTAGAACCCATTTTTTGGCTTTTCAGCGTTAGTGGAAAAAACCGTTGAACAAAGAAGATTTATTGTTGCTTGTGAGAAAGGAAGATAACCCGCGCTTATATCTGTGTCGTCGTGAGGCTGCAACGTGAAGGAGATACCGTTGTTGTGTAAAGATTACAAGGGAGGACCTCAATCCACGTCAACATGCCCAGATCTAATCTTGTTGGAGAAGAAAGCGATGGACAAAGATGTTGCAAGTGAAGTGCTCTTGGTTGTTAATTAGTCTATTTTTTATACAACTTCCAACACACCAAGCACGATTTGTTGCGCTAGTTTTCTGAACATTATGCTATCTAACATTGGTGGATCCTAGAGTGTGTTAATGGGTCATTTTCTTCCAATGAATATGGGGAGTCTACGATTTATGCTAAAACTTATGGTTACACAAAACTTAGATCTAGAATTTCAATGTTAAGATCTATTACGATCTGTGTGTGATGGAATAGAGCTTCCTTTAACAACGAGGGACAAAGATGGCATCAAAATTGTTGTTGGTTGTAGTAGAAGAAGCATTCTAAACATTGGATTTTGATTTCTCTTCACGGACGACACATTTAGAAATCATATTCCTCTACTAAAATCTTGTTTTGCATTAGTCTCAATCCCTTCAATTTCAACAGTAGTTTTCTTATTTAAAGTCTTGATTTGTTTCTGTAGTTTTTTTTATTGTATTGTAATGGCACTGATATCAATACTCCTTCTCCAAAGCGCGCATGGAAGAAAGACATTCGATTATTCAGTGTTATGGTTATTGTGTCTCTGATATTTTACTAAAGATAAAGAACTAAGTAATGAACAAAGTAACATAATTAAGTCGGCAGTTCAGGAAGCCTTGTGAACACAATGTTGATTTAATTATGATTGCAGTATGTTAGAAGCTAGAAGCCCGATATATAGGTTATTTTTGTGTATCTATGAAGAAGGGATGATGATTCTTGATATAAGTTGGAAGCCCCAGTTTCAGGAACATCGGTTCTTATGTTTGTGTGTTTAAGAGGTCAAATTGTGTGGTTGAATTTTGAATACATTCAGTAACCATATTGCCTTCCTAGAAACTAAAGGATAATTGAAAGCTAAATATCTGACATATGGAGGTATATCATAGAATGACTCAATTACTTAAAAAAATTTCTTGTGGAAGCCTTGACAAGTCGAGAATGTCAATATTTTCAATCCTACAAATACCTGAATGATGTTCAGAGGCAGTTATATTTTAAATGGAGGTCAAGTGGTAGCTTGAAGTTGGGGTGGTGAAGAAAGAGCAGTGTTTATAAGATTCCATTGTGGGTGTAAATGTTGATGAAGACTAGCTAAACAAAAGAGAATTAAGGGAGAGACTTGGAGTAATGCTTCAATGTGTATTACAGGTTTCCATTGTGAGTCCATGGGTGTTAATCTAGAACTTGTTGTTCCTACGCGTATGAGCTATAGTTGTGTCATGTTCAAGTCATAGATCCACTTTCTTAGGATCTAGAATTGTCGAAGTCAATGATCTATATATTATATATGCAACCATTGTGATCAATAAATAAATTAAATGATTTGTGTGTAAAAAAATGTTCTTTATCTCTCTATATTTGTGTATTTTTTACTCTTTATCATAAAAATTATGAAAACCTTATTTACAACTGTGATGTTACTATTTCTAACATGGATTTGGAGCAGAGAGAGTCATTTTATTTTTCATATAAATATTTTATATCTATTTCCTTCATAGAACTCTTTGTCTCAATCACACAACAAAGATATAGAGAGGCAAAAACATCCTTTCAATCCTCACATGGCCTGTCCATGTTGCAAGCAAAAGGGGATAGCCAAAAGTTGGCTAAATCAATAAAACCCCATGAGAAATAAATCATATATAATAATTGAATAATTTTATTTGAAAAAACTTCATCGTATACTGATTTTGAAACATATATTCGATAACATTGGATGGTGAAGAAGTTTGTCACAGGTTTCTTATTCCTATGTTTGTGATTTAAACGGAAAGATACCATTTATTTAGATAAATGTCTTTTCGAATTAATCACAATATTAGGATTTGGTCGATGTTTCAAACCAACTAATGTGGTTCATTCTCAGGACAAGGTGAAGAATCCATTCGATCTTAGTGAATAAATAGTGAGGATGCATCATTTCCTGGTATTAGCTGAAAAAACTAGCCGTTAAAAATATAGCCGTTTAAAAACTAGCCGTCAATGGATTAGTTAATTAGTTAATTAAATAATTTTAATTAAAAAAATTTAATTGACTAATTAATAGATATTATAATAAAATATAGTATATAATTTTTTTATGTACTCTATAATATAAATTGGTTATGATAGAGATTTAGATATTTGAATAAGATACATAGGGATTAAAAATAATAAAAGAAATATAAAAATAAAATAAAATAAATAAATATAATAAAATATCAAGGGGATTAAAAATGACCAGAATAGAAGAGGAAAAAGGAGAAAAAAATGAAAAACAAATAAATAAATAAATAAAATAAAAAATTTCAACAAGAGAGTGTTGGGGTCCAACACTTACTCAACTTCCAACCATCATCTCTATTGAGATTTTTAGCATGACGATCAATCTCAATGGCTTCCCTGAGCTTCCTATGATGGAAGTGGTCAACCTTAACAATGACTTTGGAGTCTTCAATGCAAACATGGTGACAAGATTTCTCCACGTGTTCTGCTAGAGCGGATGTGCAAGATTGATTGTGCCTAATGTCAGCAGCATGCTCCTAGAGTCTTTGTCTAATCGATCTGTCAATTTCGCCAAAATAGGGCGTGCCACATGAACAAGGAATCATGTAAACACCCTTCATGTCTTTAGGGTTGATAGGGTCCTTGATTGATCCAAGAGAATTTTTAATAATACAAAGGGGTTTAAATGAATAAGAGACATTATTCCTTCTGAGGACATGGGCAATCTTGTTCATGGTCCCTTGGATAAAAGGGAGATGAACATTGGAAAGAGGATCCACACGGGAAGATTTTCCATTTAAACTTTTATAGGCCTTTTGAAAGACCCTATGGCCCTCAGATCTACTATATCCATTATTCTCAAAGACCTCAAGAAGATGGGATTTCTCTGACTCCAAGTGGTTGTTGTTAGAGATTATAAGCGCTCCGGTAGCAAGAGTGCAAAGAATACCAAATTTATGAGCAGGAAAATGATGAGAACCAGCATGAAGATACTATTATGTGTGTGTTTTCTTTTGAAAAATTTGGTGGGAAATGGAACCATCAGCCCTTCTAGAGAGAAGGATATCTAAAAAAGGAAGTGAACCATCAACCTCAACTTCCATGGTGAATTTGATGGAATCTGACAGGGAATTTAGGTGTCCCAGAAACAGATCTAACTTCTCTCGACCCTGGGGCCAAATGACACAAGTGTCATCCATGAATCTCGTCCCCTTCCTAGGGCGAAATTGAGCAGAGGCTAAAGCATTGGACTCAAAATCTTCCATAAAAATATTATTGACCATAGGTGAGAGAGGGGATCCCATAGCCACACCACAGGTCCACTCATAGAACTCACCTTGAAAACTGAAAAAAGGTTGAGGTGAGGCAAAGTCTCACCAAACTAGAAGTGTCCTGGCCTGTGATTCGCTTAATGAAATCAATGGATTCCTTGATAGGGATTTTGGTAAATAATGAAACAACGTCGAAGCTGACTAATAATTCCCCAGGTTCCAACTTGATGTACTTCCATTCCTGATGAAGGAGGATGAGTCTTAACATAGGATTCAGTGATACCCACAAGGGGTTTAAGCTTTTGGGCTAAGAATTTAGCCAAATGATAAGAGGGACCACCTATTGTGTTGACAATAGGTCTCAAAGGGGCCCCAGATTTATGAATTTTCGGGAGGTCATAAATTCTGGGAGTCGGAGAAATCCCATCTTCCTGAGGTCTTTGAGAATAATGGATATAGTAGATCTGAGGGCCATAGGGCCTTTCAAAAGGCCTATAAAAGTTTAAATGGAAAATATTCCTGTGTGGATCCTATTTCCAAGGTTCATCTCCCTTTTATCCAAGGGACCGTGGACAAGATTGCCCATGTCCTCAAAAGAATAATGTATCTTCTTCATTTAAACCCCTTTGTACTATTAAAAATTCTCTCGGATCAGTCAAGGACCCTATCAACCCTAAAGACATGAAGGGTGTTTACATGATTCCTTGTTCATGTAGCACGCCTTGTTTTGGTGAAACTGGTAGATCCATTAGACAGAGACTCCAAGAGCATGCTGCTGACATTAGGCACAATCGATCTCACACATCCGCTTTGGCAGAACATGTGGAGAAATCTTCTCACCATGTTTGCATTGAAGACTCCAAAGTCGTTGCTAAGGTTGACCACTTCCATCATAGGAAGCTTAGGGAAGCCATTGAGATTTAGCGTCATTCTAAAAATCTCAATAGGGATGATGGTTGGAAGTTGAGTAAGAGCTAGACCCGAGCTCTCTCTTGTTGAAATTTTTTTATTTTATTTTTTTATTTGTTTGTTTTTCATTTTTTCTCCTTTTTTCCTCTTCTATTCTGGTCAATTTTATTCCCCTTGATATTTTCTTATATTTATTTATTTATTTTGTTTATATATTTCTTTTATTATTTTTAATCCCTATGTATCTTATTTAAATATCTAAATCTCTATCATAACCAAATTATATTATAGAGTACATAAAACTTTTTATATATTATATTTTATTATAATATCTATTAATTAATCAATTAAAAAAATTTAATTAAAATTATTTAATTAACTAATTAACTAATCCATTAACAGCTAGTTTTTTAAACGGCTAGTTTTTTCAGCTAATACCGGGCAATGATGCATCCTCACTATTTATTCATTAAGATCGAATGGCTTCTCCACCTTGTCCTAAGGATGAACCACATTATTTGGTTCAAAACGTTGACCAAATCCTAATAATGTGATTAATCTGAAAAGACAATTATCTATTCTATGGATCACAAAAGTCTCAGATCTACCATTTATTTTATTAATGGATAATAAAAATAGAGTGCATATAATGAAATTAAAACATTTATCTCGCTCAAAGTGTCATTCTTAATTGAATTTAATGACTTAGATTGTCAATAGTTTACATGTTTACATGAGTATTGATTATTTTCTATAAACTCGCTTATTTAAAAGAAGAGATAGAGGGTTGAAATTTATATCAAAATTAATTATGTTTTTTTTTCAATTTTCAATTTATTTAAAAAAATGTCATGTCTGCAAGTATCATATTTGATTTTCATTTGATTTTTATTTGTGGCAATGAACTCTTATTGTATATTGTTACTTTACTATTCTTTTCTTGTTACATGTTTTTTTTAATGTATATATGTTTAACTCATATATATATATATATATATATATATATATATAATAGTAATATTAATAATAATTTAAAATAAATTTATAACTTAGTTTATTTTTATGATTTTTTTTAGTCTTGAAAACGTGAGATGTGTCAAGAGATAAATTCATTGATGCCTACTATAGATTGATACCTAATTTATATGTCTGCACTAATATATATCCCTTGTTGATGGTTGATGTCAAAATATTAGTAGTTTACATAAGTGGAAGAAAATGGTATAGTAAATAAAGGTATGGAGTATTGTCACAAGTGACTAATAGGACCTACTTTGTGTAAATTTAATGAATAACCATGCAAGCTCAAGAAATAGTTCAATTGCAACCTTGTCAGGTACATTGAATGATATGTAATTACAAATGTTGTTAATTTGAATTATTGCATTTTATTTTTTATTAGAAAAATGTGCCTAAGCACTTGAGAGGTAAATCAACTTTTCCCTGAAATATACAAACCTAGAATATTTGAAAATAATATGAGATGGTCTTTCAAATCTCTACTTTGTCCATTAACAATGCAACAATTATGTATATATCAATACAATTTAAAAACAAAGTAAAACACTATCTAAGCAATAACCACATTTAGAAGGCATAAACTAACCAAAAAAAAACACATTTGAAATTGACTCATATTCATCTATGACTATGAAATTGCTTTCTAGGCTACTTGTTTGAGGTCAAGGTGCTCAGGCTAGTCTAGCTTGACAGAGATGATGGAAGCTTGCTTCCATGCACCATGAAAGTATCCTTGCTGTAGCTCCATAATAGCTTGTAAGTGAGAGTGTAGAAGTTATAGACCACATAGTTGCTTCTATTGTGAAGAAAGAATGTTTGTTATGGTACCTATCTAGACTATGAGCATGCCCACCTTCTTGTTTATCAAGGAAATATTAAGTGTGAGTTCTTCTTCAATTCTATAAGCCTTTGAAATGTCACATTGTTTATTTTCTTTGCTATCCATTTCCCCTGTTAAACTTGTGCTTATTTCCCACTAATTTCCTTCGTTTTCTCTACTATTATCACTAAAGAATTCGCGTCGAGTCTTTATCTCCTATAATTTCCCATTATTAATTAAAAATTCTGAGTGGATTCCAAATTCCTCTTGTCACCTTGAATTCCTGGCTACTTATGCTACAAACTACCCATGGTGTGACCCATTTAATGAGTCTTCTTCTCTTTGTCAATCTCAACTATGTCCCACTCAAATTCATCATATTCCCATGGAGAGCTCATACAATAAAGGTGGCTTGATTAATCCTTCAATCCCACTCCATTCTCACTTTGTGCAATGATGAGTTTTTAAATTCTTCCGTAATAGTTAAGGGTTTACTGATATTGTGTGATGTGTGTATCACCAATGCACGAATGATCTTCGACTAGTGAAGTAATGCCCCCTTCTTATTCCAAATGACTCCATGTTCACTGCATGCAACAACCTTGAGATGATTGGCACCTTTTCTTGTTTTCATGGACATTAGGTATGGGGTTGGGGCCTCCATCCGAGTTCCATTTATTGACATGGTTCTAGGGACTAGTTGTAGAGCTTGATTGGATAATTTGTCTAAGGCATTATTTAGTTCTTTGAACACATGTGTGGCTTGAATATTTGAGAATTAGGCTGAGAGGTTTTAATTCTTTTATAGAAATGTGAAATCTTTTGTCTTGAAGGACTCATTCCAAGATAAAGATGCCTAATTATGTTGTTTTAATAACCTATTATGATGACAAATCTAATTGATAATGACTTGATAATGAAAAAAGTAGAAGTAATCCTTGGAGGAGAGCATACATATCCGCTTGATTATTAGGTGCTTCCCCCAAACTCTATGCACACTCATATTCGATCTCAATCTGCTCAATGGGAAACCAAACATTTTTTACCACCTACCAATTGAGTAATTCATTCAAAATGATAACAACTTTAACCAGTTTAACTTGATTACCATATCTACTAAAATATTGTAAAACAAAAATATGCAAGCTAACATTCATAAAATCAAGAGTCCGAGGAGGCGACTAGTGCCAAATATTTGGCACTAGAGCCTAGAGACACAGGATCACATTAGAGTTGGTACTCTATATGAGCCAACCTAGCATCTAGTTATTCTAAGAAAACTAGTTGGTTTCTCTGGACACGTTTGATGTCTTCCAAACCTGCAAATATATTATATATTTCTTCATGTTTATCCTTTAAGACCTTTCTTAGTAGGGTCTTCAGGGGGGACTGCAAAATGATAGGCTTCAACAGCTTCCTTGGCCTGTTGTTAGGCTTGGCTTCATTCCTAGGGCCACGACCTCACCCCCCACGTCGACTACACATTCTTTGTTCTTATATGGTAACCAAAAATGTTTTTCATTAGAGGTCCAAACATGAATTATCAATGAATGGAAACTGAAGGGATATGTGAATCAAGGCCAAATCCAGTTGCAGGGCTGTTATAAAATTATATATTACAGAGCAATGCAACACATAAAATATGCGGAAAACACAAGCACACAAAACACATAAAACCAGAGAGACACAGATATACGTGGTTCACCCAGTTTGGGCTACGTCCACCCCGAACAACCAGCCCTTCCTTTCTATTATCTAGCAAAATGAAGAGACACAACCTACAGCTGATCCGTCGTAATATCCTCTGTTCTCTCTCATAGTCTCCCTATCTCTCGCTCTGAGAATACACATACAATACACAGTCGCAATACAATACCCTCATACAAGCGAGGGGTTTCCTTCTAGGGCAAAAAACCCTAAACTAAACATAACTTCTACCGTCTGATCTTCCGCCTAATGAACGGCCCAGATTGGCTAGAAATTACTATAATTTTACAAGGAAATTTTACATATGTTTTTAGCTTAGGGGGCGCTGCCCCCGAAACCGAGGGCGGGGGGGGGCTCAATAAATTCGCAGTCGCCCCCATTGGACCCCCCAGGCAGCGTTTAATTATGTGTGGCGTTTCCGCCCCATTAAGGTACAGGGGTCTAATGTTGTGATACAAAATAAACAAGATAATCATGCTCCACACCCAACAATATCCCACTTGGAGACTGATTGTAGAAACTCCACAGCTGCTTCATTTGCTGGACAATGAATCCACTTTGGACCTGGTTGTTTCTCATCTTCATCATCATACTTGAAGACCAATTGAAATTGAGCATATTCTTAGTTTCTCCCTGGTTACAACTTTTGTTAGCATATCTGCAGGATTCTGGCTAGTATGTATCTTTTCCAGCTTCAACTGTCCATCTTCCAACACTGACCATATGAAATGGTACTTGAGCTGTATGTGTTTAGTCCTGGAATGAAATGTTGAGTTCTTTGCAAGATGAATGGTACTTTGGCTATCACTGTATAATGTGCCCATATCATGCTTCTTACCCAATTCATCCATAAGCCTTTGTAACCAAATCATTTCTTTACTAGCCTCTGTAGCAGCAACATACTCTACTTCTGTTGTTGAAAGTGCAACAACACTTTGGATTTTTGAAACCCGACTGACAGTTGTTCCACCTATAGTAAATACATATCATGTAGTGCTCCTCCTGTTATCTTTATCACCCGCCATATCTACATCAACATATCCCTGTAGAGCAATGTTTGAACCACCAAACCATAATGCTTTATTTGTGGTACCTCTCAAATATTTGAGAATCGATTTCATTTCCATCCAATGTTCTTTCCCTGGATTGTTCATGTACCTGCTTACAAATCCCACTACATGTGCAATATCAGGCCTAGTGCAGACCATTGCATACATTAAGCTTCCAATTACTGATGCATATGGAACTTTAGACATATAGTCCATTTCTTCTTGGGTCTTGGGGCACATCTCCTTACTAGGTTTGAAATGGCTAGCAAAAGGTGTACTAATTGGTTTTGCATTCTGCATATTAAATCTTTTCAACACCTTTTGTATGTACTCATTCTGAGACAGTGTTAATTTGCGATTTTTCCTGTCTCTAGTTATTCTCATACCAAGGATTTGTTTTGCAGCTCCCAAATCCTTCATTGCAAAGGAATTTGCCAATTTTCTTCTGAGCACATTTATTTCCTTCGTGTTAGACCCTGCAACAAGCATGTCATCTACATACAATAAAAATATAATATCGCTGCCATCATTTTGCTTTTTCATATAAACACAATGATCAAAGTGACATCTAGTATAACCTTGTTCAAACATAAACCTGTCAAATTTTAGATACCACTGCCTTGGAGCTTGTTTTAAGCCATACAAGCTCTTATTTAACCTGCACACTAATTTTTATTTCCCTTTGACCTCATATCCTTCTGGTTGCTCCATATAGATCTCTTCCTCCAAATCTCCATTGAGAAATGTTGTCTTTACATCTAACTATTCAAGATGTAAATATTTCGCTACTACAAGACTTAAAATAGTTTTGATTGAAGTCATCTTAACAAGAGGAGAAAATATTTCATCAAAAGCAATACCTTTATTTTGTGCAAACCCCTTCACCACAAGTCTAGCTTTGTACCTTTATTTTCCTCCATCTTATTCCTTTAGCCTGTAAACCCATTTATTTTGCAATGTAGTTTTACCTACATGCAACCTGACTAAGTCCCAAGTATGGTTATGCATTAAGGAGTCCATCTCTTCTTTCATGGCTAGCTCCCACTTCTTCCTAGTTTCAACCTGCATTGCTTCTTCATAACATTCGGGTTCACCAAAATCAGACAACAATAAATAATATAATGAAGGAAAGTATTGTTCAGGGGGTCTACTTATCCTGGTAGATCTTCTAACACCACTTTCAGGTGTTTGAGGTGTCTATTGTTGTTATGGTGGTTGTTGTTGTTATTGATGTTGATTATTATTATTTTTAGGCACCTTTACTTTTTCTGTGATCTCATCAAGAATTGTGTATTCTTTGTTTTCTTTTTGCTGTTTCTTTTCCTGCAACTGATTCTTATACAATACATTTTCATTGAATATTACATCTCTGCTCCTAATGATTTTGTGATTTTCATAATCATATAAGAGATAACCAAAATCATTAACACCATATCCAATAAAGGTACATTTCTTTGATTTTTCCTCAAGCTTTGTTCTGTTTTCTTTATTAATATGGATAAAGGTCTCACAGCCAAAAGGCTTTAAAAAAGAGTAGTTTACATTTTTACCTGTCCATGCTTCCTCTGGAATACCACCATCCAAGGAACTTGAAGGCCCTCTATTTATTAGATAAACAACATTATCTACAGCATCTGCCCAAAATTTTAAAGGCAATTCTGCATGAAATCTCATGCACCTTGCACGCTCCATGATTGTTCTGTTCATCCTTTCTGACACGCCATTCTCTTGTGGTGTTCTTGGAACTGTCTTCTCTCTACAAATTCCATGCTCTGAACAGTACCTATCAAACTCTTTGCTGCAATATTCACCTCCATTTTCTGATCTGAGACACTTCAACTTATTTCTTGTCTCAATCTCAACAAAAGCTTTCCATTTCTTGAAAATATCAAATATATCAGATTTATTATGAATACAATAAATACAAGTTTTTCTAGTTGCATCATCAATAAAAGTAACATATTAATGAGAGTCACCGAGAAATTATACCTGAGCAGGTCCCCATACATATGTATTCACAAGCTCTAATTTTTTGCTCTTCTTTTCTTTCCCAACTCTGAGAAATCTGACTCTCTTTTGTTTTCCATAAATACAATTCTCACATAAATCCAAATAAACATTCTTCAAACCCAACAACAAATTTCTTGAATGAAGAATCTTCATCCCCTTCTCACTCATGTGTCCGAGCCTATGATGCCATAATGCTGCATCTGCTCCTTTGGAAGTTAAAGCATTAACAAAGCTAGAAATACCATTGCATAAATACAATGTACCAACCTTTTCACCTTTTGCTATTACCACGGCTCCTTTTGTGACCTTAAAATTTTTATCTGTAAAATTTGTCACACAAACTTCACCGCCTAACTGCCCTATTGAAATCAAAATTTTCTTTAGATCTGGAACATGCCTTACCTCCTTTAATATCCATTGGTTTCCATTCTGTTGTTTTACAATAACCTTACCCATTCCAACAATTTTACAAGGTTTATCATCACCCAAACGAACTTGTCCAAAATCTCCTTGAACATAGTCATGAAAATATTTCTTATCAGGTGTGGCATGTAATGAGGTCCTTGAATCTACCACCCAGGAATTAGTAACACTTTCGAAAGAAAGAATCAAAGCATCTTGTAACACATCACCTGTCACATTTGCTTCATGATTTTTTTCTTGTTGTGCATCTCCTTCTTTTCCCTTCCGAGATCTACAATATTTCTTCAGGTGTCCTTTCTTTCCGCATTTCCAGTACACTATCCCCAATCTGGACTTGGATTTTCCTTTCCTTGATTTATTGTGATATCCTGAGCTCTTTCCTCTCTCCATTTTTCTTCCCATAGACTTTGCACTCAAAGCATTACCCGATGTCTCACCAGAGCTTTTTCGTCGCATTTCCTCGCTAAGGATAGCACCGACAACATCATCAAACTTTAAAGTACTATATCTAGAGACAGAGTTACTAATGGCCATAACTAAAATATTCCAGCTTTCTGGTAATGAGCACAGAAATAAAAGAGCCCTAACTCCATCATCAAAGTTTACCCCTACAAAGCTTAACTGACTAGTAACTATATTAAAATCATTTAAATGGTCTGAAATAGATCCACCTTCCGACATCTTCATATTAAATAAATGTTTCATAAGAAATACCTTGTTTGAGGCTGAGGGTTTTTCATATAGTTTCGCCAATGCGTTAATCAAACCCTCTATTGTTTCTTCCTTCGAAATATTGAAGGCTACTGACGCCGCGAGGCACAACCGTACTATTCCGAGTGCCTTTCTATCAAGAATATCCCATTCTTTGTCTGTCATAGTTGTCGACTTCTTTGTTTTTTCCCTCAATGGTAGGTACAAATCTTTCTGATACAGATAATCTTCCATCTACATCTTCCATAGCAGGAAGTTTTCATAGTTAAATTTCTCGACCCTAAATTTACCATCTTCCGCCATTGCTCCCACTCGAACCAGGAACCCTTCTTTCTTGTGAGTTTATCAGCCAAAAAGACCTTCGGCTCTGATACCAGTTGTTAGAAAATTATATATTACATATAAATGCAACACATAAAATATGCGGAAAACACAAGCACACAAAACACATAAAACCAGAGAGACATAGATATATGCGGTTCTCCCAGCTTGGGCTACGTCCACCCGAATAGCCAGTCCTTCCTTTCTATTATCGAAAAAAATGAAGAGACGCAACCTACAACAGATCCGTTGTAATATCCTTTGCTCTCTCTCACAGTCTCCCTATCCGCTTCTCGTTCCGAGAATACCCATACAATACACAACCGCAATACAATACCCTCATACAAGCGAGGGGTTTCCTTCTAGGGCAAAAAACCCAAAACTAAACACAACTTCTACCGTCAGATCATCTGCCTAATGAATGGCCTAGATTGACTAGAAATTACTATACTTTTACAAGGCAATTTTACATATGTTTTTAGCTTCGGGGGCGCTGCCCCCGAAACTGGCCCATAAAGTCGCAGCGCCCCCCCCCTCCACCCTTGCCCCCCAGGAAGCTTTTAATTACAGGCGGTGTTGCCGCCCCATTAAGGTACAGGGGTCCAACGCTGTGATACAAAATCAACAATATAATCAGGCTCCACACCCAACAAGGACATGGGTTTGAACATACAAGTAAGGAAAAGCTAGACTCAGGACCAAGTGTAACAAGCAACACTCTAAAGATCAACATCGAGTAAAGCAACAGATGGTTGAAAAAATAGGAGACTCGTCACATAGAGGAAACAATAGCCCACTGTTGTTGCTAAGAAGTTGGTCAAGACCCCAAAACCATACAAGACCACCCCCAAACTAAAACCAAAAATCAGTCAAGATGTTGGTGCATGAATTTATAGAGATTAGAGAGGAGTTAAGAATTATCGAGGACTAAGTGGTCATTATGGACTCTAGTCTCAAAGGCTAGAAGGATGAAGTAAATTTTGGTGTGTCAGCTACTCAAGGAGCACCCAAGGAGCATCAACCCTCTGTTGTAGTATAGCCACCCCTCCCCGTTGCCTTCCAATAGTGACCTGAATTTTAATGTTAGTTATTGTTGTGCTAATTTCATTTTCAAATATAAAACTTATTCACTGATCTTATGCTTGATGTGCAGGCTCCCTTGTTGCGTATGTGTGTCAAAGAGGTAATTAAAACTGAATTTTATGAGTGTTTTTGAAAGCATAAAGCATGAATTTAAAGTGTTGAACAACAACAACATAAATGACAACAAACATCACAAACTCATCCATTAAAACAAAGTTTTGATGAAGGCATTCACCCCTCCTGGGCTACATCTCCTTGGTCTAGCTCCATATCTTGGGCCTCTATATTAGCTCAAATTTTCTCAAAGTGTTGTTTACATGAATCAAATGCTCATGGAACCTATTCCAATGAGTTTAAAACATTGAAATATATTAGAAACTACTATTTGTTTACTCCATTTGGTTACTAGATGCTCTGGGCATGGCCTTCCCTCTTGATGGCCCTAGGCTTCAAAAATATTCAAGTCAAAAAACACCTATGTAGATGAGCTCTTTTGCCTCTCAATCCTGTTCCAATGGCACTAAAACATTAAAATTTTCTAAAAATGACTCTTCATGCACCCAATTTGGTCGAAAATTGCCTTTGTTATGGAAAACCCAACTTTCCCTACAATTTCTCCACTAAATCTAGAAGTTTTCCAATTAACTCCACTAAAATTGGAGCTTCCCCACATTTGGCGGGTCCGCCAAAACCTCCCCCGGGATAAACCCGCACTTAATTAATGATAAGTATGATTTAAAGTGCAGTTAATAGGTGGTTTAACGCAAAGCGTGTTTTAGCGCTATTCGTGGGTTAATGTGGCTTAACCACGGATTAATGTGTTAATAACATGGCATAAAATCATTTTAATTCTCCACCATAAAAGCCTTACGCCTTCGGTCTTCAGCGCTCAGACATGTGGGAGGGGGTTGGCCCCCTCCGAACCCCCAAATCTGGAGCAGATATAACTTAAACAGACGCTCGCGGCAAAGGATTTCAATGGATGGCCTTTCGCCCAATGGTGGAGGATCGAATTAGGTGGGGGGATGTCATGGGTTTAAACCCGAACCTCCACCCCATATGCGTTTTGCAATGTCAATTTGAACGAAGCCTGAACCTTTGAAATGTTTCCATCGAACTTTAATGTTTAGCCTCCATTGAAATATGTTCGAAAACATTAATATATAACTTCACCCTTAATCTGTGTCCACGTATTATATATTTCACCATTAATGGATATTCGAAATAAATATATGTGTTTAATAAGGTTTGTAATAAGTTTTGAACTTGATTTAGTAATATATAAATCGCAAAAATCATATGTTAATTTAAAATTGATTAAGGATTAATTAATATAAATAATATATATATATATATATATATTATCCTTAATTAATTAAAAATAAATAATAACTTCCAACATAAAAATCCATAAACCCAAATTCAAACTTAGGAGGTTAATAGGCAATTTTTACCTTCACAAACCAAATTGGCAAATCATGGAGTGACACTTGTCATAGTCCCATTGGACTAAAACTGAAGAAGATTCCTTGAGTGCTGACTGGGCTGCCATGTCATCAACCTGTACCTGTTCTACAATTTTTTTAAATAAAAATTTACCTGTTCTGAACGACGTTCAACAGAGTATAAATCCTGCATCCGAACTTGGTTTTTAACAAAATGAGTTGCGTTGGATTCCTTGCGATGCTCCAGTCGTTGTCGTTCTAGTTTCGTTCAATTCTGAGAACTTTCATTTTTGAACTAAAATATTAAGCCTCTGATAATTCCTCTCCACTAGAAGCCTTTTAGACACCAAAATCTCTCTGATTACTGATTATGTGGACGAGGGTATTGTTTCCTCACCCTTCTAGTCTCTATCCATTGAAATTTTCCCAATTTCATCACTTGGAGCATTTCACAAAAAGTAAATTTTTTTCTTGATTCTTGTGACCTTCTCTTGTTGTCATTAACACCGTCATGCTGCAATATTTTTGAATTTGCAGAACAATAATCCATTTTTGCAAAAACCATCTTGTTCCTACCTTGGTCAACAATCAAAGGAAACTTAGAAACTTTCTCACTTTTCACATTGTCACTATGGCGATTTTTAGGTACTTTTGCTTTGTACTTGCGTCAACTCTTGACCAAGTATCTTCGCCATTGCCATGTACCTTTTGGAAACCAGAAATAAGCATTTGTGGAACCCATGCCTTCTTTTCCAAGCTGCTTCGTCGCTTTCTCTTTGACCTTTGCACCCTCTTGCACTGGCATCTCGTTTCCAACACTGCTGAACACTACTGTTTGTTGCTGCAAATGTTTTTCACCTTCTTTCAAAGGCTCCCTGTTAACATCCCGAAATAACTCATTACAAACATAAGCATATTTTTTAAAATTGTGATTCAAAACACCTCTTTGTTTGAACATAAACACTATCAAGTTCTAACTTGCATTCACTATCCTCTTCAATTCACTTGCATGTATAAAATACAAACATGTCTTCTTCTTATGCGCTCTAATGATGTACTCATTACCATCTTCAAACAAGTGATACTTGTTCTCATGGCGATGAAATAATGCTTTCCTATCATACAGATAAGGACTTCACAATACAATACCTAATATCTCAATAGACACCACATCAAGCTCAACTTCATCAAGAAAGTTTGATTTAATGGCGAATCTTAGTAAGCACTTCCTTGTAACTTGCAAGTTTGAATTCTTGCATATCCAACCCAAAGGATATGTTCTTGGATGTCTAATAGTTTCAAGGCCTAGTTACTTAACAAAATCTTCGGAAATCAAGTTAGATTGTGATCCACTATAAAAAAGTGTATCAATCTTGGTATGTTTAGAGACAACTCTAATATGGAAAATTTCTATTCTTGTTTCTTCATCATGAGTATCATTTGAACAAATTGAAGAACTAGTGCTTTCAACGTGTTTACCTTTAAAACCCATGGCTGTAATTTTTGTCTCATCTCCTGAATATGACCCTAAGTCATGTTCAACTATAGCAACAATTTTCCCCTTCTCTTTGGCTTTCAGTCTGTTTGGTTTCAATTCTGGATGAATTTTCCAACAGTGGTCTTCATCATGGCCAGTCTTTGAACAATTTTTTCATGTGAGTTTTTCCTTCTCTCTTTTTACAGAGCTATTTCTTTTTCCTCTTCTATAAAAATTTCCTTTCCCTGTACCCTCACTTTCACTCTTCTCCTCTATGCCTTGTTTTCCCCTTACCTCTAAGTGCGTGGCTTGTACACAAAATTCATCTAAATTTTTTGGGCTAAACATAAGAATAGTATGCTTCAAATAAGAATGTAAACCCCCAATGTATTTCAAGAGTGTATCTTGGGAATTCAAATTTACTCCTAACAACAAAGATCTCTTTCTAAACTCTTTTGTATACTCTTGAACTGTTTGACCCTTGAGTTGCTTAAAATTTTGCCAACTCATAATAGCTTTTTTCATATAGGCTAATGGATAGAACTGTCTTTTAATGGAATAAATAAACTCAACCGAAGAAATGTATATCTTACCATGGATTCACATTTCCTCTTAAGTCTTTTCTTCCCACCAAACTAGTGCCACTCCTTCTAGCCTTAATGAAGCCGACTAGATCTTTATGCCATCTTCATGAAGCTTCTGAATTCTGCAATACACCTCCAATTGACGTATCCAATTGTCAAGCCTCTCTGCATTTACCTTTCCATTGTACATGGGTAGTTCAAACTTAATGTCCAATTTAAGGAATGATTTTTTTCCTTTTTTGGCTTTTGAGTGAGTGTGAGTGGTCTTTGTGGTGGAAGTGAAAGATGATGCAGATGGAGAAGATGAAGATGGTGAAGATGGAGGTGGCTTTCCTCTGATGCCCTTTTAAATCTTCTCTTCATCCTTATTACCATCTGAAGTTCCTTCTCCATGTGGAGGCTTATAGCCTTCTCCTATTATTTCTACAGTGAATGCATCAAAATGATTTTAACCATTCTTTGAATTTCCTTGAAGTCTCTCTTGACATCTTCTTCTTTTGAATTTCCCTGAGTCTCTCCAACACCTGACATAATGGATAAGGATTAAAGCTCAACTTTTGATGCTTGTACCTCTTCAATCACTTCAAATTCTTGTGCAAATTGCACCTCTTCAATATCAACTTCTTGAGACAAAACTTGAGGTTCTTCAAGTACATCTATGAGTGGAATTTTGGGTGAGGATGATGCTCTTTCATCTCTCCTTCTTCTGGTCCTAATCTCAAGACTTGCAACCAACAATTTTCCTTCTCCTCTCTACAACTTTAACCTTGTCATCATCACAAAATCACAACCATTAAACTTGCACAAAACTTCAAGCAACTATCAAGCAAATAACCTTGCCTTTCAACCAGGCTCTGATACCAACTTGATCTCAATTTTAATGTTAATTATTGTTGAGCTAATTTCATTTTAAGATATAATTATTTACTGATCTTATGCTTGATGTGCAGGTTCCCTTGTTGCTTATGTGTGTCAAAGAGGTAATTAAAACTAAATTTATGATTTTTTTTGAAAGCATAAAGCATGAATTTAACGTGTTGAACAAAAAAAACATAAATGAAAATAAACTTCACAAAGTGATACATTAAAACAAAGTTTTGATGAAGGCGTTCACCCCTTCTCAGCTACATCTTCTTGGTCCAGCTCCATAGCTTGGGCCTCTGTACTAGCTCAAATTTTCTCAAAGTGTTGTTTACATGCATCAAATGCTCGTGTAACCTGTTCCAATGAGTTTAAAACATCGAAATATATTAGAAACTACTATTTGTTTACTGAATTGGGTTACTAGATGCTTTGGGCATGGCCTTTCCTCCTAGTGGCATAGGTTTCAAAAATATTCAAGTCAACAAACCCTTGTGTAGATGAGCTCTTCTACCTCTAAAACCTATTTCGATGGCTCCAAAACATTAAAATCTACTAAGAATGACTCTTCCTGCACCCAATTTTGTCGAAAATTGCCTTAGTTATGGAAAAACCAATTTTCCCTACAATTTCTCCACTAAATCTAGAAGTCTGCCAGTTAAAACCACTAAAAGTGGAGCTTCCCCGCATTTGGCGGGTCTGCCAAAACATCCCCCAAGATAAACCTGCACTTAATTAACAATAAGTATGATTTAAAGTGCAGTTAATATGTGGTTTAACGCAAAGCGCGTTTTAGTGCTATTCGTGGGTTAATGTGGCTTAACCACGAAATTAATGTGTTAATAACATGGCTTAAAATTGTTTTAATTCTCCGCCATAACAGCCTTTGGCCTTCGGTCTTCAACGCTCAGACATGTGGGAGGGGGCTGGCCCCCTCCAAACCCCCAAATATGGAGCGGATATAACTTAAATAGATGCCCGCAATAAAGGATTTCAACGGATGGCCTTTGGCCCAATGGTGGAGGATTGAATTAGGTGGGGGCGGGGGGGGGGAGTCATGGGTTCAAACTTGGACCTCCGCCCCATATGTGTTTTGCAATGTCAATTTGAACGAAACCCGAACCTTTGAAATGTTGCCATCGGACTTTAATGTTTAGCCTCCTTTGAAATATGTTTGAAAACATTAATATATAAATCCACCCTTAATGTATGTCCACGTATTATATATTCCACCATTAATGGATATTCAAAATAAATATATGTGTTTAATAAGGTTTGTAATAAGATTTGAACTTGGTTTAGTAATATATAAATTGTGGAAATCATATGTTAATTTAAAATTGATTAAGGATTAATTAATATAGATAATATATATATATATATATATATATATAATTCTTAATTAATTATAAATAAATAATAACTTCCAGCACAAAAATCCATAAACCCAAATTCAACCTTAGGAGGTTAATGGGCAATTTTTACCTTCACAAACCAAGCTGGCGAATCACGGAGTGATACTTGTCAATGTCCCATTGGACAAAAACTGAGGAAGATTCCCTGAGTGCTGAGTGGCCTGCCATGTCATCAGCCTATACCTGTTCTGCAATCTTTTTAATAAAAATTTACCTGTTTTAAATAACGTTTAGTAAAATATAAATCCTTCATCCGAACTTGGTTTTCAACAAAACGAGTTGCGTTGGATTCCTTGCGATGGGTTGGTCATTGTCATTATGGTTTCATTCAATTCTGAGCACTTTCATTTTTGGGCTAAAATATTGATTCTATGATAATTCCTTCCCACTAGAAGCCTTTTGGACCCCAAAAGCTCTTTGATTACTAATTATGTAGATGAGGGTATTGTTCCCTCACCCTTCCAGTCTCTATCCATTGAAATTTTCCCAATTTCAATATTTGGAGCTTTTCACAAAAAATAAACTTTTTCCTTGATTCTTGCAACCTTCTCTTGCTGTCATTAACACCGTCATGCTGCAATATTTATGAATTTACAGAAAAACAATCCATTTTTGCAGAAACCATCTTGTTGCTACCTTGGTCAACAATCAAATGAAACTTAGAAACTTTCTCACCTTGCACATTGTCACCATGGCGATTTTTAGCTGCTTTTGCTTTGTACTTGCGTCGACTCTTGACAATCTTCGCCATTTCCATGTATCTTTTGGAAACCAGCAAAAAGCATTTGTGGAACCCATGCCTTCTTTTCCAAGCTGCTTTATCGCTTTCTCTTTGACCTTTGCACCCTCTTGCACCAGCATTTCGTTTCCAACACTGCTGAACACTACTGTTGACTGCTGCAAATGTTTTTTACCTTCTTTTAAAGGTAGCATGTTAACATCCTGAAACAACTCATTACAAACATAAGCATATTTTTGAAAATTGTGATTCAAAACATCTCTTTGTTTGATCATCAACAATGTCAAGTTTTGACTAGCATTCACTATCCTCTTCAATTCACTTGCATGTATAAGAGACAAACATGTCTTCTTCTTATGCGCTCTAATGATGTATTCAATACCATCCTCAAACAAGTGATACTTGTTCTCATGGAGATGAAATATTGCTTTCCTATCATACAGATAAGGACTTCCTAATACAATACTTGATATCTCAAGCAGCACCACATCAAGCTCAACTTCATCAATAAAGTTTAAGTTAATGGCGAATCTTAGTAAGCACTTCCTTGTAACCTGCAAGTTTGCATTCTTGCATATCCAACCCAAAGGATATGGTCTTGTATCTCTAATAGTTTCAAGGCCTAGTTTCTTAACAAAATCTTTGGAAATCAAGTTAGCTTGTGACCCACTATCAAAAAGTGTATCAATCTTGGTATGTTTAGAGACAACTCTAATATGGAAAATTTCTATTCTCGTACCTTCATCATGAGTATCATTTGAAAATTTTGAAGAACTAGTGCTTGCAACATGTTTACCTTTCAAACCCATGGCTGTAATTTTTGTCTCATCTCATGAATCTGGCCCTAAGTCATGTTCAACTATAGTAATAATTTTCCCCTTCTCTTTGGCTTTCAGTCTATTTGGTTTCAATTATGGATGAAGTTGCCAACAAAGGTCTTCATCATGGCCAGTCTTTGAACAATTTTTGCATGTGAGTTTTTCCTTCTCTCTTTTTACAGAGCTATTTATTTTTCCTCTTCCATTAAACTTTCCTTTCCCTTTACCCTCACTTTCACTTTTCTCCTCGATGCCTTGTTTTCCCCTTGCCTCTAAATGTGTGGCTTGTATACAAACTTCATCTAAATTTTTTGGGTTAAACATAAGAATAGTATGCTTCAAATAGGAATGTAAACCCCCAATGTATTTCAAGAGTGTATCTTGGGAATTCAAAGTTACCCCTAACAACAAAGCTCTCTTTCTAAACTCCTATGTATACTCTTAAACTGTTTAACCCTTGAGCTGCTTAAATTTTTACCAACTCATAATAGCTTTTTGCATATAGGCTAATGGATAAAATTGTCTTTTAATGGAATAAATAAACTCAACCCAATAAATGGATATCTTACCATGGATTCACATTTCCTCTTGAGTCATTGCTTCCCACCAAACTAGTGCATCTCCTTCTATCCTTAATGAAGCCAACTGGATCTTTATGTCATCTTCATGAAGCTTTTGAATTCTGCAATACACCTCCAATTGACGTATCCAATTGTCAAGCATCTCTGCATTTACCTTGCCATTGTACATGGGTAGTTCAAACTTAATGTCCAATTTAAGTAATGGAGTTTTTCCTTTTTTGGCTTTTGAGTGAGTGTGAGTGGTCTTTGTGGTGGAAGTGAAAGATGATGCAGATGGAGAAGATGAGGATGATGAAGATGGTGGAGATGGAGGTGGCTTTCCTCTGCTGCCCTTTTAAATCTTCTCTTCATCCTTATTTCCATCTGAAGTTCCTTCTCCATGTGGAGGCTTATAGTCTTCTCCTTCTATTTCTACAGTGAATGCATCAAAATGATTTTAACCATTCTTTGAATTTCCTTGAAGTCTCTATTGACATTTTCTTATTTTGAATTTCCATGAGTCTCTCCAACACCTCACATAATGGCTAAGGATTAAAGCTCAACTTTTGATGCTTGTACCTCTTCAATCACTTCAGCAAATTGCACCTCTTCAATCTCAGCTTCTTGAGACAAAACTTGAGGTTCTTCAAGTACAGTTATGAATGGAATTTTGGGTGAGGATGATGCTCTTTCAGCTCTCCTTCTTCTGGTCCTAATCTCAAGACTTGCAACCAACAATTTTACTTCTCCTCTGTGCAACTTTAACCTTGTCAACATCACAAAATTGCAGCCATTAAACTTGCACAAAACTTTGAGCAACTATCAAGAAAATAACCTTGCCTTTCAGCCAGGCTCTGATACCAACTTGATCTGAACTTTAATGTTAGTTATTGCTGAGATAATTTCATTTTCATATATAAAACTTATTTATTGATCTTATGCTTGATGTGCAGGTTCCCTTATTGCTTATGTGTGTCAAAGAGGTAATTAAAACTGAATTTTATGAGTGTTTTTGAAATAATAAAGCATGGATTTAAAGTGTTGAAAAGCAGCGACATAAATGAAAGCAAACATCACAAACTCATACATTAAAACAGAGTTTTGATGAAGGAGTTCACGCCTTCTGGGCTACATCTCCTTAGTCGAGCTGCATAGCTTGGGCCTCTGTATTAGCTTAACTTTGCTAAAAGTGTTGTTTACATGCATAAAATGCTCTTGGAACATGTTCCAATGAGTTTAAAACATCGAAATCTATCAGAAACGACTACTTGTTCACTCAATTTGGTTACGAGATGCTCTGGGCATGGCCTTCCCACCTAGTGGCTCTAGGCTTAAAAAATATTCAAGTAAAAAAAACACCTATGTATATGAGCTCTTTTGCCTCTGAAACCTATTCCAATGGCTCCAAAACATCAAAATATGCTAAGAATAACTCTTCGAAAATTGCCTCATTTATGGCAAAACCAATTTTCCCTACAATTTCTCCACTAAATCTAAAAGTCAGCGAGTTAACTCCACTAAATGTGGAGCTTCCCCGCATTTTGAGGGTCCGCCAAAACCTCCCCCAGGATAAACCCGCACTTAATTAATGATAAGTATGATTTAAAGTGTAGTTGATAGGTGGTTTAACGCAAAGTGCGTTTTAGCAGTAATCGTGGGTTAACGTGGCTTAACCACAGATTAATGTGTTAATAACATGGCTTAAACTCATTTTAATTCTCCGCCATAACAGCCTTTGGCCTTCGGTATTCAACGCTCGGACATGGAGTGGATATAACTTAAATAGATGCTCGCGGCAAAGGATTTCAACGAATGGCATTTGGCCCAATGGTGGGGGAAGGTCACAGGTTTAATCCCGGACCTCCGCCCCATATGCGTTTTGTAATGTCAAATTGAACGAAGCTCGAACCTTTGAAATGTTGCCATCAGACTTTAATGTTTAGCCTCCATTGAAATATGTTTGAAAACATTAATATATAACTCCACCCTTAATGTATGTCCACGTATTATAAATGCCACCATTACCCTTAATGTATGTCCACATATTATAAATGCCACCATTAATGGATATTCGAAATATATATATGCATTTAATAAGGTTTGAACTTGGTTTAATAGTATATAAAACGTAATAAGGTTTGAACTTGGTTTAATAGTATATAAAACGTGGAAATCATATGTTAATTTAAATTGATTAAGGATTAATTATATAAATAATATATATTAATATATAATATAATATATGATTAAAATAATATATATATATATATATAATCTTTGATTAATTAAACATAAATAATAACTTCTACCACAAAAATTTATAAACCTAAATTCAACTTTAGGAGGTTATTGGGCAAATTTTACTTTCACAAACCAATCTGACGAATCACGGAGTGACACTTGTCACAGTCCCATTGGACTAAAATTGAGGAAGATTCCTTGAGTGCTGACTGGGCTTCCATGTCATCAACCTGTACTTTTTCTGCAATTCTTTTTAATAAAAAAATTCATGTTTTGAACGACAATCAACAGAGCATAACTCCTTCATCCAAACTCGGTTTTCAATGAAACAAGTTCTGTTAGATTCCTTGCGACGGGATGATCGCTGTTGTTCTAGTTTCATTCAAATCTGAGCACTTTCATTTTTGAGCTAAAATTATGAGCCTCTGATCAAATACTCAATTCCCCTCAACTCCGGCACAAAGCTCTCACTCGAACAAATTAAGAACATAGCCAAGTTGATCGCAGTTCCCCCAGAAATCACTCTAGGAATATAAAAGTTAAAGTTCCCCAAAATTATCCCCGAATGGTTATTAATAGACCTCACAATGCTCCCTCTTGCTTCAATCCATCCCTCCTGCAATGGGGAACCAAGATTTTTCCCCTATAGTTGAATGCTTAAACCCAAATTAAAGTTGTGCTTGTCGTATTCCATGGTCTCCGTCATATCAGTGGGTCACGTTCTTATTCATGTAAGGCACTGGCCACACCACTTCCTACATTTAATAATCTCTCTTTAATGGGGTGGCGGGCTTGTCCCCCAATCCCACTCATCTCCTCGAGTGACGCCCCCATCATGGAGCCTTGCACCTCATTGTCAACCACCCCCATCGAGGAAAATTTGTGATCCTCTAAAACGAGTTTAAATTTTTGATGCCAATCTAACTGGTTTTCCGTTGGCCAACCTACATCAATACACAATCCCCTTCCATTGCATCCCATATTGATCAATAAAATTGCATATCTATTGCTTGTTCTCTGTGGACACAAATGAACACCTTAACCCAACAAACGTATTCAATTAAATTGATAGCATAGATATTAACTTCATTAATAGAATAAGGATTGCATATGAGCTTAAAGTGTTTTCATAATGCATACATAACAAAACAAGTGTTGTAGGGCACCTTAGTCCCTACCACTCAAGTTAGAAATTATGCTTTGGGAAAAATATATATATATATATATATTCTATATTGTTCAATTCTAAATTAATAGTGGTCAATAGGCAAATACAACTTGAGTGGGCGTAATGGTTAAGAGCATGTGTTTCCTCCTAAGAGGTCATAGGTTCAAAACCAGAGGAGGGTAGAGCATCATGAGGGCTTCACTCAATAAACCCCTAACATATCACGAGTGATCATAGCATATTAAAGCATCATGAGGGCTTCACTCAATAAACCCCTAACATATCACGAGTGATCATAGCATATTAAACAATACTCTTTATTTGATTACATACTAGAAAATACCTATAAAAATCACATTATTTAACCCCCTACCAATATAAACCCAATACACTTTCCCAATTTAAAAATCCCCTACTTTCACTATATATTGTAGATATCCATTTTTTCATTAACATCTTTTATACCCCTTTATATTTTTTCATTAACTTTAAGCTCCATTTTTTATACCCCCAAATATAAAAACTCTTTACCCCCTATATATCCCCCAATATATTATGTCATTTTTTCCTTATTGTATATCTCCCAATATGAACCCACATGCTATGGTATTACTCTCATAGCGAAGCCCATGTGTAGAGTATGTATGCCTTCGTAGACTTAGCAGTCAAATTGCTGCACGAAGGTGGGTCCCTTGTCCCACAAATAAAGGGGTCTCATACACCAATTTGGTGTATGGCTTGGTCGTGACTTTAAAATTGGATTATTATTATTATTTATTATTATAAATTGAATCCTATAGTCTTAACATGTGAAGTGGATAAATTAATTATATGGTTAGGTATAAGGGCTTGCATAAATTTTGGTGGATAGTAACCACTAGTAAAAGTCCACACAAATACAATTTTAAACATAAATACTCCATTTTTTGTGCTAAGAGTTGCTTAAATTATGATGGGAAATAACTAATAGTGAATATATTATTTCTCTCACTATGAACTATCTTCAAGAATTTATTGTAACCATATCCATAAATATGTGAAGTAGTCTTATGAAAAGGCCACAATAAGATCTTCAAGCAAATGTTTGATTTTTTTTTTTTAATAATATTAAAAAATAAATTGTATTGATCAATACTAAATTAACAATAATCCAAAACAAAATTAATTACTAAAATCTCACTTTATCAAAGAAATGAAAATAAAATATAAAAAGCTTAAGGATCAAATATAAAAACATCAAAAATTTAACCTATATTGTATGAAACATTGACTAAGATTACGAGCTTCTAATTGACGAAAATATCAACATTTACTATAGTTGTTAATGAGATGCCTAAATAATTGAATAGGAATGGTCATTCTATATTTCATAAAGTTTTCATTTCAACGGCTTTATTTTATTTTAGCATACACAGCTATCATTGTTGACTAAAATTTTACATGTAACCACCTTTAATTATATTGTGATTTCTACTTGTATCTTGAAACCAAATAAGAAAAACATCATCGGTTGTAATATTTTATAGATTGAAATTTATAATGGGGTAGATTGTTCTTTTATTTTACATTGGGGCTGATGTTCACTGAAAAATAAAAATAAAATATTACACCCAGATTAAAATTTATTTTCAAATAGAAAAATGTATAGCATTTGAGCTAATTCAAATTCTATTTTGAGAATTCGATGTAGTTGTAACAAGATTATATGGACAAGGCGAAGCAGGAAGAAAGTGCCCTGGTTTGGAAACAGAGTCAGCAAATATAGCCTTACTCTAACTTGAAGCAGAGGATTTAGGTTAAATGGTTGGATGATTTCACATGAAATTATAAGCCCGATAATTTAGATAAATTGGTTGCCTAATCGCTTCAATTTTTGTATAAAATTCAGGTCTTGTTTTCTGCTTTGCTTCTGAAAGCATATAAGCTGCAGCAATATTGAATTTCGTGGCTTTCAGCAATATATTTAGACTTTCTTTACAGCTTTGAAAACCGTTTGATTGCATCAGCTGCCCCTCGTGAAGATTGTGGAACGGGCATACCAGATAAGAATGTTACCCTCGAAACTGCCATCATACATTTGTCGGGTAATGTACAAGTATCTATTATTTTTGAGGAAAATAAGGAGGCACAGATCTTCCACAGCTTCACTTCCCATACCTGCAGCTACCATTGTAAAATTTAGTACTAGGTACTTGAGCTTCACTTCCCATACCTGCAGCTGCAGCTACTACTCGCCATTAATCATAACAATTATTGCATGTACTGCCATGGAAGAGGAAAAGGATACCAGTTATTGTACTACACATGATAACAAGAAAAGCTTAGCAGAAAAAAAGAACAATAACAAAGGGTATTGAATTGTAATTTTCTGACTTTCCAGATTATTAAAGCTTTACAGAAATTCACAGCGAAAGGGCTTTGTATAAATTGTTGAATTCTGTTTTTGATTATTTTCCTTAAAGATATTATGTAAGAAATTCTATGGTTCAACGTGGCAACAAGACTTTCTGGAAGGATAGTAGGGATACCATTTTTGAGTTTATATCAAAGCTTTCTATGTAATGTTTGAAAATGAAGATAATCTGAACTGGTACATTATATAAATCAGAAAAAATTGTTGAGTTCTAAGGCTGGTAATGGAAAAAGAAAAAGATCTTTTAAGTCGGATGTTTGGAGGCCAATATTAACCATTTGATTTCCTTTTACGAAAATTTTAAAGAAACATTGTCATCACTGAAACTCACTCAATTCCGCCGCTCATTATACAGCAGAATTACCGACTGGATTTGCAACACCAATTTAGGTTAAACCCTTTTCTTTTTGGTCTTCGACTGTCAGAATCTTGTAATAAAGGGATAACCTAATCTTGTAATAAAGGGAAATTTGATAAAAAATTTAGTAGAAATTTCAGGATCGATCATAGTTTTATTATGATTTAGAATCCATATATGAAACAATATCCAAAAAAGTTGTTCAATTCTGAAACAATCTAAATTGTGAAAAAATAATATGAAATTCTGAAACATCCCAAACTATTAAATCAAAATTACGTAATTATAATAATTAAAAAATGTTATACAATTATGCCATTCATTTGGATAATTGTTGTTAGGCCAAAGAGTGAATGTAATTGGTTGAGTACACTTAAACCTACTTCGCTATTAAGAGATTAGGGATTCAATTCCCTCTTAAAATTGATAGTATCATGAATACAGAGAATGAAAGCTAACCTGGATTCTCTTGCCTACAATAATAGGCCTAGCCTCTGCATAGACATGCTCTCCCAGAGTTGCAGCTCTCAAATGGTTGATATTGAGTTCCAGACCTGCAATTCTCTGGAACCCAGAAGCAGTGTGTGCCCCGACGCTGGCTAGACTCTCTGAAATCAAGGCAGATACCCCTCCATGTAATACGTTGAAAGGCTGTTGCAAAGCAAAAGAAATACCCAATTCATGTGGCCCTGGATCAAATAAAGTGTTCTCCACGGCCGCAAATATGATCAGAAATCAAAATTGATGAGGAGAGAGGAATTAGTAGGTACCTGGCAGCATCTTTCCGTGACCGTAAACCTTCCTGAAACGCATTCCCCACTGACCGACTCAACTCCAAATCCAAATACATGGAGCGCGGGATCTAGCTGTACTGTCTTCCCTTCCATTAAACTTCTGAAAAACAAATATGACTACAGAATATTGTTTCTTGGGATTGGAACAAATATGACTACAGATTGTTTCTTGGGATTGGGCGTTACCGATTTCTACTCCTCAACAGTCAAATGTTCCAATCTCATTAAGTGAGTGGAATTAGGTAGAGTACGGCCACATTTACATTTCTCTCACAGATTTTCACTGCAGCCAATTTAGAGGATAATTATTTATCTCTCTCTTTTCTTATCCCAAGGAAAAACGAGACCATAATACTGCAACCTCATGACGTGGGGAGCACTTCAAATATTTTTGGTTGCTTGGTGGGCTGAAATTGTTAATTGTACAGCTGTGACAAAGACGTGGCCACATTGGGAGCACACATTCGCTGAGTGAATTGAAGTGAAGGCGATATTATAAAAAGAAAAATGGGTACCTAGTGCGTCAGTCTCCATATTATAAAAAGAAAAGAAAAGATGGGTACCTAGTGGGTCAGTCTCCATATTATAAAAAGAAAAGAAAAGAAAAGATCAGATTAATGGATTCCTCTTCTCGCTCCACAATCATATTCGACTTCCTGTCATGGACAACATTCCATGCTCCTCCAAACTCTAGTCACATAATTCCGCATTAAAATATTGGAGTCATAATTCTTTTTAAATCTTCACCAGATTTTAATGTTTTTAATTCAATTTAGGAATCTCATCAATTTTCCACTCCACATTTTATAAGATGTTTTCGTAAGATTCTTGATTTTATTGGAATAAAACCTAAATTTTCACAATTAATGGAGATTAAAAGTAATTACCTCTTGATTTGAAAAAAATATTATAATTTATCGAATAAAAAAAAATAATAAAAATCAAATTCAAAGAAGAATTAAGAAAATGTAAGCCATAAACACGTTAAGTTTTTATATATATATATATATATATATATATATATATATATATATATATATATATATATATCAATGAATGTTAATATCATTATTAGAACAAGCTCACTGGATTTTATTAGATTTTATATGGTGTTTTGAAGATTAAAATTAATTTGATCAGTATAATATAAAAATTAATAACATATTTTAAGTTTGGAGTTTGTATGATTATGTGTACATTTGGTTATGAAGTTTAGAATATCAAAATTTTTATATAAACTGTTAAAAAGTAATTGTTGAATTCTTTAGAATCTTAAAAATAAATTATTTATAAAATTCTTTAATAAATAAATTCTTTTTGTTAATAAGATTTTTTAATAATGGAATTCTTTCAAATTTTTGATATAAATTATCAATAAAATTATTTATAGAGCATAAATTGTTAATATAATATCTTATGTTGAATTTATTAACCATTTATACTTAAAGTTCCAAAAAATTCAAATTCAATTATTAAAAAATCTTATTAATAATTTATATAAGGAATTTAATTATTAATAAATTTTATTAATAATTTATATCTATAATTCTAAAAAATGTAATTATTAAATAATGTTATTATAATTTATGAATAGAGTTTATATTCTAACTTTACCAACTACAAATATCATAAGCTTTATTTAAGAAAAATATAATATTAATTTTTATAATATATAAATTGTCAAAGATATAGCTTTATCAATTCACAATACATTGTTGACCTATCTTAACCTTTTATCACTGCAATGATATTAACATTGTCTATACATATACTTCATTAATTAATTTATACCAAAAGCAAAAAAGTATTGGAACCAATTTATTGGGCTAAAAGTTATTGTAACTATGGATCACATTTTTTCAATTTCTCTTTAATCATATATATATATTCTAATTTTATATCTTATTTTATTTAAAAAATTTATAATAGTTTTAAATTACATTACAATGTATTAAATTTTCTTTTATATATTTCAATTTTATATTTTATTTTATTTAAACATTTATAATAATCTCAAAGTAATCAAGTTTTCTCAGTATTTTGAAAATATATTTTTTAATTAAAAATATTAAGCTTTGTCATTTTTTCAAAATTGCAAATGTGTGTCAAAATAAAGCTATTAAAATGGAAAATTTTATGAATATGTTTGGAGTAACTACTAACAATTAATTTTAAAGAGTTATCAATCTAATCTAGATCCATCTTAATTCTTAATCAAATAAGCATCTAAAGGGATCAAGTCTCCCTATCAACAACCCTTGGTAGATCTAGAGTTAAAATGGATCTAGAGTGGTTTTATTTACCATGATTTCTGAACTCAAAAACCATTGGTAATAATTTATTAAAATTGATAAAAATAATAATTTAATTTTACATGAAATAATATATGATCTTGGTCGAGGTTAGTAAATCGAGGAAAACTCGAACTGACAAATCAGAAAACTCAGACACCAAAACGAAAAGCACCCCAGGAAATCATTGACGTAGAAGATAGTAGTATGTTAGACCAAACACCAATGGACATAAAACACAATAAAGAAGATTTAAGTGCAGCAGAAAGGGTACAAAAATGCCTATTGCATGAATGGAGGAATCTGGACAATTAGTTCATTCTTGAAGAGCAGAAGAAACTCTATAAAGAAACATTCGAGCACTATTTGATAGCGCAAGCGCAAAAAGAAGTAACTTTGAACAAATTGCCTCTAATGGACCTAATCAACAACAAAAAGGAACTAAGAAAAAAGGTAGAAGGAAATTGCATGACTCAATACAATTGGTTGGAGAAATGTTGATTAATACAGGAAAGACAATACCGTTAACAACGATATTCCAAAAAATTCCCAAAGTTAACCAATGAATGTAATCTCTTGGAATATAAGGGGCCTTGATAGTAAAGGCAAACAAAGATATCTCAAGGAAAGGCTGAAAACGAAGAAACCTCAAGTAATGTTGATCCAAGAAACTAAAGTCTCGGGTCAGAAACTTGATAATATTGTTCATTCGTTTAAACCCCATTTTGAGGTAATGGCTATAGATTCGAGAGGAATGGTAGGAGGCATAGCTATTTTATGGAATTTTGTAGAAATAAGAGTGGATGGATGGATAGGCCTTCCGAGAATATTGACAGGTTGTTTTCGGAAAGTAGGAACAAAGGAAAAGATACCTATATCGATATTTTACGGGCCTCCAATTCTAGGAGAAAGAGAAGCGTTTTTACAAAGTATAAGGACCTTAAATAACATGCATCAGGAAAAACATTGGCTCCTAGGAGGGGATTTCAATATGTTATTAAATCTGTCTGAAAAAGGAGGAGGAATAAGGAGAGAAGACCCGGAGATGGAACTATTTTGGGACTTGCTCACAGATCTTAGATTGGTAGACATACCCATAGTGAATGGGAAGTTCACTTGGAATAATAGACATGGAGAAAGACATCAAATAGCATCAAGGTTGGATAGATTTGTAGCCTCAGAAGCTTTAGTAAGTCTTGATGTTTACTATGAAGCAACAATTTTACCAACGCTCGGATCAGATCACTGGCTGATAAGTATAGAAATAGATATTAAAGACGGACCGAAGAATAGACCTTTTAGGTTTGAATTATTCTGGCTGAGAGACCCTAGGTTTTTGGATAAAGCAAAACATTGGTGGGAAACTAATCAGATTATAAAATGCACTCTTTTCAGCTCAGATTGAAACAAATAAAGTTAGAAATAAAACGATGGAACAGAACAGAATTTGGGGATATCCATCAGGATCAAGTACGACTGAGAGAAAAAATGAAAGATATTCAGCATAATATGATCCTCAATGGAAGAACAGATTCCCTTGCTGTAGAAGAAGGAAATACTCTCAGTCTCCTAGAAGATCGTAGGAAGCAAGAAGAGATATTATGGAAGCAAAAGTCTAGGGTGAAATGGCTGAAGGAAGGGGAGAGGAACACAATTTTTTTCACAAAACAATGATACAACAGAGACAACACAATAGAATTTTCTCATTGAAAGATCAAAATGGTAATTGTATGCTACAACATAAGGATATGGAAAAGGTACTTGTTGATCATTTTAAAAATATTTTTACAGAACCTGATCTGAATAGACAGACAATAATTGATAGAATAACTAGAAACATTCCTTCAGTTGTAACTAGAGATCAGAACTTAGCCCTATTCAGAGAAATTAGCATGGAAGAGGTAGAAGAAGTAGTCGAGAACATGCCTAAAAACAAGGCCCCCGGATTGGATGGTTTCACAGCTAAATTCTTTAAGGAAACCTTGAACTTCATGGGTTAAGACATTTGGGAATTGGTAGAGGAATCAAGGAGGAATCGAAATGTTTACCCGACACTTAATGCAACATTCATAACCCTTATCCTAAAACAGGAAAATTCAGACACTCCTGTAGGGTTTAGGCCTATAGCTTTATGCAATGTAATTTATAAAATTTTATCTACAATTATGGTTAATAGGCTGAAACCTCTTCTGCCCAGCCTGATCTCTCCAGAACAAATAGGGTTCGTGAAGGGTAGAAAAATATTGGATGGTATTGTTACTGCCCAGGAAGCAATCCATTCTTTAAGGATGCTCAAAGCGAAACGTATGCTTCTAAAATTGGACCTCTTGAAAGCTTATGATCGTATAAGCTAGCCTTATTTGATAGTTGTGCTCAAAGCGTTTGGTTTTGATAATAGATGGATACAATGGCTGCAATCATTCATATCATCTCCTAATTTTTCGATTTTTCTAAATGGAATTCCATCTCAACCTTTTAATATTTCCAGAGTTCTCCGACAGGGGGATCCCCTATCACCATTCTTGTTTATTTTAGCTGCTGAAGGATTGGGAAGATTAATCAAAGCTCAGTTAGTGGGAGGACAGTTACATGGTCTAAACCTATGGGGGTCTGCTCTTTCTCTCATACATCAACAGTTTGTTGATGATATCCTTCTATTTTGTCAGGCATTTGTGCGGGAGGAAAAAGTAATTTTAAATGTTCTGAAAATTTTTATGGAAGCTTCAAGTACTCTGGTCAACACTGATAAATCGAATGTTTATTTCTTCAATATTAATGATGCTACACAGATATTTCTAGATAGAACGCTGGGTTTTAATATTGGTACATTCCCTATGAAATACTTGGGTGTTCCTTTAAATACATCTTCTTTAAGAATTGCATATTGGAAAGACCTTGTTTCTCGTTTGCAAAAAAAATTATAAAACTGGGCATTCAGAGCTTTGAATGCTCCAGGAAGATTAATTTTGCTTAAATCAGTTCTTCAATCACTACCTATTTATCAATTATCAGGGAGGGCGGCTCCAAAAAATATTTACACTCAAATGGTGAATATCTTCAAGAAATTTCTTTGGCAAGGAGCACAAGATTCTAGAAAATGGGCACTTCTGTCATGGGATAAACTAATAAAATTGAAATCAGCGGGAGGATTGGGCCTTTGAGATCCTTATGCTTTAAATCTATTTATGAGAGAAAAACTATGGTGGCGATGGCTTCAAGGAGGACAAGATCTTTGGAAACTCATTTGGGAGAGGAAATATAATATGCCTTGAACAGTAACAGGTAAATTAAAAGTTGATATTGTCCCCAAAGGGTCTAATATATGGAATCTAGCAGCAGTTAACATATATTTAATCCGTCAACATAGTTTCTGGGAAGTGTGGGAAGGTAGAACGACTCTATTTTGGGAGGATCGTGGCAACAAAGAGAAAAAAATTTCAGTCGGATTGACTTAGGGGAACACTTCCTGTTCACAAACACCCCTAATAGGAGAACAATAAATAATTATTGGTTTCAGCAACAGATTAGTCAATGGAGAAAGTGGAAGGAAAAAATTCATTGGCCAAGAGCACCAGAAACGCTACAATGGAATAATCTTGAAAAAGAATTGAAAACAAGAAAATTAGTTGCAGTAACTGGAAGTGATATTCTTATATGGGGCTATCAAAGTAAAGGCATGTTTCTATAAAGGAGGGATATAATATTCATTCTCATAATATACCTAACATTGCAAGGCTGATATGGAGAAAAATCTAGACAATCAATCATTGGCCAAAAGTGGAATATTTCCTCTAGCTTCTAAGTCATAGAAAAATTCTAACCTGGGATCAGTTAAAAAAGCGAGGAATGCATGGGCCTTCTATTTGTTATATGTGTAGGAAAATAGATGAATCAATAGAACATCTTCTAAACACTTAGGAAATAGCGGAGATTATGTGGCATAGCAATGCAAGGTTATTTATGCAAACGAATAGAGATAATACAAACATAAATAAAACGATCATTAAATGGCGAAAATAAGGTTTTAAAAGTGAAGTCTTGAATAGAGAATGGCGTTTGTCCCTAGGATTTATATTATGGGGTATTTGGAAAAAAAGGAATCATCGTATCTTCAGAGGAGAATCCAGTGATGATACTCAAATATGGCAGAAGATTATTGAGAATATACGAGAAACCATATTGGTTGAGAAATGGACAGATGAAGAGTGGAAGACCGAAGATATTGAAACTAATATCCTTGCCAGATTAAACTTAAAACCTCAAATGCTATCAAGCACTTTCTGGAAATATAAACCCCCTCAACAAAATATTGAAGATAAATGGAAGGAACCTCAGAATGGATTCATTAAACTTAATTATGATGGGGCGTCAAAAGGAAATCCAGGTCAGGCAGGTGCAGGAGGGATTTTTAGAAATTCTCATGGTGGAGCTTGTAGGGTTTATGCTATGGAAATTGGTTATGCAACGAATAATGAATTAGAACTAACAGTAGTAAAACAAAGGCTAATAATAGAAAAAAGAGAAAATTACCATTGAATTATTGTAGAAGGATATTTGGCAATGGTCAAAGGTGTGTTAAGTAAATTGCATCAAGGAACACCATGGGAGAAGATAAGTAAAAGTTGGAGGACAGCTAGTCTTATTCAGGAAATAGGATCTCTTATTCAGGAAATTTAGTATCTGATACCTTCACATGTTTTCAGAATAGGTAATGAGGCAGCAGATTATTTAGCAAATTGGGGATGTCGCAATGTGGGAAGCCAGTGGGAAGTGACTTCAAGCACTAGAATTTGGGATATTGAATTACATCCTCTACAGATTATTATAGATCGAGATATAGCTGGAAGTGAAGACCCCTGATCAGGGTACCTATTGTCAGGTGCCATAGGGCAGGTGGAGGGCGGTCGAGATGAAGGGGCAGAGGTTCATGTGTGAGAACTTCGACTGGCATTCATTACACCACATGAGGAGGTACACGACATTCTTGTTGATGATGGCGCATTTAGAAAGACAATTAGTAATGTTAGGAGGGTGTTCGAAAACACAGCATAAGGAAAGCCTAAAGAGGCAAATTTGGAATTAGCAGAAATCTTTTCATTCTAGCAGGAGCAGCGATTTGAGGCGACTGGCTGGAACTATTGCAGACATTGTTCAGAGGTTTCAAGATTGGGTCCAGGGGTATGTCATTCTTCATTCCAACCTTTTAACCATAAATCTATGTACGAGCCAAGATAGAGGTGGCTTTGAAGTTTTGGGAATGGTTTCAGTTATTATCTGTTGTATGGTCAGGAATTGTAACTTGCTTATACCGCAGGAGGCTATCTAGACTTGTTTTCGCAATCCCTGTAGGAATGTGAATTTCTCTTTCATAATCTCCACTTCCTTCATGCATGCATGCGAGTTTAATTCTGCTGGGCAATTGAATTTTTTCGAAAATTGTTCCATTTTCTTCATGCATGGTGTCGATTTTACTTCTGTTCGGCAATTGCCATTGTTCGAGAATTGTTGCAAGCGTTATGGCCTCTATTTGGTATATTATAATGGTTTAGGGGATAATTGGGGTAGCCTCTGTCATTTGCCTGTATGCCTCGTCTGGTCTTGGCAGGGGCAAATCTCAAAAATCCTCTGTTTGGTATTCTATAAAAGCGTAGGGGATATTAAAATTAGTTTCTGTTGCTATTATGTCTGCCTTGTTTGGTCTCGGCAGGGGAAAATCTTGCAAACCTGTGGTAGTCATAGTGAAGGTAATTCTTATGGCCTATGTTCAGGTTTTATAAAACATCTTTGTCATACTTGGAGTTCTTCCTGTTTAGTATGTCTTCTTCTAGGTAAGATAGAGAGTCTGTTCATATGTGTTCGTATCTATCTCCGTCAAACGACTTGTATAAATCATTTTGTGAATTATATCAATCAACAGATTTGTATTTATCACTCTGCGAATCAAGTGTCAGAGGCAGATTTATTCCTAAAAATACAAATTTTAATCGTTATACCTTCGTCCTCCCGTCATACAGGCTCACATATAGTATATACAAGTTTTACTCAGCAGAATATTCATAACATAGCTATGGTTAAGAGGCAAACGAAGATGTGTATGGTCAAAAATCAAGATAAAGGAAAGCAGAAGATTTTAAAATCTACAGCTGAGACTAGCAAGCGAGGTAGGAAGACAAAGCAAGAGATGTTAGAGAAACTCTCGCAAGATTATTATGTAGGTAATCCTCCACAAATAATAAATGTAATTCAGGGATGGGAAAAAGAAAGGCACTGTAATGAGGAAGATAATGAGGCAGAGGAGGAAATGATGGATTTTGTTACTGATCCAGGTAATACTAGAGGTCGCCTCTTGCTGTTTAACCAAACTGTTCATACATACTGGATAATGAAATGTGTCATGGCTAAAGCAATGCAAAGTCTTCATCCAGGTCAAGGGAATGCAACACCATCAGTACTTGAACTTATTCGGGATATCAACATTCAGCTCTAGCACATCAAGGTGTCACCGTATCAAGTGACAGCTCGAACAGGTTGAATTGAAAGGCAAATTCAACAGATGCAGTAAGTGGACATGCCTGGTTCCACTGCAAAAGATCCAACATCGATAAACTCTTCTGATGGGTAGTAGCCCAGATTAAGTTTCTATGAATTTTGCGGATAACTTTTATGTTTTTAGTTGTTACTTAGTTAATGTTTTAAACAGTAAAATGGCCATTGCGGTGAGTAGAAGAAGGAAACAATATCAATTTTGGATGGCTTTCAATGCGTTAAGGTGGCCAACAGACCTGGTTTCCTTCGAGCAGGTTGAGGCCACTAAATTTGTATATGATGCAACCTGCTTTTTTATGATAAATAGAAAATAGTAAAACTACCAAATTTACAAAAAAAAAAAAAAATTTCATCTTATATAAAATTTATTGAAATTTTTTGGTGACCGATCTAAATATATTTTGTTAACTAATCTTTTGGACTAATTATATTTTGTTAATTAATTCTTTGCGATTTTTATTTTACAATAGTGATATGTTATTTATTACAGTAAATGAGAAGTGTTACAGTGGTAGATCTGATCGAATTATATTCTGTTAACTAATCTTTGGAGATTGTTTTTTTTCCCAAGAAAAAATCATAATTTTCATTAATAAAAGGAAAATTACATGTTCCTTTAGTCATATATGTTCAGTGATAGCACAGAAATAAATATTTACACAATATTGAGCATGTCAAAATAAATAGCTACATAACAAAAACTCTACTCTAAGGTGATCAAACATTATGTTAATAAAAGAAAAATTAATAAATAGCTACATAACAAAAAATCTACTCTGAGGTGATCAAACATTATGTTAATAAAAGGATAATTACATGTTCTTTTAGTTATATAAGTTCAGTGAAAGCAGTGAAAGCAGGGAAATAAATATTTACACAGTACTGAGCATGTCAAAATAAATAGCTACATAACAAAAACTCTACTCTAATAAGCCAAAAAGCCGCCGGTGATCAGACATTATGTTCAGACAGCCAAAAAAATATATGCTTCTTCGATGAAAGGCCTGTGGTAGTACTGGTACTCATCCAATCCAACATGTTCATTAATTAACCATTGGCCCCATGTTAACTGTGTGGCTTCCTTGGAAAGGTAGTCAACCACCTAGTTCCTTTCCCTGAAATTTGAGCGACAGTAATGGAGTCAAAATGTAATTTAAGAGCCATAACCTCTTCCAAAAATCCTCTGAGTGTGTGCACGTGACAATGGGCCTCATTGTTGAACCAATTTATTACAATCTTGGAATCCCCAAAAATTTGTTGCAACTTTTCTCAAGGGCAAAGATGAGTAGAAGTCTAAGGCAATTGAGTTTAGAGTAGTTGTTGGTACTCGAGCCAAGTCCCATTTTGATGTTGTAATGGTGAGTATCCGAATGATAAAGAATAGCACCATCATCACAAACAACTATGATTGCAACCCCATAAAAGTAAGCCCAAGGGTAATTTTATCAATTGATTTAGGAATAAGCACCCCTACACTGAGATCTGGTCTCATCAACAGGGAGCATGTGATAAAGTGCAGTTATGGAGTTGCAATTGAGAAGCTAGTTAATCGATGCATCTAAGAAGATGATGAGGTTACGAGCCAACCAGATACCCCAAGAAACCAATAGAGGGAGGTTCTTGTCTTTCATGCATGATGCCGAAATCCACAAGTTCTGCCACACCTCTGAGATATAATCGCCATGACAATTCATCACAATTCCCAAAGAAGAATAGGTCAATTTCCAAACCTTCCTGGTAGTGGGGAAGGAAAGGAAGAGGTGATCGGTGTCCTCACTTTTCTCTTTGCACATACTGCATTTGGATGGAACATGTATAGATCTATTGGTAAGGTTATCTTTCATGGGAGCACAATTAGTGAGAAAACACCACATAAATAATCTGGCCTTTGGGGTTGCCTTCAACTTCCAGAGATGCCTCCACCACCACCTCAGCTCATGGGGTTCTTGAACCAAAATAAGTGAAACATAACATTATTTTGGTGTATACATGCCCCGAGGGGATATTTCCCATATAAGCTCGTCATCTTTTTCTGTTACTCTAAGATGAGAAGCCTTGAGTGCTTTGACATATATGTTCCACTCTGCATTCCATATATCTGGTATGCCCAACTCCTATGAAGACTGGTGAGCCCTCGTATTGCACCAAGAGTACTGCAACTCCTAGGGCCTTCAACTCGGGGTTCGTACAAACTTGGAGGTGACAGTGCTATATACACAGCAGATGCACTCTGTTCATGTCATCCTCTTCTACTTTACAAAAGGGTGATATTTCTTAAACTATGATAAAAACAGAAAAGTAAATTGTTGAA
This sequence comes from Pinus albicaulis, assembly GCA_034641835.2. Classification (NCBI taxonomy): domain Eukaryota; kingdom Viridiplantae; phylum Streptophyta; class Pinopsida; order Pinales; family Pinaceae; genus Pinus; species Pinus albicaulis. The sequence goes on from CM076570.1 coordinate 81,823,242, forward strand.
AGGAAATGATGGAAAGGAAACTAAACTAAATTTCTCAAAAGAAATGACAAGAATGAAACTAATTTAATTTGTAGAAAAGAAATGACAGAAAGGAAACTAATTTAACTTTCTAAAAATAAATGACAAAAAGGAAACTAATTCTAAACCACACTTAACTTGGCCAAATGGCTAAATGCACTCTACTTGTCCGATCTAATTATATTTTGTTAACTAATCTTTTGGGCTAATTATATTTTGTTCACTAATTTTTGGTGATCGTTATTGTACAATAGTGATATGTTATTTATTACAGTAAATGGGAAGTGTTAAAGTGGTAGATCCGATCTAATTATATTTTGTTAACTAATCTTTCGAGATTGTTTTTTCCCAGGAAAAAATTGTAATTTTCATTAATAAAAAAAAATTACAAAGCAGGGAAATAAATATTTACACAGTACTGAGCATGTCAAAATAAATAGCTACATAACAAAAACTCTACTCTAATAAGCCAAAAAATAGCTGGTGATCAGACATTATGTTCAAACGACCCAAAAAACATATGCTTCTTCCATGAAAGGCCTATGGTAGTACTGGTACTCATCCGATCCAACATTTTCATTAATTAATCATCGGCCCCATGTTAACTGAGTGGCTTCCTTAGAAACATAGTCAACCACCTAGTTCCTTTCCCTGTAAATATGAGCGACAATAATGGAGTCAAAATTTAATTTAAGAGCCATAACCTCTTCCAACAATCCTCTGAGTGTGTGCACGTGACAACGGGCCTCATTGTTGAACCAATTTATTACAATCTTGGAATCCCCAAAAATCTGAATCTTGTTGCAACTTTTCTCAAGGGCAAAAATGAGTAGAAGTCTAAGGAAATTGAGTTTAGAGTAGTTTTTGGTGCCCAGGCCAAGTCCCATTTTGATCTTGTAATGGTGAGTATCTGAATGATAAATAATATAAGCACCACCATCACAAATATCTATGATTGCGACCCCATAAAAGTAAGCCCAAGGTAAGATTTATCAATTGATTTAGGAATAACCACCCTCCACTGAGATTTGGTCTCATCAACAGGGAGCATGTGATAAAGTGTAGTTATGGAGTTGCAAATGAGAAGCCAGCTAATCGATGCATCTTAGAAGATGATGAGGTTATGATCCAACCAGATACCCCAGGAAACCAATAGAGGGAGGTTCCTGTCTTTCATGGATGATGCCAAAATCCACAAGTTCTGTTGCACTTATGAGATATAATTGCCATGCCAATTGATCGTAATTCCCAGAGCAGAAGAGGTCAATTTCCAAACCTTCTTGGTAGTCAAGCAGGAAAGGAAGAGGTGATAGGTGTCCTCACTTTTCTCTTTGCACAGGCTGCATTTGGATGGACCATGTATAGATATACTGGTAAGGTTATCTTCTATGAGAGCACAGTTAGTGAGAAAACACCACATAAATAATCTGGCCTTTGGGGGTGCCTTCAGCTTCTAGAGATGCCTCCACCACCACCTCAGATCATGGGGTTCTTGAACCGAAATAAGTGAAAGATAACATTATTTTGGTGTGTACATGATCTGAGGGGATATCTCCCATATAAGCTTGTCATCCCACTCTGTTAATCCGACATGAGAAGCCTTAAGTGCTCTGACATATATGTTCCACTCTACCTTTCATATATCCGGTATGCCCAACTCCTGTGAAGACTTCCAAGCTTGTGAGAGCCAGGTGATATTGGCCTCATTCGCGATTTGAGACACAGAGTGGATCCCCGAAACCATAAGTGACTGTCTTATTGCCAAGGGTAGTAAGTGCTCTTGTCCATAACTAGACTAGGCATTTGTGCCAATTTGAACCTGAGCACTGGAACCTATCCTCCAAGTGAGGCCACGTTTGATGACATATATGGATCTTGTAATGACACATAGACAATGGAGGAGCCATATCTGCATCTATTGGGTCCTCTGATCCAATCAAGAGTGGTCAATGCAGCGATGTATTTGAGGTATGTAACCTCTTGCCAAAGGTTGTTTGAATTTAAAAGTTGCCACCCCATTTTAGCAGCCAAAGCAGTGAAAAAAATATTTAAATATTTTAGTCCCCAACCAGCCCACTGTTTAGGCTTTGCAATCTTGTCCTAGCCCACCCAAGCAAAAGTCTTGCCCTGCTGCTTCCCCCTCCATAGGAACCTTCTGCAAATCTTTTGAATTCTAGTTGTTACATCCTTAGGGATCTAGGCAAGTGTCATCCAATATACCAGAATGGCCTCCAGTGTCAACTTGATTAGGACTAATCGCCTCGATCTTGATAGCCATATTTGTTGACCACTATTTACTATCCTTTTCATTTTTTCAATAATCCAGTTCCAGTCTTTAATTCTGTAATCATTAGGCTTGAGTCTGAAACCCAGATATTTGATTCCATCCTCAATTTCCCAATGGCCAAATTGAAACTGTAGGAGGGCATGTCTACGCTCTTGGATGGACCATCTATCCATCATAATAGTAGATTTGCTGAGGTTGGGCATTATGCTAGTAGCTTTACAAAAGACATTCAGAATCCTCTTGAAGCAATTGGATTGCCGAATAGTACCATCAAGAAATATTAGCACATCATTAACAAATAAAAGGTGAGTCAGGTGGATAAAATTTGTAATTTTGACCTTGATTATTGTCCCCTCTGCCCTGGCAGAAGAAATGAGCTTGGTCAACCCTTCCATGATCAACAGGAAGAGTAATGGGGATATAGGGCATCCTTTTCGAAGCCCTCTTCCTGCATGAAAAAATTCAGATGTTGCGCCATTAATGAGGATGTTGAAAGATGCATTTGTGATGCAACACATAATCCAATTAATGAATGAGTGAGGGAAACCAGTATGGGTGAGGATGAGCTAAATAAAGGTCCAACAAGTGCAGTCAAAATCCTTGGCAAGGTCAATCTTAAGGATGTTGCTTTTAAGGCATTTGAGCTTGATCGAGTGTAGGGCTTCTTGAGCAGTGCCTATGGCCTCATGAATTTGCCTTTGATGGAGGAAAGAAAATTGTTCCTTGGATATGTGCTGAGATAAAATTGGCTTGATACGGTTGGCTATGATTTTGGCTATGATCTTGTAGATTCAATTGCATAAGGAGATAGGCCTATAATCATTAAAGGACGAGGGCTTGTCAATTTTAGGGATGAGGGCTATGAAAGTGGAGTTGAAACCATCACACATCTGGCCAGTTGTTCTACATTCCTCAATGACCGGAGCTGTCATCAAAAGAGTTAAAGATAAAATTATGACCTTTCTTTTTTTTAACCATTTTAATACTGATTCAATTTCCCATAATGTAACAACAACATTGAGATTTTCATTATCCTCATCCTCCATATACCTCAGCATAGTCTTGGCAACACTGAGCACCTATGTAATATTAGCCACCCAGGTATCTCTGTAAATATGGGAGAAATGTATAATGCCCATGTCTGTGAGTTGATTGTGAGTTTTGGCCACCCTGCCTACCTGATCCTTCAGCTCCCAATGGTGTTGATGCTCTTCCTACCCTTCACACATTGCTGAAAGAAATTTGTTTTTTCATCTCCCGCCTTGAGCCAAGTGGCCCTACTTTTGAGTCTCCAATTTTCCTCCTTTTGCCTTAACAATTTGATTTTTTCAGTTTCCAAGTGGATTATATGATTCTTTGTCTCTGTGGATTGAAACCCTAAGCATTCCGATCTATTTAATCCATCAATTTCTTTTTCAGTCTTTTTCAATGATTCATCATCCTGTAATATTTTCTACCTTTCCCATTTGATTGTCCTGTCTTTGATCGTGGTCAGATTATTAGATATAACTCATGTCAGCACGGTGAAGGGATCCCGGTGACAATGGGTCCAGGAATCCTTGACAATTTGGTGGAAATTGGGTTCCTCCAACAAGGTGGAGTTGAACTTGAAGGGAGAGTGTGGTCTACTATTCTTACCGAGAATTTCAAAGTAAATGGGGGAATGGTCGGAGATTCCTTCTGCCCCCACCCGTTGTCTATCCTTGTCCACCCTATCCGCTAGCTTGGATTTGATGAGGAAATGATCCAATATATGTGCAAGGGTTGCATCCCTGGTCCTTATGTTGGGGCATGTAGGGAGATTTTTAGGCATATCCAAGTCCGGCAGTTCAACGTCATCCATCATATACTCAAAATAATCATTCAGGGAAGCTGGTAGGGCATTGGGACCCAAATATTTGGCTTGCCCTATGGAGAATTTTAAATCTCCGCCAATAATGATATGATCTTCCTTCATGATCGATGAGGCCACTAGCTTATCATAGAATGTGGCAAGGACCATAAAAATTTATCATTCAAATGGGAGTATCAAGTTCAGATGCTATAATGCCAGCACCTAGTACCCCTTCTTTCCCCCACGTGTTTTCCACCTTAACAGTTCGGTTTTTGAAACCAATGTCACATCCTCTGGATCACCCTCTCTCATCCAGTGTCTGAAAGCACTAGTTCGGGATCAGGGAGGATAACAGTTTGTGTATAACCTCCCCACCTCCCAATGTTTCTTGAAGTAAAATTACATCCACTTTCTCTAATGCCAATAGTCGCCTAAGAGCCACTTTTTTGTCAGGGTTGGCTAACCCTCTACAGTTAAAATATAGATAGATCATGGGTCACCCATGTCAGGGGTATACCTTTCTCTATGAACCTGATCAATTGAGGATTTTTTTCAAGAGGCCACCTCAATGCCAGCACGAAGGATCTAAGTTTGAGAGAGAGGAAGGTCTGCCCCTAGACGATTTCGAATGATTGAGGATGGGATCGTTGCCTAGTCCAAAAGAGGGGTTAGATTTGGCATTAACCAAGGATCTAAGGTTGTATCTATGGAAGGAGCTATTTACCAAATTCTCAGACTGAGCCAGGGTGCTAGAGACACATACTAGATTGAAAGTATCAGGTATCAAGGAGGATGGAGGAGCAGTTACAACAGGGAAGATAATAGGTTCGAGGTTACATTCATTTAATTTCGCTCTAGATGTAATAATAGATAATACAGGAGATTCATCAAGATTAAATTCAGAAGTAATGGGAGAAGGGGGAGTGATAGAAGTACCCATAATCGGCACGGATCACGCAGTTTGAGAATGAGCGACCCTAGCCGGAGGAGCCTGAGATGATTTTAGGGGAGGCACCTTCTAGGAGTCTCTTGGAGATCTCAGCACAGTGGTAGGCATCTCCTGTGTTGTATCTGAGCCAGTAACCTCTTGAGTTTGGGTCCCCACGTGCACCAGTACCTTAGAGGGTTCCATGTTGGTTGCATTGATTAGAGGACACTCCTTATATAAATTACCGACCTCATGGCAACGATGATATCTGAAGGGCACCCCCTCGTAATACAATTTTTTCCATCTTGTGACATCCATGTATTGAAGGAGATAGGTTTCCACCAGAGCCTCATGGGTATTCAGATGCACCAATATCCTCACCATAGAGATGTTCCCAGTCTCCATGTAAGACCTATCATGATCTAGGTAGATGCCTAGGTATTCCCCGATATACCTAAGTGCCTCCTCCGTCCAGAATTGTAGAGGTAGGCTAGGAAAATGCAGCCAGATGGGTCCGGCCCCCATTTTTTCCTTGTCAAGGTCGAAAAGAGGATTTCATCACTTGATCAGGACCGAGTTCATCTCAATGTCACATTATTTTGTGAGCACCCAATTATCCATATCTAGATGAGGGAAAATGAGGGAAAAAAAACCCTTATTCATGGTGAGTACTGCTGGTAGTTGGTCCAAGATGTTCCCCCAAATCTCCGATGTCCATTTTTTTAGCCTGTTTGAGGTGTAGTTCTTGCCTCGAACCCGTCCTACCAATATTTTTTATGTTGTCTCCTCCACTTGATCCATGTTGATGCCTTCACCAAATACCAATATTTTGCCATGTTCATGGCTCTTGGTACACTTGGTATTCTTCTTTCCGAACCCATGAGTTTGTTTATCACGTGTGAGTCCCACTCCCTTAGGTAGAGTGTCATTATATTCGGAAGCCGTGTTGTCTTCCAGCGAGGGAATCGGCTGGGTAATAACCTCAAAACAACCTGATGCTATACTGAGAGGAGGACTCCTCAAAATGTCATCTCTGATGATAATGTCTTCGGTAGGGTTTAGTCTGAGGCTTTCAAGGCCAAAAGAGTCATCAAGAGCATCACAAATACCCCCCCATACCCACAGTGATCACACCTAGTGCCTCTGAGGTTGACTATGGTTGTTGTTCCCATAGCCTGAGTATCGACAAAGATGGAATGGAGGATGAAGGCAATGCCAGAGCCTCCAGAGTTATATCAACGTAAGTCACTGTAATTTCTGGATTATTATCCCTAAACCCTAGCTATGCATGTGATGACTCACCTACTTCCATGTCCATATACCAGTGGTCCACATGTTCCTTCGAGCCTTGTGCTTCCACCAGAGGATGCCCAGCTGTCTGTTGATGTGGGTAGCTAGTCCAAATCTGCAACGACTCCATTGTATCGAAGGAATATCTGACCTCAACCTCCTCCATAATGGCGTTCCAAGATTTTCTCTATCATGGCTAGAAAAAACGCCACAAATCTCCTGTAAATGACTTGGATGGTTCCAAAAAATACTCCCTGTGACTGTAATTGCATGCCTCCTCTGCTGGGGTCCAGGGCTATGCAAAATATTAATTATTAACTCATATGTCAGGTTGTCAGAGCTCAAGAATGTCGTGAGCACCTGTCTGCCAATAAAATCACCAAAAATTCCTGTGACAGTCATCACCCAACACACCATACTTGTGTAAAACCTTCATAAACTGCCATTTCACAACTGCAAGGAGACCTTCAACTAGGGTTTCGCACTAGGGTTTCCACCATCGCTAGGGTTTCTTCGTGCTCCCTCACCTCCTCCTTAATCATGTTGATCGCAACTCTCCTTCGACGTTGTTATTGTACAATAGTGATATGTTAATGGAATTGTGAAATTCATAGTAAATTGGAAGATACATTGGTATGGAATTGTGAAATTAATTTACTAAAATAAACTGGAAGTTACATTGGTATGAAATTGTGAAATTCATTGTGGAAGATAGTGTTCCTATTTGAACCAAGATCTTTTATAAGCTATTTTTGAAACATACCATTACACCACTAAGCCAACTTAATTTTCAATAAGATGAGAAAGGAATTTATTTATTTTCCAGAAGTATTGCATATATTTTGAATTTGAAAATGATTTTTTTAAGAATTTAATTTGCTAAAAAGGAATTATGACTTCAATAGTATCCATAGTTGGATTTGTGCTTAGCGGAAAGGAGAACTATCAAGAGTGGTTTAGAAAGCTTATAAGTGCCCTTGTTTTTAACGATTTGTGGGAAGTTTGTCAAGGCAAGAAGGATAGTGACAAAAAATAAATTACACGAGAGCCACCTGATAACGAGAAGCAACTTGCAATTTGGGATACAAAAGACAACAAGGCATATGCATTAATAACTACATCGGTGACAGAAGAGGTAAGCCGATATATCGTTTCTTGTGATACTACATTCAAATAATTAAAAAAGTTGAAAGAATTGTATGATTCACACTCAAAACTCGAAATTATTCAGTTGTTGTTGAACTTGTTCAATTTGGAGATGAAATATAATGATCCATTGAAGAGTGATTATGAAATAAAAGCCATTTTTCATTATATAGAAGCCACTCGAATTAAATTATATTTACAGCTTACATATTTTATAAAAGTCCTTCCCCATGCATGTTCATGATCCAGGTGGCTCCAGAGACACACACGAGACAAAGAGGGATTATGGTCAAAATTCAAAGTGACAGGAAGGTTGAAAACTCAGCTACAGATTGACGAGCTTGTCGCCCCGATCACAACGGTGCAAACATCGCGTCAATCCGAGCTTGTATAAGAAATTTAAAGCAGTTTGAAGTTTTGTTAATGCAAGGGAAGTGGGGCCCACAACATGCCACATGGAATCCTAGTAAGCACGCGGGACCCACATGGTAGCCCCTTAGTTGTTGACACATGACACCCCTCCATTGGTCCTCAATCTACATAAAAGACAAAACAAAAATATTTAAAAAAATAACCATATAACACAAATCATTTTAAAATACATATAAAACAAAAATTATATTTTAATAATTATATGGTTTACCATAAAATTTTTTGTTATAATGTAATGTTATGAAACAAGCATATATTATATGTTTTTGTTTTAAATACCTTACCATATGTGGTATTACAACCACCCAACGGAACCATTGCAATATGTATTAAAAATATACCATACCATATATATATGGTATATAAACAAACCATAACCCCATTATGTATATCATATATGCAAATGGTGCGGAGTTGGGGGTCGGGTCGGGCCGCGTGGAGCGGACCCGCCCACCCATAATGACACATAAAAACAAAAGCAATATGACTATGTTGAGGGGCCAAGATTTGATCCCTCGACCTCTCCTCCTCCGCCCAAACGACCTTGTCGTTTCACCACCAACGGTGACATTGTTAAGTCTGCCGACCGGCATTTATTTAAACTCAGTCTCTCACAAATGCGCCCAGCAGACCCGAGCACACAAATCGAGGCAAAGGGGCTGCAGACAAGAGGAGAGGGCACAAATTTCGAGGAAAAATCTTTTTGATGCCAAGGGAATCTTTTGATTCCAATGAGGTAAAATTTCCCTATGTCAGAATGTATTGAAATTTATATGCATTTTAACCAGAATTTCGTAAGGAGTGCGATGGTGCGCCCAGATTTACCTTTTGAGCGAAGGTTTTTCAGATTCCCTATGGAGGAGAATCTTCAGGAAACTTGAGGGAATCTTTTAGATTCCTTTGAGGCCAAAATTCGCTGGTGTCAGAATGAGGTCAAACTTATACTCATTATTCTCAGAATTTCGCAAGGATCTCAATAGTGAGATCAGATTCCTATTTTGAGTTGCATATTTCTAGATTCCCTGTGGAGCAACATCTATAAAGAATCTAGGGGAATCTAAAAGATTCCCTAAGGCCCATATTTACACTTTGTCAGAATTCAGCAAATTGACATTCGTTCCTACACCTATCGGTGACACGAGTTCAGAGATGCAGTCAAATTTTTAATCTAAGCCTTATGTTTTTCAGCCATTTTTCAAAGTGGAGTTGCAGGTGTCAGCATTCAATGTGTGAGCAGTTGTTTTCAGGATATTTGACGCCACAATATTGATAGTACAACCAGATCCAATAGTTTATCATCCTTTTCTTTAGATAGCTCCAGGATGTGAGGTATATGCAGTGTGATCATATACTTCTTTGTCTCTTTGCTATGAGATGCATTGTGCTATATAGATCCATGTTGATGTTTGATGTGGGATTTTGTTTTGTTCTTGATGTGAGATGTAATTTCTGTCATGGATTTGTCTTATTTATGTTTGAGATCCCTTTGTTTCCATGTGATCCAAGTGGATATTGGTGGCCACCCGCCTATTCCACTTGGGGCCTAACCATTGTCTATTTCAGTTTATTAGTTTCCTTAATTATAGCACAGTTTACTATTTTTAGCATTTTTTCGGGTCCTGAACTTCCAGAGCCGTTTTGAGGCCCTAAACGATAGATTTTTGGAAAACTCGAGAGCAACATGGGTCCATGGACCCATGTTGCTCACTCAAAAAATTTATTCCTCGGATAGATCTTTCTAACGAGGTATGGTGCACGTCAAACGGAGATCGTATGCCAAAGTTACGTCCCCGGGAAGTCGATGTACCAATTTACCCAAACGGGGCCCATAGTTTTGGCTCTTCATCTCCTAGGGTTAGGTTTTTGGATGTTTAGGGTTTTCCATTGTTTCTCAATAATAAATAGGCCCTCGAGCCTCATTTTAACACATTTCAGAGGAATGTAGCCACCACATATCTTCTAAGAGATAAGCTACCAAGGCCCTAGCTAGTTTATTTCCATTCTATCTGTAAGCAAATTTCAGTTGTTAATAGTAATGAAATGAAGTGTTATTTCCACTGCATATTTGTATTTATGGTTATATGTGTATTCTGTTGTGTTCCTGCATAAATTTGGATCAGTGGTGTTGGAGAGGTAAATCCCCTCTGTGGATAGAGGTGATCCCTACTAGCCCAGATCGGGTCTAGCAACAACCGAGTCATGCTAAGACACATGTTCCTAGTTATAAAAGACCAAGATGCGACAAGAGGCTTACCTTAAGTCCCACGCTGCTGTTTCTTGTAGGAAAGATGGCGCTTCCGTCCTTTGCTTTGGCAGATCACAATTCTCCCTCTAGGCGCGTTCGAACACCTGCACGTACACGAAGAAACAACAAACACACAAGCATAAAACCTAATACATGCAACTATGTACCAGTCAGAGAAGATACAACTCATAACACAAGACATGAACATATGAGGGGAACCATAATCAAAGTCGTTTATCATTAATCACAACGAAAGAAAGATACAACCTGAGCTCTGACGTTGGATCTTCCTTCGACGGGTCAACAGTGGAGCACGTCTTGATGAAGCTAGTCGGAATGGTACACGGCTCTCTCTCTTCGGTTGTCTGATGATAGTCTCCTTACTACTGATTCAGCTCTATTCAGGCTAGCTTGCAAAGGGAAAATGACAAGCTTATATAGATGGTGGAAGGGGAGTTGGGATCCCTACAATGGTGGGATTGGCCCTATCCTCAAGGAAGCTTCCATGATAGGTGGAAAACCACTTCCCCTACATGGAGATTCAGAGCCAAACCTCCCAACTCATTTTAGAGACTCGTTTAGGAGTTGGTTGGAATCAAAATTTTGCCATTTATTTTAAAAAAAAAATCCTTATTAAGCTTGGCATGAGTAATACACTGGGACATAGCGCCAGTTGGCACGCCCTCTTTGGTGGATTTCCCCCATTGGTGTGAGGGTTGAACTAGTTGGTCGCGCCAAGGCCAAAAGGTCTATTTTTAGGGCTTTTTACAGGAAACTGTCTTCAGAGGAATGATTTTCCTTGTCAAGGGGGATGCCATGAAAGTGGTTTCAGGTCATGTCACTGCTCATAGGTCACGGAATAGGCACCTAATAAAAGTGGGAATGGGGGATCATGTGACAGATACCATCAGGTAACAAATGCCCTAAAGCATGAGGCCCAAGAGAGAGAGAGGGGTGAAATGCTTTACGAGAACGTTTCCAACTAAAAACACTGTCGTCAAAAAATCGGCATAGAAAAGTACAACTGATATCTCAAATCCATCATATATGTGGTATGGGTGCAGCCATCCATAACAGAGTATACAATAATCAAGATCTAAGGCATGGACGCAACCATCTAGTAAGGATCGATAAATAGACTCAGGTATGGTCACAGCCATCCAATCAATGAGTCATGTAACCAATCATAATAATCCACAAAATTGGAGCCTGGATTCTAGCAGACAAAATCTAGGATCTTGCACTCCATCTCGACCCGAATAGAGCAGGTGCTCAAGCATGAATAAGTGAGTCAAGTAAACATAAGAACACTGCCCGATTACCACTAATGATGAAAGTTGTTAATGTATGCGAGAGGAACCACCAATACCAGACAATGGTTCTCAAGGTAATTATAGGTACACCCAGCGTAATGTGAACAATGAGATGGCGTGAACACTTGGCGTATAATCATCCGATCGAAGGTCAATAATGAAAACCTTACGTCGAATGCGAAGAACCTGCCATTGAGGCATGCAGGCTCCAAGGTACCAGAAGGGAGTCTCTAGATCAGCTTCCCGGATAATGAGCTGAAGTCGACAGGAAGTGACCTTGATCGAAGGTCGGCCATAATGTTTCCCACATCATCGACACGAGATAGAGAACATGAAATGTTTGTGAATCAGATCGATGGAAATCAAGAGGAGGGTTGAAACTGTAGTAGGTCAACTTTCTTGAACATATCGGCAAAGCATTTGTTGGTGGACTTGGAAATATTTGACATCAACGGATCAGAGGTCATGGTGACGAGGCAATGAGCAGATGAGAGGTCAAAAGGGATTATCCAAACCCACGGAGGCAAAGTGAAGAAACGAGATGAGATGTCCCTAACCCGACACGAATGCAGACAAGTGCCATGTTCAAGAGCGACATACTGCCGACGACAACGATGATGGTTCCATTTTTCCCCCACCATTTCTGGCGAGTACCCCAATTATTTTTGATAACAAGCTTGAAGGGGATAGCATATGCTTGTAATATAAGTTCGCCCTTCGGGCGAATCCATCCTAGTGCATTTAACGAGTCCTAGGAAGGAGGAACTCGGAGAACGTCATTTCGACTAGATCCGATGTCATCAGGGTTTAACGAGTCTGACAAAGGAAGAACTCGGCGTCTTTTCATGTTTAGAGAGTTTGGAAAGACAGCGGAAAAGAAAACTCCACAGGTCCCTTTTCGTAAATAGTTCCCCAGATCCGAAAAGGTAGAAAACAATATCCGGGAAAACCTCCTAGTCGCGATAGGCTAGGGTATTTCTTTTTCGTAAATAATCTATCCCAACCCGAAAAAGCGGTAAACGTATACTGGGTAGATGTTGTTTCGTAGCCAATTTAACGAGATCAAAACGAATGTTTACTCAAAAATCTTTTTCATGTCACAGAGACAGAAGAAATATATGCACAGTGATAACATCAGAGTGATGAGTAAGTCAAAAGAGCTAAATATGACTCCCCTCCCGGAGGAACGAGGGTATAGCGGGCAGCAACTAGTCTTGCACGGGAACCGATCATAATAGGTAAAGGTCAAGAGGTCAAGCAACAAAACCACCTGACGACGGCTCCTCAAGAACGGGTAAAACAACCAAGTGAAGGCATATGATCGGCCAAGCAGATGGGGATGATGGAATGAGAAAACCAAGGCTCATCTGACAAAAACAAGCTGATAAAATGACAATCACAAGAGGTAAAATGTGAATGGTTTCATTTTTACACAAGCTTGAAACAAAGATAAAATGTGCTTGAAACCGGTTTCATTTTTATACAAGCTTGAAATGGAAACAAACTATGCTTGAAAAGGTAAGCATGCCCCCCAGCATGGTGACTCAATTCAAGGTACATGCCCCCCAAGCTTCAATCCATATGAAAGGTAGATGGAGTGAAGGTTCAAGTTACGAGATAAAGAAAAAGACTCGACTGGGATTTTACGAGAACTTATCAAAGACTCGAATTGAACAGGAACGTGTTTCATTATTTTAACGAGGTTGACACATTAAAAGAACTATCCTCAGACACCCTTGTTTCATTTTTTAAGGAGCTTGACACAATACAAGGAACTATGCTCCGACGACCTTGTTTCATTTTTTAAGGAGCTTGACACAAGACAAGGAACCCTGTCAACACTCTTGTTTTCATTTTTGACCAGCTGACACAAGAAAAAACTAACTATGCTCTCCAAGACAACTCATCATGATGAACAAGAAGCATGGCTTCCAAGAGTTCTACACCTGATGGGGGAGAAAGAACATCCTGGAAGTCAGGACCCAGTGCCCCCAGCACCTGATGCACAACGGCACTATCACTGAGTACAGGCACGGGGTAGGTAGCCACATAGTTGACCTGCGGTGGGGCAGATACAATGGGTGGATAAAAACTAGGAAGGGATGATGGCGGGCCAGTTGCCACATCAGGACCAAAGAACGAAAGTTGATCAATGGTCACGATCTGTCCTTCATGTGGAAAACAGACCACACGAAAAAGGGAGGAGACAAGCGCTCCCATGGCATAGGTGTAATCGCGCCCCAAGAGCAGATTGAAATCCAAGGGGCCTGGAACAACCATCATGTCCATATGGATGGTTTTACCTCCCAAAGTAACAGGTAACCTTGGAAGGATCCCTAACGGTTGACTCGTTCTTCTGTTAAATGCCAACAGATTCTGCGTAACAGGCCAAGAGGCGGCGAACCGAAAGCTTGCCAATTATTCAAGCATAAAAAACTAACAGATGCGCCTTCATCTATACTGGTGCTGGGTACGACCAGATCAAAGGCCTGTACCGTTATCTCAAAAGGCACATAAGACGGAAGGCGGTATCCGGCAAATTGACTCCAATCAAAGGAAGTGACCAAAATACTCAGAGGGGCTACCATCAAGCCGAGATGGTCTTCCCATAGTGTTACGATAGAAGGAGGAGCATCCTCCATGACCTCCATCATGGATTCGAGAGGGGTATCCTCCGGGACTATTGAGATTGCAACAAGATGATGAGCTTAATGGAAAGAAGTCGCCTTCACTAAGTGGGCCCGCAGGCTATTTTTGGCGCACAATCTATTTTTAGACATGTCGATCATATTCTATGAGTTGCAGGATGCTATTTTTGGATGGTTGGTCTGTTGAAAATGCAACAAGATGATGGATCTTAGTGAAATGAAGTCGCCTTCATTAAGTGGGCTCGCAGGCTATTTTTGGTGCAAAGTCTATTTTTAGACTATGTCTATTTTTAGACATAGGGATCATGGTCTATGAGTTGCAGGATGCTATTTATGGATGATTGGTCGAGTTGGTAAAAATAGATGGACCTATATTTTTAGACATTGGGCGGTTTCTATTTTTAGACTGCCAGGCTAAAAATAGAACAGTTAAATATTATTAACCCTTAATAATATTTAGACTATAAACATTATCTTATCCTCTTGGAGCACTTCAGTTTGATGCTTGGATGTGGCACATGCAGCTGACAGAAGGAAATACGCTTTTCCTAAGGGTTAGTTAAGCTATTGCATGGTTGACTTCAGTTAGAACTCATGTGGCAGAGTTTGGTGGAGTTGATGAGACAGTTGGTGGAGTTGTGTTCGGTTTAACTTAGTTGAACTAGTTGTATTTAGTCTAAATGAAAAATACACTAGTGATGAGTGGTGTGAATTAATTATTAATTAATTCACTAATTATCAACTCATAAATCAACTAAAGAACACATCAGTTAACTGCAATGCATGGACAGTTCAGTGGAGACCAGTGTTAGAGGTGGGTGAAAGGGTGAGTGTGACTATCAGTTGTGACCATGATTGTGCATGATATTTGCACACACATTGATGGAGATTTCCAATGAGGATTGCGCAGTTGGAGCTAGTGGGATTCGAACTTGGATCTCATCATTAATCAACTTGGATTGCGCAGTAGAGGCAGGCAGACTTGTGGAGGAGATTTGAACCTGTGACTTGTTCATCTTCCGTGCTAGTTTGTGTGTAACTTTTGGAGATAGTACTGAGTACTTGTGAGGAGTATTGTGCTATGTATTGTTACATGTTCTCTATCATTATAATATACAGATAGTTGGGGGTTTTCAGCTATTGCTTTCCCCATTACATCCTGTGTTGATATGTGTGTTTGATTATGTTTTAATGAGCGCATGCGACTTCTTTCTATTTCCGTATATTGAGGATCAATTGTAGAAGAGGTTATGTATTATGCATGAAGCTTAAATAGTGTGTAATCGGGATAATCTCGGTGAATAATTCAACTATTATTCAAATTTCTACATGGTATCGGAGCTATATTGATCATCGGATCTATTACGGTGATTACAAACTTATTTCGGTAGACAGAGTCTGTAAGTGGGCCAGGTAGCCTCTGGATCCATCCTTTCTCTGAAAGGTGATATATCCAGTAAATGCCCCTACAGTCGATCTCTGTGCTAGAAATACTTTGTTCTCACATTAGATCGGAAGCGGCTGAGTTTTGAGCTGGTGGAATTCGAATTTGTAGCAGAATTTGGAATTCGAATTTGCAGCAGTTTTCTTGGTGTCGAAGTCAAAATGTCTTTCAACGGATTGTGACTGGAATATGCCCTTGAGGGCACTTCGAATTATGTTGCATGGAAGGATAGAATGGAGGCGGTATTAGATGATAATGGGCTGAAGGAGTTCATAGAAGCTGAGATCCCAAAGCCTACTAATGATGCTCAAGTTGAGGCTTGGCAAAAGAAGATGGAAAAATGTCGAAGGATTCTGTTGGAGGGCATGGAGGATCACATTGTATCCAGCATGCATGGAAAATATTCTCCATACTTGATGTGGAAAGTGTTGACAGATTTATTCCAAAGCAAGAGCGACCAGAGGAAGTTGGCACTCAAGGATAAACTCAGACACATAAAGATGGAGAAAGGCGGCAGAGTATGCCCAAGTACCTCACGAAGTTCATCCAATGTAGGGATGAGATGGGAAGTGTGGGGGTGACTGTTGATGATGAGGAATTGGTGAGCTTGGCTCTCCTTGGTCTTCCAAAGAGTTGGCATTCCTATCAGGATTCTATCAATGGTCAGGAGAAATTGCCAGGATGGGAGCGACTTTGGTCGGATCTTGTGCAAGAGGAGATAAGGCGGAGTACCAGAGATGGATCTTCATCAAAGGCATATGATGAAGAAAATTGTGCTTTGGCTGCCAAAGCAAAGAAGGGGAAGAGAAAGAAAGCTTTTAATTCTGGTGCGAAAGGGAAGAAGTAAGACATGTCCAAGGTGAAGTGCTTTCACTGTCACCAGCACGGACATTATGCCACAAATTGTCCGCAGAAGAAGAAAAATAAGCAGGCTGCTGGATTTGCAGCTGGGGAGGCCTTAGCCTCACAGTTTGAGCTATATTTTTCGCTGATCACATGCTTGGTCTCAAGTGTGATGGGATCAGTATGGTTCTTGGACAGTGGTGTGTCTTTTCACATGACTAGAGATCGAGACCTATTTTCAGATCTGGATGAGAAAGATCTTGGAGTGCACATCGAGATGGGCGATGATGGTAGATACAGTGCGACCGGTATCGGTACCATTTACTTTGAGAGGGAGTCTGGTAAACCCTTCGTATTGAAGGAAGTGATGCATGTTCCAGGATTGAAGAAGAATCTTATCTCTGTGGCGATGTTAGAAGACAAGGGATATGATGTTGTCTTGATGAGGAAAGGCTTTCTGCGTAGTAAGACAATTTGGAGAGACTGAAGATAGGGGTTTGAGTTCAGAACCTTTATCGATTGCAAGTAGATGGGTGCGCAGCAATGGCAGGCAAGGCAGAAGGAGTGGTGAGCCGGGATGATCGGCAGGCAATGGCCGCCGAGTTGTTCACCATGGGCCCCCAGAGGAATCTTGTGATCTCTCTTTGGGCTTCTGAGGAGTACTCTTCGCGGTGGAATCGATTGGGGTGTACCTTGGGAAAATTTGTGAAAGCCACCTTTCATGAGAAGGATAGTTGCGCCACGACGATCCTTGAGAGAATTCACACAGACGTGTGTGGACCTTTCTTAGTAGCTTCGACAGCAAATCACAAGTACTATGTGATCTTTTTTGATGTTTTTTCTCGGAAGTGCTGGATCTTCTTCATGCATAAGAAGAGTGAGACATACTCAAAGTTCTGTGAGTTCAAGGCGCTAGTTTTGGATCGGAAACTGTTGAAAATGGGAGGCTCTAATGGTGGTGAATTCATCTGCGAATTCAAGGACTTTGTCTGAAGAATTCGGAGAGAGCTCATTGCACCCTCTGCCCACAACGAACGGGGGCTGAGCGGAAGAACGAACGATCGTGGGTGCGCGGGCGATGTTATGGTAGGGGCCTACCCCTTCACTTGTGGGCGGAGGCATCTGTCTTGCGGTATGTGTGTCGACCGTTGTCCTCACAGGATGCTTGGCATGAGTACACCCGAGGAGGCGTTTTCTGGTAAGAGGCCTGATATTTCCCATTTGAGGATTTTTGGTTCACCTGTTTACATTCATGTGACGAAGGATGCCAGGAAGAAGCTGGAGCCGACTGTGGAGGTTGGGATATTTGTGGGGTACACTAATACGCCCCACAACTATCGTGTGTATTTGCCAGACAGTCGCAAGACTGTTGTGCGACGGGATATCAAATTTCGGGAGGAGAAAGCCATGAAGTGTTTGCTTGAGAGGAAGCCACACTTGCATGCAGATGAGGAGCTATTAGTTCCTAAGGATGAGTCTTAGGATGTGGATCAGCCACAAGAGGAATCGTAGGTGGAAAGATGCCCTCATGCAAACGCCAACCATCGGGAGGCTTGGCTGCTGCAGGCGGCGGCGGCTCCGTCAGAAGAATAGCGCGGACACCTCGGCCACGGCGCGAGCAGACGATTGCAGTTGGTACACTTTGGATACATGGCTCTTATGAGCAAGTGTATCGTGACAGAACCATCCTCTTTTGAGGAAGCTGTGGAGGATCCCGCATGTGTAGATGCCATGGTGGAAGAGTATGATTCGATTGTTAGAAACGGTGCATGGGAGATTGTCCCAAGGCTGGAGGGGAAATCAGTGGTGGGTTCGAGATGGATCTACAAAGTGAAGCAAGCAGCTGACAGGAGTGTGGAGAAGCACAAGGCAATATTTTTTTCCCGAGGCTTTTCACAGATTGAGGGGATCAATTATGAGGAGACCTTTGCACTGCTGTAAATTTTTCTCTTCCATACGAACGTCTTCCCAGCTCTCTACGAGCGCGAGATGGGGTGCTTTGTATTAGATGGATGTGAAAGTACGTTCTATAAATGGATTCATGAGGAGGAGGTGTATACATAGAGCAGCCCCAGAAGTTTTCGAGATCTTCGTGATGGGTATATGTGGAGCTCAAGAAACCTTTGTATGGGTTGAAACAAGCACCTCGTGCTTGGGTACACTCGGATAGACGGTTATTTCATCGGACTTGGATTCTCCAAGAGTGAGGCAGATCCGAACCTATACTAGATTGTGGTGGAGGGTAAGTTGTTGATCATTGTACTTTATGTAGATGATTTTATTCTGACAGGTGATGAACTGTTGATACACTCATGCAAGGCTGATCTTGCAAAGGAGTTTGAGATGAAGGACTTGGGCCTCCTTCATTATTTCCTAGGATTGGAAATTTGGCAGCGCAGTGGTGGACTGTTTGTTTCTCCGGGTAAGTATGCCTGGGAGATACCGGAGAAGTTCAACATGCGTGGCGGTAAGCCTAAACTGTTGATACTCCTCTTCCTGGAGGTTGGAGGAAGGAGAATTTTCACTTCAGCGGAGGTAGTGGATGCCACTGTTTATCGACAGTTGGTGGGGTCGCTTATGTATCTGGTCAATACATGACCCGATATATGCTATGCTGTTAACCAGATTTCACAAGCTATGGTTAAGCCAACCAAGCTCTTCTGGAAGGCAGGCAAGCATGTATTGCATTATCTTAGAGGCACATCGGGATATGGATTGTGATATAGATAGGAGGATGAGGTGAAGCTATGTGGCTTCACGGATGCAGATTGGGCAGGGAGTCCAATGGACAGAAAGAGCACATATGGAGGGATCTTCGTGTCGGGTCGGCAGTTTCTTGGTACGGTAGGAGACGAGAGATCCGTGGCACTGGACGACGGGGGGGATGATTATATGGCAAACATGGCAGCTAGCTTGGGCGCATGCGAGGCTATTTGGATGAGGAAGATGCAGTGGGATTGGTCCAGGTCGCACACTTGGAGCCTACTGTGATTTATTGTGATAAACAGAGTTGCATTAAACTCTCGACTAATCCAGTATTTCATGATAGATCCAAACACATCGACATCAGGTACCATCATATCAGAGATTGTGTGCGGCGGAGAATCATGTTACTTTCATACATTCCCACGGAGGATCAGGATGCTGATATCTTGACGAAGGCGCTCACCAGGAGAAAATTCGAATACCACAGAGGCAGGATAGGGGTTGCAGATAATCCATATCTTGTTGAGAGGGAGTGTTGAAAATGTAACAAGATGATGGAGCTTAGTGAAATGAAGTCGCCTTCACTAAGTGGGCCCGCAGGCTATTTTTGGCGCAAAGTCTATTTTTAGACTATGTCTATTTTTAGACTATGTCTATTTTTAGACATATGGATCATGGTCTATGAGTTGCAAGATGCTATTTATGGATGATTGGTCGAGTTGGTAAAAATAGATGGACCTCTATTTTTAGACATTGGGCGGTTTCTATTTTTAGACTGCCGGGCTAAAAATAGAACAGTCAAATATTAGTAACCCTTAATAATATTTAGACTATAAACATTATCTTATCCTCTTGGAGCACTTCAGTTTGATGCTTGGATGTGGCACATGCAGCTGACAGAAGGAAATACGCTTTTCCTAAGGGTTAGTTGAGCTATTGCATGGTTGACTTCAGTTAGAACTCATGTGGCAGAGTTTGGTGGAGTTGATGAGACAGTTGGTGGAGTTGTGTTTTGTTTAACTTAGTTGAACTAGTTGTATTTAGTCTAACTGAAAAATACACTAGTGATGAGTGGTGTGAATTAATTAAGTGCATCAACCACTAGTATCACTGTAATCATCCCAGAATAGCAGTTAACTACAATGCATAGACCAGTTCCAGTGGAGACAGTGTTAAAAATTGGGTGAAAAGTGATTGACTGTGGGTTGACGCCTCCCTTGCACGTGGATTTGCCACACAATGGTGGGATTCCAATACAGGATTGTACAGGACAAGTTAGTGGGATGGGCATGGATCTCTCAACAAATCACTTGATTGTATAGTTAACACAGTGCAATGAGCTTGTGGAGGAGAGATTTGAACCCATGACTTGTTCAAATCTCAGATAGTTTGTGTGTAACTTTTGGAGATAGTATTGAGTACTTGTGAGGAGTATTGTGCTATGTATTGTTACATGTTCTCTATCATTATACTATACAGATAGTTGGGGGTTTTCAGCTATTGCTTTCCCCATTACATCCTGTGTTGATATGTGTGCTTGATTATGTTTTAATGAGCGCATGCGACTGCTTTCTATTTCCGCATATTGATGATCAATTGTAGAAGAGGTTATGTATTATGCATGAAGCTTAAATAGTGTGTAATCAGGATAATATCGGTGAATAACTCAGCAAATTATTCAAATTTTTACATGGTCAAGTTGGAAAAATAGATGGACTTCTATTTTTAGACATATTGGGCAGAATCTATTTTTAGATTGCCAGTCTAAAAATAGATATGTCGAATATTATTAGCTCGTAATAATATTTGGACTATAAACATTATCTTATTCTCTTGGAGCACTTCTGTTAAGTGAAAAAATGTGGCACAACAGCTGACAGAACAAATTATGCTATTCCTAAGGGTTAAGTGGAGCTATTGCATGGAGACTTTAGTTAGAAGTCATGTGACAGAGTTTGGTGGAGTTAGTAGAAGTAGTTAATGGAGTTGTGTTCAGTTTAACTCAGTTATACACAATTGAACTAGTTGTATCTAGTCTAACTGATTGATACACTAGTGAGAGTGGCGTGAATTAATTATTAATTAATTTACTAATTATTAACACATTAATCAACTGAAGAATACATCAGTTAACTACAGTACATGGACAATTTCAGTGGAGACTAGTGGAGAGGTAGGTGAAAGAGCAGTGTGACTATCAGTTGTGACTATATTAGTGCATGAGTTTGCACCACACATTGATGGAGATGCCAATGAGGATTGCGCAGTGCAATCTAGGTGGATTCGAACTCATTCAGAGCCCATATTCAGCAGGGATTGCGCAGAAGAGGCAGGCTAGCAGGTGGCAGAGATCGGTGCATGGGATTTGCTAGATTGGACCTGATTAGTGTGTAGCGATTGGAGATTGTACTGAGAGCTTGTGAGGAGATTTGTATGGTGATTGTTACATGATATCTATGAAATATAATATACATATAGTTGGGGGTTTTCATCTTTAAGCTTTCCCATAAATTACTGTGTTCATATGTGTGATTTTTTATGGTTTTAATGGGTGCATGCAATTGATTTAATTTCCCCAAGTAATGATCAATGGTGGAATAGATTTCGTATTGTGCATGAAGTCAAATAATGTGTGATCAGGAGAATCTTGGATGTATAATGCATTATTTATATAATTTCTACAGGGACCTCCATCATGGGAGGCGGAGGAGCGGCTTCTTGAGGTATGGGGACATGAGAATCTTTCTCCAAATCCAAAGAATTTGAAGAGACAAGAAGAACATGAGGGGTATGAGATCCACTCTCCATATAAAAGAACTGGTGCACTGTAGACGGGGCCAACTCAACCGATCCCACGATCAAAGGTTGGTCGGGAATGGATTCCTGAATTTTAATTTCCGGGGGAACGGGATCGACCAAGGATGACTCTTGACCAATCGTTGAATCAGCTGGTGGAAGACTCAAAGAAAGCCGATTATAACTAGCTGGAAGGCATGGTGTAGAAACGGTCAAGTTGTCCAAAACTCTCTTGGCTTCATCCATATACAGACAAAGGTGAATGGCATCATTCCCTTCACACAACTTACAGGGATTGGTGAGCTTACCCTGAATCTTAGGAGCTTTACCAGCACTAGTTGAAGATGTGCTCCCAACCTGACTCCCTGAAGCCAAAGGCAACGACGGACGACCATTGGACCATACTTCGAGCACCTTGGGAATGTGAGGGTAGTCTCGAAGAAGATGGTCTCCTGTGCACAACATGCAAGGGAACTTGAATTTCCGCGGAGGGTTGGGAGGTTCATCGATGGATGGTTCCTTAGAAGCAGTAGTTGCACCTTTAGCCTCTCTCTTATCAGACTTCTTCTTTGTCTTCTTCTTCTTCTTCTTAGCCACCTGTTTACTCGAATCCATACTTTCACTAGGCGAAGTGGAAGAGGAGGATGCAAAAACAGGCGAAGAAGGGGAGAGGTCCACCTTGGAATCAACATGATGTTGTTCAGGCGGAGGAACTGATTGAATAGTAGTTGGGACATTCGGGACCACAGAGGTTGAAAAAAACCAAACAGGCAACCCAATAGTTAACCCAAGGAGGGACAACATTGCCATATAAGGAGCACCAACATTTCCAAAAGGAGGAAAATGACCAGGATTCCCATCGGAGGGGATTCCTCGGTTGGTGAACTCCAGAAAAGTTTCCATCAGAAATGATTTTCAGAACAACACCCTAAGGAAACTAACTTTAACCAGGAATATTTTGTGGGAAGTTAATTTTTAAAACATTGAAACATAACTCTGTTGTTTCATCTTTTAAGAGTCAAGAAACAGGGAAAAGGTGACTCTATCGCTTTCAGATTGGAAACAAGCATGAAAGGACAAGCGCTTGATGATATTTTCAAATTTAATGAATCAAAAAAGATCGAAATGACTGCTCTGGTAATCTAGGCAGATGGGTGTACCAAATATCCGTGAACTGCAATATACACCTTGGTTAAAAAATGAAAGAGAAATCAACCAAGGACTTGACGTACGTGCAGGAAATCTCCCTGAATGTTGTGTCCGCTGTATCATGGGTATAAGGCAGCAGACTCGGCTTCCTACGGATAAAGGATAGCAACCTAGTGGGGTCTCCCTTTATATATGCGATGGTACGGGGAGAAAAATTTCGTACTAGCGTTGTCTAAAGCCAAAAGGCGAATGACAACTACTAGGTTTAACGACGCCGGATCACGTCACTAGCCTAGACCTCTAAATATTTCGTTAATGTTTCAATGCTACCTTAAGGTAAATTGAATAAATTTTAGAGTTGATTTTCAATTATTTTTCAATTTCCGGCCCTACCGAATGTCATCTGACAATCTCCTATATGCAGCTATATGAGAAAAGAAACCTTTCAATTCGATGAATGCTATCTAGTTAAGGGAAGAGTTCCAAACAATGATGCAAAAAACAGCAATACTGAAAACGAAACTTTTCCAAACTAGATGACTTTCACTATCCAAAAGTATTCTAAAACATTCAACGATACGAATTATGTAATGTAATCTATGCAAAATCCTCTTTTTCGAAAACTATGAAATTGTAATCTATGCACAATTTCCTTTTTTTTTTTTCCAAATGATAAGAATGCATTCAATGCACTTTTCGATGAAATGAGAATCTACTTAATGCACGCTTTTAATGAAAGAGAATTCACTCAAAAGTGATTTTTAGTTTTCAATCATTAAACAATGTAACCCAAGTTCAATGATGGATCTCAAAAAACACTTTTCAATGCAATGTGATCTAATGCATTTTAACAAAAGCAAACTTTGAGATGAAAAGTAAATGAACGCAAATCTTCTTAATGAAGGATGAATGCAAAATGGATGAAAACAAACACTAAGAATGTAATCGTTGTTTCAAACACTTTGTAACGAAATTCCTCAAAAGGCGACAAGATATATGAGGTCAAACACAAAGAGGACTTCCAAAGCATGAGATCAAAACAAGGCATTCATTCCCTTTTACATCAAGCAATCATGGAAAGAAGACATTTTGGCTGAACAATGAGCAATGTAATCTATGCTCATACAGAGAAAAGATCGGAAGGGAAAGACACACTGATGAAGGATTTAGGGAAAAAATCTCAATTTTCACACACCCTGAAATTGGCACGACTTTTGTAGGTGAAACTAGTGCCAACTGGCGCGACTTGATCACTGATAACTAGTGCCAATGGCCAATTGGCGCGGGTTGCTAACTGAAAACAAGCGCCAACGCCTGAAAATGAAATAAAAAAGAATTTCTCCCAACCAAGACCAGACTCACCACTTGAAGCAAAATCTAAAACTAACCTAGAAGCAAAGTACTGACCAAAAAAACTTCCGAACAAGGGAAAACCCTAGCACCTACAGGAAATGGCGCGACTGTCTGGCTGTAATCCGCGCCAGACAGGGGATGGCGCAAGTGATGAACTGGCAACTTGCGCCAATGGGTGCAACTATCAGGGCAGAAACCGCTCCAATCAAGCAAACCATGAAAGGATGAAAGTTCGGAAAATAAGAGGTCATATCTGATCCTCTGGGGCTGAACAGAGGTTTTACACCAGAAGGAGACAAAAAAAAAGAGAAAATTAAGCAGACACAAGCCAAAACAGCCAAAAGAGACAAGACAAGCTCCAATCAACTCCCTAGCAGAGTTGCCAGTTTGTTGGAGAGGTAAATCCCCTTTGCGGACAAAGGCGATCCCTACTAGCCCAGATCAGGTCTAGCAACAACCGAGTCACGCTAAGACGCAGGTTCCTAGTTACAACAGACCAAGATGCGACAAGAAGCCTACCTTAAGTCCCACGTTGTTGTTGCTTGCAGGAAAGATGGCGCTTCCGTCCTTCGCTTTGGCAGATCACAATTCTCCCGCTAGGCGCATTTGAACACCTGCACGTATATGAAGAAACAACAAACACACAAGCGTAAAACCTAATACATGCAACTATGTACCAGTCAGAGAAGATACCACTCATAACACAAGACATGAACATATGAGGGGAACCATAATCAAAGTCGTTTATCATTAATCACAATGAAAGAAAGATAAAACCTGAGCTCTGACGCTGGATCTTCCTTCGGCGGGTCAATAGTGGAGCACGTCTCGATGAAGCTCGTCAGGATGGGACAAGGCTCTCTCTCTTCGGTTGTCTGATGATAGTCGCCTTACTACTGATTCAGCTCTATTCATGCTAGCTTGCAAGGGGAAAATGACAAGCTTATATAGATGGTGGAAGGGGAGTTGGGATCCCTACAATGGTGGGATTGGCCCTATCCTCAAGGAAGCTTCCATGATAGGTGGAAAACCACTTCCCCTACATGGAGATCCGGAGCCAAACCTCCCAACTCATTTTAGAGACTCGTTTAGGAGTTGGTTGGAATCAAAGTTCCGCCATTTATTTTTAAAAAACAATCCTTATTAAGCCTGGCGCGGGTGATACACTGGGACAGAGCGCCAGTTGGCGCACCCTCTTTGGTGGATTTCCCCCATTGGCGTGAGTGCTGAACTGGCTAGTCGTGCCAAGGCCAAAAGGTCTATTTTTAGGGCTTTTCACAAGAAATTTTCTTCAGGGGAATGATTTTCCTTGTCAAGGGGGATGCCATGAAAGTGGTTTCAGGTCATGTCACTACTCACAGGTCACGGAAAATGCCCTCCAATGTGAGGGACAGGGGATTGCAGGGACAGTGACAAATTACTGTGTAACAAGTGGTATCAGAGCGGTCTGCTTTTTCTCGATCCTTCTTTGCAATGCCCCAACGAGTTTGGGTTAAAAGGATTTAGGGCTCGATCTGGTTGAAACTTTGCAAGATCAGCGTCGCAAACCCCGATGGCCACCCATGGGGCAAAAAGAAAGATGAGGGAGCATGAGATCCTATCAAAATATTTCTCGAGGAGGCCCTCGAGAAACAAAGGAACGCAATGATGGATAAGTTTTCCGGGATCCTTGAATGACTGCCTATCGGTAGAGCATTTTCATCCAACAACCACTCTGGAGGTGTGACTCCCTTTAAGGTAAAAGTAAACTTTGACATTCCCATATTTGAGAGCCAAATAGACGCATATGTTGTAGATAGATGACTAAATCTATTAGAAGGATATTTCTCGGTTCATGACTTTTCCGACCGGGAGAATATTATTTTTTCACTCCTCAAAGCTACCCCCCATGTCAAGGACTAGTGGGAAACATACTGTGATATAAAGGACGAGATAGAACCCTCTCTGTTCTTAATCTTACCCACTTCGAATTCTTTCTGGGACGCTATCAAGGAACAATACTATCCCGTGGGGAGCTATGAGGACACATACATACAATGGACCACACTGTGGCAGCAAAGGGATCAAGATGTACATGAGATGATGAATCTGTTCCATACCCTGCGCACAATGTTGGGTATCAAATATTCAGAGAAATATTTGGTGCTAAAGTATCGCAGTTTTCTGCATAAATACATTCAAGAAGAAATGGAGTTCCTTGAAATCTCCTCGCTTGGTATGACATATCGGTATGCTACCAAGATTGAGTAGAAATTCAAACAGAAGAATAGAGACTTTGGATCTGCGAATCAAAAGCAAGGGAAAGGTACCCCCAAACCGCAGAACAAAGGACAAAGTCGAGGCATGGAGACCCAAGACAACCTTGCAAAGCTACAAGAAAATAAAAACATTGCGAAGCAAAAGAAGGACACGGGAAAGTGGTGTGAGTTCCATAAGAGCTCCACTAGCAACACAAGTGAGTGTCGGGCCAAGTAGTCATCGGTGGACGAGATGAGGGCTTCTGAATCAGATGCATGCTCTGACTCTGAATCAGAACCCGACAAGGGGAATGAAAAAGGGAAGCAGATTATTGATGAGGAGCCCAACGTCGTCGTTGCCACTGTGAAGATCCTGAAGGAGGAACCAGAAGATCCATAGGAGGAGGAGTCTCTCTTCCACTCCTAGATGTGGGTAAAAGGGTTCCTCGCTAAATTTCATTTTCAACAGTGGGAGCCCAAAGAACCTCATTTCAGTAGAGGTCGTAAACCGGTTGGGATTGCCGACCACAACACATTGACAACCATTGTTGTCCAAGTAAATCCCCTCTACGGACAGAAGCGATCCCTCTAGCCCTAGGGTGGGTCTAGCAACTACAGGAACATACTAACATCTACCTTCCTAGATTGTAAATGAAATTCAAAGCAAGGAAGACGACCTACCTCGTTCTGATGCTATGTTGTTGTCTTCTGTTGAAGCTTCTTGATCCATCGCCCTTCTCCATCTCGATACACGCTGCTATCAACATTCGACTACCTGTACAGACAGTCAAGACAACACGACAAGCGTAACACCATGAAAAACATAAAACAATTAAAACCTATCTAACTGATCAAGGAATGCTAGAAATTTCATTATAGATGTAAATAAGAATGGAAGATAAACATCAGATGCATTTTATTATGATAAAGACAAGGGGAGTTTACAACCAAGCCTTGATGTTGAGGCTCTCCTTCGGCAGGTCTGTATCCAAGCACGTTTGCCACACCCTCACACACAAAGGTCCAGAATCTCACTATGTTCCCAATCACACAAAAACAATCACACTCTGCACTATTCTCCCGAAGCTATGATTGCTTCTTCTCTATGCTAACTTTTTCAGCTATCTGTTCAACTAGAACATGTTCAACTAGCACATCAATGGAAGATGGCTATATTTATAGAGGAGAGGAGGAGGTTGGGATCCCTACAATAGTGGAAGGGAGGCCTTATCCCTTGGGAGGTTTCCCCATAAGGTGGAAACAAGAGGCCAAAGGAGGAAGGCCATGGTTATTCAGTCGAACCACTCCCTATGACTCATCCACGAAGTTGTTGTGATCGAAACTTTGCCTCTATTTTTAAAAAAAATTCCATAAACAGATTGGCACGGGTGCTCAACTGGGATAGAGCACCAACTGGCACGGGCTCAGTGTTAATTTTCCTCATTGGCGCGAGGGCATAACGGGCTACCAGCGCCAAGGAAAAAACAAGTTTTTTTAGTGGTCTGCTCAGGAAATGGTCAGCAGAGGGAATGTTGTACTCATGGTAAGGGATGCAATGATGGTATTTGCAAGGCATGACACTTCTAATTAGTCATATAAATGACCCTCCAATGTGTGAGATGGGGATTGCAGGGATAGTGACAAATTATTGTGTAACAGATGCCCCCTAAAGTATGAAGTCCGAACATGAGTGAGGGGTGAAATGCTTTACAAGAACGTGCAAGGAACCAAACGCTGCTATCAGGAGACCTGGAAATCAAGCATAGATACATATACATAACTGAAATCTCTGATGAAAAATACATGAATCCATGGTATAGGTGCAGCTATCCATCAATGAAAGGATCATGTGAATGGATCCTCGGCATGGACGCAGCCATCCGAATAAAGGGATCATATGAAATAGATCTGTTGATTATAACTAGCTTCCTATAAAATTTTCACAGGAAAACTAGCTTATACACCCTTAGAAAAATCATTTTTATGGTTATCGTTGCCTTTCCGCCCCCTAATTTCATTATAAAAGCCACAGATCGTAGATTCGGAAATCTAACAGTCCTAGCCCCTTCTGCTAAGCCTCTGCTCTATTCCTCCACGAGACCGAAAGTTCGAACCAAGCGCTAACTCTATATGCTCTTATCAATGGGATATCGGGAGCATTTCGAGTCGTAGATCTGTACAATATCGCACGATGTTTATTTGTCTCTGTCGCGCCCGTAGACCTCCCGACTACCGTCTGATTAGACCACGAAATCAACAGTTCACGACGCACCTGTCCTGGTGGTCCCCACGTCCGCTCCCATTGCAAAAACCGGTGGTTTATATCGCACCACCTTTTGGCGGAAGGTGGTAATTCTCCTTGGGCCAGCGATTCCATACAACACTCACCATGTGTCCTTGCGTACGACCCCGAAACCGCTCTCCATCGCGCATTACTGTTCGGTCAAAGTCATGCAGCGATATTCATCTCAGGCGTCCGATCTGAGGGCCTTCATCCAACGATTGTCGTGCTCCGAAGCTGCACGAGGTTTAACCATAGAAAAATCTCGCCCCTGGCCCACTGTCCATCGCCCTTGACGCTCTTTCAACCATCGATCTCCTCCTGAGATCGGACGGCCAAGATTTCATCATCCCCGCTGTTGACCCAGGCTTCCTCCACGTCATCACCCCACGTGTTTATCGCATTTCTTCCTCCGTCATTTATACATTTCATTCATATGTTTATTTTAATGTTCTGCATTATAAACTCTGGCAAGCCCTTCCGCCATTATTTCACTGCATTTTCTTCATCATCACCCTGCATGCTTCCGCTGCTTCATCACGTCACTCTGTAACATAGTCCCTACCATTGCATTTCCGTCCCCCATGCATTTGTTTCCTTCACAGCTTTGTGTGTTTTGCAGGTTGACAATGACGGAGAATTATCATAATTTGCAGCATCCATGATAAGAGCCGAGCACACGTCAAAGGACCATTTTTCAGAGCAAAATTATGAAGAAAGTCCTTGGAAGCCAAATCGACAAGACTCCAATTTAAGAGGCAGGGTTCAAATTTGTCAAACCCTGTAGGGACATTCAAGGCGTCGATTTCACAGATGAAGATATCAATGGGGCAGATAAAGAATATCAGTGATCAGCAGAGAATTAAAGGCAGGTAGCTGAAGATTTTGGGGGCCTTGTCCTAGCCTTTGGAAGTAGAGTACCAAATTGAAGATCTTGCAGATCACTCCAAATATCTATACACAGAAAACAATGTCCTCAAGGCTTTATTTCAACAGATTTTTCTTTCTAGGAAAGGACGGATATTTGTGTGATTTTACTTCTTTGCCGTGTCCCTAGAGAGATTTATACCCAATGCATTTATTTCAGTTAGCAAGCCACAGAATACAAACATCACATCATAGTGATTCAGCAGTATGTGCTCGAATGTTTCTGCGATTTTGTTTTAATTATGCAAATTAAGTGTTCATCACCTACCTCTCTCACTATGTTTTGGTTTCTCCTATAAAAACCAGGAAGAAACACATTGTAAGGGTTCCATATTTTATCAGAAAAATTATGCAGTGAAAGGCTTTTTGCATACATTTTGTAAAATTATTGTATGAAAGCTCAGAGCCCATAGGGTCTCAGTGAGGAGGAGTTCTATCTGTCAAAGAGGATTCTGGTCTTTAGTATTTCACAGTCTGTAACTTTCTGTATTTATGTTATATTAATAGAACACTTCATTTCACCCATCTTTCTTGTATCATGTTTTGGAATGCGAGTGGCTCACTGATCTTTAGTATGGATTCATCCTAGTTGATGCCCATGCTAGGATCAGTCAAGCGCTTTAAATATGTCTCATGCATGATATTATGTTCCATTACTCATCTAAACCGTGTTTCTGCTATATTAGTTGCTTTGGGAGGGTGCTTTTAAAATGCTATTATCATGTATGGATTCTTAGATTGGTAAGCCCATGCATGGTGGTATTGTATATCTAGGTATCAGCTCAATGTTAACTAATATCTTCTCAATATTTCTTTCACTACATACACCTTCTAATCATTTATGTCTATGAAGTATTTCTGAATCGGCCCGCTTTGCAGCAAACTATCTCTGAATTGTCTGTGGTTCTTGTATTAGAGTTCTACATCTTGCTTCTGCAGTATCCCTTTCCTGTGTCAGTTCTTGAGAGTTTGGTCCCATTCTATTTTATTTCCCTGTTTACAGAAGATAGCATGTGAACTGAAGCTGACAACTTCACACATTATATTATATGCTCCTTGCTATGTTATGATGTCCTAGGCATTGGTCTATCACAACTCTAGGTTGTCTCTAGGAGCTACAACATCTTTCTGGCACCGTTGCCGGGGACGAATTTGAGAAAATTATAATCCCTAGGGCTCGAAAAAATCATATTCACTCTCTAAGTAGGCGAGCACAGAGAGTTGAGAGTTGTAAATCCCTCACCTTGGCAACTCCACATCTGTTATTTGATAAATCTATTTGCAGTCCTGGCTCCTCGTAAGCCACACCTGAGGTCAGATACGTCTAAGCCAAAGACACCTTTAGTGTCTGACCCTGACCAGATTATACATAGAAGAAATTGGAGGGAAAGGAAATCAGCCCGTTCCAAAATTCCTGAAGTGTCTATAGAATATTTTCCTTCCTCCCCCTCTCAAGATTCTCAACTTCAAATTCCCGACTCCACTGTGGGAGATACTGATTATTATTACTCGGATAGTCCACCATGAGAAGGTATCAAAAATAAAAACAACCTTCATCCTACTCCTGAGGTTGAAGAGGTCAAGGAAGTAACCGAAGTATCTACTGTCAATAGACCTTCGTTCCCCTCAACCCCTCAACCTGCAATTGATTATATTCCTATTATTATTCATACTCCGCTTCCACCTCCTCCTCCTCCTCTTACGCATCAAACTATCGCACTACCTCCACCTCCTCCAATGGCCAATTTTCCGGCTTTCTTGATGAATAAATATGCTCCCCTGGCATTACCCCAAGTGCTGAATGATATGCCCAATGATTATCTAAAGATCTTGCCCAGATTCAATTGGGAAATTGAGATTGATGCTCAAAAACATCTTGAGACTTTCTTCTCCTTTGCAGATAACTTCAATGTTGAACATTTAGATGTGGTCTTAAGACTGTTTGTGCAATCTCTTGATGGTGAAGCTCGAAAATGGTTCAAGACATTGGCTGGCCGTTCTATTACCACTTGGGACAATATGGAAGACACTTTTCTCAGGAAATGGGGAGAGAAGAAAGATCATGGAAATTGTCTCATTGAGTTCAATACAATAAAGAAAAGACACAATGAAGGAGTGTCAGAATTTATCAAGAGATTTAATAAATTATATCTGAGTCTCCCTGCTGATATGAAACCCCATCAAACTGTTGCTAAAGTTGTTTTTGTAGCAGCCTTTGATTCAGAATTTGGTTTCTCTCTCAGTGAAAGAAAGCCTGCTACTCTGGATGATGCTCAGGCAGATGCACTAGAGTTGGAAGCAAAATTTGCCTCCACTGGCAAATCAAAAGGAAGATCTGAGCAAGATACCAGAAGAAGGGGCAAAGAAGAGGTATCTGCCTCTAACCAAGACAAAGACTCAGCCAATGACAAAATGGAAGAAATGAGCAAGCTGATTAAGAAAATGGTCAAGCTTGAATTGGAAGCCAAGAACTCAGCCTTCAAAAATTTCCAGAATGCTCCAAACAGAGGTTACAATCCTCAGTATAGGAAACCACCCCTGCAAATATTGCCAAGGGAATCAAAAGAACAACAAGATCAAGTTCCACATCCATTGTACTTGGAAGGTCCACTAGATGACTCCATTGAAGAAGCTGCCTATGGACTGGAGGATGCAAATCTTTCCTTTTCAAATAGTGATGGAGAAGAATGCCCTTTGCAAGTAAATGATGCAGCTGGATGCTCATTGCAAGAAGAAGAAAAGACCAGAGACACAGAAGAAGCAGAATTTGATCATTATTGTAAACAGTTTAATGATTTCATGCAAGCACATTTCAATAGAAGATATGATCTCAGATCTTCTAGGAAGAGGACTCGTACCCAAGAGCAAGGAGAAGAGCTACCCCAAAAGGAAGCACCTGCTCAGAAGGAGACTACAATGTAGAAAGCCACAAAAAAAGGTAAGGGACCTCTGAACAAACCTTTGCAATCTAATGATCAAATTCCCTCTTCTTCAAAGGTAGTCATTCCTCCTAATAGCGAGTCTGTGTCAAAAGAAGTCAAGCCCCCAGTTGAAAACAAAGAGTCAAAAGAGGTTGTGATAGAAAAGTCCCCCCCCCGCTTTTAGTCTGCAAAAGGAACTTGAAAAGGTCAAAATCCTAGTCCCCTTGACTGAACTATTGAAGCAGCTAGCATATCAATCTCAAGTCACCTCCTTCATGCTCCCTCCAGAAGCACCAATTATCCCAGATAGTCTCAACCTTCAAGAAGAAATACCCATGGTAGTTTTTGGACCTCATGTTGAGGGGATAGATCCTTCTACTCCTCCCTTTTATGTGTCTCTAGTGATCCATGACCTGCTATTACATAATTGTATGCTAGATTCTGGGGCTTCCCATAATCTTATGCCTCTGTCAGTCATGGAACAACTAGGTTTACAAATCACACGTCCATATAAAGACCTTTATTCATTTGACTCCAAAAGAGTTAAATGCTTGGGGATGATCAAAGATTTGGTGGTCAATTTGGCCCAAATCCCAGCAAAATGTGTGGTAATGGACATAGTGGTGGCTAACATTCCAGCTCGCTTTGGTATGTTGCTATCAAGGTCCTGGGGAACAAAAATTGGCGGATCAATTAAAATGGATTTAACATATGCCACTATCCCAGTTTTTGGTGGCCAAGAGAGGAGACTATACAGGGAGACTAGATTTTTCAAGATGGTGACTAAGGCTGAAAATTCTGTAAATTCACTAGTATACAGTAAAGAAGGAGACTTTTCATGTTTGATGCTGGAAGAAGATCAAGATTATGCTCATGAACCATCCTTTTTCTAGATCAAGACTGAGCAGCCTTGAGAGGGTCATGAAGCAGGAATATGAACACTACATTTTGATGGAGCAAATTCAAGAAAAGGAAATGGAGCTGGAGTGCTATTGATTTATCCTACAGGAAGGTGGGTTCCATTGTCCTTCAAACTAGAATACGAAGCCACCAACAATGTGGCTAAATATGAAGCACTCTTGTTAGGATTGCAAACAACCAGGAATATGAATATACAAAGTTTAAAAGTTCTGGGAGATTCAGAGCTGGTGGTTAGACAAGTCAAGAATCAGTGTCAGACCAAACATCCTAGGCTAAGGGCTTATAGGAATGAAGTTTGGGACATGGTAGAAAACTTCTATTTGGCATTCAATATACAGTTCATGCCCCGAGAACATAATATGATGGCTAATTCCCTTGCTGTAGCTACAAGTACATTCCGACCACCTCAGAACCCTCTTTTAAGATATGAAGTAGAGGTGCGTTATCGGCCTTCAATCCCAGATAACATCAAGCACTGGCAGGTATTTGAGGATGAAGAAAAGATGAAGAGATTCCTGGAAACATTGGGAGAATTCTCCAATATGGAGATTGACGCTGAAGAAGAGGTTGAGTCTGAAAACACTTCAAAAAGAAATTGGGAGGAAAAAATGGCAGGAAATAAAGTGTTGCAGTTAAAGGGAAACATTATACCTAGAGGGCTAGTACCTCTAGAAATATTATTTGATAAGAATGATGTCCCACTGCAGCCAAGAAAAATGGTAGAAGAGAATCGGGTGGAAGACCTGAATTTGGGTACTGAGGCTGACCCCAAAATTGTCAAACTGTCCAGGAAAATCCCTGAAGAATATAAAAAGATATATCAGAAATTATTTCAGTCTTACAGAGATGTGTTTGCATGGTCCTATCAGGACTTGAAAACTTTTGATATCAGTATTATGCAGCACAAAATTCCATTGAAGGCAGATGCAAAGCCCCATAAGCAGAAGCTCAGACAAATAAATCCCTTGATATTGCCTTCTATTGAGAAGCAAATTAAGAAGTTGTTAAAGGCCAAAATAATTGTACCTTTGAGGTACTCTGAATGGGTGGCAAACCTTGTCCCTGTACGCAAGAAGAATGGAGAAATAAGGCTGTGTGTGGATTTTAGAAATTTAAACAGAGCATCCCTGAAGGATAATTATCCACTGCCTAAAATGGATTACATCCTGCAGAAGGTGGTTGGAGCTTCTAGGATGTCAATGATGGATGGATTCTGTGGTTATAAACAGGTGGCTGTACTTCCAGAGGATCAAAAGAAAACTGATTTCATCACACCATGGGGTACATTTATGTATGCTAGGATGCCTTTTGGATTGATTAATGCAGGGGCCACTTTTCAGAGAGCAATGGATATTGCTTTTGTTGGGGAGCAAGATAAATTCTTGGTAGTCTACCTCAATGATATAACTGTATTTTCCAAAAATGATGCTGAGCATATTGAACATCTCTGGAGAACTTTTGAGAAATGCAGAAGGTATGGTCTCTCCCTTAATCCTCAAAAGTCTTTATTTGCATTAGAAGAGGGAAAAAATTTGGGCCATATCGTGACTAAGGATGTGGTGAAGATAGATCCTAAGAGGGTAGAGGTTATAAATAGTATTTCTTTTCCCAGAAATAAGAAAGAGATACAAGTATTTCTAGGGCACATTAATTTCTTGAGAAGGTTTATCCCTAACTATGCCGAGATAATTAGGCATATAATAGATATGCTAAAGAGGGATAATGAGGTAAAGTGGTCACAATAATCATGGGAGGTGTTTACCAGGATAAAGAATGCTTTTGCAGAAGCCCCTGTGCTGGCTGGACCAGATTATGATAAACCTTTCATGATTTTTTCTTTTGCATCACCTCATACAATAGCGGGAGTTTTACTGCAGAAAAATGAGGAGGGGTATGAGCAGCCTATTGCCTTTTTCAGTCAGGTGCTCTATGATGTAGAATTAAAATACAACATATTGGAAAAGAAAGCATATGCCCTGGTGAAATCCCTAAAAGCATTCCGTGTATATATCTTACAGTCCCACATCACTGCATTTGTGCCTACAACTGCTGTAAAAGATATTCTTATTCAGGGGGACAGTGAAGGAAAAAGGGGCAAGTGGATCGCTAAAATACAGGAATATGACTTATACATTCACCCTACTAAGCTAATCAAAGGACAGGGGCTGGCCAAAATGTTATCTGAATCAAACTGTCAAGCCCTGGGCATAAATTTGTCCATCATAGCAGGTGAGGAATCTGAAGAAAAAGAAGAATGACAGGGAATTGGAGTATCCACTCCAGAAACACATATGAAGTACCTCACCAGTCAGTGGTACAAAGAGATAGTAGAATATCTCCTCACACTCAGCTGCCCTCCGAGATGTGATAAAACTAAATATAGAGAGCTGAGATTAAAATCACAGAAGTATATAGTTGCCAATGGCCGGTTATATTGGCAAGATCCCTCAGGCACCTTACTCCTGTGTCTCACAGAGAATGAAGTCGAGAGTATTATAGCAGAATTCCATGAAGGGATCTGTGGAAGCCATTGCAGCTGGAGGGCCACAGCTCATAAAATTCTGAAAGTTGGCTTCTATTGGCAAAAGCTTTTTGGAGATGTTTTTGCCAGGGTAAGAGCATGTGATAAATGTCAGAAATTTGATGAGAGACATAAATCGACACCATTTCCCCTGATTCCAGTGCATGTGGATGAACCATTCAAACAATGGGGTATTGATTTTATAGGTGAAATACATCCCCCATCAAGTGGTCAACATAAGTGGATTTTAACGGCCACTGATTATTTCACTAAATGGGTGGAAGCCATACCTGCAAGGAATGCTACAGATATTGTGATCATAAAGTTCATGGAGGAAAACAACATATCCAGGTTTGGCTGTCCTACTAGGATAGTGACTGATAATGCATAGGCCTTCAAGTCTGCAAAATTTGTGAATTTCTGCCAGCAATACAATATCATACTGAGTCACTCCACAGCTTACTATCCACAAGGGAATGGCTTATTAGAGTCTTCAAATAAAACTCTGGTAAGGGCCTTGAAGAAGACTATCAATGAAAATCAGAAGAACAGGGATTCCCAATTGAAATTTGCTCTATGGGCTAATAGAATCACCAGCAAAAGAGCAACTGGGAAATCTCCCTATGAATTGGTATATGGAGGAGCAACAATTTTTCCTGTACAACTGGCTTTACCAGTGGCCCGCTTCATGCAAGAAAGCTAGGAGGAACTTGATGATATGATAAGAAGAATCAATCAATTAGTGGAATTAGAAGAAACATGGGTCCAGGTGAATCAGAGGTTAATAGAATATCAAGAGAAAATGAAACACATTTTTGATCAGCATGCAAAAGACAGGAAGCTGCAGATTGGTGATTTGGTGCTCAGATGGGATGTTCGGAGAGCTGAGAAGGGAAAGCATGGTAAATTCGACCCCCTCTGGTTTGGCCCTTTCAAAATTTTGGAACAGGGGGGCAATAATACTTTCAGGTTGGAGAATTTACAGGGAGACTTGCTGGACGCCCCTGTAAACAGTCAATTCCTTAAGCCCTACTTTAAATTCTGATTTAGGCAAAGACAGCCTGATGTATTATATTGTATGATCGTTTCCTTCTTTGTTTTTTTATGAATAATGTTTGTGTTGTGATGAATTATAAAGTAAAAAATGGAGGTGCTGGAGAGCAGAGTCTGCATACTGGATGATCAGAGGGTCTGCGAGTTCTCGACACGTCCAGGGATGAACATGTCGTCCCCAGGTGGAGCCAATGTTGATCATAACCAGCTTCCTATAAAATTTTCATAGCAAAACTGGCTTATACACCCTTAGAAAAATTATTTTATGATTATCATTGCCATTCCACCCCCTAATTTCATTATAAAAGCCACATATCATAGATTCGGAAATCTAACAGGCCTAGCCCCTTCTGCTAAGCCTCTGCTCTATTCCTCCACTAGACCGAAAGCCCGAACCAAGCGCTAACTCTATATGCGCTTATCAATGGGATATCGGGAGAATTTCGAGTCGTAGATCTGTAGAAGATCGGACAGCGTTTATTTGTCTCCGTCGCGCCCGCAGACCTCCCGACTACCGTCCGATTAGACCACGAAATCAACGGTTCACGACGCACCTGTCCTGGTGGTCCCCATGTCCGCTCCCATTGCAAAAAATGGTGGTTTTTATCACACCGCCTTTTGGCAGAAGGTGGTAATTCTCCTTGGGCCAGAGATTCCATACAGTGCTCACCACGTGTCCCTGCGTACGGCCCCGAAACCGCTCTCCATCGCGCATTATTGTTCGGTCAAAGTCATG
Source organism: Pinus albicaulis (assembly GCA_034641835.2). Lineage (NCBI taxonomy): Eukaryota > Viridiplantae > Streptophyta > Pinopsida > Pinales > Pinaceae > Pinus > Pinus albicaulis. The sequence continues at coordinate 81,861,271 of CM076570.1, forward strand.
CAGCGATTTTCATCTCAACCATCTGATCTGAGGGCCTTCATCCAACGATCGTCGTGCTCCGAAGCTGCATGAGGTTTAACCATAGGAAAATCTCGCCCCTGGCCCACTGTCCATCGCCCCTGACGCTCTTTCAACCGTCGATCTCCTCCTGAGATCGGACGGCCAATATTTCATCGTCCCCGCTGTTGACCCGGTCTTCCTCCACGTCATCACCCCACATGTTTATTGCATTTCTTCCTCCATCATTTATACTTTTCATTCATATGTTTATTTTAATGTTTCGCATTATAAACTCTGGCCAGCCCTTCTGCCATTATTTCACTGCATTTTCTTCGTCATCACCATGCATGCTTCCGTCGCTTCATCACGTCGCTCTGTTACATAGTCCCTTCCATTGCATTGCCATCCCCCATGCATTTGTTTCCTTCACAGCTTTGTGTGTTTTGCAGGTTGAAAACGACGAAGAATTATCATAATTTGCAGCATCCATGACAAGAGCTGAGCACACGTCAAAGGACCATTTTTCAGAGCAAAATTATGAAGAAAGTCCTCGGAAGCCAAATCGACAAGACTCCAATTTAAGAGGTAGGGTTCAAATTTGTCAAACCTTGCGGGGACATTCAAGGCGCCGATTTCACAGATGAAGATATCAATGGGGCAGATAAAGAATATCAGTGATCAGCAGAGAATTAAAGGCAGGTAGTTGAAGATTTGGGGGGCCTTGTCCTAGCCTTTGGAAGCAGAGTACCAAATTGAAGATCTTGCAGATCACTCCAAATATCTATACACAGAAAACAATGTCCTCGAGGCTTTATTTCAACAGATTTTTCTTTCCAGGAAAGGATGGATATTTGTGTGATTTTACTGCTTTGCCGCGTCCCTAGAGAGATTTCTACCTAGTGCATTTATTTCAGTTACTAGGCCACAAAATACAAACAGCACAGCATAGTCATTCAGCAGTATGGGCTCGAATGTTTCTGCCATTTTGTTTTAATTATGCAAATTAAATGTTCATCACCTACCTCTCTCACTATGTTTTGGTTTCTCCTATAAAAACCAGGAAGAAACACATTGTAAGGGTTCTAGATTTTATCAGAAAAATTATGTAGTGAAAGGCTTTTTGCATACATTTTGTAAAATTATTGTATGAAAGCTCAGAGCCCATAGGGTCTCAGTGAGGAGGAGTTCTATCTATCAAAGAGGATTCTGGTCTTTAGTATTTCACAATCTGTAACTTTCTATATTTTTGTTATATTAATAGAACACTTCATTTCACCCATCTTTCTTGTATCATGTTTTGGAATGCGAGTGGATCACTGATCTTTAGTATGGATTCATCCTAGTTGATGCCCATGCTAGGATCAGTCAAGCGCTTTAAATATGGCTCATGCATGATATTCTGTTCCATTACTCATCTAAACCGTGTTTCTGCTATATTAGTTGCTTTGGGAGGGTGCTTTTAAAATGCTATTATCATGTATGGATTCTTAGATTGGTAAGCCCATACATGGTGGTATTGTATATCTGGGTATTAGCTCAATGTTAACTAATATCTTCTCAATATTTCTTTCACTACATACACCTTCTAATAATTTATGTCTGTGAAGTATTTCTGAATCGGCCCGCTTTGCAGCAAACTGTCTCTGAATTTTTTGTGGTTCTTGTATTAGAGTTCTGCATCTTGCTTCTGCAGTATCCCTTTCCTGTGTCAGTTCTTGAGAGTTTGGTCCCATTCTATTTTATTTCCCTGTTTACAGGAGATAGCATGTGAGTTGAAGCTGACAAATTCACACATTATATTATATGCTCCTTGATATGCTAAGATGTCCTAGGCACTGGTCTATCACAACTCTAGGCTGTCTCTAGGAGCTACAACAAGATCCACGGTATGTGCGCAACCATCCATATAGAGAGGATCAAAACAAGAGAACCCACGGTATGGTTGTAGCCATCCATCTAACGAATCATGTATATAATCATGAATGTCTCATCACTCCTCGAAACCTGGACTTTTGTGATCAAAGCCCAGGGTCTTGCGCTCCAACACCACTCGATCAAAGTACAAATTCCAAAATGTGAATAGACGTGTTGTAGTCGAACATTCTATAAAATCACTTGATTACCGGTCAATGATGTGAATCGTTAACAAGTGTGAGAGAAACCACCCATAATGTCAATAAATCTCAAGGTACTACTAGTACAATCCACGGAATGTGAACATTGATCTGAAGTCAAGTACCCGTGAAATCACCTTGATCGAAGGCCAATGATGTGAACCTGTCGTCGAATGTGAAGAACTTGCCATTAGGGCATGCAAGCTCTAAGGTACTAGAAAGGAGTCTCTAGATCAACTTCCTGGATAATGAGCTGAAGTCGATAGGAAGTGATCCGTCGAAGGAGGGTCATAATGAATCCCACATCATCGACATGAAACAGAGAAGGTCATACGAGTGTGAATCAAGACTGAAACAGAGGATCAGGGAATGTACAAATTGCAGAAGGATTTTCTCTTGAACATATCGACGACACGACTCTGGAATTTGGCAAAATTTGACTGAAATAGGATCAGAGGTCATGTTGACAAAATTGGTAATCGAATGAGAGGCAAACGGATTTCCCAAACCCATGGAGGAAAAGTGACAGAATGAAAATATCTGAACCCGACACGAACTACAGACAAGTGTCATGTTCAAGAGTGACATACTGCCGACACAACTGACGTATAACTTCCCTTTTCCCCCACCATTTCTGGCGAGTACCTCTTTATTTTTACACAAGCTTGAAGAGAATACCATATGCTTGTCATATAAGTTTGTCCTTCAAACAAATCCAACCTAGTACATTTTACAAGCCCTAAGAAGGAGAAACTCGAGTAGCGTCATTACGACAGAGTCCGATGTCATAGTTTTTTAACAAACCTAACAAAGGACGAACTCAGCATCTTTTCATATTTAGAGATTTTGAAAAGAAGGCAGAAAAGAAAAATCCGGTAGTCCCTTTTCGTAGGTAGTCTCACAGATCCGAAAAGGTAGAAAACTATGTCTGAGAGAACCTCTTAGTCACGATAGGCTAAGGTATTCCTTTTTCGTAAATAATCTATCCCAGCCCGAAAAAGGGGTAAACATATATTGGGTAGATATCGCTTCGCATCCATTTAACGAGTTCAAAACGACAAGCGTCTCGACAATCTTTTCAATTTTAGAGAGTCAGAAAAGAGCTGAAAGGTGACTCCTCCTGGAGGAACGAGTGGTATAAGGGGCAGCAACTAGTTCCAGTGATGGTGGAGCTACTCAGAACAAGATAAAGGTAAAGAGGCTAGCTAACAAGACCACTCATCACAGCGGTTCCTCAGGAATGGGTAAAACAACCAAGTGAAGGCATATGATCGGCCAAGCAGATAGTGACGGTGGAATGAAAAAGAAAAAAAAAACAAGGCTCATCTGGAAAAACAGGCTAATAAAATGGCAATCACGAGAGGTAAAATGGGAATGGTTTCATTTTTACACAAGCTTGAAATGAGAAAACTCTGCTTGAATTTGGTTTCATTTTTACACAAGCTTGAAACAAAGATAAACTATGCTTGAAACCGGTTTCATTTTTACACAAGCTTGAAACAGAAACAAACTATGCTTGAAAAAATTTTCATGCCCCCAGCATGATGACTCAATTCGAGGTACATGCCCCCCAAGCTTCAATCCATATGAAAGGCAGATGGAGTGAAGGTTCAAGTATCAAGAGAACGACTCAACTGGGATTTTATGAGATCTTATCGAAGACTCAAATTGAACGGGAACATGTTTCATTGTTTTAACGAGGTTGACACATTAAAAGAACTATCCTCAGATGACCTTGTTTCACTTTTTAACGAGCTTGACACAAGAAAACGAACTATGCTCTGGGCACCTTGTTTCATTTTTTAACGAGCTTGACAAAAGAAAACGAACTCTGCTTCAAACACCTTGTTTCATTTTTTAACGAGCTTGACACAAGAAAACAAACTCTGCTCCGAAGACAACTCATCATGATGAATAAGAAGTCATGGCTTCCAAGAGGTTCTCATCGGATGGGAGAAAAACATCTCGGAAATCAGGACCCAATGCCCCCCGCACCTTATGCACAACAACACTATCACTGAATACGGGCACAGGATAGGTAACCACATAATTGACATGCGGCGGGGATGACACAACCAACAGATAAAGATCCGACAGGGATGATAGTGGACTAGCTGCCATATTAGGACCAAAGAATGCAAGCTTATTGATGGTCACGATCCGACCTTGGTTGCGGAAAACACATCACACAAAAGAGGGAGGAGACAAGCGCTCCCATGGCATAAGTATAATCATGTCCCAAGAGTAATTTAAAGTACAAGGGGCCAGGAACAACCATCATGTACATATGGACAGTTTTCCCTCCCAAAGTAACAGGTAACTTCGGAAGGATCCCTAACGGTTGACTAGTTCCTCTGTTAAATGCCAACAGATTCTGCGTAACAGGAACAAGCGGCGGCGAACTGAAATCTTGCCAATTAGTTGAGGATAAAATACTAACGAACACGCCTTGATCTATAATGGTGCTGGGTACGACTAGATGGGAGGCCTGTACCATGATCTCAAAGGGCACATAAGAAGGAAGGCGATAACTTGTGAATCGACCCCAATCGAAGGAAGCAACCAAACTACTTGGAGGGGCTACCATTGAACCAAGATGGTATTCCCCTGGTGTTACGGAAGAAGAAGGAGCATCCTCCATGACCTCCATCATGGAGGCGAGAGGGGTATCCTCCCTGACCTCCATCACGAGAGGCGAGGGAGGAGCTTCTTGAGGCATAGGAACAGGAGAATATTTCTCCAAGTCCGAGGAATCTGAAGAAACAAGAAGAACCTGAGGGATATGAGATCCACTCTCAATGGAAAAGACCTGGTGCACCACAGATGGGGCCATCTCAACCGATCCCACGACCAATGGTTGGTCAGGGATGGATTCATGATGGTGAATTTCCAGGGGAGCGGGATCAAGCAAGGATGACTCTTGACTGATCGTTGAATCAGTTGGTGAAGGACTCAAAGAAATTTTTTGGTAACTAGCCAGAAGGCATGGTGTAGAAATAGTCGAGTTGTCCAAAAGTCTCTTGGCTTCATCCATATATGGACAAAGGTGAATGGCATGGTGCTCTTCACACAACTTACAGGGATTAGCAAGCTGACCCTGCTTCTTAGGAGCTTTACCAGCACTAGCTGAAGACGTGCCCCCAACCTGATTCTCGGAAGCCAAAGGCAATGGCGGATGACCATTGGACCATACTTCGAGCACCTTGGGAATGCTAGGGAAATCTCAAAGAAGATGGTTTCCCTAGCACAACATGCAAGGGAACTTAACTTTCCATGGAGGGTTGGAAGGTTCATCGAGAGCAGGCATTTTAGAAGCAACAACTGCAGAATTAGCCTCTCTCTTATTTGACTTCTTCTTCTTCTTCTTCTTATCCACCTGGTTACTAGAATCCAAACTTTCACCAGGAAAAGTAGGAGAAGAGGATGAAGAAACAAGCGAAGAAGGGGAGAGGTCCACTTTAGAATCAACATGATGTTGTTCAGGTGGAGGAGATGGTTGTACAGTGGGTGGAACACTCAAGGCCACAGAGGTCAAGAATAACCAAACAGGCAACCCAAAAGTTAACCCAGGAAGGGACAATGTTGCCATATAAGGAGCACCAACATTCCCAAAAGAAGGAAAAGGACCGGGACTCCCTTCGGAGGGGATTCCTTGGTTGGTAAACTCCGGAAAGGTCTCCATTAGAAACAACATTAAAACAAAATGCTAAGGAAACTAACTTTAACCAGGAATCTTTCGTGGACAGTTAATTTTAAGACACTGAAACCAAAATCTACCGTTTCATCTTTTAAGAGTCGAGAAATAGGCAAAAGTTGACTCTATCACTTTCAAGTTGAAACAAGCATGAAAGGAAGGGTGCTCGATGATATTTTCAAATTTATGGAGTCAGTAAAGATTGAAAATGACTGCTCAGGTAGTCTAGGCAAAAGGGTGTACTAGGTTCCCGTGAACTACCATATACACCTTGGTAATCAAATGAAAGAAGAATTGACCAAGGACTTGACGTACGTGCAGGTAGTCTCTCCGAATGCTGTGTTTGGTGTATCACGGTTACAAGGCAACAAACTCAGCTTCCTATGGATAAAAGGATTGCAACCTAGAGGGGTCTCCCTTTATATACCTGACGGTACGGGGAGCACAAGTTCGTACTAGCGCTGTCTAAAGCTAGATGGCGAACGAAAGCTACTAGGTTTAACGACGTTGGAACACGTCACTAGCCTAGACCTCTAAATGTTCTGTTAGGTTTCAATGTTTCCTTCGGTTAATTGAGTAAATTTCAAAGGTTGATCTTGAATTAGGTTTCAATTTCAAGGCCCTACTACATGTCATCTGAAAATCTCCTATATGCAGCTATATGAGAAAAGAAATATTTCAATTCGATGAATGCTATCTAGTTAAGGGAAGAGCTTCAAACAGTGATGTGACAAACAACAACACTGAAAACGAAACTTTTCCAAACTAGATGACTTTCACTATCCAAAAGTAATCTAAAACATTCAACGATGCGAATTATGCAATGTGATCTATGCAAAAGCCTCTTTTTTGAAAACTATGCAATTGTAATCTATGCACAATTTCCCTTTTTTGAAAGAATAAGAATGCACTCAATGCATTTTTTGATGAAATGAGAATCTACTTAATGCATGCTTTTAATGAAAGAGAATGTACTCGATGAGATTTTTAGCTTTCAATCATTAAACAATGTGATCTTAGTTCAATGATAAATCTCAAAAATACTTTTCAATGGAATGTGATCTAATGCATTTTAACGAAAAGAAAACTTTGAGACGAAAACTAAATGAATGCAAATCTTCTTAATGAAGGATGAATGCAAAAGGGATGCAAACAAACACTAAGAATGCAATCGTTGTTTCAAACACTTTGTAACAAAATTCCTCAAAAGGCTACAAGACATATGAGATCAAGTACAAAAAGGACTTCCAAAGCATGAGTTCAAAACAAGGCATTCATTCCCTTTTACATCAAGCAATCAAGAAAGAAGACTTTTCAGTTGAACAAAGAGTAGTTTAATCAATGCTCATAAGTGAAAAAGTAGAGGAGAGAACGAGTAAATCATACAGAGAAAAATGCCGGAAGGGAAAGACACACTGGTGAAGGATTTAGGGAAAAAAACCTCAATTTTTCATACACCTTGAAATTGGCATGACTTTTGTGGGTGAAACTAGCGCCAACGGGCGCGACTTGCTCACTGAAGATGAAATTTAGAGCAAGGAAGATGACCTACCTCGTTCTGATGCTATGTTGTCGTCTTCCGTCGAAGCTTCTTGATTCTTCGCTCTTCTCCAACTCGATACACGCTACTATCAACATTCGATTACCTGTACAGACAGTCAAGACAACACGGCAAGCATAACACCACCTAACATAAAAAAATTACAACCTATCTAACTGATCAAGGAATGCTAGAAATCTCATTATAGATGTAAACAAGAATGGAAGATAAACATCATATGCATTTTATTATGATAAAGACAAGGGGAGTTTACAACCAAGCCTTGATGTTGAGGTTCTCCTTTGGCAGGTATGTATCCAAGCACGTTTGCCACACCCTCACACACAAAGGTCCAAGATCCCACTATGTTCTCAACACACACAAACAATCACACTATGCACTATTCTCCCGAAGCTATGATTGCTTCTTCTCTATGCTAACTTTTTCAACTATCTGTTCAACTATTCAGCCATTCAGCTAGCACATCAATGGAAGATGGCTATATTTATAGAGGAGAGGAGGAGGTTGGGATCCCTACAATAGTGGAAGGGAGGCATTATCCCTTGGGAGGTTTCCCCATAAGGTGGAAACAAGAGGCCAAAGGAGGAAGGTCGTGGTTATTCAGTCAAACCACTCCCTATGACTCATCCACGAAGTTGTTGTGATCGAAACTTCGCCTCTATTTTTTTTTTAAATTCCATAAACAAATTGCCGCAGGTGCTTAACTGGGATAGAGCGCCAACTAGCGTGGGCTCAGTGTTAATTTTCCTCATTGGCACAAGGGCATAATGGGCTACCAGCGCCAAGGAAAAAATAGGTGTTTTTAGTGGTCTGCTCAGGAAATGGTCAACAGAGGGAATGTTGTGCTCATGGCAAGGGATGAAATGATGGTATTTGCAAGGCATGACACTTCTAATTAGTCACAGAAATGACCCTCCAATGTGCGAGATGGGGATTGCAGGGATAGTGACAAATTACTGTGTAACACCATACACCATCGAGTGGCTTCACCAAGGACGGGATCTCCGCGTCAGCCAGCAGTGCCACCTTCCCTACAGCATCAGGCCCTTCACGGATAAGGTATTATGTGACATTGCTCCTCTTGATGTTTGTGATGTATTATTAGGCCAACCATACTTATCGAAGTGACATGTTGTGTATGAGTCCTGGCCTCACGCTGTTATTGTTACTTTGGGCAATAAGTTGTACAGGATACCAGAGGTACCATCGCCTACCGCTATCTCTTTGGTTACTGCAAAACAATGTAGTAAGCTCATTTCCAAAACTGATAAATTTGTTTTCCTAATGATTGGACCATGGGGAAAGAAGAAGACTGTGGCCAAGACCTCCAGACAGGGCTCCTCCACACGACAACAACAAATGGAAAAGGTCGTGGAGGAGTATGGGGACATCTTCACCACACCCACATGGGTTCCTCTGCACTGCCAGGTCAAGCACCCCATTGATATGATCCTAGGTGCACCACTACCCAATAGACCGATCTATCGGTGCTATGTTCTAGAGAACGATGAAATCAAGAGGCAGATTTAGGAGCTACTGCAGAAAGGTCACATCCGGTTGATTTCATCACCCTGTGGGAGCCCGATCATGTTGGTACAGAAGAAGGATGGGACTTGGAGGCTCTATATTGACTATCGGGTGCTGAACAAGATCACTGTTCGGAATAGGTACCTGATCCCACGGATTGATGACCTTCTGGACCAACTGAAAGGGGCGAAATATTTCAGCAATTTCGAATTGAAGTCTGGGTATCACCAGGTACCAATCGAACCCTCTGATGTGTGGAATATTTCCTTCAAAGCCAAGGAGGGCCTTTTCGAATGGTTAGTCATGCCTTTCGAGTTGACGAATGCTCTCGAAACCTTCAAGAGGTTGATGGATGACATCTTGTAGCCTTTCACCAACTCATTTGTAATGGTGTACTTGGATGACATTCTGATCTTCAGCCATTCTTGGGAAGAGCACCTCCACTGCATCTGACAGGTCCTCCAAACACTACGGCAACACAAGTTGTGTGCCAATTCAGAGAAGTAAACTTTTGGCATGACCCACGTTCAGTATCTAGGATACATTGTTGATGAAAGGGCGGTGCATGTGGATCCAACCAAGATCCAAGTCATTTGGGATTGTCTAGCCCCAACCACTCTAATAGAGCTTCACAGTTTTCTGGGCCTTGCTAATTTCTATCACAGGTTTGCGTTGGGATTCTCTCATATCACTTGGCCCTTGATTCAAGTCACCAAGGGAAGAGAGAAAGAAAAATTATTTTGGTCGGAATCTCAATAGAAGGTGTTCGTATAAGTGAAACATAACCTATGTTCTGCCGCAGTGCTCACATTACCAGACGTGCAATAACCATTTGAGATCGAGACAGATGCCTCTGACTATGCTATTTGGGTAGTTCTTACTCAACAGGGGCATCCAGTGGCATATCACAGTGATACATTATCCAACATAGTCCACAAGTATCCCACTTATGAAAAAGAAATGTATTCCAGTGTGAAGGCTTGTCGAAAATGGAAGCATTACATTTAGGGGAAGGAAACAATCATCCACAAAAACCACCAACCCCTGCATTTCATACAGACACAAAGGAAGTTGTAGAACGATCGCCATCAAAAGTGGTCCACATATCTGCAATAGTTTCATTTTGACATCAAGTACAAGAAGGGTAGCACCAATAATGTTGCAGACTGCCTCAGTCGACCACCGATCATGGCGCTAACCACCGTTCTCAACTCTTGTGGGCATGAGACTTCTGATTGGCCACTTCTCTACAAGAGTGATCTATAATTTGGCCACACATACAAGACACTCTTGGAGGGTACGCAAGTTCCAAATTTTCACCTCCAAGATGCACTGCTATGTCACCAGGGACACCTTTGTGTTCCTTCAAGTGAGCGTACCAAGATGATTTGGGAAGCACACTACAGTCGATTCACTGGGCATTTCGGGGTTGAGAAAACAATGGTAGTACTGCAAAAGTATTTCTATTAGCCGAACCCTCGACAGGATGTTAGAAAGTACATCAGATCTTGCACTTCTTATGCCATTAACAAACCGACCAACAAGAAGCAAGGCCTCTATACTCCATTACCTACCCCCACTCAACCTTGGGAATCCATATCCATGGATTACATGTCGGGCCTTCATTCTACTAAGCATGGAAACAAATGTGTTTTCGTGGTCATTGACAGATTCTCGAGGATGGCCATTATGGCGGCCTGTAAGAACAATATCACAGTAGAAGCCACTGCTAAAATCTTCTTTGATTGAGTGTGGGTGCACTTTGGGATCCCATAGTATATCATCTCAAATCGATATAGTAGGTTCCTCAGCACATTTTGGTCCAACCTATGGTAAATGTTGGACACCAAGCTCACAAATTCCACATATTTCCATCCCCAAACTGATGGCCAGGCAGAGGTCGTCAACAGGATGATGTACACATTCTGTGCATGTAAAATTCAAAGCATCCACACACATGGAATGAGAGCCTCCCCTATGTACAACACAGTTATAACTGGGCTCTCCACATATCAACCGGCCACAACCCCTTTCAGGTGAGCTTGGGATTCCAGACACTATGTCCCAATGATGTAGCCATGCCATTTGCGGCTACTCAGGCTAATTCGGCTCATGTCCAGTTTGAATCTAACAAAGTGAACAACTCCATCGAGTGCATTCAACACATCCGCCAACCGGTTCATGACATATTCGGTAGAGCCAATTCTAAGTACAAGAAACGACATGATCAACATCGGGTTACACACAACTTCCAGGTGCGCAAAAAAGTGTGGCCACATTTGCAGAAAAATAATCTCACTGGACCCCACCGCAATATTCACTCGCTCCGCTATGGGCTGTACACCATCACCAAGGCTCTAGGGAACAATGCCTTTGAGCTCAATATTCCACCATTCCTTGGTCTGCACCCAGTATTCAATGTGGACCACCTTTGGCCCTACTTCCCACCTCTACTGGACACCTACGACATTGTAGAACAAATCACACCTATAGGGTTAAATCCAGACTGCATAGAACAAGCCACCAAAGATTGTATCATGGCCATGCAAATCAATAACACTTGCCAGCAGAGATCCAACTGCATCGGGTTGTCAAAGCTGGCCAACTCCTGCACCAAGGCAAGTGGTTCACTAGGGACCAAGTTCAGCAGAAATTTCCTCATCTCATGGAGGAACTAAAAGAAATGGGGACCATTGCTTCCTAGCGGGGGAGGAATGATCTAGGTGGATATTGGTGGCCACCCGCCTATTCCACTCGGGACCCCACCATTGTCTCTTTCATTTTTTCAGTTTCCTTAAGTATAGCATAGTTTACTATTTTTAGCAGTTTTTTGTGTCTTGAAATTATGGAGCCGTTTTGAGGCCCTAAACAACGTTTTTTGGAGATATGGTGCATGCCAAATGGAGATCGTATGCCAAATTTATGTCCCCAGGAAGTTGATGTACCAATTTACCCAAACAGGGCCCATATTTTTGGCGCTTCATCTCTTAGGGTTAGGTTTTTGGATGTTTACGGTTTTCCATTGTTTCTCAATAATAAATAGGCCCTCGAGCCTCATTGTAACACAGTTCAGAGGCCTATAGCCACCACATCTCCTCTCAGAGATAAGCTACCAGTGCCCTAGCTAGTTTATTTCCATTATGTCTGTAAGAAAATTTTAGTTCTTTGATATTAATGAAATGAAGTGTTATTTTCGTTACATCTTTGTATTTATGGTTATCTGTGTATTCTGTTGTTTTCCTGCATAAATCTGGATCACCATGTTGGTGGGATACTCATTGTCACCATGTATGTTTGATTGAGATCCCTTTGTTGCCATGTTTGGTGGGATACTCATAGTCATCATACATGTGAGATTGTCATGCTAATAGGAGTCCTTTTTGTGAATGAGAGTTTCTTGCAGTGAAACATATCGTGGAGAGGTATGGCCACTCCTACGTGAGGGAATTTTACTTGTATGATAAAGAAAAAACCATCCATGTACATCATCAATTTTTCCAGCACTTAATGCGGAAACCTACACCATCTTGACAACGAGGCCTGGAGCCGTAGTCCCTCCTGGACGAACTCCGTTGTCAATATCTTATGTTTCTAATGCTTGTTATGTTCCTCTTTTTTCAAACATACAAATATTTTATTTTATGTTCATTAATGATTTGATGCAATTCTAACACATCAGCCGAAGTAAAAGGTCTTGGTTAAAAGGGTATCAGGAATTTACCCGGATCAATTCACATTATTTGGAATCTCAGCAAGCTAGTGGGAAGTTAAAAAACATTACATTTGACAAACTCATAAACAAAATAGCTAAAAGAGAAAAGGATTTTGGGAGGAAATAGGCCCCACCTAAATATAATGAAGAAACTTTGTGCCTTGCACAAAAGGATCAAAAGTTTCATGTTGAAAATTCTAGAGGTGATAAATGTTGAGATTTTTGGGAGTTGGGGTAGCATATGATGTGCTCTGGCTCCCAAAATTTGTGGAGGGACTAGATTAAATTAGATATACAAGAAACCGAAAGCGTTTGAATAATTTCCATCAGGTTTAAGAGATATTTAATTAATTAATATTTTTAATTAAGGACCCTAAGTCTAACTTAGGAAAATTAAAAGATTAAAGTTAATCAAATTAAACATGTTATGAGAATGAATTAAGTGACGTGGATCAAGAAAATTCTAATATTAATCGTCGATTAGAGATTAGATCACGGGCATCGGTTTGCCAACAAGAAAAGTATAAGAGAAGGGCTTGGGGTCAGTTGGAGAATACACACACTAGCAGAGCACTGAAGCTAAGCTGAGATTCTAGGGCGTGGTTTGCTAAGAATTTCATAAGTGCTTCAGCTGTAGCGAGGGGTAGTATTGGCAAGGGGGATGGTCTAGTCCCAGGCCAAGAGTACCATAAGGGTAGAGAAGGAGCATACAAGAGTAGCGAAAATGCAGCAGCTACACAGTCCAACCAAGATCTCAGCAGGGGCAGCATAGAGGTAGCAGGAGCCAGGGAAGGTTGACACAGGTCCAGTTAAGGCAACGCATGGGATGTGTAACAATTTCTATGGTGACGTTGGCCCTTCCTGAGCTGTGGATAGGTTGATGTAGGCCAGGGAGGCTGACATAGAGGGATTTAGAGTAGCGTTGGGGTTTCTAGAGGCTGGAAAGGGGGCAAAGTTTTGTAAATCCCATTTGAGGGTGTGAATCAATCATATTTTTCTATATTCGGGATAGAGGTATTGCTGCCATTTATATTTCCTTGTTAGGTTTTCCAGTTTTGGTGCCCAGGATTGTTGTTATTAGAATCTGCATAATAATAAAAACCCTCCAGAAGCTAGCAGCACCGGTTTTCCCGCATTGGGTTTTTCCAGGGACATTTTCCCATAAAATACTTGTGTGTCACTTTGTCTATGAGCATGTAGTTCAGTATTTGATCTGTATGTGCAGGTTTTTAACTGTATTTAATTCGACGTTAATGCTGAATTTTCATATTAATAAGTTATGTAAATAGGAGAAGTAAATCAAAATTTAACGGCAGGGTTTCTTAAGTTTAAGAAATTTTCACATGGTATTAGAGCGATTGCAGATCAAGTTGGATCTCCAGCAAGATGGTTGAAGAAATATGTGTTGCAAAAAGCAGCAGCAACATATAAACCAGAGAGGGCAGCACAACTCCAGAAGGACGCAGAGGTAGTAAGAGCCACACAGGAGTCGACGCAGTCCCAATTGGGTGACATAGAGATAGCGCAGACTCTTCTATAGGGACACATGAATAGGTTGTGCTGCACATTTGCTGCGTAGAGGCTGCGGTGAGCTAGTCTATTCACACAGAGGCCAACTAGGGTTACGCAGTCCATAATTTGATTTTTGTGCAGAGTGTCATGAACAGGAAGTTGAGTTGAGATATTGAGAAGTTTCTGGTAGGGTGAAGATTCTACCGGTGTAGAATTAAGCCTAAGAAAAGTTGACAAAGAGTGGGAGGAGAACATCTACTCAGCATCTTTCATTGCCAAATAAATTTGAATATCGATCATAAGGTGATCTAGGAGAGATAATTCATTGTGTTTGGCAGACTTTCAAGGGAGGAAGTCATTTGTCAGAGGGAGCAGAGGGTGCCTTTCTCGCCAAGGACCCTAGATCTAAGTCTCTGGCAGAGAGAGGAGGATTTGTTCTGAAAAATTTCTAAGCAGATGGTGCCACACGAAATACATGTTCAGGATAGGTTGTATGCTTTGTCCAACTTTTATATCTAGAAGGCCAGAATCCTGGTAGTCCTGGAGGCATACAGATTGAGGGAGCATGCAAAGAAATTCTTGGCTACACCAACTGATGTGAAACTCCTATCATAGCATAATGAAGCAAAGGTACATGCCAAGCACTTCATCATAGATGGAGTTAAAGATCATGTGGTACCACACATAGCCAAGAATTTGATGGCTCATGAGATGTGGGAAGCTTTAACCACATTGTATGAAGGGAATTTCGTCTAGAGGACGATGCTTCTGGAGAACCAATTGAGGTTATTTATGATGTCCAAGGGAGAGGAAATTGATCCTTTCGTATTTAGACTGTAATCAATCCGGGACTAGCTAACTGGAATGGGAGTCAAGGTGGAGGATGATGTCATGGTGAGGAATACTCTAAATGTTGTCACACAAGACTGGGAAACATTTTTCCAAATTCTTTTGGGAGGAGTGGATCTTCCTAAATGGGGAAATATGTGGGTTATCCTTCCATAAGAGGAGATCCGTTGAATGACCAAGAGATAGTACAACATCGGTTCGAGAAAGGTGAAGAAATAGGAAGAGGAAGATGCAGCCCTGGCATCAAAGAAACATCAAGGGAAAAATAAGCATGATCTGTCAAAGATAAAATGTTTCCAATGCGGTGAAATTGGACACTTCACTAGCAATTTTCCTCAAAGGAAGAAGGACAAGGAAGCTTCTAGTTCCAAGGTTGTGGTAGTAGATGATGGGTCCGACGATAACATAGCCATGAGTGCTCATGAACCATGAAAGTGGGGCGATATTGATCTGTAGAGCAGCTACAAAGTGATGTTGGGATCCTTGAGTAGCCCAACTCTTGGATCACATCCAATCTATGGGAGCCTTAAGACAGTAGAAAGGAATGAATGGAGTAGCGAGTGAAAAAATCATGGGTGAAGTAGAGGAAAAGACTTATATGCTAGAGAGGGAGTAGCGCAGTGCAGCTGCAGCAGCGGCGTAGAGGCAACAACGCAGAGGCAATGCAGAGGAGGCATGCTTATGCAGTGCAGAGTTGTAGTAGCGCAGTGGCTTCAAGAGGACAACAAAGAGGCAACAACCTATGGAGCTTCAGTGATGAGATGATTCCTGACTGACTTGTCTGTCATTTGGGCAGGGGTCCTTCAGTTTCTTACTCTCAGCAACCGAGTTGCAGTGCAGTATTTAGCAATGGCAGTGTTATGGGCAGCATGTTGCGGAAATTTGAGAGGGAGTTGTAGTATGGATGTAGCAGTGATGGTGGCAGAGTCATGGGATGCAGTATAGAGAGTAGCAAAAATGTAGTGATGTAGGACAACATGCCTAACATCAACGTAGAGACCAACACTAGAGGTCATAGCAGTACTTCGGGGGGAAGTGTATTGCTAGAGCACATTCCTTGCTAAGAGGGAGTGTTGCGATTTTGGGGTGTTGGGGTAGCATCGGATGTGCTTTAGCTCCAAAAATTTGTGGAGGGACTAAAGTACATAATATCTCCAAGACCTAGAAAGCATTTGAATAAATCCAATCAGGTTTAAGAGATATTTTATTAATTAATCTTTTTACTTAGGACCTTAAGTCTAACTTAGGAAAATTAAAAGATTAAAGTTAATTAAATAAAACATGTGATGAGAATGTGTTGTAGTTGCTACAACACCCTCCAAAAATTTTCTCTTCATAAATTTTTGAGACCCTAACCTTTTTGAAAAATGGAGTCAGTACTAAATTCACCTTTTCAAAATCTCAAGTTGCTAAGTCACAAATTTGGTTAACTCTTTTAATTTGCGACCCCGCGACCTTGCGACCCTTCAGGTCACAAATTCGCTAGGTCGCACATCATCCCAAAACCAAACATTTGTGACCTTGCGACCCTGCGACCCCACGACCCCCTAGGTCGTAAGGTCACAGAGTCTCTAGGTCACACATCTCATCAACGCAACTCATTTTCGACCTTACGACCCTAATTTATTTCCCACATGTGTGACCCCTTTATATATAGAAGGGTCGCATAGGTCGCATTCAACTTGTGCGATGGAGAAAGAAAATGCCTCTAACAAGCCAGCTGGAGTGCATTTTTCCCGAGTAAGTTTCCTAATCCTCCTGCTCTTTCTTTCCTAAGATAATTGTTGTTATTTCATCCCCTTGCCCCTAGCCTATTTTAACCCTGCTATGCCTTTGATCAAGCGCCTCGGCAATCATTCCGCAAACCTTCATACCTCCTTTAGGATTTTTACCCATTCAGATCCTTGCGTGTCTTTCTGCAAGCTTATCTGCCCCTACCTCCCTTAGAGACCTTGAATCACTCACCAATGAAGACTTCTATGACCCGATCGATGATCTTATGGTTGTCGTGTGTGTGTTTTTAAACTTTTTCTGTCGCATTCCCGCCAAGCCCTAGAGCGACCCTGCGACCTCGCGACCTCGATCGCTAAGTTTCAGGGTCGCTAGGTCACATATTACAAATAATTCAGAGTGACGCGACTTCACAACTCAGCAACCTTGCGACCCACTCGCGAGTCACTAAGTCACCAGGTCCCACTTTCGTGAAGATCTCAACTAGTGTGACTCAGCGACTCAGCGACCTAGTCGCAAGTCGCCGAGTCGCTAAGTCGCCTTTGTGTGAAAGTTTAAACTAATGCAACCTAGCGACCTAGCCAGGTCACAGGTTCACCCTCTTTCTTGAAAATAATTGAGCAGAGGTAGGAGCAGCCCACATATTTATAAAATTATGGCATCTGTCTTATCGTGGGATTGTTTTATGAACATGCCAGGGGACCTTGAAGCCGAGCTAGAGTGCGTATCCATCTTGTTAGCCTTGAGTGATATGGGGCCTCCAGCAGTTTGCAAAAGAAACAAAAGCCCTGAGATAGAAATCTTGGAGGAGGAAATACCTCTTCCTCTTCCTCCTAATTATGGAGACACCGCCTGCACATTCGGTAAAGGGGACAGTATGAGTTGGTATCAGGTGTATCGAGAATTTACAAAGCCTAAATTTTCGGAGGACCTCCTAGATCGACAGGTATACATTCAGGTTAAGAGGTCCAAGCTGCACTACGCGGGGGCCCATCCGCCTATATTCCCGTGTGCCGAGCTGATTGAATGGATACTGCAAAGGGTCGACCCCAAGATCTGGGTCATTCGAGATCATGCTGGGAAGTCCTTCACAAATCTGAAGGGGCAAGATGCAGAATTATATTATGCACTTCCCACCCGAGAGCATACCTTCACTGAGGAATGGGCCACTACTCATGCAGTTCCCATACCAGAGGCCTTGAAAGGATGGTGGGAGGACCCAGAGAAGTTCCGGCTCAAGAAGGACCAGGAATATTAGACAACAGGTCTCAGGAAGGTCTACAAATTCGTAGCCGCAATGCTATGTAGGATGTATGGCCGCCCAGATGCAACCTTTTTCAACGGCGCTTAGGTCTCTCTGATGTACACTATCACTGTGTACGACACCCGCTTCAACTGGGCCAACATCATAATAGCGTCCCTCAGGTCAAATATATCTGCGGCACTGGCACCTGATGAAAGGTACGCGTCAGAATTTTATATGGCATCTTATCTCCTGGATGCAGTGTGCACAAGGTGCCACTTTGAGGGGTGGTCGCATAACTGGGAACCAGAGCATGGTAGTCCAATTCACAAAGATCTAATTGTGTTCTGGGATTCCAGGTATAAGCAAGACATGGAGTCAATCGCAGGTAGCTTCATCCCTACCCTCTATGTGAAACTATTTAGAAAAGACCCCTCGTGCATGTCCGAGCGAGCCATGGAGACAATAACCCAAGTGGCCCACTGGTTTCCTGACACTGATAGTACTATCATCCGAGTTTTTGGGTCACTCAAGGCTCCTCACGCATTGCCCCGGTTCATAACAGAGAAACTTCTCCTTCAAGAAACTTGTTATTAGATGTCAGGAAGTTTCTCTAGAGTCCTCACTAAGGGTAAGAAGAAGCCATGGCCTACTCTGCCACTCACTATCAGCACCTACACAGTGAAGGATTTTAGGAAAGTAGAAGCAGAAGCCGAACAGATCAAGGGATTCTGTCTGCCTCCCTTGGCGCACCGGACATATGATCTCGAGACAATCATCCCCACACACTGCAAGCGGGCCAAATTTAAATGGAGTTACCAACATACTGACTGCCCAGCTAAAGATAGAATAAAAAAATACTACAACAAGGATAAAGAGGCCGCTCCAGCAGAATCAAGTGATCAGGAGGAGTAGGACAACTATACTTTACAAGAAAGGATTCATACACTGGGAGGAGCCTCATCCTCCAAAACCAAGAAGCCAAGGGCCAGTACAGGCCATAACCCTTCCGCCCAACAAAGAGAAAAGGAGGCTAAAGCTCAATAAGAGGCCGAAGAAAAAGCAAGGGAAGAGGAGGAAAAACGAAAGAAGCAACTGAAAGAAGAGCAAAGGAAGAAGCAGGCAGAGGAAAACCGCAAGAAGAAAGAAGAGGAGGAAAAGGAAAAATCTGAGTGCCAGCTAAAAATAAAACAGGATAAGGCGGAAGATGAGCGCCATCTAAAGGAAGATCAAGCTAGGGCAGAAGTTGAGCGCCGACTAAAGGAAGAACAGGACAAAGCAAAAGCTAAGCGCCGATTAAAGGAAGAACAAGACAAGGCAGAAGCAGAGCACCAACTGAAAGAAGAACAAGATATAGTAGAAATAGAACATAAGAGGAAGCAGGGAAAAAGTAGGAAGTCACAGAAAGATTCCTCCAAAGGAACTGAAGGAAGTAAGACACCGCCTCTCAAGACAGAGAACCAGACTGGATTGCCACACATCGAGGTACCCCAAACAACTCCTGCAACCAATGTGCGTTTTTCCCTCTCGGAATTGGGTACCTCTGAGGATCTAGATGAGGGAGTGGTTGATCTCACTAGACTCACCTACGATCAATTCACACACAAGATGAGGCAGGAAAAGAGAAGATGTTCGGCACGGGACCCTGCTGCACCCCTTATAGTCACTACAGAGAAGGATATAGTCTTGGACACCAGGACCAATCTGGTTATGATTGCATCTGCCGGTATCGCTTTTGCAGCAGCTACTGAGGAGAATGTAAGAAGGATGAGCAGAGAAATTATATCCCTACAGAATAGAATACAGGCCTCCGAAATCAAGACAACTAAATCAAAAAAAGAAAAGAAGGCGCTACAAGAAGAGGTTTGACAGCTTCAGGCTAGGGATACCCCTACTAATGAAATCTCTCTCACTTTTCAAGGAGAGATGGTCACTTTGGAGGCCACCATGAAACAGGTATATAAAGAACTGTTCAAAATAAAACAAACTGTCACACCACTACTGAAAGCACAGGCAGAAACCAAGAGGAGGAACACATAGCTAAGGGAAGCCTCTACTGCCTTGGACAGGATACTGGAGTGGTCTAACAGGTATCCACAAGCTCTGGCCACTTTTCCTAGAAAATATTGGATTTCCACCCAAAATGACAAGGTTCAAATCCGAATAAAAGGTACAATCCAAGGAGAAGCTCATCAAGGATTTGGGGAAAGTAATATCCACATATGAACATCTGATTAGTGGCATCGACTCAATGGCGGAAGTAAAACACATCCCGTCTTTGGGTGCACTAGGTGAAGAGAAAGCATGGGAAGAAGTCTCCAAATATGTCCAAGCATTCCTACAGCCCATAAGGCAAGTAGCCGCCTCTCAAGACCTTCCAGCATCACAAGAAAACATGGTTCAATTCATCGTGACACCGGTGCGGATCTACGCTAAACTGGCCTCCTTGGAAAATCAGATCACAATCAAGAGGGAAACTTTGATTTCAAATGCTCTTGAGTACATCTTCAAAGGTTGAGAGAGGATACACCTCAGGTCTCCCTAGTAGCTACAGATTATCGGGCATGACAGAGTTATCTCAAAGAACAGCAGCAGGTAGATGTCCCTGACCTTGCAATCACCCAACTACTCCCATGACCAAGTCACATATTGTAGCAAACAGAAGAGGTCACGAGTAACAACAACCAAGGGTTCACAGGTCATAGTTATAGCCCAGGTCGCAAGTCGCGAATTCCATCAAGTTGCAGAGCATCCCAACGGTCAGGAAGACGAAAAGTGAGGGATACCCAAGGGTCAATTTTGTCCTATAAATACCCCCTTCGGGGAATTGTAAAGGATCTTTTTTTCAGGACTCCAAAGGAGCAAGAGAATTGTATAGCATTGAATGCACTTTTCTATGAATGAATACAAGAACTTGTTTTGATTCCACTCTTGGATCTTATGAGAATCAATGTGTTAACATTGTGAATATTTTGTCTTATGTATCTGATATCTTTCTGATTAAGTCATCTACGTTTTCTTCTTATATCATTTATACATTTCAGCTCACTAAATGTGTTAATGATGTTAGGTTGTTAATTTAGAAAATGTTAGCATCTCGGTTACTAACATTTATCTCATCTCTTGAAACCACTTGAGGAAGTGAAGGGTGCTCTAACCATAAAGAACTATTTCTTTTGTGGTTTTAACAACTTTTACAAGCGTGACCCTAATGATCTGCTACTAACAGTATTTCCTTTGGCTGCATGCTTTTAACTCATCATGCTATTCATAGTGTTTTATGTTCATTGAGACTCATCAACCATTTGCTTTGTACCAGCCGAATAATCATGTGTTCACAGGTCTGCAAGGCTCGTTTGTGTCCGAGAAAAGGAGTATTCAGTGGTAGCTGGACCCACACCTCGGACGGGATCCCTATCACAAATTGTTTAGTGTCTAATTGGGAATTTTCACCGGGGAGATCCCTTATTTATGGCCGGACATCTTTTCCCGTCAACGGATTTGGCGCTAGAAGGAGGGCCTGATGGCAGGCTCCCAACACACCAGTAACATCCCGTTACAAACTCCTCAAGGGGAGATCATGTATGAAAACACTGGTCTTCCTCCCCTAGAAAATTCCCAGGAGGAGGAAGCCCCTTACTATGAGGTCACCTTAGATCAGCTAAGGGCCCAACACCTTATTGCCCGCAATCTTGTGAGGGGCTTACAAAACACTCTGGTCACTAGTTTCCTATCTAATCCTAGAACTCCTGCAGCTAACCACACTTGCCAGGGAACCCTTGTCAATTCCCTACCTCAGCTGGTGGGTCTTATGATCGAAGATTATGTAGATGCAGTTTAGCGTAATTATGAAGAGCCCTCGGACAGTCCTCAAGGGGCTGAAGAAGGAGGCCCCGAAATCACTGAACCCCGACCCAACACTGACCCTCAACCCGAACAAACTTTGAATGATAATACTCAAGCAAACAGCCCACCTGAGGGAGGAGCCGGGAGGGGCCGGGGAAACAGAGGCCAAGGAAATACAGGCCATGGACAAGGCCAAAATGTTGGCCACCACCACCACCACCAAAACCAAAACAAGACTCCTGAGAAATTTAGTCCAACTAATCCCCGAGAAGGCCCCAAGGCTAAATCTTCATCATTTTCTCCGAAAACCACCACTGAACTTATATCACACCTAGACTTCAGGTATAAAATTATCGAAGATATGAAGAAGACTCTGGCCAACATTTCTCTCTACGAGCTCGCACGCATTGCTAACCAGTGAGATCTTATCCTCAAATAATTTTCCAATATACTGGCGACCAAACCCGTGAGCACCACGTCTGCCCAAACTGCTGCTAGTCCCCAATCTATCGTGAATGCTATTATTGCCAAATATAGGGGATCCACACCACCTTTCCTCCTGTCCTTCGAGATCTTTAACTTCAATTTCCATAATTGCCTCGTTGATTCTGGTGCATCCACGAATGTTATGCCTTTATATGTATGCAAGAAGTTAAACATCCGTCCTGAGAAAACTGACGCAAGGATCATTCAACTTGATAGATCTCAAGTTCTTGTGGTAGGTGAATTAAATAACGTCATTATCTACCTATCCTCTGATTCTAGGGTGCATCAGTGCATTGACATAGTAATCATGGATATCCCCGAGGCACACCGACAAATAAACCTCGGGAGGGACAAGGAGCCCAAGTTTGTCAATATTGGTGATGAATGCACCCCTCAGGAGAGGCAATCATTCACTAAGTTATTTAAGAAATACCGAGATGTGTTTGCCTGGACGTATGATGAGCTACGAACTTATGACACACAGATCATCCAGCACGTGATACCCATGAAGGAAGGAGTGAATCCATTCCAACAGAAACTGAGAAAGGTACACCCCACCTTAGAGTCGATGATCCAAAGGGAACTAAAGAAACTTTTTGATGTGCGCATAATTTTCAAAGTTCGACATTCAACCTGGGTGTCAAACTTGGTCGCAGTTTGCAAGAAATCTGGCGAAATCCGTTTGTGCGTAGACTTCTGGAATTTGAACAGAGCTTCGAACAAGGACAACTACCCAGTGCCCCCTATGGATAAAATTCTTCAAGCTGTATCAGGATCGGAGATTTTCTCTTTATTGAATGGGTTTTGAGGTTATAATCAAGTACTAGTGGTTGAACCCGACCTGCTGAAAACCACATTTAGAACTAAATGGGGAACATTCGCATTGAGATGCAAGCCCTTTGGCTTAATCAATGTCGGCGCGACCTTCCAAAGAGCCATGGACATCGCCTTCAGAGGCCTCATTGGGAAAAGCGTGGTAGTATACCTTGATGACGTCACTGTGTTTTCAAAACGCAAATCCAGCCATCTACATCACCTCAAGCAGATCTTTGAAAGGTGTCAGAAATATGAGATCTCACTAAACCCGAAGAAAATCATTTTCGCCGTCTCCGAAGGAAACCTATTCAGGCACATAATAACTCGGGACAACATAATAGTGGATCCAGAATGTGCGAAACTCATTGCTCAAATATCGCCCCTAAGTGGTAAGAAAGCCATGCAGTCTTTCGTCGGCAAAATCAACTTCGTGCGAAAACATATATCATATTTCACCAAATTGTGAAACCATTGCAAGGTATGAACAAGAAGAACGCTAACTTCAAATGGAATCCTCTTGAGAAAGAAGCATTCAATAACATCAAATGGGCCATCGCGGAAGCACCTACTCTTCATAGTTCGGATTTCAGCAAAGGCTTTATCTTATACACCTTTTCCTCAGATTCATCTTTGACTGCCGTCCTCACTCAGAAAGATGATAACAACGATGAGCGGCCCATGTCATTCATGAGCGCTGGATTGCAAGGTGTCGAGCTTAATTATCTAGATATTGATAAGTAAGCTTATGTAGTGTACAAGGCAGTTAAACACTTTAGGCCATATATTTTGAAGAGTCACATCACAGTCTTTGTGCCTCACCCAATTGTTCGCTCACTTTTCGTATAGCAAGAGCTAGGTGAGAGACGAGGCAAATGGATGATGTGCCTTCAAGAATACGACCTGGAATTCAAGCTAGAACACACTATAAAGGGCCAAGGACTATGTCGGAGAGCCGTGGAAGCAGCAAACTCATGAAGCAATGAAGAAGAGAGCTGGGAACACCAAATTGACATGTATCAAACTGATAGCATATCCCGACAAAATACCTCCTCATGGTACTTTTATCTCGATAAATATCTGAAACCCGGTACCATGGGGCCCACTTTGACCACTCATCAGAAACGTGCATTAATACTGAAATTTGTATCCTACCAACTAGTGCAAGGTAATTTGTTTTGCAAACACCACAGCAGCGTCCCGCTACATTGTTTGGAGTATGATGAGGCACTGAAAGTTTTGACGAAACTCCATGATGGTACAGAGATTTGACACTATGCATGAGATACCACTGCTCACAAGATCATGCGTGTCGGTTTCTATTGGCGTACTCTATTCAAATATGTGCATGCTTATGTATGGAAATGCCCACAATGCCAGAAGTTCGCTAATAGGGAAATACGACCTTCCGCCCCGTTGCAGTCCATCACAGTGGAAGAACCTTTCCAATAGTGGGGGCTTGACGTGATTGGGGAAATCTTGCCACACTCTTCCAAGAAACATAGATACATCCTCACAGTCACGGACTACTTCACAAGGTGGGTTGAAGCGATACCATTGCGTCAAATCAATGATCAAGAGGTAATAGCCTTCATCGCCCAACACATCATGATCAGGTTTTGCGTTCCAACCTCCCTTGTTTTTGATAATGCAACATATTTTTCATATTTTAAATTATATGAGTTTTCTCTAGAAAATGGTATAGTGCTGAAACACTCTGCCAATTATTACCCCCAAGCAAATGGGTTAGCCGAGTCAACTAATAAGAACCTCATCTACATCATCAAAAATACTTTGTTGTCCCAACAACGAAATTGTCATAACACACTCCATAATGCCCTATGGGCTGATCGGGTCACACCCAAGTCATCTTTGGGCACCTCCCCATTTTTTCTTGTATACAGGAAGGAGGCTATTCTTCCTCCCAACGTGTCTCTCCCAACCCTTCAACTATCTCAAGAAACTCATGGCACCCCTTTCCCTGCCTTACAAGCCTGAATAGACACATTATTGAAGTTGGAGGAATAAAGGCTGAAAACCCAGAAAAAATTTGGCATCCACCAAAGTTGAAAAAAACGATGGTTTGACAAGAAGTCTGCCGGAAACAAATCTTTTGAAGTAGGTGACCTTTTCCTCAAATGGGACAAATCTCATGAGGATAAAGGAAAACACTCCAAATTTCAGGCCCTATGGACAGGTCCCTTCTAGATTAAAGAAAAATTCAGTCCCCACACTTACAGGCTGCATACCCTTGAAGGGAGGATTGAGGTCCTCCCAGTAAACGGGCACGACCTTAAACACTATTTCACCTGACAGCCCCAGGGGTGTCGTCATCATACCCTGTACCATATTATTTTGTTTCATTTTTCTTTGTTGTTGTTTTTTTCCATTGTTCTCATTTTTGTTTTGTTTTCAATAAGTCACTTGTTCCAAGCAGACTCCCATTGACCCTTTCCCCTGTAGCATCCCAAGTTGAAGGAGAGATGTAGAAGTTACTCAATTGGCATGTTGTGCTAGAATCTATGCTGGTGAAGAATCGCCCTTGAAATGCAAAAGTGGTACGAGCCTGCCTTTGATATGCACTCAATGGGGAAACACAGCCAAGTCCCAAGAACCAAGCGCAGGTAGCCTACCTAGTATGTTGGCCCAGGTGACTGCTATGCAAAAGAAATTCTCGGTGTGATCGGTCACTAGACGGAAAGGGTAAAAAGCTGACCATAGGAGACAAAAGGACATCCGGGAAAACCCAAAAGTCCTCATATAGACCAAGAGCAACCTCTCTTGCAAGCAAGATAAGTCGGGATCCCTCATCCGCCTAGGCAATAAATCCCACAATAAAATAAGTGCCTTGAGCATAGTCAAATAAGTGCCTCGAGCACATTTAAAATAAGTGAAAATTAGCACATGAATAAGGGTAAAGGATTGAGAAAGGCTTCCTCCACAGAGAGGCGATGCGACGACTCCACTGGGGTACTAACCAGGCTCGCTGGCAACAGAGAAACGTCCGTGACTCCTAGGTAGTGACTCCGCTGGGACCACCAGGTTCGTTGGCAGCGGAGCCACACGACGAGGACAAAATAATTATATCGGATCTTGGAAATCCCTAAGGTTACTCCAACCTTTTTCGTCTGGTCTCCAGGAATGAAATATGGTGGACCAACACCATGGGACATGTAGATAGGTGGAGAAAACACACAAGGGCCAAAGACGAAAGTAGTGGGACTCATGAACTGAAAGGATCAGCAAGCTAAGCCCCCCCCACCCCCCACTCGATGAAGCATTGACGAAGATCCTGGGTCCTACCAGTGAATCGCCATTTGTTGTAGCTGCTACAAGACCCTCCAAAATTTTTCTCTTCTTAAATTTTTGAGCCCCTAACCTTTTTGAAAAATGGAGTCAGGCCTAAATTCACCTTTTCAAAATCTCAAGTCGCTAAGTCACAAATTTGGCTAACTCTTTTAATTTGCGACCCCGCGACCTTGCGACCCTTCAGGTCGCAAAGTCGCTAGGTCGCACATCATCTCGAAACCAAACATTTGCGACCTTGTGACCCTGCGACCCCACGACCCCCTAGGTCGCAAGGTTGCAGAGTCGCTAGGTCACAAATCTCATTAACGCAACTCATTTACAACCTTGAAACCCTCATTTATTTCCCACATGTGCGACCCCTTTATATATATAAGGGTCGCATAGGTCGCATTCAACCTGCATGACGGAGAAATAAAATGCCTCTGACAATCCAACTAGAGCGCGTTTTTCTCGGGTAAGTTGCCTAATCCTCCTACTGTTTCTTTCCTAAGATAATTTTTGCTATTTCTTGCCCTTGCCCCTAGCCTATTTTAACCCTGTTATCCCTTTGATCAAGCTCCTCGGCAAACATTCCGCAAACCTGCCTACCTCCTTCAGGATTTTTACCCATTTAGATCCTTGTGTGTCTTTCTGCAAGTTTATCTGCCCCTACCTCCCTCAGGGACCTTGCCTCACTCACCAATGAAGACTTCTATTACCCGGTTGATGATCTTATGGTCGTCGTGTGTGTTTTTTAAACCTTTTTCCGCTACATGCCCGCCAAGCCCTAGAGCGACCCTGCGACCTCGCGACCTCGGTCGCTAAGTCGCAGGATCGCTAGGTCGCATATTATTAGAAATTCAGAGTGACATGACTTCATGACTCAGTGACCTTACAAACCAGTCACGAGTCGCTAAGTTGACCAGGTCGCACTTCCGTGAAGATCTCAACCAGTGCGACTCAGCGACCTAGTCCCAAGTCGCCTTTGTGTGAAAGTTTAAACTAACGCGACCTAGCGACCCAGTGACCTAGTCACAAGGTCGCTAGGTCTCAGGTTCACCCACTTCCTTGAAAATAATTGAGCAGAGGTAGGAGCAACCAACATATTTATAAATTATGGCATATGTCTTATCGTGGGATTGTTTTATGAACATGCCAGGGGACCTTGAAACCGAGCTAGAGTGCGTATCCATCTCGTCAGCCTCGAGTGATATGGGGCCTCCAGCAGTTCACAAAAGAAACAAAAGCCCTGAGATAGAAATCTCGGATGAGGAAATACCTCTTCCTCTTCCCCCTAGTTATGGAGACACCACCTGCACATTCGACAAAGGGGACAGTATGAGCTAGTATCAGGTGTATCAAGAATTTACAAAGCCTGAATTTTCGGAGGACCTCCAAGACCGATAGGTATACATTCAAGTTAAGAGGTCCAAGTTGCACTACGCGGAGGCCCACCTGCCTGTATTCCCATGTGCCAAGCTGATTGAATGGATTCTGCAAGTCGACCCCAAGATCTGGGTCATTTGGGATCATGCTGGGAAGTCCTTCGCAAATCTGAAGAGGCAAGATGCATAATTCTATTATGCACTTCCCGCCCGAGAGCAGACCTTCACTGAGGAGTGGGCCACTACTCATGCAGTTCCAATACCAAAGACCTTGAAAGGATGGTGGGAGGACCCAGAGAATTTATGGCTTAAGAAGGACCAAGAACATCAGACAGCAGGTCTCAGGAAGGTCTACAAATTCGTAGCCACGATGCTATGTAGGATGTATGGCCGCCCAGATGCAACCTTTTTCAATGGCGCTTGGGTCTCTCTGATGTACGCTATCACTGTGTATGGCACCTGCTTCAACTCGGCCAACATGATAGTAGCGGCCCTTAGGTCGAACATATCTACGACACTGGCACCTGATGAAGGGTACGCGTCACAATTTTATATGGCATCTTGTCTCCTGGATGCAATGTGCACAAGGTGCCACTTTGAAGGGTGGTCGCATAACTGGGACCCAGAGCATGGCGGTCCAATTCACAAAGATCTAATGGTGTTCTGGGATTCCAGGTATAAGAAAGACATGGATTCAATCGTAGGTAGCTTCATCCCTACCCTATAAGTGAAAATATTTGGAAAAGACCCCCCGTGCATGTCCGAGCGACCCATGGAGACAATAACCCAAGTGGCCCATTGGTTTCCTCACAATGATAGTACTATCATCTGAGTTTTCGGGTCGCTCAAGGCCCCTCACGCATTGCCCAGGTTCGTAATAGACAAACTTCTCCTCCAAAAAACTTGTTATCAGATGTCAGGTGGTTTCTCCAAAGTCTTCACTAAGGGTAAGAAGAATCTCAGGCCTACTCTGCCACTCACTATTGGCGCCTACACAGTGAAGGATTTTAGGGGAGTAGAAGCAGAAGCCAAACAGATGAGGGGATTCTATCTGCCTCCCTTGGCACACTAGACATATGATCCTAAGAGAATCATCCCTGCACACTGCAAGCGGGCCAAATTTAAATGGAGTTACCAGCATACTGACTGTCCAACTGAAGGTAGAATAAAAAACTGGTACAACAAGGATAGAGAGGCTGCTCCAGCAGAATCAAGTGATAAGGAGGAGCAGGATAACTAAAATTTAGAAGAAAATATTCATACGCTGGGAGGAGCCTCATCCTCTAAAGCCAAGAAGCCAAGGACTGGTACGGGCCATAACCCTTCCACCCAACAAAGATAAAAGGAGGCTAAAGCTCAACAAGAGGCCAAAGAAAAAGCAAGGGAAGAAGAGGACAAACGAAAGAAGCAACTGAAAGAAGAGCAAAGGAAGGAGCGGGCAGAGGAAAACCGCAAGAATAAAGAAGAGGAAGAAAAGGCAGAAGCTGAGCGCTAGCTAAAAATAAAACAGGATAAGGCGGAAGCTGAGCGCCAGCTAAAGGAAGATCAAGCTAGGGCAGAAGCTGAGCGTGGACTAAAGGAAGAACAAGACAAAGCAGAAGCTGAGCACCGATTAAAGGAATAACAGGACAAGGTAGAAGCAGAGCGCCAATTGAAAGAAAAATAAGATAGAGCAGAAACAGAACAGAAGAGGAAGGAGGAAGAAAGTAGGAAGTCACAAGAAGATTCCTCCAAAGGAATCGAAGGAAGTAAGTGTGTAGTCAATTTAGTGTCCTAAATTGCTAACATAAATTATCAACCAGGGCTAGTAAACTGATGAAGTGTGGTGCACTATATGTGCTTAAGTGACCTCTTCCTTACTTCATAATATGTATATTATTGATGTTTTTGGGGGTTTTGTCTTTTTAGTACTTATGTTCAAAAGATGAAATGAAATCTATGTCAAAAAGAAAAGAAAAGGAAACCTTAGACTCAAAACAGAGTGTAATTGTAAATTCTATCCCTAATTAGGGAAATGGTGAAAAACAGAACATTCTAATCCATGGATATCCTAGCTTGCAAATGAACATGAAATGTAACTCAACATAATACAACCAAGTCTCTTTC
This sequence comes from Pinus albicaulis, assembly GCA_034641835.2. Classification (NCBI taxonomy): domain Eukaryota; kingdom Viridiplantae; phylum Streptophyta; class Pinopsida; order Pinales; family Pinaceae; genus Pinus; species Pinus albicaulis. The sequence continues at coordinate 81,891,138 of CM076570.1, forward strand.
ATCTAATATTGATATGTTGGAAGAGATTTTAAGAAAAAGAATGGTTGTAAGATAATGAGGATCTTTTAATCTAATTGCAAAACAGAAAATGCTAATTAACTCAACATAATACAACCAAATCTCTTTCATCTAATATTGATATGTTGGAAGAGCGTTTTAAGAAAAATAATGATTGTAAGATAATGAGGATCTTTTAATCTAATTGCAAAACAGAAAATGCTAATTAACTCAACATAATACAACCAAATCTCTTTCATCTAATATTGATATGTTGGAAGAGCTTTTAAGAAAAAGAATGGTTGTAAGATAATGAAGATCTTTTAATCTAATTACAAAACATAAAATGCTAATTAACTCAACATAATACAACCAAATCTCTTTCATCTAATATTGATATGTTGGAAGAGATTTTAAGAAAAAGAATGGTTGTAAGATAATGAGGATCTTTTAGTTAAACAAATAATGCAAGACATGAATTAAAAGCTAACAACACATAATTAAAAGCTACTTATCTAGAAAGCATGTAGAAGCCTCCTTGGATAGCAGGGGCCCTCTGCTACCAATTTGGTGAAATCCTTAGCTTCAGCTCCTTAAAATTGTAATCAAAACAACATCAAAGAACTGAATTTCTTTATTGAAAACCTCACAAATCTACATCCCATTCCATTTTAAGCTTTGTTACAAAAGACTCTCTATTCCTTTCTCTCCTTCTCCTATTTTTCACTACTTTTTCATTACCCATGATAGGAGAAAGCTTCTCCTATTTATACAAAATATGAGGATTTATCTCATTAATGAGAGTCCATGAATCTCTCCCTCCATCTCTAGAGTTACAATCAAAATAGGAAATGATAAGACACATGTTTTTCTAGAGTTTCAACACAACTAAGAAATGAGACACATATCATCTTAGAGTTTCAATACAACAAGGAAATGAGACACATGTTCTCATGATCCTATGATCTTCTCCAACCAAATTCGAATTTGGCCTTAGAGTGCCACATAAGGGTCTTCTAGAAGTCTCCTTTTGACCTACACATGTCACAAAACTCATAACACATGTATAGATATATGAAACTATGTTAATTTTCTAGTTTCTAATCATAAATTCACTTTAAATACATAAAATAAATGACTTTGGAAAACAAGGATCCTAACCCATATATTTATGAAAATGGTTACTTGATGTAGGGTTTTAGGTCATATGGCTATGAAATAAGAGCTAAATGGTTATGACATAATGGAAATATGTATGAATATGGAAAACACTTTTGAGACTCAACATACCCCCCAACTGAGGTTGTTGCATGTCCTCATGCAACTATTGCAATGATTCATTTGTCCATGAGTTGATCTTTTATGAGTTTTGATTCATAAAGATTCGTTCCAAACTTTGCTTCTTGATATTTTCTTTTTGGAAAAGTATAATACATTTGATTGCAACATTTTTTTTAATGGTTGGTTCTTGTGTGACAACCAATTTTTTTTGAGTAATGTTTCTTGTGTAACAATGCTTTATTTTTTTCGTTGCATCAAAGTTCATGAAAACATTTAGAATCAATTACTTCATCAATGAATTGATCATTGTAAGGCATATAATCTTTTGGATCATGTTGCAACAATAGTTGGTTGAGAAGTATATGTAGGTGGAAATGAAATGAAAATGTGTGATAGTGTATGACATATGGATATGAAATGATGTCCCTTCCCCCCCAACTAAAGATATGACGATGTGAAAAAGGGAGTGAGGAATTTTTCCAAAGTTACAATTTTAGCATTCTAATGAATTACATGACTAAAAATTAGAAAACAACATACCTTTACTTACCTCAAATGTGAATGAGTTGTGTATGTGTGGTGGCTGCAAAATTCTGATCATATTCTTCTTCAAGTGGCTGAACAAGAGGAGTCATGGATAAAGAGATAAGATGACTTTTTATTGCTCCTACTAAAACTTGCTGAATCTGCTCCAAAATGCTGAAAATAATAGTCTTCATGTCTTCAAAACTTATTGGCATAATTCCTACTATGTGAAAAGATGTTTTGATGTCGAACATAGTAGGAAATTGTGGACTTAGTGGCCATTAATGGATGCCACTAGTCAACACGAGAACTCTCACCATTGATGACAATGAGAGTCAAGATGCCCAAACACATCTTGCTAGGTACGAATGATTTTGCTGATGTCGAGTCACCTAGAAGATCTGACGAACAAGGGACATTAATGTATTCCCATTGTTTTTCAGCATGAGAACTTTCCATTAAGGCATGCAAGCCTCAAGGTGTTTTTACAAATAACTTAGACTCAAAGGACTATGGACTCAATAATTTGCATTGAAGCAGGGCTTATTTGTGGAATGAAAATGAAAAGAAATGGAAGATTAAAATGAAAGATGGAAATGGAGAGTAGAAATGGCAATGGGCAATAAGCATGTGAATGAGCCTCTTGCTTTTATTTGTGGGTTACGAATGGACAAAAATAAATGGAAAGTGGATGTGAATGTAAATGGAAAATATGAAGTGAAATGAGGTGAATGGTTTATTATGAGGTATGGATGTGATGGAGACAATAGTATTTGAAAGTTTTTCAAGTGTTTGGATCTGATTTTATATCAACATATTTCCTCTTTGTCGTTGATCATCCTCTTATGAAACATATTGGTCTCTTAGAGAGACACCATTCTCTTGTAGTCATTTGTCCTTCCTCCTGGAACCTGCAAAAAAAACTAATACTTTTTCTGTAATGGAATGTAAGATTATCAAAGGAGAGAGGTGATCAATCTCTCTAGTTATGATATTTACACACAAAACTAAGAATTTGTATTAATGAAACAAGTTCTCAAAGGAAAAATCAAAAGAATTTATACATGTTTTGGAATTAGTGTCTCAAGTTGAATGTTGCTTCTTTTCAGCAATTTATTTCATTATTTACCATTTCAAACTCTAATGATGGATTTCTCACTGTGTAGATATTGTTGAGACCTTTCCAACGATACTTGAATCATCAAAATCTGATTTTGTATGAGAAAGTTAGGTTGATTTTAACAATGAGGTTTTTCTGCTGCGGAATTGGAGAACAGTTGTGGAATTGGACTTTAGCTGCAGAATGTCGACGGTTTCTGTAGCTAAAAATCTTGAATAAAAATTTAGCCATTCATCTTTCATCATCAATCCAAAACTAATCAATACCTTCAGAAAAGTGAGCAAATAACTTATTCATTTCATTGATTCAAATTTTTTTTTTTTTTTTTAAATAACAAAATTGAAAAATACAATTTTTTTTTTTTTTTAATCAAAACAAAATTGAAAAAGAGAAATGCAATTTTTTTTTTTTTTTAATATTATATATGTTACATCTTAAAAAATATATACATATATAATTTTATTAAACAAAACAATTTATTAAATAAGGAAACTGAAAATAAAAACTAAAAACATTGAATGCAAATTTCTATTCCTCGGGCACTGAAGATCCGGCATCAGCGGTCAGTGGAATGATCCAGAATGTATTTGAAAGTCATGGGGAAAAAACCGGCATATGTAACATGCCATTCAACGCCACAAATTTAATATCATCACGACTTTGAATCACATGGGCGTCAAAACTGGCTTCCAATTAGAGTTAAGGGAACAACTCTCTCCTTAATTCTTGGATAAATAACTGGAAAATCAATTTTGCATTATCTTCTCCTCGTAAGGTGGCAGCGTGCGGCAAAACAATTTGGCAGAGTAAGAATTTCAATTGGAATTCTCTACTAATCATTTGAGAAATGATATTGCCACACACGAAATTCTTTCAACTGATTTTCAATGCAACCTTTTCAACACAATTCTCTCAACTAATTACCAAGAATTAAATTCAAAAAACCGTTTTTTCCTCACGCGGCAGGCAAAAATGGGCTTCAAAGAACCGAGAAATTCTCCCAGACCGTCACGAATTTCTTAAAATGATTTCTGGGTTATCTAATTGACCCTATTGGCGAAAAAACTCATGTTTTATTTTTTTCAAATTCACCTCTGTTTGGCCAAATCGTGCTTTCAAAGTTTGACATTTTTCTCTGTTTTGCGTTTAACTGTCTTCTGTAGTATGCCCATCTGCTTCTTGATTTGCATGAAATATTCTTTTGACCACTAACCCATGTCTTCCATGGTGCTCATTTGCTTTTATTTGCCAGTGGGTTAATATTCAACATGGCTCCGTGTGCTTTTGTAATCTTCAAAAAAAAATTGCATTGGATATCCTCTGTTTGCAATCCCGTGCCACCATCCATTGTGCCATTTTCTGCTATTTGCCACTGGCTTGAATTACAAATATTTTCAAATACCAATTGTGCTTCTATTTGCACCGGCTTGAATTAAAATTCGTCTCAGAGCCAGATCATATGAAGAGAGATAAATTAGCCCTAAACATCCGCTCATTCTCATTTTCTAATTCAATCTGTAAGACTTATTTTTCGCTTCAAAAAGTTAGTGTTTCTTGGTGGTTATTATGGCCACACTCTCATTATTTTGATAGCATCACGACCTTTATCACTTAGGAATTTGCAAATGTGCCCACGTTGTTTCTCAGAGGTTCTTTGATTTGATTCTTGAAATGATAGAGCTCAATTCTTGCTGCCTGATTCATATTTTCTACTGAGGCCACATTGAAAGCTAGGATCGAAGATAGCCATAGATTGTTCTTCTTTTATTTCTTTTTTTTTCTCTGAAATTGTAAATTTTTGTAAGAAGGATTAATGATTTTCAATTTCAGGCAACAAAGACTTCAAGAAAAACATGCTAAAAACAAGACTTTGACTGAGGTTTTAAACTGATTTTTTTATCAGTCTGAGCTGGGTGACTAGGATAGGATCCATGTCGAGACAATTCTGGAGATGCCCATGTGGTCAGTTTCTTCATTGGATGCCTGTAACCTGCTAAACCTTGAACTCAGCTGCGGAATTCACAATTAGCTGCGGAATCAGGCCACGTTCTGCAGCTAGGTTGCAAAATCTTATTAAAACAGGATACAATGTTTTGAGGACCACTACAGACCATAACCAGTCAATCTTGGACAGCTGAACCTATCAAAGCAGTTGGGTTTCATTTATTATTATTATTATTATTATTATTATTGAATCAACTGAAATGATGAAGTTTATTTTTACATAACAATTCTTTTTCTAATCCTCCAGATCACACAAAGTGCAGGAGGAGAGCATACTCAAGAATTATTAATTTTTTTTATTTTTATTTTATATAACAATCATTTTTCTGATCCTCCAGATCACACAAAGTGCAGGAGGAGAGCATACTCAAGAATTATTAATTTTTTTTTTAGATGTAAGAAATAAGGTCTCCTAATTACACTTCCCCGGCAACGACACCAAAATGTGTAGTCAATTTAGTGTCCTAAATTGCTAACATAAATTATCAACCAGGGCTAGTAAACTGATGAAGTGAGGTGCACTATATGTGCTTAAGTGACCTCTTCCTTACTTCGTTGTATGTATTTTATTGATGTTTTTGGGGGTTTTGTCTTTTTAGTACTTATGTTTAAAAGATGAAATCAAATCTATGTCAAAAAGAAAAGAAAAGGAAACCTTAGACTCAAAACAGAGTGTAATTGTAAATTCTATCCCTAATTAGAAAAATGGTGAAAAACATAACATTCTAATCCATGGATATCCTAGCTTGCAAATGAACATGAAATGTAACTCAACATAATACAACCAAGTCTCTTTCATCTAATATTGATATGTTGGAAGAGATTTTAAGAAAAATAATGGTTGTAAGATAATGAGGATCTTTTAATCTAATTGCAAAACAAAAAATGCTAATTAACTCAACATGATACAACCAAATCTCTTTCATCTAATATTGATATGTTGGAAGAGCGTTTTAAGAAAAAGAATGATTGTAAGATAATGAGGATCTTTTAATCTAATTGCAAAATAGAAAATGCTAATTAACTCAACATGATACAACCAAATCTCTTTCATTTAATATTGATATGTTGGAAGAGCGTTTTAAGAAAAAGAATGATTGTAAGATAATGAGGATCTTTTAATCTAATTGCAAAACAGAAAATGCTAATTAACTCAACATGATACGACCAAATCTCTTTCATCTAATATTGATATGTTGGAAGAGCTTTTTAAGAAAAAGAATGGTTGTAAGATAATGAGGATCTTTTAGTTAAACAAATAATGCAAGACATGAACTAAAAGCTAACAACACATGATTAAAAGCTACTTATCTAGAAAGCATGTAGAAGCCTCCTTGGATAGCAGGGGCACTCTGCTACCAATTTGGTGAAATTCTTCAGCTCCTTAAAGTTGTAATCAAAACAGCATCAAAGAACTGAATTTCTTTATTGAAAACCTCACAAATCTACATCCCATTCCATTTTAAGCTTTGTTACAAAAGACTCTCTATTCCTTTCTCTCCTTCTCCTATTTTTCACTACCTTTTCATTACCCATGATAGGAGAAAGCTTCTCCTATTTATACAAAATATAAGGAGTTATCTCATTAATGGGATTCCATGAATCTCTCCCTCCATCTCTAGAGTTACAATCAAAATAGGAAATGATAAGACACATGTCTTTCTAGAGTTTCAACACAACTAAGAAATGAGACACATATCCTCTTAGAGTTTCAATACAACAAGGAAATGAGACACGTATCCTCATGATCCCATGATCTTCTCCAACCAAATTCGAATTTGGCCTTAGAGTGCCACATAAGGGTCTTCTAGAAGTCTCCTTTTGACCTACACATGTCACAAAACTCATAACACATGTATAGATATATGAAACTATGTTAATTTTCTAGTTTCTAATCATAAATTCACTTTAAATACATAAAATAAATAACTTTGGAAAACAAGGATCCTAACCCATATATTTATGAAAATGGTTACTTGGTGTAGAGTTTTAGGTCAGATGGCTATGAAATAAGAGCTAAATGGTTATGACATAATGGAAATATGTATGAATATGGAAAACACTTTTGAGACTCAACAGTAAGACACTGCCTCCTGAGACAGAGAAGCGGACTGGATTGCCACACATCAAGGTACCCCAAACAACTCCTGCAACCAATGTGCGCTTTGCCCTCTTGGAATTGGGTACCTCTGAGGATCTAGATTAGGGAGTGCTTGATCTCACTAGACTCACCTACGATCAATTCACACACAAGATCAGGCAGGAAAAGAGAAGATGTTTGGCACGAGACCCTGCTGCACCCCTTACAGTCACTACATAGAAGGATATAGTCTTGGACACCACGACCAATCCGGTTATGATCGCATTCGTCGGTACCGCTTTTGCAGGAACTACCGAGGAGAACATAAGCAGGATGAGCAGAGAAATTCTATCCCTACAGAATAGACTACAGGCCTTTAAAATCAAGACAGCTAAATCAGAACAAGAAAGGAAGGCGCTACAAGAAGAGGTCCAACAGCTTTAGGCTAGGGATACCCCTACTAATGAAATATCACTCACTGTTCAAGGAGAGCTGGTCACTTTGGAGGCCACCATGAAACAGTTATATGAAGAACTATTCACAATAAAACAAACTGTCACGCCACTACCGAAAGCACAGGCAGAAACCAAGAGGAGAAACACACAGCTAAGGGAAGCCTCTACTGCCTTGGAAAGGATACTGGAGTGGTCTAACAGGTATCCACAAGCTCCGGCCACTTTTCCTAGAAAAGATTGGATTGCCACCCAAAATGTCAAGGTTCAAATCCGGCTAAAGGTACAATCCAAGGAGAATCTCAACAAGGATTTGGAGAAATTAATGTCTACATATGAACATCTGATTAGTGGCATCGACGCAATGGTCGAAGTACACCACATCCCGTAATGCTCACAAGATCATGCATGTCAATTTCTATTGGCCATCAAGGATTGAGAAAGGCTAAGGGGTGTACGCGGGGTGGAAGCCCGCATAGTGCAGCTTGGACCTCACTGCGCAGGAAGCCTTTCTCAATCCTTTACCCTTATTCATGTGCTAATTTTCACTTATTTTAAATGTGCTCGGGGCACTTATTTGACTGTGCTCAAGGCACTTATTTGATTGTGGCATTTATTAGCTGGGAAGATGAGGGATCCCGACTTATCTTTCTTGCAAGAGAGGTTGCTCCTGGTCTATATGAGGACTTTTGGGTTTTCCCGGATGTCCTTTTGTCTCATGTGGTTAACTCTATCCCCTTTCTGTCAAGTGATCGATCACACCGAGACTTTCGTTTTTATAGCAGTCCCCTGGGCCAGCATACTAGGTAGGTTACCTGCGCTCGGTTCCTGGGACTTGGCTGTGTTTCCCCATTGAGTGCATATCACAGGAAGGCTCGTGCTACTTTTGCATTTCAGGGGCGATTCTTCACCAACATAGATTCCGACACAGCATGCCAATTGAGTAACTTCTACATCTCTCCTTCAACTTAGGATGTTACAGGGGAAAGGGTCAATGGGAGCATGCTTGGAACAAGCGACTTATTGAAAACAAAACAAAAATGAGAACAACAGGGAAAAAAAAAACAAAAACAAAAAACAAAAAACAAAACAAAACAAAACACAAAAAAAACAAAAAAAATATGGTACAGGGTATGATGACGACCCCCTTGGGGCTGTCAGGTAAAATATTGTTTAAGGTGATGCCCGTTTATCGGGAGGACCTCAATCCTCCCTTAAAGGGTCTGCAACCTTTAAGAGTGGGGGCTAACTTTTTCTTTAATCTGGAAGGGACTTGACCTGAAATTTGGAGTGTTTTACTTTATCCTCGTGAGCTTTGTCCTATTTGAAGACAAGGTCACCTACTTCAAAATATTTGTTTCTGGAAGACTTCTTGTCAAACCATCATTTTATTCGACTTTGGTGGATGGCGAATTTTTCATGGGTTTTCAGCCTTTCCTCCTCCAGCTTCAACAATGTATCTATTCAGGCTTGTAAGGCAGGGAAAGGGGTGCCATGAGTTTCTTGAGATAGTTGAAGGGTTGGGAGAGACACGTTGGGAGGAAGAATAGCCTCCTTCTCGTATACAAGAAAAAACGGTGAGGTGCCCAAAGATGACTTGGGTGTGACCCGATCAGCCCATAGGGAATTATGGAGTGCGTTATGCCAATTTCGTTTTTGGGACAACAAAGTCTTTTTGATGATGTAGATGAGGTTCTTATTAGTTGACTCGGCTAACCCATTTCCTTGGGGGTAATAATTGGTACAGTGTTTCAACACTATACTGTTTTCTAGAGTAAACTCAAATAATTTAAAAGATGAAAAATATGTTGCATTATAAAAAAAAAGGGAGGTTGGAACGCCAAACCTGATCATGATGTGTTGGGTGATGAAGGCTATTACCTCTTGATCATTGACTTGACACAACTATATCGCTTCAACCCACCTTGTGAAGTATTTTGTGGCTGTGAGGATGTATCAATGTTGCTTGGAAGATTGTGGCAAGATTTCCCCAATCACATCAAGCCCCCACTGCTGGAAAGGTTCTTCCACCGCGACGGACTGCAACAGGGTGGAAGGTCATATTTCCCTATTAGCAAACTTCTGGCATTGTGGGAATTTCCATACATAAGCATGCACATATTTGAAAAAAGTAGGCCAATAGAAACTGGCACGCATGATATTGTGAGCAGTGGTATCTCCCGCATAGTGTCCACCCGCCGGACCATCATGGAGTTTCGTTAAAAATTTATGTGCCTCATCATACTCCAAACAGTGTAGCAAGATGCCGCTGTGGTGTTTGCGAAACAACTTACCCTGCACTAGTTGGTAGGATACAACTTTCAGTCTTAATGCACGTTTCTGTTGAGTGGTCAAAGTGGGCCCCATGGTATTGTGTTTCAGATATTGTTGGAGATCAAAGTACCATGAGGAGGTATTCTGTCAGGATATGCTATCAGTTTGATACATGTCAGTTTTGTGTTCCCAAATCTCTTCTTCACTACTTCACGATTCTGCTGCTTCCGCGGCTATCCGGCATAGTCCTTGGCCCTTTATAGTGTGTGTTGGCTTGAATTCTAGGTTGTATTCTTGAAGGCACGTCATCCAGTTGCCTCGTCTCTCTTAGCTCTTGTTGTACGAAAATTGAGCAAACAACTGGGTGAGGCACGAAGACTGTGACGTGACTCTTCAATATATGGCTTGAAGTGTTTAACCACCTTGTACACTGCGTAAGATTGCTTATCAATATCTGGATAATTCAGCTCGACACCTTGCAATCCAGTGCTCATGAATGATATGGGACGCTTATCATCATTATCATCTTTCTGAGTGAGGACAACAGCCAAAGATGAATCTAAGGCAAAGGTGTACAAGATAAAGCCTTTGCTGAAATCCAGACTATGAAGAGTAGGTGCTTCCGCAATGGGTTGTTTGATGTTATTGAACGCTTCTTTCTCAGGAGGATTCCATTTGAAGTTAGCGTTCTTCTTGATCATACCTTGCAATGGTTTCACAATTTGGGAAAAATCTGATATAAATTTTTGCATGAAGTTGATTTTTTCGATGAAAGACTGCATGGCTTTCTTACCACTTGGGGGCAGTATCTGAGCAATGACTTTCACACGTTTTGGATCCACTATTATGTCATCCCGAGTTATTATGTGCCCCAATAGGTTTCCTTCGGAGACAGTGAAAATAATTTTCTTCAAGTTTAGTGAGATCCCATATTTCTGACACCTTTCAAAGATCTACTTGAGGTGATGTAGATGGTCAGATCTGCGTTTTGAAAACACAGTGACATCATCAAGGTATAATACCACACTTTTCCCAATGAGGCCTATGAAGGCGATGTCCATGGCTCTTTGGAAGGTCACGCTGGAATTGATTAAACCAAAGGGCATGCATATGAATGCGAATGTTCCCCATTTAGTTCTGAATGTGGTTTTCAGTCGGTCGAGTTCAGCCACTAGTACTTGATTATAACATGAAAACCCACCCAATAATGAGAACATCTCTGATCCTGATACAGCTTGAAGGATTTTCTCCATAAGGGGCACCGGGTAGTTGTCCTTGTCCGAAGCTCTGTTCAAATTCCGGAAGTCTATGCACAAACATATTTCACTAGATTTCTTGCGAACTGGGACCAAGTTTGACACCCATGTTGAATGTCAAACTTTAAAAATTATGCGCGCATCCAAGAGTTTCTTTAGTTCCCTTTGGATCATTGGCTCTAAGGTGGGGTGTACCTTTCTCAGTTTCTGCTGGAATGGTTTCACTCCTTCCTTCATGGGTATCACGTGCTGGATGATCCATGTGTCATAAGTTCGTAGCTCGTCATACGTCCAGGAAAACACATCTCGGTATTTCTTAAATAACTTAGTCAAAGATTTCTTCTCCTGAGGGGTGCATTCATTACCGAAATTTAAAAACTTGGGCTCCTTGTCTATCCTGAGGTTTATTTGTCGATGTGCTAACGTGGAACTTTGCACCTTCGTTTTGGGAGGCCCTCGAAAATGGATCTGTAAGTCAAACAAATTTTCGAGTGACACGATCCCTTTAGGTATGGGATTTTCTTTACGATATCCTAGTTCCTTTTGCAAGGCTTGATCATGATCCTCTTCTTCTATAACTGCGTCTTTGAACACGTCCATATTAAGCATGAAATCCAGTACCTGTTGGTCATCATTGAAAATGCGCAAATTAGTGACATTGTCTGGTATGGATGGCTTGTAATTAATTTCAATAGAAAATCCATCTCTAAGTTGGGTGAACCTAGCAACAGCATTGGCAAGTGTATCAGCTACTGTATTGTGCATTCTAAGTACATATTTAATATCAAAAGTGTTAAAAGAAGAAATTAAACGCCATACCTCTTGCTGGTAACCTTTTAGATATGGAGACAATAAATGGATAGTGTTACGTACCTAACAAGTGATGATCTTAGAGTCTCCAATTACCTTTAAATAATGGACTTTGAGAGCTATGGCTTTTTTGAGTCCGAGCAGCAATGCTTCATACTCAGCTGTATTATTCGTGCACTGGAACTCTAGCCAGTAGGAAATTAGAAACTTGTTCTTCTGAGGATCCAGAAAGATACAGACTGCGCCAGCCCCATCATGGGTTTTGGAACCATCGTAGTACAAGGTCCACATTTCATATTTTGATTTGAAAATTCTATCCGAGCACCTAGGAGACGCACTCGAGGCAGCAGTTTCTAACGGGTCTTCAGTCAAGGCGGAGGGGTTGTCAGTGACCAACAATAGTTCATACTGGACGTCCTGAGTGATTGGAGATTGGGGATTTTAGTAGCATCCAAAAAAGGATTCTAAGAAACACATATCAAGCTCTTTTTGCGCGAAACTGACTGGTTCGTTAGTTTCATCCAGGTCGGTCACAGTGTATTTCATTTAAGGCTCACTTTCAACCAAGATTTGATTGTTCCTGACCTTGTAAGGGAGCCACAGGTGGGACCAATCAGTGGCAAAGTATCCTTTTAGCTTGCTGGACCAATCTCTGCTCAAAATAAGGCCATAGGCCTCGGGGATATCCACGATTACTATGTGAATGCACCGATGCACCCTAGAATCAGAGGATAGGTGTATAATGACATTCTTTAATTCACCTACCGTAGGAACTTGAGATCTATTGAGTTGAATGATCCTTGTGTCAATTTTCTCAGGACGGATGTTTAACTTCTTGCATACAGATAAGGGAATAACATTCGTTGATGCACCAGAGTCGACAGGGAAATTATGGACATTGAAGTTAAAGATCTCGAAGGACATGAGGAAAGGTGGTGTGTATCCCCTGGAGTTGGCATTCATTGCATTCATGATAGATTGGGGACTAGAAATAGTTTGGGAAGACGTGGTGCTCACGGGTTTGGTCGCTGGTAGATTCACAAATGCTCTGAGGATAAGATCTCGCTGGTTATCAATGCGAGTGAGCTCATAGAGAGAAATTTTTTCCCAAGTGTTCTTCATATCTTCGATAATGTTATACCTGGAGTCTATGTGTGAGATAATTTCAGTGGTGATTTTCGGAGAAACTGGTGAAGATTTAGCCTTGGGGCCTTATTGGGGATTAGTTGGACTAAATTTCTTGGGAGTCTTGTTTTTGTTTTCTGCGTTTGGTGGCAGGATTTTCCTTAAGAAAGATTTTCTTTTTTCTTCGAAGGACTGCTTAGGGACTGGGACTTTACTCGTCAAGACATAGTTTCGAGGGGGTTTAGACTTAGGATCGTCGGCCAATTTTATTCCAATTGTGGAAGAGGGAATTTCTCCGCAAATGACCTTAAAGGCGAGGACAGTGGAACCCATATATTCACTCGGGGGGGAGGCCTCCTCGTTGTCTGAATTAGCCTCCTCTTCTAAATCCCCAGGGGTTTGGTCTTCAAGAATTTGATTCACCACGGTGGTCATGCTATTGATCCACTTGGGGCAAGTTTTCTCTGAGTGGGAAGCTTGATGGAAAGAACAAAATTTCCTTACCGATTTCTTCAACGTTAAGGCCAGCGCTTGAGTTTGACAGGGGTCAGTTCACAGCGGGGTTTTTCTTTCTGAAGAAAGGTTTATGTGTTTTAGCACTTGAGATAGAGTCATTATTCTTCCTCTTCAGATCGGAGACTTCGTTGGTCAGTAATTTGAGGGTCTTTGTGATACTTTCGAAATCGAAGGGGTCCTTGTCTTTGTCTCCGGATTTATGGTTTGAGGATTGGGATCTCTTCTTGGTCGGCTTTTGATCATCCTGACCATCATGGTCGATGGCTCCTATGGATAGCATATCCCTTTCGACAGCGAGGGCGGTGGTGTAATTTTCTGCCAGGGTAGCTCTATCTTCACGTTTAACGAATACGACAATATCTTGAGGGAGAGCCCGCGTGTAGTAGTCGATGGTGATGGAATCATCTAAGGCCATATTCGCTGGGAATTTGTTCCATATCATAGTGAAGCGTTGATTGAAATATTTGAATTTCTCCTTTTTCTGACACTTCAAAGTACTAAGCTTTGTAAGGAGCATGGAAGGTGTTTTGTCTTCCGAAAACTTTTGAAGAAAAATACTGTGAAACCTCTCCTAGGAAGAAATGGAAGCAACAGGGAGGGATCAGTACCAGGTAGTAGCTTTATTCTCTAAAGTATGAGGAAAAAGACGACATGCTACATCGTCAGATTGTACCCTCATTATTTGTAAGGCTAGGTAAAATTTGCTTATGTGATCTTCGGCCAGCGTACCCTTTTCGGGGTCGAACTTAGGGAGGTACTTCTCGTGATGCCGGGGTATTTCATGGAGTGGGCCATGGAGAGCTAAAGGAGATTGTGCCATCCAAGCCAACAACTGCACACGCCTAGCCTGTTGGTGGCGCGGTATGTAAACATGCCCTATTTCACTTTTAGATTCTCTCCCTATGCCTAACTTGGATGCTTCGCCCTCATGATGGGACTGCATGTCCTGATTTCTCCCTCGGTTCCCTACATTCCTCACCCCTTAGCCTTCCCTAAATTAGTTAATGATGTTGGCTAATGTGTAAATTCTTGATACACCCAAGATCTGGGTCATTCGGTATCATGCTGGGAAGCCCTTCGCAAATCTGAAGGGGCAAGATGCATAATTCTATTTTGCACTTCCCGCCCAAGAGCAGGCCTTCACTGAGGAATGGGCCACTACTCATGCAGTTCCCATACCAGAGACCTTGAAAGGATGGTGGGAGGACCCAGAGAAGTTCTGGCTCAGGAAGGACTAAGAATATCAGACAGCAGGTCTTAGGAAGGTCTACAAATTCGTAGTCGTGATGCTATGTAAGATGTATGGCCACCCAGATGCAACCTTTTTCAATGGTGCTTGGTTCTCTCTGATGTACCCTATCACTATATATGGCACCCGCTTCAACTGGGCCAACATGATAGTAGCGGCCCTCAAGTTGAACATATCTGCGGCACTGGCACCTGATGAAGGGTATGCGTTAGAATTTTATATGGCATCTTATCTCCTGGACGCAGTGTGCACAAGGTTCCACTTTGAGGGGTGGTCGCATAACTGAGACCCAAAGCATGGCGGTCCAATTCACAAATATCTAATGGTGTTATGGGATTCCAGGTATAAGAAATACATGGAGTCAATCGTAGGTAGCTTCATCCCTGCCCTCTATGTGAAACTATTTGGAAAAGACCCCCCGTGCATGTCCGAGCAACCCATGGAGACAATAACCCAAGTGGCCCACTGGTTTCCTGACACTAATAGTACTGTCATCCGAGTTTTCGGGTCGCTCAAGGCCCCTCACACATTGCCCTGGTTCGTAACAGACAAACTTCTCCTCCAAGAAACTTGTTATCAGATGTCAGGTGGTTTCTCCAAAGTCCTCGCTAAAGGTAAGAAGAATCCATGGCCTACTCTGTCGCTCACCATCGGTGCCTACACAGTGAAGGATTTTAGGGAAGTTGAAGCATAAGCCGAATATATCAAGGGATTTTGTCTGCCTCCCTTGGCACACCAGACATATGATCCCGATAGAATCATCCCCGCACACTACAAGCGGGCCAAATTTAAATGGAGTTACCAGCATACTGACTGTCCAGCTGAAGATAGAATAAAAAACTGGTACAACAAGCATAGAGAGGTCGCTCCAGCAGAATCATGTGATCAGGAGGAGCAGGACAACCAAACTTTAGAAGAAAGGATTCATATGCTAGGAGGAGCCTCAACCTCCAAAGCCAAGACGCCAAGGACTGGTACGGGCCATAACCCTTCTACCCAACAAAGAGAAAAGGAGGCTAAAGCTCAACAAGAGGCCGAAGAAAAATCAAGGGAAGAGGAGGAAAAATGAAAGAAGAACTAAAAGAAGAGCAAAGGAAGAAGCAGTTAGAGGAAAACTGCAAGAAGAAAGAAGAGGAAGAAAAGACAGAAGCTGAGCGCCAGCTAAAAATAAAACAGGATAAGGCGGAAGCTGAGCGCCAGCTAAAGGAAGATCAAGCTAGGGCAGAAGCTAAGCACTGACTAAAGGAAGAACAGGACAAAGTAGAAGCTGAGCGCCGACTAAAGGAAGAACATGACAAGGCAGAAGTTGAGTGCCAACTGAAAGAAGAACAAGATAGAGCAGAAACAGAACATAAGAGGAAGGAGGGAGAAAGTAGGAAGTCACAGGAAGATTCCTCTAAAGGAACCGAAGGAAGTAAGACACCACCTCCTGAGATAGAGAAGCAGACCGGATTTCCACACATCGAGGTACCCAAACAACTCCTGCAACCAATGTGTGCTTTTCCCTCTCATAATTGGGTACCTCCGAGGATCTAGATCAGGGAGTGCTTGATCTTACTAGAATCACCTACGATCAATTCACACACAAGATTAGGTAGGAAAAGAGAAGATGTTTGGCACGGGACCCTGTTGCACCCCTTACAGTCACTACAAAGAAGGATATAGTCTTGGACACCAGGACCAATCCGGTTATGATCGCATCCGTCGGTACCGCTTTTGCAGTAGCTACCGAGGAGAATGTAAGAAGGATGAGCAGAGAAATTCTATCCCTGCAGAATAGACTACAGGCCTCTGAACTCAAGACAACTAAATCAGAACAAGAAAAGAAGGCGCTACAAGAAGAGGTCTGATAGCTTTAGGCTAGGGACACCCCTACTAATGAAATATCACTCATTGTTCAAGGAGAGTTGGTCACTTTGGAGGCCACCATGAAACAGGTATATGAATAATTGATCATAATAAAACAAACCATCGCGCCACTACCGAAAGCACAGGCAGAAACCAAGAGGAGGAACACACAACTAAGGGAAGCCTCTACTGCCTTGGACATGATAATGGAGTGGTCTAACAGGTATCCACAAGCTCTGACCACTCTGCCTAGAAAAGATTGGATTGCCACCCAGAATGACAAGGTTCAAATCCGGATAAAGGTACAATCCAAGGAGAAGCTCATCAAGGATTTGGATAAAGTAATTTCCACATATGAACATCTAATTAGTGGCATCGACTCAATGGCCGAAGTACACCACATCCCGTCTCTGGGTGCACTAGGTGAATAGAAAACATGGGAAGAATTCTCCTAATATATCCAAGCATTCCTACAGCCTATAAAGCAAGTAGCCGCCTCTCAAGACCTTCCAGCATCACAAGAAAACATGGTTCAATTCATCGTGACACCGGTCTGGATCTACACTAAAATGGCCTCCTTAGAAAATCAGATCACAATAAAGAGGGAAAATTTTATTCCAAATGCTCTCGAGTGTCTTCACAGGTTGAGAGAGGATACACCTTAGCTCTCCCTAGTAACCATAGATTATTGGGCCTGGCAGAGTTATCTCAAAGAACAGCAGTAGGTAGATGTCCTTGACCTTGACCTCACAATCACCCAACTACTCCCATGACAAAGTCACATATTGTAGCAAACAAAAGAGGTCACAAGTAGCAACAGCGAAGGGGTCGCAGGTCACAGTTATAGCCCAAGTCGTAAGTCGCGAATTCCATCAAGTCACAGAGCATCCCAACGGTCAGGAAGATGAAAATTCAGGGATACCCAAGGTTCAATTTTGTCCTATAAATACCCCTTTCGGGGAATTGTAAAGGATCTTTTTTTTTTCGGGACTCCAAAGGAGCAAGATAATTGTATAGCATTGAATGCACTTTTCTATGAATGAATACAAGTACTTGTTTTGATTCCACTATTGGATTTGATGAGAATTAATGTGTTAACACTGTGAATATGTTGTCTTATGTATATGATATCTTTCTGATTAAGTCATCTATGTTTTCTGCTTATATCATTTATACATTTCAACTCACTAAATGTGTTAATGATTTTATGTTGTTTATTTATAAAATGTTAGCAACTCTGTTACTAACATTTATCTCATCTCTTGAAACCGCTTAAGGAAGTGAAGGGTGCTCTAACCATAAAGAACTGTTTCTTCTGTGGTTTGAACAACTTTTATAAGCGTGACCCTAATGATGTGCTACTAACAATATTTCCTTTGGCTGCATGCTTTTAACTCATCTTACTATTCATAATGTTTTATGTTCATTGAGACTCATAAACCATTTGCTTTGTACCATCCGGATAATTGTGTGTTCACAGGTCTGCAGGGCTCGTTTATGTTTGAGAAAAGGAGTATTCAGTGGTAGCCAGACCCACACCTTGGACGGGATCCCTATCACAAACGATTTAGATTCTAATTGGGACTTTTCACCGGGGAGATCCCTTACTGTTGGCCAGACATATTTTCCCGTCAACGGAATGACTTAAGTGACGCGGATCAAGAACTTATAATCTTAGTCATCGATTAGATATTAGATCACAGTTTTTCTTTTACCAACGAGAAAAGTATAAGAGAAGGGCTTGGGGTCAGTTGGAGAACACACACACTAGTAGAGCATTGAAGCTAAACTGAGATTCCAGGGAGTGGTTTGCTAAGAATTTCAGAAGTGTTTCAGTTGTAGTGAGGGGCAGTATTGGTGAGGGGGATGGTCTAGTCCTAGGCCAAGAGTACAATGAGGGAAGAGAAGGAGCATACCAAAGCAGTGGAGAGGAAACAGCTACGCATTCCATCCAAGAGCCCAACAAGGGCAGCGCAGAGGCAGCAGATGCCAAGGAAGGCTGACGCAGGCCTAGTTAGGGTAGCGCAAGGGCAGCGTAACCCTTTCTAGGGTGTCACAGGACCTTCCTGAGTAGCGCAAAGGCTGACATAGGCTAGGAAGGCTGACGGAGAGGGCTTCAGATTAGCGTCAGGGTTTCTAGAGGCCGGAAAGGGGCTAAGTTATGTAAATCCCATTTGAGGATGTGAATCAGTCATATTTTTCTGTCTCTGGGATAGAGGTATTGCTGCCATTTATATTTCTTTGTCAGGTTTTCCAATTTGGTGCCCAAGAATTTTGTACTTAGAATCTGCATAGTAATAAAAAACTTCCAGAAGCTAGCAACACCTGTTTTCCCGCATTGGGTTTTTTTGGGGACATTTGTCCAGAAACTCCTTGTGTGTCACTTTTTCTATGAGCATGTTATTCAGTATTTGATCTGTATCTGTAGGATGTTAACTATATTTGATTCGATATTATTGCTGAATTTTCATATTAATAACTTATGTAAGTAGGAGAAGTAAATCAAGATTTAACAGTAGGGTTTCTTAAGTTTAAGAAATTTTCACAATAAAACTAGTAGAGGTCATGGTAGGAGAAATTATAGAGGTAGGGTTCGAAAAAACGATCAGGGGGATAGACAAAAAAATGATAGAAAACTAGGGAATTTTAATGATAGACCACCAATGCAATGTTTTAGATGTGGTAAAATCGATCATACTTCTACTAACTATAAAATCCCTTTTGAGAAAGTCAGTGAAAGGAGATAACATTTGAAATATCAACCACCACCTGATAAGGGAAAATCATTAGAGTTTTCACATTACATTGTTACTCACTATAATTTTTATATTAATGATGTTTTCAACACTGTATTTTCTTCAAGGAAAAATAGTTGGATTTTGGATTCATGAGCCACTTGTCATATGACATTTAAGCAAGATTTTTTTTTAAATTTCAATGATGATATTGATGGTGTTATTTACTTTGCTCACAAGTCTCAAATTACACCATCTCACATTGGGTTTATTCATTTGAAGATACTCAATCTTGCAGATTATGTTCTACAAGATGAACTTTATATTCCATAGTTACAACGAAATTTGATGTCTCTTATCGATATTTGGAAACAAGGATATTATATTCATATATTTGATGGCATCATCAAGATAAGAAGAGAATCTAATCATGCAGTTATTATGACCGGTGTAGATGAAGGTACACTTTTAAATTTAAATGGTTCTTCATTTACTAATTCTTGTGGAAGTTATACTTTTTTAGCACAACAAAGTGATATCTTGTCTCTGAGCTTGTTGTGGCTTGCTCGATTTGGTCACATCAATTATGGTAGTATCAGAATTATGAAAGAGCGCCAAGGTATTAAAGGTCTTCCTACAATTCCAAGAAATATTACACCTTGTGATGCTTTTATTATAGGAAAGCATTGTAAGCAACCTTTTCATAGTTTTTCTTTCAAATCTTCACGAAAATTAGGTCTGATACATTCAAATTTATGTGGACGTATGCACATGTTGCAACTGCCAATGGAAATAAATCAATGTTGACATTTATTGATGATTACTTGAGAATGTGTTGCGTGCATTTGTTGAAAGATAAGTGAGAATTGTTTGAAGTTTTTAAAACTTTTCATTTGATGATTAAAAATGAAACTCAACAGAATGTAGGCATTCTCAGAACTAATAATAGTAGCGAGTATACTTCTCATGCCTTTGAACAATATTTGAAAGACAATGAAATCAAACATAAAACTACTATACCTTATAATCCACAACAGAATGGCGTTGCATAATGCATGAATATAACTTTTCTTAATATGATTATATCTATGATGTTTTTAAGAATATGAAGTTGATGTTTTGGGGTGAAGCAATTATTTGTGTAACTTATATTAGAAATCGTTGTCCTTATTCAGTTATTAACAACAAAACACCTTATGAACTTTGGTATGATAGACTCCCAATTTTTCAACATTTCAGAGTTTTGGATCAAAATGCTATGCTTTGATTCCTAAGCAACAACAAAATAAATTAGGAGCAAGAAGTCGAAAATGTATATTTTTGGGTTATTCTAATACTTCCAAAGCATCCAGGTTGTATGATGAAGAAAATAAGAAGTTCATTCTTTCCAGAGATGTTATTTTTCTTGAATCAGATAAAGATAATTTCCTTGTTCATAGGCAACTAGCTCATTTGGAGAAATTTTCATCTAAATTTTTTTATTTTGAATCTACTAATGATGTTGCAGATACTGAAGGGGGTGGGGGGAGGGGGGGGGGGTTCCCATTCTGGATCATTCTGTGGTTTTTCCATCTTTTACTCATGAGAATGATGAGGATGTTGTTGTTGAAGAAAATTTGGAGGATAGTGTTCTTTCTGCAGGGTCAGAAAGTGTTCCTGAAGAACTTGTACTTCAGGAAGAGCAACCATCACAGCCACTTCATCAACCTTTACGAAGATTCACACGTAACTCACCGTGATTGCCAGATTTTAATCCCTAAATCGTAGATGCGCATGTGATGACTCACCTAATTTCATGTCAATATACTAATGTTCCACATGTTCCTTCGAGCCTTATTCTTCCACCGGAGGATGCCCAATTGTCTGTTGATGTGGGTAGCCAGTCCAAATCTGTGACGACAATATTGTATCGGAGGAATAGTCGACCTCAACCTCCTCCATAATGATGTTCCAAGATTTTTTCTACCACGACCAGAAGAAACCCCACAAATCTCTTGTAAACAACTTGGATGGTTCTAAAAAAGACTCCCTGTGACTGTAACTACATGCCTCCTTTGATAGGGTCCAGGGCTCTGCAAAATACCAATTATTAAGCGGTATTTTTGGTTGTCAGAGCTATAGAATGTCATGATCACCTGCCTGCCAGTCAACTCACCAAAAATGCTTATGACACTCATCACCCAACACACCATACTCTTGTAAAACCTTCACAACCCGCCATTTCACAACCGCAAGGAGGTCGTCAGATAGGGTTTCATACTAGGTTTTCCACCATCACTAGGGTTTCTTCACACTCCTTCACCTCCTCCTTAATCATGTTGATCACAACTCTCCTTTGGGATTGTTATTGTACAATAGTCATATGTTAATGGAATTGTGAAATTCATAGTAAACTGGAAGTTACATTGGTATGGAATTGTGAACGTCATTTACTACAATAATTTGGAAGTTAGATTGGTATAGAATTTTGAAATTAATTGTGGAATATAGTGTTCATATTTGAACCAAGATCTTTGCTAAGCTATTTTTGAAACATACCATTATACCACTAAGCCAAATTAATTTTCAATAAGAGGAGAAAGGAATTTATTTATTTTCTAGAAGTATTTCATATATTTTGAATTTGAAAAGGATTTGTTTAAGAGTTTAATTTTCTGAAAAGGAATTATGACTTCAATAGTCTCCATAGTTGGATTTGTGCTTAGCGGAAAGGAGAACTATCAAGAGTGGTTTAGAAAGCTTAAAAGTGCCCTTGTTTCTAACGATTTGTGGGAAGTTTGTCAAGGTAAGAAGGATAGTGACAAAAAATAAATTGAACCAGAGCCACCTGATAACGAGAATAAGCTTACAATTTGGGAGACAAAACACAACAAGGCATATGCATTAATAATTGCATTGATGACAAAAAGGTAAGCCGATATATCGCTTCTTATGATACTGCATTCAAAGCATTAAACAAGTTGAATAATTGTATGATTCACACTCAGAACTCGAAATATTCAATTGTTGTTGAACTTGTTGAATTTGGAGATGAAAGATAATGATCCATTGAAGAGTACTTCTGAAATAAAATCCATTTTTCATGATATAGAAGCCACTTGAATTAAATTATATTTATAGCTTACATATTTTATAAAATTCCTTCCCCATGTCTATTCACATTATTTGGAATCTCTCCAAGCTAGTGGGAAGTTAAAAAACATTAAATTTGATAAACTTGTAAAAAAAATAGCTGAAAGAGAAAAGGCCTTTGGGAAGAAAGAGGCCTCACCTAACTCTAATGTAGAAAATTTTTGCCTTGCACAAAAGGATCAAAAGTTTCATGTTGAAACTTCTAAAGGTGATAAATGTTGAGATTTTGGGGTGTTGGGGTAGCATCTGATGTGTTCTAGCTCCCAAAATTTGTGGAGGGACTAGAGTACATTAGATGTCCAAGACCTAGAAAGAGTTTGAAGAATTTCCATAAGGTTTAAGAGATATGTAATTAATTAATATTTTTAATCAAGGACCCTAATTCTAACTTGGGAAAATTAAAAGATTAAAGTTAATTAAATTAAACATGTGATGAGAATGACTTAAGTGACGCAGATCAAGAAGCTTCTAATATTAGCCGTCGATTAGAGATTGTATCACGGGCATTGGTTTGCCAATGAGAAAATTATAAGAGAAGGGTTTGGGGTTAGTTGGAGAACACACACACTGGCAGAGCTCTGAAGCTAAGCTGAGATTCTAGGGTGTGGTCTGCTAAGAATTTCAAAAGTGTTTTAGGTGCAATAAGGGGTAGTATTGGCGAGGGGGATGGTCTAGTCCCAGGCCAAGAGTACAATGAGGATAGAGAAGGAGAATACCAGAGCAGTGCAGCAGCAACAACTATGTAGTCCTACCAAGATCCCAACATAGGCAACATGATCCAAGGAAGGCTGACGCAGGCCCAATTAGGGCAGCGCAAGGGAAACGTAACCCTTTCTATGGTGACACAAACCCTTCTTGAGCAGTGCAGAGGTTGGCGCAGGCCAGGAAGGTTGACACGGAGGGATTCATAGCAGCGTTGGGGTTTCCAGAGGCTGGAAAGTGGCTGAGTTCTGTAAATCCCGTTTGAGGGTGTGAATCAGTCATATTTTTTTGTCTCCAGGATAGAGGTATTGCTGCCATTTATATTTTTCTGTCGGGTTTTCCATTTTTGGTGCCTAGGATTGTTGTACTTAGAATCTGAATAATAATAAAAACCCTCCAAAAGCTAGCAGCATCGGTTTTCCCACATTGGGTTTTTCCGGGGACATTTTTCTAGAAAACCCTTATGTGTCACTTTTTTTATGAGCGTGTTATTCAATATTTGATATGTATGTGTAGGCTGTTAATTGTATTTACTTCGATGTTAATGCTGAATTTTCATATTAATAAGTTACGTATGTAGGAGAAGTAAATCAAGATTTAACAATATGGTTTCTTAAGTTTAAGAAATTTTCACATGGTATCAGAGTGATTGCAGATCAAGCTGGATCTCCAGCAAGACAGGTGGAGAAATCTATGTTGCAAAAAGCAGCAGCAACACCAGAGAAACTGGAGAGGGCACCACAACACCAGAAGGACACAGAGGTAGCAAGAGCCACACAGGAGTTGATGCAGCCCCGGCTAGGTGACACAGAGAAAACAAAGAGTCTTCCAGAGGGACACATGAGCAGGTTGTGTTGCACAGTCACTGCACAAAGGCTGCGTTGAGCCAATCTACTCACGCAAAGGCTAGCTAGGGTGACGCATTCCGAAATTTAATTGTTGTGTAGTGTGTTGTAAACCAGAAGCTGAGCTACAAATATTCTGCAGTTGCTGGTGGGGTGAAGATTTTTCCGGTGCATAATTAAGCCTAAGCTAAGTTGAAAAGGAGCGGGAGGAGAACAGTTACTCAACGGATTTCATTGCCAAAGAAATTGGAAGATCGATCATAGGGTGATCGAAGAGAGATAATTCTTTGTGTTTGGCATACTTCCAAGGGAGGAAGTCAGTTTTCAGAGGGAGCAGAGGGTGCCTTTCTCGCCAAGGACCCTAGATCTATCTCTAGCAGAGAGAGGAGGATATATTCCAAAAAAAAATTGTGATCTTAACTTGTATGTTAGTTTTGTTGTGCTAATTACAAGTTAAAAATTATAATTTATTTGCTTCTTGTTTGCTTATGGTGCTTTAGTTTCTTTGGTGCAGGGGAGTTTCAAAACAGGTAATTGTCTTGTGTTTTATGTTGAAATTAATGAAAAATAAACAATATAAGTAAGAATTGAACAACAACATAAACATGTACAACAAACCATAAACATAGCCATCAACGCAAGTTTTTGATGAAGGATTTCACCCCTCCTGGGCTACATCTCCTTGGTCCAACTCCATAGCTTGCACCTCTTGTGTTAGCTCAAATTTGGGAAAAGTGTTGTGTACATTATTAAATTTCTCCTAAAACATGTTATATTGTCTTCAGAACATACAAATCATCTAAAAATGATTGTCCAAATACTGGAAACTAACTCTGGCTGGTCTAGACTTGACGACCTTCCCTGGTGGACCTAGGCTCCCTTGAACTTCCCTGTAGAAACATCACATGTAGAAGTCATTTTCAACCTATGAAACCTATGCCATTGTCTCTGGAATGCCAAAATCATCTAATATTGACTATTCATTTTCCAAATTTTTTCGAATATTGCCTCCATTATGGCAAAAAAAAAATTCTTGCAATTTCTCCACCAATTCTAGAGGAACTCCAGCTAACATGGCTAAATTTAGAAGTTATGCCTAAAAAGGTGCCTCTGCTAAGACCGCTGCCACATTGATCTGCACTTAATTAATGGTTATATATAGTTTAATTAATATGATCCCACGCTAAACGCACTTAGTGGTTAGCCCTGGGGCACGGTCATGGAGCAGGGTCACGTGGTAGGGGGCTGGTCCCCTCCTCTGTTCGTTGGCATGTACCTGAAGCCTCAAATGCCAGTGTCTTGGTAGTATTATCAAGTGATAAGCGATGGTGTATTGGCAAGAGGATTGTCTTGTGGGGCGGATCTCTGGGGTTCAAACCCGACCTCGCTCCCATTAAAACGTTTTTGCCATATGAATATTTCAACGGACTTAACATTTAAAAAATCCATCAAAACATATAATTTATGCGAACCTTGCATTGGTATTTAATCCATCGGACTAAGGTTTGAATTTATATACATACTATGGTATTTGCATTTAATTCCAATCGAAATTATAGTTTGATTTAAACTTATATATATATAGATATATATATATATATATATAAGTAAATAAATTAAAAAAAAAAACATAATTTCCACCTTAGATATTATTAGGAAATTACTCCCACATAGACCAAACTAGCAAATTCGAAAGTGCCACTTGTCACAGCCTCATTGGCAGAAACCTTAAGAATATTCCTAGAAGATTCTATTTTGCTGACTGAGCTGTCATGTCAACAACCTGTCCAATTTGCAATTTTTTTAGTTGTTTGATAAAATCGACATCAAACCATAACTTACTCATACGAACTCAAATTTTTATGAAACGAGTTGAGTTGGAATCGTGGTGACGAGCTCTACATTGTCGTCCTGGTTTCGAGTAATTCTGAAAATTTTGATTTTTAAGCTAAACACTGAGCACCTGATCATTCCTCCCCACTTGAAGCCTTTGTACCCCAAAAGCTCTCTTGATTACTGATTATGTGGATGAGGGGACTGTTCTTTCACCCTTCCAGTCGCTATCCATTGAAACTTTTCCAATTTCATCATTTGGATTTTTTCATAAAAAATTAACTTTCTCCTTGATTCTTACGACCTTCTCTTGCTGTCATTGACATTGTCATGCTAAAATATTTCTGAATTTGTAGAACAACAATCCATTTTTTCAGAAACCATCTTGTTCCTACCTTGGTCAACAATCAAATAAAACTTATAAACTTTCTCACCTTGCACACTATCACCATGGCGATTATTAGTTGATCTCGCTTTGTACTTGCGTCGAATCTTGACCAAGTCTTGTTGCCATTGCCATGTACCTTTTGGAAACCATAAACCAAAATTTGCAAAACCCATGCCTTCTTTTCCAAGTTTCTTTGTTGATTTTTCTTTGACCTTTGCACCCTCTTGCACCAGCATCTTGTTTCCAACACTACTCAACACTAATGTTGACTGTTGCAAATGTTTTTCACCTTCTTTCAAAGGCAACATGTTAACATATTGAAACAACTCATTACAAGCATAAGCATCCTTATGAAAAGTGTGATTCAATACATCTCTTTGTTTGATCATCAACAATGTCAAGTTCTGAATTGCATTCACTATCCTCTTCATTTCATTTGCATGCAGAAGAGACAAACTTGTCTTCTTCTTATGTGATCTAATTATGTACTCAATACCATTCCCAAACAAGTGGTACTTGTTCTGATGGAAATGAAATACAACTTTCCTATCATAAATATAAGGAATTTCGAATACAATACCATATTTTCAAGAGGCACCACATCAAGCTCAACTTCATCAAGAAAGTTTGAGTTAATGGCAAATCTTAGTAAGCACTTCCTTGTAACTTGCAAGTTTGCATTCTTGCAAATCCAACCCAAAGGATATGGTCTTGGATGTCTAATTGTTTCAAGGCCTAGTTGCTTAAACAAATCTTTGGAAATCAAGTTAGCTTGTGAACCACTATCAAAAAGAGTATTAATCTTGGTATGTTTAAAGATAACTCTAATATGGAAAAGTTATATTCTTGTATCTTCACCATGAGTATCATTTGAAAATTTTGAAGAACTAGTGTTTGCAACATGTTTACCTTTCAAACCCATGGATGTAATTTTTGTCTCATCTCCTAAATCTGACCCTAAGTCTTGTTCAACTATAGCAAAAAATTCCCCCTTCTCTTTGGCTTTCGGTCTATTTGGTTTCAATTCTAGATGAAGTTGCCAACAATGGTCTTCATCATGGCCAGTCTTTGAATAGTTTTTTCATGTGAGCTTTTCCTTCTCTTTTTTTATAGAACTATTTCTTTTTCCTCTTCCATAAAACGTTTCTTTCCCTTTACCCTCACTTTCCTCTTTCTCCTCTATGCCTTGTTTTCCCCGTGCCTCTAAGTGTGTGGCTTGTACACAAACTTCGTCTAAATTTCTTGGGTTAAACAGAAGAATAGTATGCTTCAAATAAGAATGTAAACCTCCAATATATTTTAAGAGTGTGTCTTGGGACTGCAAGTTTACACCTAACAACAAATCCCTCTTTCTAAAATCCTCTATATAATCTTAAAATGTTTGACCCTTGATCTGCCTAAAATTTTTCCAACTCATAACAGCTCTTTGGATGTAGGCTAATGGATAAAATTGTCTTTTAATGGCAAAAATAAACTCAACCCAAGTGATGGATATCTTACCATGGATTCACATTCCTCTTGAGTCCTTGCTTCCCACCAAACAAGTGCTTCTCCTTCTAGCCTTAATGAAGCCAAATGGATCTTTGTTTCATCGTCTTGAAGGTTCTGAATTCTAAAATACACCTCCAATTGATGAATCCAATTGTCCAACTTCTCTGCATTTACCTCATCATTGTACATGGGTAATTCAAACTTTATGTCCAATTTAAGTAATGGATTTTTTTCTCTTGGGGTCTTGGAATGAGTATGGGTATGGGTGGTTTTTGTGGTGGAAGTGGAATATGAATTTAATGGTGATGACGAGGATGATAAATATGGTGGATATGGAGGTGGATTTCCTCCATTGCCCTTTGAACTCTTCTCTTCATCCTTCTTATCATTTGAAGTTCCTTCTCCATGTGGGAACTTAGAACCTCCTCCTACCATTCCAGGAGTGAATGCATCAAACATAATCTTGACCATCCTCTTCATGTCATTTAATTATTTCTTGACATCCTCCTCTTTTGAGTGTCCTTGATTATCTCCAACACCTGACATGATGGCTTCAGATTCAACTTCAGTTTCTGGTGCAATTTGGACCTCCTCAATCTCAAACAGAGATAACACTTGAGGGGATTCAAGTGCAAATGGAAGTGAAAATTCGGGTGTAGATGGTAGCCTTATACCTCTCCCTCTTCTGGTCCAAACCTCAGGACTAGCAACCAATAGTTTCCCTTCTCCTCTCTGCAATCTTAACCTTGTAAGCATCACAAAATTGCAACCGTTAAAACTCTTTTGCATAAACTCTAACAAAGAAAACAAGTAACCTTAAGCAATCTGATGCTCTAATACCAATTGATATGAACTTTTATGTTAGTTTTTTTGTGCTAATTACAAGTTCAGATTTATAATTTATCTGCTTCTTGTTTGCTTATGGTGTTGTAGTTTCCTAGGTGCGGGTGAGTGTCAAAACAGGTAATTGTCTTGTGTTTTATGTTGAAATTAATGAAAAAAAAAACATAAGTAAGAACTAAATAACAACGTAAACATGTACAACAAACCATAAACAGAGCCATCAACACAAGTTTTTTATGAAGGAGTTCACCCCTCCTAGGCTACATCTCCTTAGTCCAGCTCCATAGCTTGGGCATATTGTATTAGCTCAAATTTGGAAAAATTGTTGTGTACATTATTCAATTGCTCCTGAAACCTATTTTATTGTCTTCAGAACATAAAAATCATCTAAAAATGATTGTACAATTACTGAAAACTAACTCTAGTTGGTCTAGACTCGACCTCCTTCCCTGGTGGCCATGGGCTCCCTTGAAATTCCATTTAGAAAAATCATATATATATAAGTATTTTTCAGCCTCTAAAACCTATGCCATTGTCTCTAGAATGCCAAAATCATCTAATATTGACTATTCATTTTCCAAATTTGGTCGAATATTGCCTCCATTATGGCAAAAACAAAATTCCTACAATTTCTCCACTAATTCTGGAGGAACTCCAGTTAACATGGATAAATTTAGAAGTTATTCCTAAAAAGGTGCCTCTGCTTAGACCACCACCACATTAATCTACACTTTCATAATAGTTAACTACAGTTTAATTATTTTGATCCCCCGTTAAATGCAATTAGTGGTTAGCCCTGGTGCACAGTCGTGGAGCAGGGTCACGTGGTAGGGGGCTGGCTCGCGGGGCTGCCCCCTCCTCTGTCCATTGGCACGTACCTGAAGCCTCAAATACTGGTGCGTTGGTAGTCTTATAAAGTGACAAGTGATAGTGTATTTTCAAGAGGACTGTCTTGTGGGGTGAAGGTTCGGGGTTCAAACCCGACCCCGCTCCCATTAAAACGATTTTTCCATATGAATATATCAATGAACTTAGCATTTAAATAATCCATATCGAAACATATAATTTATGCAAAGCTTGCATTGGTATTTAATCCGTCGGACTAAGGTTTGAATTTATACGCAGAATATGGTATTTTTATTTAATTCCAATTGAAACTATAGTTTGATTTATTATATATATATTAAATATATTTAAGTTTAAATCAAACTATAGTTTCGATTGGAATTAAATAAATAAATGTATATATATATATATATATATAATTTCCACTTTAGATATTATTAGGAAATTACCCCCACATAGACCAAACTGGTGAATTCAAAAGTGCTACTTGTCACAACCTCATTGGCAGAAACCTAAAGAATATTCCCAAAAGATTCATTTTTGCTGACTGGGTTGTCATGCCAGCAACCTGTCCAATTTGCAATGTTTTTAGCTGTTTGAGAAAACAGATAGTAGACCATAACTTACTCATACGAACTCGGATTTTGATGAAATGAATTGCATCGGAATCCTAGTGATGAGATCTATGTTGTCGTCCTAGTTTCGAACAATTTTGAAAACTTTGATTTTTGAGCTAAATACTAAGCACTTGATCATTCTGAGTTGATGGTGCCACATGAAATGCGTGATAGGATAGGTTGGATGCTTTGTCCAACTTTTCTATCTGGAAGGCCAAAATCCTAGTAGTCCTGTAGGCATACGGATTGAGGGAGCATGCAGAGAAATTCTTGGCTACCCGAACCAATGCGAAACTCCTGTTAGATCATAATGAAGTAGCAACACATGCCAAGCGCTTCATCTTGGATGGGGTTAAAGATCATGTAGTACCACACATAGCCGAGAAGTTGAAGGCTCATGAGATGTGGGAAGCTTTAACAACATTGTATCAAGGGAAGTCTGTCCAGAGGAAGATGCTTCTGGAGAACCAGTTGAGGTTATTTATGATGTCCAAGGGAGAGGAAATCAATCCTTTCCTATTCATACTGTCATCGATCCGGGACTAGCTGACTAGCATGGGATTCAAGGTGGAGGATGAATTCATGGTGAGGACTGCTCTAAATGTTCTCACAAAGGACTAGGAAACATTTGTCCAAAATCGTTTGGGCAAAGTGGATCTTCCTAACTGGGACAATATGTGGGCGATCCTTCGACAAGAGGAAATCCGACGAATGACCAAGAGGCAGTACAACATCAGTTCGAGAAAGGTGACGAAAGAGGAAGAGGAAGATGCAACCTTGGCATCAAAGAAGCAGCAAGGGAAAAAGAAGCTTGATCTGTCAAAGATCAAATGTTTCCAACGCGACGAACTTGGACACTTCGCCAACAATTATCCTCAAAGGAAGAAGGAAAAGGAAGCTATGAGTTCCAAGGTTTTTGTAGCAAATGATGGGTCTGACGATGACGTAGCCATGAGCACTCATGAACCATGGAAGTGGGGCGATATTGATCTGTAGAGTAGCTACAAAGTGGTGGTGGGATCCTTGATTAGCCCAACTCTTGGATCACATCCAAGATACGAGAGCCTTAAGACAGTAGCAAGGAATGATAGGAGCAGTGGGTGCAAAAATCAAGGGTGAAGCAGAGGCAAAGGCTGATATGTTGGAGAGGGAGCATCACAATGCATATGCAGCAACAATGTAGAGGCAACAGTACAGAGGAGGCATGCTTACGAAATGCAGAGTTGTAGTAACATAGTGGCTTCAGGAGGACAATGTAGAGGCAGCAGCCTATGGAGCTTCAGTGATGAGATGCAGTCCGACTGACTTGTCTGTTATTTGGGTAGGGGTCCTTCAGTTTCTTACTCTCAGCAACTTAGTTGCAGTGCAACAATTATCAGTGGCAGTGTTATGGGCAGCACGATGCAAAAATTTGAGAGGGAGCTATATTATGTATGTAGGAGTGACAATGGAATAGTCATGGGAAGCAGTACAGAGAGCAGCAACAATGTAGTGATGTAGGGAAACATGCCTAGCATCAACCTAGAGACCAACAACAGAGATCAGAGCAGTACTCCGGGGTGAAGTGTATTGCTAGAGCACATTCCTCGCTAAGAGAGAGTGTTGAGATTTTGGGGTGTTGGGGTAGCATCGGATGTGCTCTAGCTCCCAAACTTTGTGGAGGGACTAGAGTACATAAGATCTCCAAGACCCAGAAAGATTTTGAAGAAGAAATTCCAACAGGTTTACAAGATATTTAATTAAGTAATCTTTTTAATTAAGGACCCTAAGTATAAATTAGAAAAAATAAAAGATTAAAGTTAACTAAATTAAACATGTGATGAGAATGACTTAAGTGACGTGGATCAAGCAACTTCTAATCTTATCCGTCGATTAGAGATTAGATCACAGTCATTGGTTTGCCAATGAGAAAAGTATAAGTGAAGGGTTTGGGATTAGTTGGAGAACACACACACTGGCGGAGCACTGAAGCTAAGCTGAGATTCTAGGGTGTGGTTTGCTAAGAATTTCAGAAGTGTTTTTGCTGTAGAGAGGGGCAATATTGGTGAGGGGGATGGTCTATTCCCAGGCTAAGAGTACAATGAGGGCAAAGAAGGATCATACCAAAGCAGCGTAGAGGAAGCAGGAGCCAAGGAAGACAGATGCATGCCTAGTTAGGGCAACGTAGGGGCAGTGTAACCCTTTCTAGGGTGACACAGGCCCTTCTTGAGCAGCGCAGAGGCTGATGCAGGGAAGGAAGGCTGACGCAGAGGGCTTCAGAGCAATGCTAGGGTTTCTAGAGGCCAGAAAGGGGTTGAGTTCTGTAAATCCCGTTTTAGGGTGTGAATCATTCATATTTTTCGGTCTCTGGGATAAAGGTATTTCTGGCATTTATATTTCTCTATCGGGTTTTCTAGTTTTGGTGCCCAAGATTGTTGTACTTAGAATTTGCATAATAATAAAAACCCTACAGAAGCTAGCAGCACCGGTTTTCCTGCATTGCGTTTTTCCGGGGACATTTGTCCAGAAAATCCTTGTGTATCACTTTGTCTATGAGCATGTTATTCAGTGTTTGATCTGTATGTGTAGGTTGTTAACTGTATTTACTTCGATGTTAATGTTGAATTTTCAGATTAATAACTTATGAAAGTAGGAGAAGTAAATCAAGATTTAATAGTAGGGTTTCTTAAGTTTAATAAAATTTCACAATAAAATTAGTAGAAATCGTGGTAGGAAAAATTATAGAGGCAGTGGGGGGAACAATCAGGGAGACAGACAACAAAGGAATTTTAATGATAGACCACCTATCAAATTTTTAAGATGTGGTAAAATTGGTCATACGGCTACTAACTGTAAAATCCCTTGGGAGAAAATCAGTGAAAGGAGAGAACAATTGAAAGATCAACCACCACCTGACAAGGGAAAATCATTAGAGTTTTCACATTACATTGTTGCTCACTATAATTTTAATATTAATGAAGTTTTCAACATTGAATTTTCTTCATGGAAAAATAGTTCGATCTTGGATTCATGAGCCACTTGTCATATGACATTTAAGAAATTAAACCATCTGGAATTGGGTCTATTCGTTTGAAGATAATCAATCTTGCAGATTATGTTCTACGAGATGTACTTTATATTCCACAATTTCAACGAAATTTGATGTCTCTTATCCATATTCGGCAACAAGGGCATTTTATTCATATATTTGATGGCATCATCAAGATAAGAAGAGAATTTGATCATGTAGTTATTATGACTGGTGTAGAAGAAGGTACACTTTTAAATTTAAATGGTTCTTCATTTACTAATTCTCGTGAAAGTTATACTTTTTTGGCACAAAAAAGTGATATATTATCTCTGAGCTTGTCGTGGCATGCCTGATTTGGGCACATCAATTATGGCAAAATCAGAATTATGAAAAAGCAATGTATTAAAGGTCTTCCTACAATTCCAAGAAAGATTACGCCTTGTGATGCTTGTATTATAAGAAAGCATTGTAAGCAGCATTTTCATAGTTCTTCTTTTAGATCTTCACGAAAATTAGGTCTGACACATTCAGATTTATGTGGACCTATGCCTGTTGCAACTGCCAATGGAAATAAATCAGTGTTGACATTTATTGATGATTACTTGAGAATGTGTTTGGTGTATTTGTTGAAATATAAGTCATAGGTGTTTGAAGTTTTTAAAACTTTTCATTTGATTATTAAAAATGAAACTCAACAGAATATAGGCATTCTCAGAACTGATAACAGTGGCGAGTATAATTCTCATGCCTTTGAAAAATATTCGAATGAAAATTGAATCAAACATAAAACTATTATACCTTATAATCCACAACAGAATGGTGTTGCATAATGCATGATTAGAACTTTGATTAATATGATTAGATCTATGAAGTTATTTAAGAATATGAAGTTGATGTTTTAGGGCGAAGCAATTCTTTGTGTAACTTGTATTATAAATCATTGTTCTTCTTCAGTTATTAACAACAAAACACCTTATGAAATTTGGTATGATAGACTCCCAATTGTTCAACATTTCAGAGTTTTGGATCAAAATGCTATGCTTTGATTCCTAAGAAACAACAACAGAAATTAGGAGCAAGAAGTCGAAAATGTATATTTTTGGGATATTCTAATACTTCCAAAGCATACAGGTTGTATGATGAAGAAAATAAGAAGTTCATTCTTTCCAGAGATGTTGTTTTCCTTGAATCAGATAAATATAATTCCACTGTTAATAGGAAACTGGCTCATTTGGAGAATTTTGCATCTAAAATTTTCTATTTTGAATCTAATAATGATGTTCCACATACTGAAGGGGGGGTTCCCATTTTGGATTATTCTGTGGTTTTTCCATCTTTTATTCATGAGAATGATGAGGATGTTGTTGTTGAAGAAAATTTTGAGGATAACGTTGTTTCTGCAGGGTCATAAAATGTTCCTGAAGAACCTGTACTTCAGGAAGAGAAACCATCACAGCCACTTCAACAACCTTTACAAAGATCCACACGTGCTCGAAAAGTTCTAAGAAAGTATGATGATTTTGAAACAAGAATTTCTTCTAAAGGTGATTTAGGTAACATTTCTTTGATTGTGAATTTAGTCATTCTACAATTAGTGAACCGAGCTGTTTTGAAGAAGTCACGAACTGCAATGAATGGACAGATGGAATGTAAAAGGAATATGATGCACTTATTAAGAATGAAACTTGGAGGTTAGTTGATCCTCATGCAGGTTTCAAACCTACTGGTTACGAGTGGGTGTACAAGATCAAGTACAAGGCAGATGGTTCGCTTGATAAATACAAGGAAAGACTTGTAGCAAAAGGATACGCTCAGAATGAAGGTGTTGACTACACAGAGACATTTTCTCCTACAGCAAAGTGGGGCACAATTAGAACTTTGTTTTCTCTTGTAGCTCAGAATAGTTGGAAGATACACCATATGGATGTTAAAACATCTTTTTTGAATGGTGATTTGAAGGATGATGTTTATGTGTTTCACCCAGAAGGTTTTGCTGTCAAAGGA
The DNA here is from genome assembly GCA_034641835.2 of Pinus albicaulis. Taxonomy (NCBI): domain Eukaryota; kingdom Viridiplantae; phylum Streptophyta; class Pinopsida; order Pinales; family Pinaceae; genus Pinus; species Pinus albicaulis. The sequence goes on from CM076570.1 coordinate 81,926,121, forward strand.
AAAGAGAAAAATGTATGTAAGTTAGTGAAGGCTTTGTATGGACTGAAACAAGAATCTCGTGCATGGTATGAAAATTTACCTGAACACCTTCTTAAGTTGGAACATAAGTTATTTGATCTAGATGATGCAACTCTTTTTGTTAATAAGATTGGAAAGTCGGTTGTATATCTGATTGTGTATGTAGATGATTTGATGATTACAGGAAATAATAAAGCATCTATTTTGAATGGTGATTTGAAGGATGATGTTTATATGTTTCACTTAGAAGGTTTTGCTATCAAAGGAAAAGAGAAAAAGGTACGTAAGTTAGTGAAGGCTTTGTATGGACTGAAACAAGAATCTCGTGCATAGTATGAAAAGCTACTTGAACACCTTCTTAAGTTGGATTATAAGTTATTTGATCTAGATGATGCAAATCTTTTTGTTAATAAGATTGGAAAGTCGGTTGTATATCTGATTGTGTATGTAGATGATATGATGATTACAAGAAATAATGATGATTATAGAGTGACCGTCAAAAGAGAGTTGATGAAATTTTTTGACATAACATATTTGGGTTTATTACATTATTATTTAGGGATTGAAGTTGATCAGAAACCCAAATACATTTTCATTTCTCAGAAAAAGTATGTTAGATAACTATTGGACAGAGTTGGAATGTAGGATTGTAATCCTGTCGCTACTCCTATGGAGTAGAATTTGAAACTTACTTACACTGAAGGAATTACATTTGAAGATCCAACAAAGTACATGCAACTTATTGGAAGTTTGAATTTTCTAACTACTACTCGACACGACATAGCTTTTTTTATAGGGATACATTCCAAGTTCATGCATCAGCCATGTGAAGGTCATTGGAATGTAGCAAAACAAGTGCTCAAGTATTTAAAAGGCACTCGAACATATGGCATCAAATATTCTAAAGTTGCATATTTCCATATCATCGACTATTCAAATTCTGATTTTGATGGAGATAACGAGAATGGAGTCTCTACTTATAGTTATTTGATGAGTCTTGGATCAACAACCATCAATGGGAGATCACGCAAGCTATTCCTGTTGATCCGACCACTGAAGCCAAATATGTTGCAGCAGCTCAAGCTACAAAAAAAATCATTTGGCTTCTCAAAATACTTGAAGACTTGCAAGAGAGATAAAAGGCTTCATCTCCACTACTTGTTGACAACTCTTCTGCAATTCAGTTGGCTAAGAATCCCAAGTTTCATGATCAAAGCAAACATATTAACACCAAATATCACTTGATTCGACACTATGTAGAGGCCAAAGTTATTCATCTAACACATTGTCCTACTTCAGAGCAGATCACAGACACATTTACAAAGGCATTGGGACATGAAAAGTTTGAAAAGTTCAGAATGTTACTTGGCATGTCAGATGTCCCTTAGGATTAAAGGGGGAATGTTAACTAATCCTTTGGGATTGTTATTGTACAATATTTAATTAGTTTCATATTTCGTTTTTATAGTTAATAAGTTACTAAGACACAACTATCTCGTGCCTAGATTACACATATATAAATAAATGATTTTATCATTAATGCGATGCTTTTTCATTGTGCTATTTAATTGTGGAATTTATTCAAACATGTACATATTTTGACCTCATCTCATGGGAAATATTATACACTCTTTCCCATTTTATTTTATAAGATTTTCCAACTAAAATGTAACTAGTTAATGAGTGACCAATCTAATTATATTTTGATCTCATCTCATAGAAAATATGATTTCCTCCTTTTCATTTTATTTTATAAATTTTCCGAGTGAGATATGACTTTATTTTTAACGTAACTTTTTTTTTAACTTTTAATTTTATATAGAATATTAAAACAATGTGATTATTACCAAAAGATTTCTTCATTATTTATCGATGGATCACAGAAGCCAAAAATCTATAAACAACATATACAAAATCATTTAAACTTTTAATTTTATATAGAATATTAAAACAACATAATTTATCATATATAAAATCTAATGTTATAAATTTTCCAACTGACATCTGACTTTTTTTTCCGAGTAGTCTATAGTGCGACTTTTTGAAGGCTTTTACGGTAATTTTTTCCGGTTTAATTTCTCTAAATTCCGCCAGGAATTTATTGAAAATAGAAGTTTGTTGGGTAACCTTGCACAATCAAAGTGTCCTAGGGGTTTTTTAGGTTGTTAAATCCATATATACAGTCAAAAACCCAGTTTAAATAACATAACTCAAGATTTTACCTCAATTTTTTTCACCGGATTCCAGCTCCTAAAACTCCAAAAAGTCGCACTAAAAACAACTCCTTTTTTTTTTTACTTAACGTTTTTTTTACTTTTAATTTTATATAGAATATTAAAACAACATATTTTATCATATATAAAATCTAACTTTTAATTTTATATAGAATATTAAAACAACATATTTTATCATATATAAAATCTAATAAATTATTCATTACACTTGAAATATGATATGATATATTAATATGAAAGTTCAATGTTTCTAATAAAAAAATTAAAGTTCAAATTGTAAATTTATCCTATCATTTTTTTAATAAAATTAATAAATTATACTTCACACTTGCTTTTAGTAGATAAACGTTTTAAAATTATGAGGCGGAATAAGTTTGTTCTGCGTAAAAAGGTTTATATATTTATTTATAATTAACAAATGTAAAAATATTTTTTATAAAGTATAATTTGTATAAATATATGATTTGTTTTTAGTGAGTGTTTTTGGAATTTTTTTAGGTGTTTTTTTCTCGTTTAATTTCTTTAAAATCTGGTGAGAATTTATTGAAATTGCAATTGGGTAATCCCTGCACAATCGAAGTGTTTTTCAGGGTGTTGAATCCATATATACAGTAAAAAAACCAATTTAAATAACACAAATCAAATTTCATCTCAATTTTTTCTGACAGATTTCGTCACCGGAAAGTCCAAAAATTCACACTAAAGACAACTCCATAAATATATTTTGCAATTTTCTATGGTGATCCAGATGAATCATTTAGAGTTATTGAGCCAAGAGGCTCATTCTACAACCGAGTATGAGGGGATGTGTAAGTTTGTCCGTCTGTCTGTGCCCCTTTAAAATAAAAATAAAAAATAGGAATTATCGTCTAAATAGAAAAATAATATCAGATATAGTTAAAAAAATGAATATGATGTAAAGTAATTAGAAGTAAAAAAAAATGTGTGAATTTGATGTTTTTTATTCTTTTCAAAAATATTTCAACAAGAGATTTAAATAAACTATTTGAAAATCCATATTAACTAATTTATGTCAATATCAACTTCATATATATCTATATATAGAAAACAAATTAAGTTTTTTTGGATAAAATTTTTATTTGGTCCTATATATACTTTATTTAACATTCAAAAATACAATTTAAACAATGAAAAATAACACATTGTACTCTAAAAAGGTTTGCACGTGAAGAAATTTGATCCCTCTCTACCCATGTTAGATCCATACTTAAAGATGGATCTATTATGGTTAAGATAAATAAATTTTTAGATGCGAAAAGGGTATATAAATTTTTTAATTAGGAAAAGAAAATTATCATATATTTAATAAATTAAATTAAATTTTCATAATAATTTTGATTAGCCCATATCTTTCTTGGCCCCTAGAGAGGGTGATCCTTCCTCTCCCCCAAGAAAATGTTCTTTTTTGTGCCCAAATTGGCTCCATGAATGAATTTTCAATATATCCCCCTTCCATATTCATGAAAAGTCTTGACAAGATTTCTAAATAGTTGTTCATTCTTCTGAAATCTTTCTCTAAGGCTTACCGAGTATGGTCTCATTGGTTAGTTTATGGGGTTATGGTCTTCTCCTAAAATTGTGGCAGTGTAGATTTTCAAGAGTTAGAAACCCGCGTTTAAGGGTCATTGCTCCTTTTCCCTTAGTGGTAAGAAAAATTATGTCCTTGTGAAAATAAGGAGGATAGAGACTTAATATTTCACATTTTTCCATATTCGATGGGTTCTCGAGGTCTGTATCTGAATCAGTGGACACCAAAGTGTTGAATTCCAACAAGAAATTGCAGCACACACATTAGTGTGGGACCAATGGGTCCTAGCAGCACACACACTAGTGTGGGCCAAATTAATTAATTAATTTGGTGCAGTGTCTAATTTATTTTTCCCTTAATTAAATTGGACAATAAAATGTAATCTTATCTCATGATCACTTGTAATAGTTAAATGAGTATGATAAACTCAGATAGCTCATGTATTTCGAGTTGAGGGTGGTTGGTGAGGCATGCAGAGTAATTATATTAGTTATGGAGTTCGAATTGCAGTTGGTGCATTAGTTTAATGCATGTGTAATCAATTAGCTCAGTTAGGTGAGTTAGAGCCAGTTGAACTAGTTGTAACTGTTTATTGCACTAGTGAGAGATCAAGTGAATTAAATATTATTTAATTCACAATTAGTGATTTTCCATGCAACTAATGATTTACTATTAATAGTTGCATGCATGTTAGTTCCAGTGGAGACCCAATTGATACAAAGGTGAAAGGGAGGTTAACTATCAGTTGTGTGATTAGTAGGTTGCTTGCATGCAACCAGACATCCGTTAGAGTGCCCATGATCGTTGCGTAGTTTAGGAAGGCCAATATTCCTAAAGAATAGGGATTGCATTCATCAAGAATTTGTGTAAGCAAGGTAGGTTGTTTAGAGGCTAAGAATTGGCAAAGTGTTGGTCAATTTTGTCCAGGACAGTGTGAGACAATTGTGAGAGTGCAAGAGACTCTTGTGAGAAGAGTGCATTGTAATTGTTTCATGATTCCATGGTTAATATACAATATAAGATAGAGGTTTTTTTAGCAGTAAGCTTTCCCTAGGAAATTATCTGTGTTGTGGTTTGGTTTGATTCTTTTTTTGTTTCATGTGATTGACGATTGTGTTTAATTTCCGCAATTGATTTGTAGAAGTGATTCGGTATATAGCTTTAGTACACTGTTAGATCGGATTGAATCTATTGATATACATATGTTTGTATAATTTCTACATGGTATAAGAGCATAGGAAATCACTATAGTGGAGGAGACGCTGAGTTTTTGACTGAATAGAATTTGAATTTGCAGAAGACATTCTTGGTGCAACAAGTGATTCAGGATCGAAATGGATTTCAATGGCTTGAGATTGGAGTATGCACTCGAGGGAAGCTCTAACTATATTTCTTAGAAAGACAGGATGGAGGCAGTACTGGAGGACAATGGGTTGAAATAATTCATTGACAATGATGTTCCCAAACCCATTGTAACATATGCTGCAAATCTTGATGCTTGGAAAAAGAAAGTTGCAAAGGCAAGGAGGATCTTATTGGAGGGAGTACGAGATCACATTGTCTCAAGTCTCCATGGAAAAGCGACACCATATGCAATGTGGAAAGCTTTGACATATATATTTCAGAGTAGCAGTGATCATAGAAAATTGGGACTGAAGGATAAACTCAAGAAGATCAAAATGGAGAAAGGCGAAACCATGCTGAAATATTTAACAAAGTTTGTCCAATGTCAGGATGAGCTTGGGCACGTCGGCATTACCATCCCTGATGATGACTTGGTGAGCTTAGCTCTTCTAGGACTTCCCAAGAGTTGGCATAGTTATCAGGACTCTGTCAATGGAAGGGAAAATCTGCCAGATTGGGAACGACTTTGGTTGGATTTGGTGCAAGAAGAATTCATGCGGAATACCAGAGATGGTTCTTCATCTAAGAATGATGATGAAGAATATTGTGCTTTGGATGTCAAGGCGAAGAAGGGGAAAGGAAAGAAATTCCTTTCCAAATCTGAGTCCAGTAAGGATGGAAAGAAGCACGACATGTCCAGAGTGAAGTGTTTTCACTGTCACGAGCATGGACATTATGCCACTAATTATCCACAAAAGAAGAAGAACAAGAAGGCTTCAGGATTTGCAGCTGGTGAGGCTTTGGACTCACAATTTGAGCTTCACTTCTCGCTCATTTCATGCATGGTGTCAAGTGCAATGGGATCGGTGTGGTACTTGGATAGTGGTGCATCCTTTCAAATGACGGGAGACAAAGAACTTTTCAGAAGCTTGGAGGAGAAGGACCTCTAGATGCATATTGAAATGGATGATGACGGGCAATACAATGCTACCGGGATTGGTACCATTGCCTTCTAGAGGCAGTCAGGTAAACCCTTTCAATTAAAATATGTAATGCATGTACCAGGCTTGAAGAAAAAATTAGTCTCAGTTGCAATGTTGGAGGATAGAGGCTATGATTTTGTTTTTAGTGAAGGAAAAGATTTCCTGTGACACAAGACAATAGGAAAAGCCAAGAAGATTGGGATTCGAGTTAAGAATCTATATAAACTTGTAGATGATTGCACAACATTCATGGGTAAGGCGGACAAAGTGGTAAGCCGAGATGAGGGTGAGTTATGGCACAAGAGATTGGGCCATCTTCACCACGGAGCCTTGAAAGTCATGCAGTAGATTTCTATGGGTCTTCCCAAGGGTACTCTTGCGCAGTTAGGCACATGCAAGGGATGTACTATGGGGAAGTATGCAAAGGCCACTTTTCATGAGAAGGAGAAACGATCTTTAGAAATCCTTGAGAGAGTTCACTCAGACATGTGTGGACCATTCTCTACTGATTCGAAAACAAAGCATAAGTACTATATGATATTTGTTTTCTCGAAAGTGTTGGATCTACTTCATGCAAAAGAAATATCATACGTTTTCAAAATTTCTTGAGTTCAAAGCACTGGTGGAGAAAGACACGAGAAAACATGTGAAGGCTATTAGGAGCGACAATGGTGGTGAGTACATCTCTAATGAATTCAAAAACTTCTGCAGCAAAGAAGGAATTTAGAGAGAGTTGATTACGCCTCATAACCCACAACAGAATGGGGTCATAGAGAGAAAGAACATAACAATTGTGGGTGCAGCAAGAGAGATGTTGCATGATCAGGGCCTATCATTGCATCTGTGGGCGGAGGCATGCAAAACAATGGTATTTGTGCAGAACCGTTGTCCTCATCGGATACTTGGCATGAGTACACCAGAAGAGGCTTTTACTGGTAAGAAACCTGATGTTCACATTTTAATATTTTTGGCTCATCTGTTTATGTGCATGTGACCAAAGACGCGAGGAAGAAGCTGGAAACAACGACTGAGATTGGGATATTTGTGGGGTACCATGAAACTCCCCACAACTATCGGGTGTATTTTCCAAACAATAGAATGACTGTTGTATGAAGGGATACAAATTTTGATGAGGATAAAGCAATGTGATTGTCCCTTGAGAGGGAGATGGATTTGGATGTAGAGGAGGAACTCTTGGTTCCAAATAATGAACCTCAATATGTGGAGCAGCAATGTGCAGAGGCTCATGGAGTGACAAAAAACACTCATGTAGAGCCATCAACCAGAAATAGTAGAAGGCGAACCACGAAAGCTGATAGATTGAGACTTGATGCAGAAGAGAATGTAGGAGCCCCTACTTCACTACGCAGACAGAGACAATCTCCATACAGGTTCACTGGATACATGGCTCTTATGAGAAAGTGTATTGTAACAGAACCATCTTCCTTTCAGGAGGCAGTGCATCAACCAATTTGGGTTGATTCAATGGTAGAGGAGTATGACTCCATCATTAAGAATAGTGCATGGGAGATTGTCCCAAGTCCGATCGGAAAATCAGTGGTTGGATCTAGATGGATCTATAAGGTGAAGCAAGATGTTGATGGGAGTGTGGAGAAGTACAAGGCTAGATTTGTGGCCTGGGGATTCTCACAAGTTGAGGGGATCGACTATTAGGAGAATTTCACAACAGTCACGAGGTACTCTTCCATTAGATCTATCCTTGCACTCTCAACGCAGATGGAGTGGCACATTCATCGGATGGATTTGAAAACTGTGTTTCTCAATGGAGTTATTGAGGAGAAAGTGTACATAGAGTAGCCAAAAGGTTTAGAGATATTTGACAGTGAGTCGCATGTGTGTTGACTCAAGAGAGAATTGTATGGGCTGAAGCAAACACCTCGTTCTTGGTACACTCTGATTGATAGCTATTTCACCGGGTTGGGCTTCACCAAATTTGAAGTGGACGAAAAATTGTACCAGATTGTGGTTGATGGTAAGCTCTTGATTATCGTACATTATTTTGATGATCTAATTTTGACAGGTGAAGAGTAGCTAATACATTCATGCATGGAGGATCTTTCAAGGGAGTTCAAAATGAAGGACATGGGACTCCTTCACTATTTCTTTGGTTTGGAAATATGGCAACGAGATGGTGAAATTTTTGTTTCTCAAAGCAAGTTTGACAAAGAGATACTAGGTAAGTTTTACACGGAGAGCTGTAAACCCATGGACACTCCTCTTTCAGGAAATTGGAGGAAATATGATGCTACTTCAGGAGAAGTAGTGGATGCTACTGTCTACAGGTAGCTAGTAGGTTCACTGATGTACTTGGTGAACACCAGACCAGACATTTGCTACGCAGTTAACCAGTTAAGGAAAGCTATGGTTAAGCCAACCAAGCTCTTTTGGAAGGCAGGGAAGCATTTCTTGAGATATATCAGGGGCACTACAGAGTATGGATCATGGTACAAACAAATAGAGGGAGTGAAGCTTCAAGACTTCACTGATGAAGATTGGGTAGGAAATCCATCAGACAGAAAGAGCACATCAGGAGGGATCTTTAGCATAAGGTTGACAACAGTTTCTTGGTACAACAGGAAGCAACGATCTGTGGCACTCAGTTTAGCCGAGGCAGAGTACATGGCCGCAAGTCAAGTTGCATGTGAGGCCATCTGGATGAGAAAGATCCTGGTTGGTTTGTTTGGTTCTCAGATGGATTCGACAATGATACATTGTGATAACCATATTTGCATTAAACTCTCGGTTAATCTGGTGTTTCATGATAGGTCCAAGAACATAGACATCCGGTACGACCATCTTAGAGATTGTGTTCAAAGGCGCATAATGTTACTTCAGTACATTCCCACGGAAGATCGAGATGCAGATATTCTGAAGAAGGTGCTCACTAGGAGCAAATTCAATACCATAAAGGCAGGATTGGGGTGGTAGATAATCCCTTTCTTGTTGAGAGGGAGTGTTGAAGTCCAAAAATAAATTTCAACACACACACTAGTGTGGGACAAATGGGTCCTAGCAGCACACACACTAGTGTGGGCCAAATTAATTAATTAATTTGATGCAGTGTCTAATTTAATTTTCTCTTAATTAAATTGGACAATAAAATGTAACCTTATCTCATGATCACTCGTAACAATTAACTGAGTGTGATAAACTAAGTTAGCTCATGTATTTCGAGTTGAGGGTGGTTGGTGAGGCATGCAAAGGAATTCTATAAGTTATGGAGTTCAAATTACAGTTGGTGCATTAGTTTAATGCAAGTGTAATCAATTAAATCAGTTAGGTGAGTTAGAGTTAGTTGAACTAGTTGTAACTGTTTGTTGCACTAGTGAGAGATCAATTGAATTAAATATTATTTAATTCACAATTAGTGATCTGCCATGCAAATGATGATTTACTATTAATAGTTGCATGCCTGTCAGTTCCAGTGAAGACCCAGTTGAGACAAAGGTGAAAGGGAGGTTAAATATCAGCTGTGTGATTAGTAGGTTGCTTGCATGCAACTAGACATCAATTGGAGTGCCCATGATCCTTGCGCAGTTTAGGAAGGCCAAAATTCCTAAAGAATAGGGATTGCATTCATCAAGAATTGCACAAGCAAGGCAGGCTATTTAGAGGCTAAGAATTGGAAGTGTTGGTCAGTTGTGTCCAGGACAGTGTGAGACAGTTGTGAGAGTGCAAGAGACTCTTGTGAGAAGAGTACATTGTAATTGTTTCATGATTCCATGGTTAATATACAATATAAGATAGAGGGGTTTTGAGCAGCAAGCTTTCCCCAGGAAATTATCTGTGTTGTAGTTTGATTTGATTCTTTTTTTGCTTCATGTGATTGGCGATTATGTTTAATTTCCAAAATTGATTTGTAGAAACGATTCAATATCTAGATTTAGTACATTTTTAGGTCGGATTGAATCCATTGATATACATATGTTTGTATACTTTCTACAAAAATTTCATAAGGGGAATTTTGAAGTAAAAAATGAGCCTCAAAACAAAAAATGTACTAAAAAAATTAACTTTAAAAAATCCAATAGGATTCAAGATGATGATGTCATCCCAGGGAAAAATATTTTGGAGCAAAAAGAAGAAAAATACATATTTTATTTGTATTTTCAATTGATCTCCTTATAGGTTCACTCAATTTTCAAGTGTATGCACCCATTGAATGTGGAATTAAATTCCACATCCAACGAGTACTCAGTCTGCATATTTTTTAGTAGATCCACAAAAAAAAATCATGTATTTTCAAAAAAAAATTATGTGGATCTACTTAGAAATATGTAAAGTGGGTACTCATTGGATGTGGAATTTAATTTTGCATCAAATGGGTGTCTACACTTGACATTTGAGTAAACTTACAAGGAGATAAGTCAGAAAAAATAAAAAATAAAAAATAAAAATAGTTTTCTTTCTTTTTCTTTAAAAAATCATAACTCTTATCTTATTATTTTAAATATTGTTTTATTATTTTCCTTAGGAGACCCATTTTAGACCTCAAAATCCCCCTAATGCAATCTTGAGTATGATATCCCATTAGCAATGCTTATTTGGGTAAATTTGTCTCACCTCCCCCTTCATTGTTGGAATGACGATACATTGTAGAGAATTAATAACATGTTGGGAAAATATATTGATTTTGCAAAACCACAAGCCAAAATCTATGTTTATACAACGATTTGAATTTAAGTCAATCAAAATAAGGGATTATCAAAGACAACGTTGTTAAACTTTAACTCATGGTCTTTCTTGCAATTAGTGGATTATGAAAAAAATCTTTGGAAATGGAAGGGGTGTGACAAGTATGACCATTTTTCTAGAATTTCCCTAAGTGCACTGAAGTCATGTATCCCTCGAAAGAAGCAATATATTGGAAACAAACCAAAAAGAAGAGAGCTCTTCCAAAGCAAGGCTCTCCTCACTCCTTTGAAATTCCCTACTAGCCCTCTTCCCTCCCCTCCTCTAATGTTGGAACCTCCATACCTCCCTCGTTAAAGCCCTCAAATCACTCTAGCCCCTTATTCTTGAATTCTTTTGAAATCATCTTCCCCGTGAGTATCTAAAGCCCCAGATGAATGATATCCCCCCTCAAAGAACTTCCTATAATCCCCCCTCCAATCCAGTGAATGAAAACCCTAATTTTTTTAAGCAATAAAAAACCAAGGCACAAAACCAGTAAGCACAAATGGGAGGCAGAGGTGGACAACGAGAAAATTGTAGGCAAACAATCAACATTGGAAAGAGCCTGTGGTCTAATCTCAAGAAGGCCAAGAAACCAAGCTGGCCCCAACCCCACTAAAGGGGGTTCCTCAATAATACTAGTAAATAATGAAAACAACCTCTTGGAATTGCAAGGTTTGTGTTGCATAGCCAAGATGAACCTTGTAAAGGATCTCATAAAATCAAACATTCCCAAGTCATTTTTCTTCGTGAGACTAAGTTGAAGGACACTAACATCTTTGGTGAATATCCCTTCCTATGGCATTCCAACACCAAGATAGTGGTAAGCTCTTAGGACATTCGAGAGACATTTGTAAACTATGTAACCCTTCCTATTTAAGTTTTTTTCAAGTTTTTCTATGCAACAATGGTTACTGGTATGTCTTACCCATCTCACAATGATTACTAGTATGTCTTACCCATCTCCCCTCTAATGATTCAATCAATGTCAATGATTATTGGTATGTCTTACCCCTCTCCCCTCTAGTAATTCTATCAATATCGATGAAATTGATGTATACATACCAAACATCTACCTAAAAACTAGAATCTATCAATATCAATGAAATTAATGTATACATACCAAACATTTACCTAAAAACTAGAATCTATCAATGTCAATGTCAATGAAATTAATGTATACATGCCAAACATCTACCTAAAATGTTTGAATGTTGGAAATACTTGAATGATATCCAATTAAATGGCCCGAATGTGAAATTCATTGTGGTTGGTGACTTTAATACAACCGTCAGTCACAAAGAGAGGATAGGAGGTAGTTTGGTTAAAGACCCCTTCAAGGAGCACATGGAGGATTTTCACTCCTAACAAATTGGTTCAAATTTTGGTCAGCCAATTTAGAGGAGAAATATTTAGTGTATATATCACTTTTTCTCAGCCGAAAGAAAGACGAGACCACAATGCAAGCTAATGACGAGGTGAGTATTTTAAATATTTTTAGTTGGCTGCTTGGTGGGCTGAAATTGTTAATGACGAGGTGAGTATTTTAAATATTTTTAGTTGGCTGCTTGGTGGGCTGAAATTGTTAATTGTTCAGCTATGACAAATACGTGCCCACATTGGGAGCACACATTGGCTGAGTAAACAATATATTAAAAGATGTGTAGGTAGGTAGAGACTAATGGATTAGTGTTGGTCCACATATTTATTTTGACTTTCTGTCATGGATTAGTGTTGGTCCACATATAAGTTGTTTTTTAAGATTTAAAACCTAAAACTTTTATTTCTATCTTTATTTTTATCAAAGTTGTTGAAATTTGGTTTATATTGGTCAAAATAAAAATAAAAAATTAAATAATTATATAAAATATTTAAATAATATAAGTTTAATTAAAAAAATTAAATAATTATATAAATAAACAATTAAAAATTTGAAAAAAAAAATAATTTTAAAGAATTTGATCTTTCTCAACTTATAATAGATTAGATCATAAATTGGAGGAATTTAGGTGAGTTATATAATTGTCTATAAATTTCAAATAAACTTGGTGCATTGTTTAAGATATTTTTAAATATTAAATTAAATTATTTATTCTACTTAGGTGTTCTATAATATAACTTTACTAATATTAAATTTATTAAAAAAATACACAATTTAATTTTAAAAAATTATTATAATTTTTAAAATAAAATAAAATATAAAATTGGAAAATATATATATATATATATGAATGGATGGATGCTAATATCATTGCAAGAATAAAAGTTCACTGTATTGGATTATGGGTGTTTTCAAGGTTAAGATTAAGATCCACTCGTTTGTCCTTTTGGTTTTGTTTCCCGACACAGCGGTATGGTTTTCCGTCCCACTTTTGCTGCGCGTTATTATAATGCCTACTTGCAGTTGGTATTGTCACTACAACTCCAACCCAACTGAATTGGTATTGTCAATATGGTTTAGGATTTCCTAATGAAAATATATTCCATTTCTTTAAAAAGGAAAATGAGTTGATAATGAGATATAAAAGTTTATATCATATTTTAATTTTGAAGTTATGATCATGTGTATATTTGATTATAAAGTTTAGAATATCAAACTTCTGATATAAACTTGTAATAACATTATTAATAATGGAATTCCTTAAAATTATAAGTATAAATTATTAATAATTTTTTTTTGTTTAATAATTAATAAGATTTTTTATAATTGATTTTTTCAATTTTTTGATTAAATTGTTAATAAAATTTGATATAGATATAAATTGTTAATAAAATATCTTATGTTATATTTTATTAACAATTTATATCAAGATTTCAAAAAAATTCAGTTATGATAAGATTTTATTAACTATTTATACAAATAATTTAATTATTAAAAAATATTAATAATTTATATTTACTATTCTAAAATTTTAATTAATAAAAAATTAATTATTAATTTTATATTCTAAATTTTATAATAAAATATAAACATAATCCCAAACTGCAAAATGTCATGGATTTCATTTTTAAAAAAATATGATTTTAATTTTTATATTATACAAAAGGTCAAAAATATAACATTATCAACTCACATTACATTGTTTACCTAACTTAATCTTTAACACTCATAATAAAATCAAGTGACCTTTTATTATTGCAATGATATTATGATATTAATATATATATACATTATTGCAAAATTATATATATATATAGAAGGCAAAGAGGTATTGGAACTAGTTTATTCAGTTGAAAAGCATTGTAACCCGTTTATGGCTCACATTTTCTTAATTCTTTTTTTAATTTGATTTGTTTTTTTTTTAGTTTTATATTTTATTTTATTTAAAAATTTATAGTAATTTCAAAGTATTAAGTTTTTTTTTTTTAGTATTTTGAAAACCATTTTTATTAAACATATTAAGGCTGCTTACTTTTTCAAAATTGTAGATACGTGTGAAAACAATTTTTATTAGAAGTATTAAGTCTGATTAATTTGTCAAAATTGTAGATGTATGTGAAAATAAAATTATGGAAATTTTTTTAAAATAAAGCTATTAAAATGGAAAACTTTAAGAAAAGTAAGATGAGATTTGCTCAAAATTCAGATAAGCACATCATTAGAAGATATTTGAAGTAACTATTAACACTGTAACTAAAGGGTGTAACTATTAACACTGTGGAGAACTATAAAACTAGCTTAGATCTATTTTAACCCCTGATTTATTAAGCACCCAGGAGGATACTTGATCCCTCAATGCTTAGTAGATCTGGAGGTAATATGATCTAGGCTGGTTTAATTCTCCCCTTTAAATAGGTTATATTCTACATGAATATCATAGATTCTTATAAACTTGGAGCTCAAAAATCACTATTAATAATTTATTAAAATTGATAACTAGCAATTGCCCCTAAAAATGCAAATATACACTCAAAGTATTGAAGATTAAGAAAATCATTTAAAAAGATTTGTATTTCATAATTATGCTTGAAATAGCAAATTTATCTTGTAATTATCCAGACTCACTTCTTCAAGAAATTATCATATAAAAAATATCAGCCAATCCACTTAATGTAAGGTGCTACTACAAGTTCAAATCTCAATTTTAGTAATTCCAAATTTCCATATCTATGTTACAATGTGATGTCTGATCTTCGCAAGTGGAAAGAAGAGATGCGGTAAGCACACTAGTGGTAAAATCTCCCATGGCTACATTGCTCCTGGTATGTTCAGCTTAGTACTGTGCTTCCCTAGTTTGGTATGTTCAGGTTAGTACTGTGCTTCCGTAGTTTGCATCTTTGAAAGGAGCTGACATTCGGTAAAAAAGGAAGAGTCTTTCTTGTACAGACTTGAGCTAGGAGTTAGGGGCTGCGTCCTAAAGAATAGGAGGCCCTCTGCGCTAGAGAATAGGAGGTCTGTGCACAAAGAATTCGGGCAAGGCAGTGGAGACCTGTGTGTAAAGAATTCGGGCCAGCGAGTGGAGAATTGTGTGTAAAGAATTCGGGCCAGCTTGTGGATATCAGCGCAAGGAAAGAGGGCTAGGCAAACCCCAAGGAATAGGAGCTGGATCAAGTGTGTTTGCAGGGTGAGTCCAACTAGTACAGCATGAGGATTAGATTGTTATCAGTGTGATAAATTGCCCTGTAAGAGACAAGATTTTTCAGACTCTGTCAATAAAATACTGCAGCAAAGAAAGATGGGTTTTCCCAATTGGGTTTTTCAATAAAAAAATGTGTAATTATTTGTGTGACTGTCTTTTATTTCTGCCTGTTTATTCCGCCGTTGAATTTTTTTTTCAGCATGAAAAATATATTTGGTGTATATAGTGTACCAGGGCACATAACATTCCTCATAAAAACATTCTGAGAACATATTTAACAGTAAATAAAACTATCAGTCTTTTACATATCTTGGTATATCCTGTATCAAAAAATCAGAATAGTGTTCTTCACATGTTCATGTCTTCCACAAAAAGCTTAGGTCCAAACCTGAAACCGGTTTCCTCCATAATGCATATACATAAAAAAAAAAAAACAAAAATGATAATGAGTGATGCTTTTTCTTGCCTATTCTGTTAGATTTGTTAAAAGATTTAATTGAAATTAACCTTCCCAACGGCTCCAGTGCCGTTTGAGTTAAAAAACTCATATTCCATTTCACCAAATCTGCCAATTAAACCTCTCTTGGATAATCGATCAACTTCCTGGTTCTTCTCCCTGCACACATGACTGAAAATGATATGGTTAAATGAACTCTTTAAAGTATATATCCGCTCCAGCCAGTGGTTTAGATATGCTGAATTCAGATTCGTTCCTCTGTTCAAATGGTCGATGATCACTTTCGAGACCCCATAAATCCACAGCTCTTCCAAATATAGATTTGAAGCAAACCAAAGAAATCCCCATAATGCAATAATTTCCGCCCTAGTGTTGGTGCCTCTTCCCCCATTCCAGAATATTTTGTAATGGCAATCCGGTGCCACCATTAGCCATGCTCCACAGCGACAGTTCTGGTTTTGAGAGGCCCCATCAAAGAAACCTGCTGGGTAATGGATTTCAAAAGGCTGAAGTCTCATATTTACATCAGGAGGGGGCTTCTGTTTCTTCTTCAGTGAATTCATCAATTCCACTGAGCTGTAGATCTTCATACAAATTTCCTGTGAAGTGCATTTTTTACCTTCAAATATCCTTCTATTCCTACAGATCCAGATATGCCAATGAAACAGAAAAGGGATAGTTCTCCATATTTTACCTCTCCCGAACCACCATCTAACACAGTGTTTTGTTGAAGTGTAACAGGGAAGAGGCAATTTTAAAATGGCACACAAGTGACTTAATGTCTCTTTGGCAAAAATACACTTACAGAAAAGATGTGAATTATCTTCCTCATTTTCCCCACATAAAATGCAAATGCCGGGCCCCTGCCATCCCTTTTTTTGTAGGTTTCCCCATATCAGATTTTTATTTCTCCATATCAGCCACAGTAGAATTATCATTTTGATTTGCACCTTTACTTTCCACATGTGTTTGAACCAACACTCTTGTTCATCACCCCAACGTCTTTTGAGGATTGCTCTATATGCTTCATTTGTGTTGATCTGTTCACTCATTGTCGTCCTGCCCCAAGTCAGACTGTCCCCTTTTACATTTTCTTTTAGCCCCATTCCTTTCACTGTTTGAATGTAATTTTTCCAATCTGCGTTCCAAAACTCATTTAGGCCAACCTCCTTGTATGATTTCCATATCGGAAAGTCAAAATCCCAATGTTTAACCATCTGGCTCATATAGAAAATGCCACTCTGATTTATCTGTGCAATGAGTTCTCTGTTAAGGTTAATCAGATTTCCATGTTCCATAAACTGTTCACTTCCAATCAAGATTTTGTTTCCTTCTCCAAAGTTCCATTCGATGTGCTCTTCGATGTGCTCCTCCATAATAGGCTTAACCTTGCAAAAACCCTTCCAAATTTCAGACCTTCGATGCGCTACGTCCCATCCTGTGATCAAACTATCCTCAGCCCCTTTCTGCCCCAAATATTTATATTTGATAATCTCCCGACCACAATCCTGTCTTAGTTAGGCCTCTCCATAAAGATTTTAGAATTAGAGCCTTGCCGAAAGATTCAATCTCCAGAATTCCCCATCCTCCTCTTTCTTTTGGTAAGGTGATATTATCCAGTTGGGCCAGATGAAAAGACTTATAATCCTTCCCTCCATGCCATATGAATCTAGCAATGTGCTTCTTAATCTCTGCCACCATTTTTCTTGGTAAGATGTAAAGATGGGCCCACTAGACCGAATACTGTTGTAAAACCGCTTGTATCAAGATAAGGCGGCCCCCCTTTGACAACCATCTAGTCGACCTACTTGTATCTTCCTCAGAATTTTCTTTGGTAGCCAATTCCAATCCTCAACCTTATAAAAAGTGGGCTTCAGTCTAAAACCCAGGTAAGACAGTCCATCACGAAGAGGAGCAACCTTGAAATTTAACAACCTCCCCAGGTCTTGAAAGTTTCTTTCCTCTCTTTCCCCATGATATAAACAAGATTTTTCATAACTGACCAACATCCCCGATGCTCTACAGAAACCACTTAAAATGTTTCTAAACTCCCCCCAGCGATTTCGAATCATTTCCCCAAAAACCAGGATATCATCCACGAACAGACTATGTGACACAGTGTTACGTCTACAGATGTCGATCCCCCTGAAAATGCCCAGCCTTGTTGCTTTTTTTATCTTCAGGCTCAACGCATCCATTGTAAGTATAAAAAGCAAAGGGGATAAAGCATAGCCCTGTCTCAACCCCCTCCCTGGACTGAAGAACTCAGAGGCAGATCCATTTATGAGCACTGCCATTGAAGTCTGAGTGACACAGCCCATGATCCACTCCACCATCTCCCTGTCCCGGCCGATTTTATACAGTATCAGCTTAATGAAATTCCAATCAACCTTGTCATATGCCTTGTTTAAATCAATTTTTATAACTCCAGCATTCAATTTTTTTGTCTGAATTGTGTGAATCATTTCTTGTGTGACGGCCACAGCATCATGAATACTTCTTTCCATAAGAAACCCCGATTGCTCCACCGTTATATGCTTTGAAAAAGCCCCCTTAATACGCTCCGCAATAATTTTAGAGTTAATCTTATACAAAGTGTTACAGAGGGAAATCGGTCTATAGTCATCAAATGAAAATTTTCCTTTCTTTTTTGGAATCAAGGCTATAAAAGTGGAATTTATGGCCCCGTGGATCCTTCCCGACATCTTTATTTCATCCGCCATGTCCGTGAGCTCCTTTGAGAAAATATCAAAGAAATGAAGAAAAAAGTCCGGGGTCCAGTGATTCGGCCCCGGACTCTTATCCAGCGCAAATGATTTCAGCGCCATTTTCACCTCATCCGAGCTAACCTTCTTCAAATTTAATACTTCCTCCTGTGAAAACATGATCGGGAACTCATTTATGTAGCCCATCTGTCCCACTATATCAATCGGCTCCTATTTTTTGTAAAGCTTGCCAAAATAGTCCATCGCTGCCCCCTTAATCCCCTCCGTGGAATTAAAAATTTTCCCCTCTACCTCTATATTCCAGATAGCATTTTCGCTGCTCCTCCCATTTGCAACCTTATGAAAAAATTTTGTATTTTTGTCCCCGCTCTGAAGCCACGTAACTCTACTTTTTAGTCTCCACCCCTTTTCTTCAATTATAAGAAATTTCCTATATTCTTCTTCCAATGCCTTTAACTTCATCCAGTAATCTGGGATAGGTCTAACTTCACCCAGTAATCTGGGATAAGTCTCCCTTCCTCCACATCCTTCAAGATCTGAGTCCTTTCCATCCTTATGTTTCTGATCCTATCCTTCATTTTAGCTTTTTGTCTTAAATCCCATCTTTTAACTTCTTTCTTTAGGTTCCTCAACAAATTTGCTAAGTAGACCATTGATGGCATACCATCTGGTCTCTTGTTTTTCTTTAGAAAATTTTTAACCAACTCATTGAAAGAGGAATCCTCGAGCCACGTACGATTGAATTTAAATGGGATGCCACCCTTTCGCGTGTCAAAATCCCATTTCAGAGCGATCGATCTATGATCCGAAACAGTGAGGTCCTCTGCCACTGCCTCGATATTCTGCATTTTAAGACGAAGACCGTTGCAACTGACAAACCTGTCAATCTTCTTCCCTATAAATCCCAACCCTGTCCGCCCATTTAACCATGTAAAACAGGAATCCTTAAACTGTATGTCACATAGACCTGCATTATTAAAAATCCCTTTTATATCATTTGCTAAAGGATCCCACCTGCTTTTCACCCCCCATATATCTTTACCACATTAGGCGCAATTAAAATCACCAGCAATCAAAAGGTTGCTTAAGGAAAGCAAACCACAATCTTCCAACCTATGCCAGAACTCAATTCTTTCCGGAAACCCACGAAAGAAACCCGTTAAGAGGATGCCACCAAAAAAGCTAAAAGCTTTCATGGACGCCCACCTTGGAACCCACATGGCCACTAAGCCTCTAGAGCGGCCCGCAACACTTTTGGCAGTTAAATGCCAATCTGGAATCAATTTACGGAAATAAAGTATAGCACAGACATCAAAAGTAAGCTTGCATAATGAAAAAAAATTCGACACAGACAGGAATTTACCCCAACCCCCCAACCCCCTCATATTTAAAGAGACTAACTTCATCAGGGAAACACTGGCTTCGGGTTCAATGCTCCAAGGACCCAACCGATGACTAAAGAAACCAGCGCCTCACGAAAATGGAGTCGTCTAAGGAGCCGGAGGAATTGCCCGGACGGTCAAAATTGGCCGGAATCCGGGCCAAAAAAATTTAAAAAATCTTGCAGAAACAGTGTTTGAATCCTGATTTTGACATTGGAAATGGATTCAGCACCATCAAAAACCTGTAGGACACCCAAAATATTAAACTTTGATAGTTATAACATGGATTTGGAAAAATTCCTGCCGGATTTTCTGAAAATCTTATCGGAATTTTCATGATTTTCAGGGCGATTCCTCTGGCTAGTTAGACTACGGCCACGAAAATTTCCTTCTGGTGAGAAATCCGGGACATCAGAGATAAGGTTAAGTTTCTTTTTCCGTTTTGGGCGCCCCGTCTAATGGTGACAATGGATCTAGACGGCTACTAAACGCCACGCAGTGCACGGAACATGAATTCCGTAGAAACAGAATATGATCGCATGCCTCGAGCCTCACCACTTATGCACTGAAAGCATAACTACCTTAGTCAGGGGAAATTAATAATTCCACTACAATCACCTTCTCACTTCAGCTTTCGTACCGTCCTTCAAGTGTGCCAGCTCTAACGAGGTCGTCGGAAAACAGCCCCTTGCTTCTACAGAGAAACCGGTCAGAAAACCAGGTCGGAAAAACCAGAGCAATAACCTAAGCCCCGCAATTACTGAATAATCTTCGGCCCCTCACACCAATCGAAGGCAAAGTACTTTAGCCACCACCCCCGCCATCTACAATATTCAGAAACGCCCTCTTGTTCAGAGATTGTAAATGCTATCTCTGGCTAAAACTTTCCTCCAGTTTTACAGAAACCAGATTATGCCCACACAAACCAGTTTCGGTGGCACCTCTAAACTGCTGAAAATGGAAGGAAGACAATACGCTAGGAAGCCAAAGTAGTGATTAGATAGCCAAGATGGCCAATAACCACACTGAGGGACGCCAAACCTAGATGTGCAAGATGAAAGAAAAGAGAGCAGAAAAATGTAAGACTTCAGAAAACTCACACCACAGCTTCAGGTTTTTACCGCCGCCATGGCTAGGGTTTATCTGTAAACCCTTGCTGTTCCCTTGCTGTTCCTTTGCCGTGCCCTTATTGTGCCCCTGCTGTTCCCTTGCTGTTCCCAAACAACCAAAGCCTCAAATCTCTCCAAAAAAATTCCTTTCATTCACCAAACCAGCGTTTCATTTTTCAATGCTGAAGTCGCATTATAATAATTGCAGGGGCACAGAAACATGGATGGGATTTCGGAATCCAGCGAGGTGTTCTTTCCCAAGTGTGATGCAATGCAAGTCCTGAAAGTTTAAACGAGTTCTGCAATCTTATTCCGCTGCTGAATTGTTAAGAGATTCTGGTGAAAGTAAACTAGTTTCAGTTTTGAGTTATTTCATCTAAGTAATTGCAGTTCGTCTAATCCTTATCACTCTAAATTTATTTGGCTCGGCCCTTGCACAAATATCCAAAGCTCATTCTTAATCAGAATTAACACCATCTTGAGTTTTTAGAGGCAAAACCTTCATTAAACTTTGGTATAATTCCTAAGATTTTTGTGTTCAAGTCAATTTTCAAATATGTTTATTCTAGTTTTGTTGATAACATATAAATCCTCGATGGCTACCCTTTGATATTAATTTCTCCACAGATATGACAACTCAATATTGAAACGTATTAAAGCTTCTAAAGAGCCCCGTTCCATATAAATAGTAGTTAATACATGCAAATAACTACAAATTGAGATCGTTTCAGTCATGTATGTTCCTCGCTGAACAGAGGTAAGCACTGAGAATTAGCTAAGAGACAATAAGTTACTTGTTATTTTTCAATTCAAAGTAAAATGAAGCCGTCTGTTATAGAAAAGCATGTATATTGTTTGTTACTTGCAAGAAAATATGGAGAGAATAGCAATACAGATGATAAAAAATATTTTCACTTCCATGACTACTATAATTTACTATAACAAAAAATGAGAAAAACTAATTTAACTTCGACCAACGGTCCAGCAAACAAAAAATTGCAACATCCCACATCGGTAAATCAGGGAAAACTGCAGAGACTACATAGTGATTAGGCATAACATTACCAGTATAGAAGGTTTCGTTTTCCTGTGGCTAGAAGCTCACTACATGTCATTGCACCAGCTCATGCAATAAGAGGGTCTGCTGCTGCATAAGCCAAGTCCATGTTATTCAGGAACCTGAAAGTCATTGAAGAAGATTTCAATGGCACTTCCCAGACATGTGACAAATCATTTCATATAGATAGAAATAATGGAAGCCATTTAAATTGGAGTTGTCTACCCAGGCAACGAAATAGCTCAGACGGCAGTTTTTTGTTGGAATCCGGGCAACTAAAATTCAAGAAATCAGGTAGTTGGAGTGTTTGGAATCCATTTTTGACAGTGGAAATGGATTCAGCACTACCAAAAACTTTTAGGGCACTCAAAATACTAAAGTTTAACAACTGTAAACATGATTCTAATAAAATCTTTGCCGGATTTTTAAAAAATCCTTGCCGGATTCTGGGCCAAAACGTTGCCTGGGAAGACTACGGCATTTAAATTTGCTTCAAACATTGTAAGCCTTCAAATCTATCCAACACCAATTGTTGATAGGAAGCAAGATATGTTTGGTACCACTGTGCTATTCAAATGACTATAACGCTTCAATTGTAATAAATTGAGTTCAAGGACAATTGTTGATTGGAAGCAAGAGATGTTTGGTACCACTGTACTATTCAAATGACTATAACTCTTCAATTGTAATAAATTGAGTTCAAGGACAATCTGGAACAACTAAAAAAATAGGCATATTCAAATGACTATAACTCTTGTTTGGTACCAGTGTACTATTCAAATGACTATAACTCTTCAATTGTAATAAATTGAGTTCAAGGACAATCTGGAACAACTAAAAAAGGTAGGCATATTGGAGACCACTTCCTTAACAAAATAAACACCATGAAAATAGAACAGAATCATGTTGTACCAAAAATCCCTCTCACTGACAGCAACAGAATTGTTCTATTTTTAATTTTTTTTATTGTACATTTGTTATAGTTCAGAAGAGTTTTAACCCTGAAGAATGGCCAATCAATGAAGGCCTTAAAAAGCATCAGATTGTGCAAGCCTCATGTCAGTCTTATAGAAACATAAAAGACCCACATCAACCTCATCATGAGTTTTATATTGATGTGAGTCATAAATAAAACCCAAAATGAAATTGCATTGTTACGGCGTAGGTAACTGCTAAAAGAAGTCAATAATAAATGCCCAAGGTAATTTCTATAGTGTTTGAATTCATTAACTATGGTTTAGCTGTTAGCTACAATCAAGTTGAATTTTCAGACATAACCTAGCTGAATTGTCACATGCACTGCCTCAATTTAGAGGTGTTACTCATCAAATTCTAAATGTAAAGATATTTCATCTAATAAATTATTCAGATTTTTTTAAGTATATCTGTTGTGTTTTTACAATAACAATTTTGTTTTCCAATTATTTGAGACCACAATATTTCATTTTGTAATTAATGTTTCACACCATAATCCCAAATTCAAAATATAAAATATATGGTCAAGCTGTATTACAGGACTCTTCTTGTGGTCTTTGGATTTGGGGAGGTCGATCGTTCATCATCGACAGGGTTCCATATGAAAATGGATACGTATTGCCCCCATATTTCTTTCTATATACATATAAAATGTGATGAGATAATTTTTTTGAGTTGATGATAATTTGTTTTTATATTGTAGAAGATAGTTACGAATTAAATTTTCATCACTGATTGGTTATGCACAGGGATCGAGAGATGTGGGGAGTTTGCCAATTTTACCAACTGAAGATAAAGTATCTTCTCAGAGCCCTGAAGGCTGAACCATTGCCTATCAACAGAGTATGCCAGACTTATAACAGTGTTGATGAGTACTTGTCCACGCACTTTCGTTTTGTCCGTGAGGACTGCTTCGCCTCACTCAGAGGTGCTATTCAAGGTTTCCGCAAGAACATTGTTCCAGATAAAATTTATTGGAATCCCATGTGGGGATCAAGGGCTGGAGCACTGCATCCTTTTGAAAACAACAAAGGAATTGCTCATCGAAACAAATGATGTCTGCCTCACTGCTGTGCATTTCCTCCGATGGATTGCGGAACTATGTATGGGGAATTGAATTGTGAAGGACGCAGACAGCAATAGCTTTCAGAAAGGAAGCATTGCTTTGAAGCTGATCCCCAGCAATGAAGGTAAGTTCGTGAGTTTAGAAAAGAACAGAACCCATGAAATGATCCAGTCAACTGGATACTATGAAGCCTATCTCATGTTTTGGATACTATGAAATGAAAGAGCTTTCATTTTGGGAGCACTTTCTATCATTAGAACCCCAACCTACAGAGCATGGGGTTATCTTAAAAAAAGGCAATTCAAGGATGCATATAACTTAGAATGTGCATTTCCAAGGATCTGAAATTATTTCAAAATTTTAAGAGAAGCAAAGGTTGTAGGAATGACAACCACTGGGGCTGCTAAAAATTATGACATTCTCCAGGCATTACGAGCAGAAATAGTAGTGATAGAAGAGGCTGCCGAGGTTTTGGAGGTCCGTTTTCTGTCCTCCTCCACCCAACATCTCATTCTCCTTGGCGATCACTTGCAATTGCGTCAGGCTTCTGTTGTTGCAGAGTATGAATTAGTAACTAATTACAGCTTGGATGTCTCCCTCTTTGAGAGATTGATAAGTGGCGGGGTCGAGCAGGTGACCCTCAGATGCCAAAGAAGAATAAAGCCCACAATTTCAAGATTAATAACTGATATCTATCCCACATTGCGCGGCCACTCAAGCGTAATAAAGTAGGAAAGCATCAAAGGAATTAGATATGATTTGCGTTTTTTATGGAATCCTATATCTCCAATATCAATGGTAAGATTAACATAAGCGAAGCGCGGCATGTAGTGGAACTCTGTGTTTATCTTATGATATAAGAAGAGCAACATTGCAATTTTGACAATGTATAGAGGCCAGGTGAGTGAAATTCAAAGAGATCTAAATGACCGTCTTTGCCCCAAGATTTATTTGATAAACTTTGAGAATCTTACATTTCTTCATATATTACTTTCGGTCACTTTGTACATTAATTCTATTAATTCTACTTCATGAATGTTGAGAATTTGAAGGGCTTAAGATTAATACAAATTCTCTTCTTGATAATTACTTGTGAGCTTGCTTGTGTTGCTTATGTCTTAGTTAATATTTTATCAAGTCAATTATCAAAATGTATAGGACACAAATGTTAGGTAGGATAAGCACTTCCAAGTATACGCAAATATGATTCAGACTCACAGCATCAACATCATATAAAAAGATAGTCTTTCAAACTTCAAACTTCACGCAAAACGATCTTTTCAAAATCCGCATTGTATATATATTGTGTTTGACTGTATATGTGTATTACCAGCACTGTGTATTATCTTGTTGACCGCACTTATGTATTTGACCGCACATGCGTATTATCTTGTTGACAACACTTGTGTATTACCCACATATATATTTCTTCCAAACTTTTGAACTCGATAAAGCTTGACCGCAAACCAGACTCCCTCTTAACCAGGGACCTCTAGCAGTAATGGTGAGACACCCAACTTCTCATGAAGAACTCATGTCCTCGATGTCATGGATTTTGATATTGAGGAATCTCCAACTTTTAGCTTCATAGGGCACAAATCATCCATCACTTCCATCTTGAGTTATGTCAGCTATCAGAGAGTGATTCATCAAACTTCCTTTATCTAGTCCATTGCTATGCCATGCTGCTTTCCTTAGTAATGATCTTTCACCATGACATCTTCCTGTAGGCATCGACATCCTTCAAACAAATTGACACATCTCCTAATGATATGTTTTTGCCAAGGGTCTTCATCTTTACTAGACTTCCGTCAGAGTCTATATATCTTCCCAGGAGATCTTTTAGTCACATCTTCTTGGTCTCTGGATGATAATTGCCTCTTGACATGGTTGCATTTCATGATCTCTTCCTTTCTGCGCATTCTTCATTCCTAGGAACTTACACATTTTTTCCAGTTCCTCGTTCATATACATCTACCTCATATTCCATAAGGACATATTATGTTGATTTCATCTGTCCCTGCATTGAGAGATACTCCTCCATAGATCATACTTCTAAGTACAAAAGTCCATTACCTGCAACCATATGACTTTACAACATCTAATGTCAGCATGTAAATATATACATACCTCATACCTTTTACCTTTGAGTCATCCTATAGCAATTTCCCAAGAATGAAGAGATTTTATTCCCTTGGCTTGCTTCATCAATATGTCATCACATCCCAGAAATATGTTTCCATGATGACCTTTGCTTTTGATGACTGCTTTTTTTTAGTAATGTTTGTCAGAGAGGTTTTTCCTCGGAGCTAATTCACCAGGAGCTCCTACCATGCTTTGATCAGGATGTTACATTGATTCTTATCATATAACCGACATAAATCTCTTAAAGAAGAAGATGATCTCAATTGTAGTGTAGATCCCTTGTTTCTTCTTATAACTTAGATTATTCTTTGAATCAGGCTCTTCCTTTTCTACAAATGTTTGAGTTTTGCAAAACTATTGCCTTCAACTTGTCTTCTTCCATAGAAACCCTAGGTTCATGAGTGAGGTAACTTACTTATCCCATGATTTCTGTTACCCTCATGATCATATGAGTTCTTGTTTCTTATACTTTCATGATGTCACATCGCATCAATTCTTAAGTAGAATCTAGGAGCTATAAAGAGTCTTATATTGAGAGAGACTAGTCTTGATGATCTCTTACTCCCTCTTTCCATTCATTCCGGTGACATGAACTTTCTTGTACTATTCATAATTCTTATTTCAACTTCTTTTGTGTCTCCAATATTGTTCATGTGAGAGAACCTTAAGATTTCCTTTACATGAATTCAAAGGAGACCCTTATCTATGACTTCAGTCATCTATGAGGACCATGACTATCCTCCTTGTTTCATGCAAGGATATTTGGTAATACAACCACATTATGTATCTCCTTGCAAATCGAATTCATTTAACTAAAATTAAAAGGAAAATAAAAAATACTTACTTGGCAAGTGAAGAGGAGATCTTCACCTTGTTCTTCCTTGAATGATATTCTTGGGTTGTTCCAGACTAGAGATCATATGTCATTCATTCGTGTAGTTGAACTTTCAGACTGTATTCTTCCAAGGTTGTGACCACTACGAATTGTGATAGTATCGTAGTTCTATTACTGTGATAGAACTAATGACCGGAGTCTTGTTTATTTAGTCATGCCGAGAATGTCACTGGGATATTGTGAGATGTTATTGAGGGAGAGCACCGAGACTTTTGTTGAGTCATAATCTCTTCATTGTTGTTATACCGAATCTGCATCTCTATAATATGATCCAACCACGATTGTGATGATGACATTTATCCATGTCACTGTAAGTATGCTTATTGTAATAAGCTCACTGTATCTCTGAGATTTTTAACCGAACAGTGAGAGGTAGACACACTGTGTTAACCCATCTAAAAACTACAAAGATTGTCCTTCTATGAACTACCTTTGACTATAGCCATAGCTCTGATACCATGTTGAGAATTTGAAGGGCTTAAGATTAATACAAATTCTCTTCTTGATAATTACTTGTGAGCTTGCTTGTGTTGCTTATGTCTTAGTTAATCTTT
Organism: Pinus albicaulis; assembly: GCA_034641835.2. NCBI lineage: Eukaryota > Viridiplantae > Streptophyta > Pinopsida > Pinales > Pinaceae > Pinus > Pinus albicaulis. Next base: position 81,953,890 of record CM076570.1, read on the forward strand.
CATCAAGTCAATTATCAAAATGTGCAAGACACAAATGTTAGGTAGGAGAAGCACTTCTAGCTGAACTTCAAGTATACGCAAATATGATTCAGACTCACAGCATCAATGTCATATAAAAAGATAGTCTTTCAAACTTCAAACTTCACGTAGAACAATATTTTCAAAATCCGCACTGTATATATATCGTGTTTGATTGTATATGTGTATTACCAGCACTGTTTATTATCTTGTTGACCGCAGAGGTGTATTATCTTGTTGACCACACTTATGTATTTGACCACACATGCATATTATCTTGTTGGCATCGCTTGTGTATTACCCGCATATATATTTCTTCCAGACTTTTGAACTCGATAAAGCTTGACCACAAACCATGCTGTGGTGTCCGTAATGTGTATATATCTATATATATATATATATATATATATATATATATATATATATATATATATATATACACTACGTCTCTGCTGTTGCAACTGTAGTGTCTTCTTATATATATATATCCACCGTCTATACTGTGTTAACCGTAATTTATTCGGGTGTGTATCCTCCGTCTCTGTTGTGTTGCCCGCAAGTCTACAAACTATAAGAGAGCCCGCATATAATTGTTCTGTCTGCATTACTTTTATTATCTCTGCTGAGTATTTGCTCTTAGGTTGACTGCATTCATTTTAGATTTATCCGCAAATCTATTCTTCTATATTGTCTGAAAACTTCTTTCCAAATGATCTGTAGCTTTGGTATATATATACACAACTGTTTCATCTCTTTTAGGCCGACCATCTAGTTGAGTAATAGGTTGACTTGCTCATTGTGAATAAGCCAACATGAAGTGAGTTTTCTTCAATATTAGAGCTTGTCTTTCATCGTTTATTGAGGGAAGTTATGAGCTATACTTCTAGCAAGGTCTTGGACCATGTATGACACTTAATTACATAGTCAACATGAAGACCTACCTAGTTACACTTTTCAACAATGAATACTAGAGTTAAAAAAAGAAGAAGGAACATACTGAACCAAATTCGACATCTCACACAAATAGGAAACACTATATGTTTTAGGTGGTGATTTTTGTCGAGTTTGTTCTGCGGATTTGTTCCCTGGATAATTATCTGGGAGAAGAAGAAAATATTTTCATATTCCAACCCTTCGATTTTGTTATGTGGATTTTTTCCCTGGATAATTATCAACGAGAAGAAGCAAATATTTTCAGATTGTCTCTCGTGAGGAGCAATAAAATACTGGGAATTGGAGGGTCAAGAGCACTTTCCATTAATCGAAAAACGTTTTACATAATCATAGTTCGTGTCCATAGTATTCTATTGTAATTCATAAGGAAACCAAAAACTAATTAACCCCTCTATTATGCAAGGATGATTCCAAAAGGATTCAGTCCAAGTTCCATCATCTACTGACTAAGGTAGAGAGAATATACTACAAAATGAAAAAAAAAAGAATTCTGAGATAAACAGATAACCTTTAGAGCACAAGATACAATAATGGAAGTTAACTTAACAAAAAAAACTCCATGATTGTGCAAAGTCCCCTCTACAAAGTACTCAAAGTGCATTTTCCTTGGCAGAAGCACCAGGGCAGGCTTGGAGAGGAAGTCAACTACGAAGTTTTGTTCTCTATATACATGTTGAAAAGCGATCGCCAAGAAGAGAGCCTTTAGAACATGAATCCTATGAATCCAATTGAAAATTGATGGGACTTGCAAGGAATTGTGATTTTTGATCCAACTAATTGTTGAGAGAGAGTTTCCGACTACCAAGAGGCTATCAATTTTGAGCTACTTAGAAACTTGTAATTCTCCCCATAATGCAAGCATTTATGCCCTACAGTTGTCCCCAAAACCACAAAACCATATGAAATGGTATGACATGCTCTGATTGATGTGGAGGGAGACACCACATCCATAGCGACCTCCAGTAGCTTCCGCATCGAAAAATAATATCAGGAAAAAAATTGACAAGTCAACCAATCTAATTGACCTATAGGATTTGTTAGGACACCAAGGCCCAGATTCCATAAAATGGGAAACAATGCGAAGAGATGATAACTTGACTTCAGGAATAATACCTTCAAAAATGAATTCATTCCTGGAACGCCAAATGCCCCATAAAGTGAATAGGGGGAGAGTCTTGTAAGCTTTGGATTGGCGTCCCCAAGAGAAAATCCTTGCAGCAATTGAAAAATGGTCTCCACCAACCTGAATCCCCAATAGAGCACAAACCTATTTCCATATATCCATTGCAAAGGGGCAATGAATAAAGAAGTGTAGATAGTCCTCCATATCAGATTTACACAGGGCACAACACCAAGGTCCCACCATACCTTTCTTTATGAGGGTGTCCCATGTTAATATTCAGTTGTAGAGTATTAACCAAGAGAAACATATAATTTTGAGGCCGGTGTTCTAGGACCACATATGTGCTGAGAGAAAAGCGAGGGGGAGAGGTTGAACACATGAAATAATGTGTTCATAAACTTCTGAGGCTGCTATCTTTCCTTCCATAATATGACCCCCCAAAACCAATATGTCATGAATATAAGACAAGGATATGTCATCCCGACAAAGATTAACTCGATATGATTTCCATTCTGCATGCAAATAGTCTAGAATCCCAATTTCCCATGCATGTGGCCAGTAAGTATTAGTCAATAGTGATTGGGGGCCTCTCCCATTGCTTGCCAAGTTGGAAAAACCCCTTTGGTTTAGAGCATATATGAGGAGGGCTGAAAGAGAATGGCAACCGAGTATGCCTTTGATAACATTCAATCCCACCAGAACCTTTTTTCCATTTCCAACAGCCCAACTAAGATTGTTGTTGAGCCAAGGGATAGTGATCTTGAGACTTCTCCACATTGCAGAATTATTGTATTTTGATATGGATCCCTCACAGGTCCACTTCTCCAAGCCTCTGTGGTGGATATATTTTTCCATCATAATACTCTACCAAAGACTTCGTTCCCCAAAAATACGCCATAGGCTCACAACAAGAAGAGAAAGGTTGAAACTTCTAAAATTCAAAATGCCCCAACCACATTTTTTCACTGATCGAGAAATTAGGTGCAAGCGATCAAGAGGAATCCTCCTTTTGGGGCTCGATCCAGACCATAGGAATTTTGTCACAATGGATTCAAATTTCTTTATCACAACTTGGGGGATGTGAAAGAGATGCATCCAATATATTGGGATACCCTGAAAGACCACACTAATCATAATGACCCTGCCTCCTAAAGTTAGCCACTTATGGTCCCAACAAAATAATGTTTTCTCAAATTTAAGAACAAGCCAATCCCAATCAGAATTCTTGTATCCACAAGGCTTTAAGAAAAAAACCTAATTATTTGAATCCATCTGATAAAGGACAGATATTGACTTCAAACATTGCAACAATGTTCTTAATCTCCACCGAATCTACGTCCTTAGCTATTAGCTCTGTTTTGTCTTTATTTATTTTGAGGCCAGAAGCATTGTTAAATTTCATGAAGAATTTGGAGAAATCTTCCCATTCAGAGAGTCTAGCAACTCCAACACAAATAATTCCATTAACGAACACTAAATGTGATAGCTACACATTTTTTGATATCTTACATCCTTCGATTTCTCTAACAACCTTCCTAGCATTAATTCCCTTGTTAAAAGCTTCCATTATTATAATTAATAATAGCAGAGATAATGCACACCCTTGTCTGAGGCCTCTATTGATTTTGAAAAAACTTGTGGACTCCACATTGATGATAACCACCATTGAGGTCGTTTTGATACATCTTAAGATCCATTGGACATGCCTGTGGTTGAAACCGATTTTATATATGATCATTGTGAGGAGCTCCCAATCCACACAATCATAAGCCCATATGAGATAAATTTTCATTAATCATGAGCTTTGTTTATTTGATTCTACTGAGTGAATAGCTTCTTGTGCTATGGCTATAGCATCCTGTAATCTCCTATTTGACAAAAAACAAAACTACTCTAGAAAAATATGAGGGGATATGATGTTCTCGATATGGTTAGCTATAATATTAGACATCATATTATAGACAAAGTTGCATAATGAAATTGGCCTATAATATTTAAAATATTGAGCATTCAATTTCTTAGGAATAAGAGTTAGGAAAGTGGAATTGATTGCACCTGGTATGTTGGGCCAAAATTGTGAATTACGGATAAATCACGCTTCTCTAGACAGGTGCTAGTCTATAACAACAAGTGAAAGACTATACGACTATTTTTCCTAACTCAGAATAGATACACAGAGAGGATTGGAAGCTTTCTTGATCAGTCGCTTCCAAATGGCTCCTTCTGTCGCTTCTGTTGCAACTTCAAATTCAAGCGGTTTTGTGCTGAATGCTTCTTGCAAGAAAGAACACTGAAACAACAGAAGATGTAATAATATAGATATCTATTCAAGCTAGTTAGCTAAATCAGTAAAGCATAAATCATATACATCAACTAATATCTTACAATATGGAAAATCAAAGCCAATACAGATGCATATAGGGAAAAATAAGCAGTACTATTTATTGATGATAGAAGGAGAGGTTACAACCTAGTAACTGATTTGAAGTGACCTTCCAGCAACGTTCCCAAGCCTCATCACAGTATAAATCTCTCCAGTAGCAGCTATACAAATCTAGCTCTCAATTGAAAATTCTCTAGCATTTCTCTACTCAAATTCTTCCTCCTCAAGCACTTAGATCTGTGCTCAATTTATAGATGAACTGTACGTTGTTTTGCAATCAATGAATTTCCAATAATATGAAAGACATGTTTCCAGTCATGTAGATGTCAAATGGACACTTGGATCTTAAGCCTGACACATGTGAACTCTTCTAGAAGGCACTGGCCAAGTGGAGATTCCAAAACAATGATAATTTCACATCCAATGTGACCAACGCACCTGTGAATGTCGGGAAGTGCTTTGCAGAGCAGCCTTGCATGGGTCTACTTGCATATGCAACACACTTAGGCCCCTTAGAGCCTGTGTTGGTGAGCTTTCATATGCAATATAATAAGCTTCAAACCTTGGAAACCTTTGCTTGATGAAAGTCTTACTTGATTTGTCTTGTTCTTTGTCTTAGGGCATGTAGCAACTAAAATGATAGGGAATTATAGACCCTTAGTCATTGGTCCTAAAGATGATGCCTAGTTAAACAAGTCATTGGGAATGGCGCCCAAATTGACCTATAACAATTTCCCCCTAAAGCATGAGATCCAAATAATAAAAACATTTGGATGCTTTACACTGTGATGAGCCTAGAAACGAAGTGGAGTTGTCACCTGATCAATCTTACAATACATTACATCATGATATATCCTCTTTGATCATAATTGCTGAGGGTAGGCATTCCCATATTCAGCACATAAAACAATCTAATAACACGTACATAATTCAGAAAGTCGTCTTCATTGGAATGTTTCCCAGATGCAGACATGCCTACAGATATAGGCCCATGTTTGGATGAAAATATGTATGTAAGTTCACCGTACATATGATGTGTACAACAATCTTGAAATCGTAGCCTGAACGGATGAAACTAGATATGGGGTCTTCTTATCTTGTTCACTCGATCATTCGGGTACAAGTCTAGCCATGCAAATATATGATTTGTAGTCAAACATGGAAAGACATCATTTGATTACCAGCCAATGATGTGAGTTGTTAACAAACGCGAGAGAACCACCATTAATGTCAATGGCCCTCAAGGCACTGCAATACATTTCGTAAGGCATGAATAGATGATTTGATGTCGAACGCCAAACAAAATCTTTCGGTCAAAGCTCCAGAAGCGAGGATCTTGTCAATGCTGTAAGAAGTCTCATGGTACTGGAATATTATGTTTCTAAGTGAACTTCTTGGATATTGATTTGTTTTCGATAGGAAGTCACCTTATTGCAAAATAGGAGTTACTGATTTTGGAGACAAGGGTATGACTTGATAAAGCAATTTTCCAGGATGACAGTCATGAAAATGAAGGTTTACGAGTATTGTAGAAGCATGAGTTTTAAATCACTGGATGACTTCTCTTGAACATATCGGCGACACTGTGATGAGTTGTTAGCATTGACCCAAAACCGAAGTGAAGGTATGATGAACCATAGGTATGAATGAACCGTCAAGATGATTACCCAACCCAAACAGTCACGAACATGGAGTGAAAGAAGTGTCATGTTCAAGAGCGACTTGCTACCAAAAAGAAACTTTGCTCACTTTTCCCAAATTTTCCCCGGTCATTTGTTGACCAGTACCTCTTTATTTTTTAACAAGCTTGAGGAGGATAACATTTGCTTGATCTATAATTCAACCCTTCGGGCGAATAAAGTATCGTTATTTAATAATTTAATGAGTCTAGCGATGAATGAAACTCAATTCTTGCCATGGTCGACAAGCCCGTCGCTATTTTATGTTTTAATGAGCTTAACGAAAGTGACATCTCGGTCCTTTTTCATATTTAGAGAGTTTGAAAAAGAGGACGAAAGAAAACTCCATTAGTACTTTTTCGTAAATTTGTCTCTCAGACCTGAAAAAGTGTAAAATAATATCTAAAAGAACCTCTTTGGTCATGTTTAACCAAGGTATTCCTTTTTCATAAATAATCTATCTCAGTCTGGAAAAGGGTTAAACTTATATTGAGTAGATATCAATTCATTTACTTTAACGAGCTCAAAAAGACAAGTGCTCGGTAATCTTTTCACATTATCAGAGTCTAAAAAGAGCTGAAAGAAGACTCCAGGGGTTCCTTTTTCGCTGTTATCGAAGCTTGAAAAAGAGATAAAAGTGCACTTCAAATCCTTTTTCATTTTTATCAAAGCTCAAAAATTCAGAGGAAAAGTATGCTTTGTGGTCAAGTTATTCTTTGAATAATTTTTCACGACTAATCTATTCATCAGTTGTATGTCTTGTTTCAGAGCAACATCAAATGGATTAAAAATACCTATTTCATGATAAAAAGCATAATAAAACCATAGTCATGGCAATAAATTTAACTTGCAAACAATTAAATGACTATAAAAAGTAGTTTCACTATTCATTTTTACCATTCCATAGTTACCATTTTCATTTTGGAGCTCTGAACCTGATTTTTCCACCGAACTTCAGTCGTTGATTGCGGTCATTTCTATGGATGGATTTCGTCTTCTTTTGATCTAGGTTAGTACCATGAACCTCCTCTTCCCTTTGGTATTAATTTCATTTCCATTCTTTGCAGATTTTTAGGGTTTTAAGGCCCCTAGGGTAAACTCTATCCAAAATGAGGGCAACACACCCCTGAATGTCGAAACCTGCATTGCATAGCAAGTACAGTGAAGGGTACCTGCATATGCAACGCACTGTCTCAGCCCAGGGAGTGCGTTGGGCGCAGTTCAAGTTTTTTATTTTCATGTTGTGCCCAAAATTTTCCTAGTTTTTTGCAATGAATGGAATCTAATGGATCTTATGATTGTATTTCAGGTTTCCATCAGATTATAATGATGATTACATGGAGGGAAAGAGAACATGAAGAACAAGATATGATTGCCTTGAATGATTCGGGTACTATAAGAGCTTTAAGATATTGTGGATTACTTAAGTACTTCAAATTGTTGGGAAGGAGGCAACAAATAGAACTCTTGGAATTCTTAGTTCGAGCATGGGATCCGACGATAGAGGCATTTCACATTAAAAATCAAGTGGTTCCCATAACAGTTGAGGACGTGTATTTTATCACAGGTTTTTCGAGGAGAGGTTTTCCCATTTCTCTCATAGGGTCTATCGTTGGAGGAGAGATAGTGAGGGATTATGTTATGCAATATTTCTATCCAAGGGCAGAACCTAACAAAGATGGAAAAATAAACATCCAGGATGTCAGGGATTTGCCTTTGAGAACCATCCTTTTCATGATCGCTAAACTTGCTGGCACTGTTACACTACATGTAGCGAACAGATCATATATGCAATATGCGCTAGAGTGTTTAGAGCCAACAGTCTTCAACTGGTCTGAAGCTGTTCTATCTCAGATAAAGGAACAATTGAACAAAGCAAAGGGAGGAAGGAGGAATAATTTCAGTTATGGCTCAATCCTTATCTCCTTCGCTTTGGAACGGATTCCACTGATGCAACCACAACATGTAACACTAGATATATCTAGTCCTAGAGATCCTCGAATGGAGAGATGGGTAGAACTCATGGGTCGGCATGTAGGCCAATCAACCATTGTGTTCTCTACTGCATTCTTCGCCTGGTTTCGACGACAGATCGTCGCCATCGATGAGTGCACATACGCAGGCGTTGACTTCCGAGGAGATCCAGATTTAGTATTACTAGAAGGCGCTTAGTGGGGTGCACTGGGTAAGAATGTTTTGACCATGTTTTTTGATTTTTCTAAGGTTTATACAATGTTTTTGTGTTTTGATTTATTTCCAAGACTAAACTAAATGTTTGATGTAATGCAGATATCGGTCGTGTTCAACCAGTAGAGGAACCAGAGTGCGAAGCAGATGCTCCAGCAGAGAGAGTTTTCGAGAGAGCAGTCCTTCAGGACCTTAATATGGCTGAGACTCTGGCTGAGCTTCAGTAGCACATAGAGGGTTTAACCTTCGGAATTCCGAATTTCCGGGTCGAAGAGTTACCCATGCGATTGCAACGACACACTATTGGGGTTCCTAACTGTTGGATGTGGTTTCTCTGTAGGATTGCTAGATCTATAACATGTTACCATGAGCACCATTAGTTTACTTGTGACATTTTGCATACATTTTGAGGTCAGACGACCAAAGTGTCTTGGGCACAAATTTTGTAAAAACCTATAACTATCTATCTATATGTTTTCAGAGTTTTTCCTATGTTTATTGTGAAATCCTATTCAATGATGTGGACATTTTCTTTACATATGTTGCAAATGTCTGTCTAAAACTTGATTAGCTAATGAATCAGTCAATGCATTCAAATTTCTGGAAATATGTTGATATTGAATGAAATCAAAATGTCTTTCCAAAAGTTGAACTCTTAGGAACAATCTAAGAAGTGTTGGATTTCTAACAGTATAAACACTAGTAAGTTGTAATACCACAAGTTGTGAGTCTAACCTTATGATTATTCGGTTAATACCAAATGAAATGGCATCAGAGAGAAGTTCGATCAACGTGCTATACTCAGTGATATTGATCAAGAGATCAAGCCTCTTGTAGAAAAATGCTGAAAATGAAGTTGCTCAGAATTGGTCCAAACTAGAATGACTAGAAAGAGCTTGGAAAAACGATCCTGTAGACGCGAACGACACTAAAAATCGACGCTGTATGAGAAAGTTATTCAGCTTTGAAGTTTGCCAATTTCAATAAAAAAAATGGCCAATTTGACTTTATAATTTTTTTTTAATTAAAAAAAGAATATTCCACAGAATATTCTGTGAAATATTCTGCGGGCGGCCAATGAAAAGGCGCCACGTGGCCAGCTCGGAGGCCGCCACGTGGCCCCAAGATTCAAATGAAATGGTGTTTTAAAAGTTTTGTGTTCCTGGCAGGGTTCGATCCCAGGTCGGGGCGGAGGCAACCGAGCAGCCCAACCAACGGGCCACAAGTGATTCTTGTTAACCAAAGGCATGAATTTTTACTTAAACTTTAAACGTGATTTGGGCGGGGCCCGTAAGGGGGCCAGCCCCCTCCACATGCAACCAACTGCTTGGAACCATGGCTAATTCAAATCGACACACAATCTACAGCAGATATGGTTACATTTATAACCACTGTTAAACAGGTGAACGGGGTGGAAGTTCCGACTATTTAAAAGTTGTGTTTTGTAAAAAACCGTTTGTTATAACATTTAAATAGGCGGGTTGGACAGTGGTCCATGTGACCCCGTCCACCCAGCATTAAACTTAACTGTAACCGTTCGGAGTTTGGTGGAGCGTGCCCACTAAATTTGGTGCAGTTGCTATTCTAACTAAAGTTAACTCCAATTCTCCACTTTTGGTGGAGCTTTCCTAGCTCTAACTGGACAAAGTCAGTTTTGGTCATAACTTTGGCTAGGGAAGTCCAATTAAAGCAATTTTTTTTTTTGATTTGGGGGTTTTGAAGCATTCTGGAGCTGTTGGGATAGGTTGCAGAGCCATCAGGGCACTCTGTCAGCGATTTTATCAACGAATTTTCTTGTGGAGCCACTAGGGCTTGGTGAAAGATCAGCTGTGTTGGACTATACTCATACATTTGAGGTGAATGAATAGTCAATTTTTACTATTTTCAGTCATCTGTTTCTGAATTTGCAGCTATTTTAGCCTTTTGAGGCTTTCTTCACAGTGTAATACTTATTTTGAGCATTAATGAAAGAGGGAAAAGCCTATTTGGAGGCTTTTGGACCCAGCAGAGGTAGCCCAAGAGAGGGGTGAACTGCTTAAACAAATGCTTACTGTTATGCTGTGCATTTTTGCTGCTATATTCTAGATTTTAATACATTAAACAATAACTTTTAATAAGTCCAATTTTCACAATGAGACTTATACAGTGATCAAAACTCATTTGTTTCACTTCAAACCACATTACTTCTATTGCAGAACACTTGAACTTGCTTATTCACACATAAAATTTGGTTAATGAATACTTTGCAAACATAAACAAATACTTTCATTGCTAGATCGATTTAGTGTTGACTTCATATTTCTTTAGGCAGAGCCAGTAAGAGGGCCGTAAGCTTCTGGTTTCATCCTTTCTAGTAAAGGTGAAATAACTAGTAAAAGCCCCTACTGTCTATCTCTGTATAAGAAATATTTTGTTCACAAAATTTCAGATCAGATTGGTATCAGAGCTCTAGGTTTTGCTTAAGAGTTTGTAAAATTTGTGCAAGAATATTGTGTTATTCTGCAAAATTTGATGCTTACTAGGCTGAAATTGAAAAGAGGGGAAGGTCAATTGATTAGAGAACAAGATAATCCTCAACCAAGGAGGGCTAGGGTGCCATTATCTCCACCTTCCATTTCACCATCATTAGCCTTAGAATCAGCCACAAACATGTCTTCGAGAGAAGGAGAAGTACATGAGAAAGTGGATCCCAAGGAAGAAGAAAGAGTTTTTAGAAAAGCTTTCTTGGACATGACTGAGATGGTTAGGATCCTCTATCAGGAAAGAAATGATAGGATTGCTGGAGAAGGGTCTAGAAACCAAAAAGAAGAAGGAGATTCTTCAGGAGGGAAGAAAGATAAGGATGATTCTAAGAAAGGGAATGGAGGAAATGGTGATCCTTCATCTCCATCATCATCCTCTTGCTCCACATCATCCTCTTCAACTTCTGTTAATCAGTCACACAAAACAAAAACATCTCTTAGAAATCCTTTGTTAAAGCTTGATGTGAAGTTTGAGTTGTCGATGTTTAATGGTGATGTGAATGCAGAAAAATTGGATAACTGGATTAGACAGCTGGAAGTCTATCTAAGAATTCAAAATTTGCATGATGATGACACAAAAATCCAATTAGCCTCTTTGAGAATGGATGGAGCAGCTTTGGTTTGGTGGGAAGCCAAGACTAGAGAGGAGATTAAAAAGCATGGTAAGATAACTCTAACATGGAATGAGTTTATTACTGCTATTAAAAAATAGTTTTATCCTCTTGCTCATATTCAGAAAGCAATTATGAATTGGCAAAATTTTAGGCAACTTAAAGGTCAAAATGTGCAAGATTATACCCAAGAGTTTAGAAGGAGAGCACTTCTACTTGGAGTAGACTTACAAAGTAAAGATACCTTGTTGAAATACATAGGAGGTTTTCACAATTACCTACAACATACTATTCTAATGTTTAATCCTACTAGCTTAGATGAAGTCTGTGTCCAGGCTACACATTTAGAAGCTAGAGGAAAGAATAATTTTGATGAGGATAGTAATTTTAAAAACAAAGGAAAGAAGAGAGTTGCAAATTCAAGAAAAGAAAAAGGAAATTTCTTTTGCAAGAACTGTTCAAAGACAAGTCATGATGAAGATCATTGTTGGAAGCTTCATCCTGAACCGAAACCAGAAAAATACAAGAATAAAAACAAGACCAAAGAAAAGGAGAAAACTGTAGCAACGGTTGAGCAAGACTTAGGGTCAGACTCAGGAGATGAGACAAAAAGCATAGCCATGGTTTTAAAGAACATTAAGGGGAAAGAAGTGGTGCAAGACACAACTCCCAGTTCTAGTTCTTTGAATTGTCATAAAGATACTCATGAGGAAAAGAGGATGATAGAGCTCTTCCATGTGAGGGTAATTTCAAAACATACCAAAATTGACACACTATTTGACAGTGGGTCACAAGCGAATCTTATATCTGAAGATTTGGTTAAGCAACTTAAACTTGAGACCATTCCACATCTGAAGCCTTATCCACTTGGATGGATATGCAAGGATGCTAATTTGAAAGTTTCAAGGAAGTGCATATTGCACTTTGCAATAACTGCACACTTTATTGACATAGTTGAACTTGATGTGGTGCCGCTTGATATCTCAGGTATTGTTTTGGGAAGTCCTTACTTATTTGATAGGAAGGCCATATTTCATCGCCATGAAAACAAGTATCACTTGTTCAAAGATGGTAAAGAGTACATTGTGAGAGCACACAAGAAGAAGCTGGAATCTTCTTTACTCCATGCAAGTCAATTAAAAAGACTGGTTAATGCAAGTCAAAGTCTAACTTTGTTGATGTTGAAACGACCAGATTTTGAGCATTCACCTTTTTATGATGTTGCTAATGATTTGTCTTAGTTTGATAACAGTTTGTCTTTGAAAGAAGATGATTTTATGTTGCACAAATTACCTTTTGGGTCAGCCAATGCAGAGAATGAAGTGTCAAAGCAAAGCAGTGCAAGCAAGAAGGACACACAATTCAGCATGGGACAAAGTTGGTTTCAGTATGGTAGAATTCGCCATGGGAACAGTTTGCATGGTGAAAGTTATTTTAAGTCTTTTGGGAAGTTTGATGAGTGTAGAAAATTTCTTTTTCTGCAGTTTACAATTGCTGTTCTGCAAATTTTAATAATTTGCATCATGACTCCATCAATCTTAGCAAGGGTCGATCAGTTGATTCCAGAGACAAATTATCATTTTCTCAAAAGCTCCATTTGATGAAATTGGGTAGATTTCAGTTATTCAAGGGTGGAAGAGTGGAGAATCAGTCTCCACATCATCAATTTCATTAATCAGAGAGCTTTTGGGGTCCAAAAGCTTCCCATTTGGGAGGTGTGATCAGGAGATCAAGCTTCTTGTAGAAAAATGCTCAAAAATGAAGTTGCTCAGAATTGGTCCAAACTAGAACGAATGGAAAGAGCTCAGAAAAATGATACTGTAGACGTGAACGGCACTGAAAACCGACGTTGTATGAGAAAGTTATTCAGCTTTGAAGTTTGCCAATTTCAGTAAAAAAAATGGCCAATTTGACTTTATAAAATTTTTTTTATTAAAAAAAAATATTCCCCACAAAATATTATGTGGAATATTCCACAGGCGGCCAATGAAAAGGCGCCATGTGGCTAGCCCGGAGGCCGCCACGTGGCCCCAAGATTCAAATGAAATGGCGTTTTAAAAATTTTGTGTTCGCGGCAGGGTTCGACCCCGGGTCGGGGCGGAGGCAACCGAGCGGCCCAACCAACGGGCCACAAGTGATTCTTGTTAATCAAAGGCACAAATTTTTATTTAAACTTTAAACGTGATTTGGGCAGGGCCCGTAAGGGGGCCAACCCCCTCTGCATGCAACCAACTGCTCGGAACCATGGCTAATTCAAATTGGCAAGCAATCCGCAGCGGATATGGTTGCATTTATAACCACCGTTAAACATGTGAACGAGGCGGAAGTTCCAGCTATTTAAAAGTTGCGGTTTGTAAAAAACTGTTTGTTATAACGTTTAAATAGGCGGGTTGGATGGTGGTCCATGTGACCTCATCCACCCAGCATTAAACTTAATCATAACCGTCCAGAGTTTGGTGGAGCGCGCCCGCTAAATTTGGTGCAGTTTCTATTCTAACTGAAGTTAACTCCAGTTCTCCACTTTTGGTGGACCTTTCCTAGCTCTAACTAGACAAAGTCAGTTTTGGTCATAAATTTGGCTAGGGAAGTCCAATTAAAGCGATTTTTTTTTTTTTGATTTGGGTGTATTGAAGCATTCTGGAGCCGTTGGGACAGGTTTCAGAGCCATCAGGGCACTCTGCTAGCAATTTTATCAGCAAATTTTCTTGTGGAGCCACTAGGGCTTGGTGAAAGATCAGCTGTGTTGGAATATACTCATCCATTTGAGGTGAATGAATAGTCGATTTTTACTGTTTTCAGTCCTCTATTTCTGAATTTGCAGCTATTTTATCCTTTTGATGCTTTCTTCACAGTGTAATACTTATTTTGAGCATTAATGAAAGAGGGAAAAGCCTATTTGGAGGCTTTTGGACCCAGCAGAGGTAGCCCAAGAGAGGGGTGAACTGCTTAAACAAATGCTTATTGTTATGTTGTGCATTTTTGCTTCTATATTCCAGATTTTACTACATTAAAAAGTAACTTTTAATAAGTCCACTTTTCACAATGAGACTTATACAGTGATCAAAACTCATTTGTTTCACTTCAAACCACATTACTTCCATTGCAGAACACTTGAACTTGCTTATTCACACATAAAATTTGGTTAATGAATACTTTTCAAACATAAAAAAATACTTTCATTGCCAGATCGATTTAGTGTTGACTTCATATTTCTTTAGGCAGAGCCAGTAAGAGGGCCAGAAGCTTCTGGTTTCATCCTTTCTAGTAAAGGTGAAATAACCAGTAAAAGCCCCTACTGTCTATCTCTATACAAGAAATATTTTGTTCACACAATTTCAGATCAGATATTATTCATCGATCTACCAATACAAATCCCTTGAAAACTCACTAGCTTGTCGTTCAGAGCGAAAATGGCCCACGCTGCAGAGGATAGATTCTGCGTACTATGACTAGCACCATCAGCATATCCAACAAATGGTTCCGAAGATTCAGACATCTACGATGAGATTGTAAAGCAGATTAATAATGTCAAGAAAACTCTAAAAACAAATTAAGATAGTGAATACAAACCAAAAAAATATATACAATATAATACAAAAATTACTACACTCATGATTAAGCATAGTAACGTTTCAAATACAACCCATTTCTAGGCTGTGCCAATGGAATTCCATCGTAATCAACTAACTTGTAGGAAACCTTAGCAATAACTCTTTTGACAATATAGGGGTCATGCCACAATGGCTTGAATTTCCCTGTACCTATTACATCAGCTTCTTGATCGTAAAGAAGGACCAAGTCACCTCTGAGTAGATGCAAGGTTGGACATTTTTGTCATATTGCGCCTTTATACGTCTATTATGCGCTTCGTTGGCCAATTGGGCTTCACAATGCGTTTAATCAAGATGGATGAGGTTAAGGAGACATGCTTCTTCTTTTGAGGTGTCAGGTAACAAGTCTATCATGAGTTTTAACAATGATATTTCACATTGGATTGGTAAGATAGCTTCCAGACCATACACCAATTGAAAAGGAGTAAATCCGTTTGCGTTTCTTAATGAGGTTCAATACACCCACAAGGCAGAGTATAGGATCAAATTCTAGTTCCTTTTACAGACTCCTATCATTCGTTGAAGCATTCGTTTAAGAATTTTGTTAATAGGCTCAACTTGTCCATTTGATTGTGGATAATAAGGAGTAGAATTATCATGTGACAATCCTAACTTAGCAGTTAATTCAGACATCATGTGGTTGCAAAAATTCTTCCCATGATCTGTAACTATGGCCTGTGGGACCCCAAACCATGCAATAACGTGGTTGAAGAAAAACAATGCAGTTGTTTGTCCTGTGTTGTTGAATTTAGGCATCGCTTCGGCCCATTTGGTAAAATAGTCGACTGCGACAATAATATAACCATGCCCCTTGGATGAAGGAGGGTTACAGGTAATGAAGTCAATACCCCATTTCGTAAATGGTCCAGCAGAGACAACAGGATGCATTGGCGCTGGCGGTTTGTGGATTTTACGATAAAAAATATGGCATGCATGACAACTTCTAACTGCGAGGATGTAGTCTCGAAAAATAGTAGGCCAAAAGTAACCAGCGCGGAGTATCTTCTATGCGGTAGCATATCCAGATAAATGTTTGCCACAAGCCCCATCATGACAATCATTTAACACTTTTTTGGCCTCCTCATGAGTGAGGCACCTCATTAAAATGGTATCAACACCATGACGATAAAGTGTATTGCCGACGATCAGATAATATTTTTCTTGGTATCGAATATGTCGCTGTTCAGAGTGAGAGGTATTAGGTCAAAATTTTTTGGTTTGGAGATAAATGATGAAATCCCCATACCAAGGATCAGATGATCCAATCAGAAACAGAGACTTGTCAGGAATTGATGGTTTCGACGTAGTTGCAGTGCTATCAGAGGGAAGGTCACAAAGACGCTCATCCAAAACTAAAGACTTCTTTGACTTGGATATGATGAATTCCAAATCAAATTCCTGCAAAATGACGATCCATTTTGAATGTTCCCCCCCAGAAATTTACGTGATAATATATAAGTCATGGGGTTGCAATCCGAAATTATTGTTGTTTTTCAGAGTAGGATATAATGGCGAAATCTTTGGATAGCTTGAATAGCTGCCAAGGCAAGCTTTTCCACATACGAGTACTTAACTTCCGTATCATTGAGATTACGACTCAAATAATAGTTCGAATGTTCAATTCCATCTTCTACTTGGACCAAAACCATAGCGATGGTCATTTCAACCACGACGATATATAGGAAATAATCATTTTGATAATTAGGAGGATACATTAATGACGCTCAGACAAGAGTGTCCTTGACAACATCAAAAGAAGCTTGCACAACTTGATACCAATGGAAGGGAACCCCCTTTTTCAATAATCGAGTAAATCCTTTAGCCATATCGACGTAGTTTGGAATGAACCTTCTCAGGAAGTTAGCCTTTCCTTGAAGTTTCTGTATCTGAAGTAAATTTGATGGTGCAGGAAAATCAAGAATGGTCTATACCTTCAGTGGATCTATTTGAATTCCTTATTTTAAGACTACGAATCCAAGCAATCGACCGGAACCTACACAAAACACACATTTATGTGGATTGAGGTGTATTTTGTAGTGTCAGCAGCGTAAGAAAATGGCCCTTAAATGCATCGAGTGATCAGTCTGATTTCGTGAATGCGTTGGTAAATCATCTAGATATGGTTGAACAATGTGCTTGATGTCATTGAAATCATAATACATTGCTCTCTGAAAAGTTTCCCCAGCGTTCTTTAAACCAAACGAAAGTTTCCTATATGCGAATGTGCCCCAGGGACAGATGAATGATGTCTTATGTTGATCATCTGGGCAGATATTGATTTGATTGTAGCTAGAAAATCCAACCATGAACAAAAATATTTCACATCTAGCACAATCATAAATAATCTGATCGACAAAGCGAGTAGGATAGTTGTCTTTTGGACAAGTCATATTGACGTCTTGATAATTGACACACACTCTAATGGTTCCTTGTTTTTTCATGACAGGAACGATATTGGAAACCCACTCAGTTAGTGGAACAGGGTAAATGAAACCAACACGCAAAATTTTTTCAACTTCTGCTTTGATGGCAACGACTTTCTTCAAATGAACAAGACGAAGTCGTTGGTGCATCGGTTTGACATCAGGATACATATTAATAGTGTGTTCAACTATACTAGTATCTATGCCTAACATTTCCTCGTAAGACCAAGCAAATACGTCACAAAATTCATGAAATAAAGAGATATATGAATCAAGTTCTGATGGGGAACAAGATACACCGACATGAATATTTTCTACAACGCTCGGTTTGGTCGATATATCGATAGAAATATTTTCTTTGATATTTGATAAATTTCGCTCGGAATCGATTGCATTAATCGGTAAAGAATTCGAAAAGAAATTTTTGAGGGATGGGTGATATAGGTCACAAAGATTGTTTTCTTCATAATCAAGAAGATGAGAACGATGATGATACTATTCCCATGGTTCTCCTTCTGACATCATAGCTTCCAAAATATTTTCTTTTGTCAAAAACATTGAGGAAAATGGATCAAATGGAGTACAAAAATCTAAGGAACGATCAACCCAAACACTTGGTGACGCTGATTTCAGATTTTCCACCCAAGCAAAATAGATTGATTGCTATGCCAGCTCAATAGGGCTGGGCGGTAAAAATTCATCCAACGAAGAAATTTCAGAATCACCCGTACTCTCCCTTAAGCCAGATAGAGTGGAAGAGATCATGTAGCAGGTCTCTATACTTGCAATTTATGCTAATGTCGCAGGCGGTGGTTATGCAAAGGTTCCCATAAGAGTGGAATCATTTAAGAGTCCTACACTAATGTTCTAAATTTCTAGTTGGGGTAAGTGAACAAACAGAATGCTTCCAGTTACCTGCGAAGCAGAGGCAAAAAAGGATAATTGATTAATGACTGTGATTGTTCCTTTATGTGGAAAGGAAATCATTCTAAAGTATGTAGAAACAATTGCAGTCATTGCATATACCCATGGTCTTCCAAATAAAAAATTATATTCAAGGGGTCCGTCAACAACCTCGACATCAATATTCACTGTTTTTCCCCCGAGTTCAACATGCAGGTTATTGATAATACCACAACGTTTATATGTTCTTCCATCAAAAGCCTTCAACGTCGTTGATGATTGTGATAATCACGGTGAGCCAAGTGACTTCCAAAAGTTTAGAGACATAATGCACATAGATGCTCTCTCATCAATAATAGTGCAATGAACAAGGTGATTGAGAACATTTACTTGTATGGAGAATGCAAATTCTGCTGGTAGCTGTGGTACATAGACTGTATGATTAAAGACAACAAGATTAGAATCAATCAGATCAATTCCACCAATGGCCGACAATAAAGCCTACTTCTGGGAGGGACAATTTTGTAATACTTCAAGAGTAGACATAGCTGAAGGGGATTGAGCCAAATCTTCAACTATATTATAATTTTGTGCAACTCTTGCTCGAGGATTATATGTCGATTTATGAATTACTTCCTTCGGTGGATTAATTGTTAATTCAGGAATAATAGTAGGTGGTACTAATTCAGTAGATGGATTCGTTGTCGAGGTAGTACGTTGATAAGTGTTCGGACTACCATAGTCTTTATTACGCGTTGACACCAAAATATCTTGTGAAGGTTTTGTGGTGGATAACATTAACACTTGGGAACTAGGAGATGGATCCGTAGCAACCAAATTAGTGTCTGGATTTGGAAATGGGTCTGTCAACACAACTGATGCATGGGAAGTATTGATGATTTTTGAGACTTCAACACGGTGAGGACAATCCCTAACAAAGTGTTCCTCGTTACAGATTATGCATGGATAAAGAGGTTTCCGTGGTCCAGACGGTTGATCAGATGATCTTTCCTGTGGGTTAGAAGTTTTCTTTTTCTTTGATTTCCCCTTTTTCTTACTTCCTAGTTGCTTGTACTTTTTCCTTTGTCAAATGACACAGCGTTAATTTCAGAAGTAGGAGCAGGATCAAATGAAATAGCGTGGTGTGTGTTTGCAAAGCCTATCAAGCCATCTCTAGCATGGGAGTCCTTTATTTGAGGAGGAACATTGAAATTAGAATGCGGTGCATTAGGAATTTTTTCATAGAGCGTGCCGAACTGAGTGTAAATCAAGTCTAAATATTGGGCACGATGATAACTTTCTCTTCTGTGATGACGCCACCCTTAGCCACATCCTCAGTTATAGATGGTAATAGGGACTTAATGAACCATTCAGCAAGGAGCTGATCCAGAACAAGTGTCTTAACCATTCTTCGATGGCGACACCACTCATGAATATGATTAGAAATGTGAGTAGCATTAGTCTGTTTGAATTTGTTCAAGAGTTCCATTCCAGTTTCGTATTTGATTGATAACTGGAAATGGGTCAAAAAGACAATAGCTAGGGCAGTGAAATTGTCAAAAGAAGCTCTAGGTAACTCAATGTACCATTTAGCAACCGGACTTGTAAGCGTACGCTGGAAAATACGTAGTCGAACAGAACCATCATTCAGGGAATTTGATGAACACCATAAATGATAAGTCATGACATGAGTTGACGGATATTCTCTAGGGTTTCCATTGTATTTAGGAATATCATAGGGTAATTTATGAGGTATCGCCAACCACCAAGGAGCATACTTTATAGGATCATTGGTTAACCGGTTTAAATCTGGTAATTTTAAGGTTGCAACAAAAGGCAACTGTCTATTAAGGTCAGGTTGAGCATAGCCAGGGTAAGATGGAATTGCTTGAGCAATAGGCCTTTGAGCAACAACATATGGAATCTGCTGCTGGTAACCCAGATAGGGGTTGTTTTTCATAGCAAATGCTTGAGGATTCTGTTGACCAAAACCTAGATATGATACTTGTTGAAATGAAGTTTGAGGCATTTGTGCCTGTGGCTACCAAAGGGTCTGTCCACCAATGTTATAACCCAAATTAGTATAGCTTGGATTCGGTTGATATGTATAACCAGGTTGGGTTTATGACATCCCATAAAATGGTACACCAGCTTGTGAATAAATGATTCCTGATACAGGTGGTTGTAAATTAACCAAAGGATTTGGATTTTGTGGACCCAAGATTTGATGATATTGAGTCGAAGAACCCACTTGATAAGGCTGATGTACCATATTTTGATTCTGTAATAGGGGTAGAGATGTATTACAAGTAGTAATGAAGTGGGTGTAACAGGTTGAACCGGTTGATACGAATGTACAACCGTTTGTGGTTAGATAGGCAGAGTGGGCTGCCATTGACAAACATTCATGTCAACATTAGTTTGACCAAAAAGTGACGGAGTAATGTCATATTGGGTGACCAAATGTTTCCCCCCAACATAAGGAGGATAATAAGATGGAAAATATTGTTCCCCAAATGTTGGGAGTCCAGTTGATATGGTATTTAAAGGAATTGACCCAAAAGGAACGACTTGATATTGCCCTGATGATGTATGTAATGAATCAAATTGTTCATTACTAACGATAGGAATACCAGTTAAAATACCGAATGATGACATTGGAAAATACCATGGTCTTGATGATGCACCAGAGAAAGTGCCAGATAATGATTTGTAACCTGTTGGGACCGAGGGGCCACTGTGAAAATATGACTCTGGTGAAGTTGTGAACATCGACGGAGTAGCAAGGGTAGGAGATGACATAATTGGAACAGCAGACCCAACCGAAGATGTTGGTTTAGACATGGTTGTTTGACCAAATGTATACCCTCAAAAATTGACGGGAGATTGAATGGGAATAGGATCAACAAAAGCAGATGGAAACGATTGAGGAAAAGACTGGTACAGGTAAAGGTCCTCCCCAAAATGGGTTGGAGTTAAAGGTGTATTGTCATGTGGGATTTCTTCAATCGCAACTAAACCAGGTGGAAGAACTTCACCATCAGGCCCAAAATATATTTCAGATGGTTGACTGTATGATATAGGAGTTTCAATGGCTACAGAAGTTTGTGGGATGACCAAGGTAGGAACTTCCGGTTGTTCGACTTCAGGATTCAGATGTTCTAGAAAAGAAGAGACAGGATTTGGATCAATTTGTGATTGAACAACGTCGAGTCTAGGAGGTATGGTCTCACTGATTGAATGGATCGTGACCACACGTAGCTGTGAAGACTCTATTTCGACAACAGTAGATGAACCAGGATGTGGAGAAACAAATTGAGCTAACTCTGGATTATTGGAAAATGATGTTTCACCAGAGGTATGAATTGTACTTGATTCGGTAGATCGTGAACGCCTTTGCCTACCAGAAGTAACTTCTGGCGATAAAGGTGGTTTTGAAGCTAATCTATGCGAACGACGGGGGATAGGATTTTGTTCTTCCACGATTACGAATTTATTTTAACCAAAAAAAAAACAGAAAGAGGGTAATGCTAGGCAAAAGGGTTTACCAAGAAACTGTGAACTGCAGAATACCTTGTGGCGAACCAAGAAGTACAGGTAGGCAATCTCCCTGAATGCTGTGTTTAGTGTATCACAATTTCAAGAAGGCCAACTCGGTTCACTATGGATGGATAACACCTAAAAGTTGTCCTCAAAAATATACCCAAAGGTACGTGGAGGCCCAAGTCCGTATTAGCGTTGTCTGATGCGAAATTGCACAGTGAGATCACCCCTTTATACTTATCGTACTATAACACCACCCGATATACCCGAAAGTACGTGGACGAGCTACGATATACTTACGTACGTGGAGTGAGGTATCACATTTGGAATGTATCACAGACTAGTTAACGACAAATGCTATGTTTTACGACGCCAGAACACGTCTCTAGCCTAGACCTTCTAAATGTTATTTTTATGGTTCCAATGCTTTGTTAGGTAAATTGAGATTAATTTTATGTTGATCTTGTTTACAATTTTCCTTTCAAAGTTTCACCGCGATTGTTATCACCCAAAAATTCTCAAAATTTCAACTTGAAAAGTGTCAATTTTTTCTTTTAAAATTAGTTAGGTTGCAAGGCATCATGAAATGATAAATTTTATGATGAAATTAGTTTTTAAGTTTTGTCTTAGGATGTTAGAAATAATCCCAAGACACATCAAAAGAATAGGTTTTTGAGTAGATACCTCGAAGTGACCTTAAATCCTAAATCTGGCCATCTATCAATATTTATCTGAGTCTGCAGCAAATTAAGTACAAAATTAACAGAATTCGTTGTGGAAACACCTAGTAGTTTCGTAGCAAAACTGACACTTGTAAAATGAAATGTGGTATAACGGTTTTCTCCATAATGATGAATGGTTAATATTTGAGAGTTTCAAGGACATGTTTCCAGAGTAAAGTCATCATTCAAAAGTTACGCATGTTTTGACATCAACGACCATTTTTCTAATGCCATCTCATTCCACTTTTCAAATTATCCCTCATTCCTCTCACTTTGTTTTTTTTCCGCTTTTGTAATTTGCTACCAAAGCTGCTTTCTGTCAATTACATCTCCAACAGAAACCCTTTTGCTATATCAGTTTCCTTCTACCATAACAACTCGCTGTTATCAAGGGTTTTCTCCTAAACAGGTGTAAAGATACAAAGAAGGCCACTGCTGCATAACATAAGAAATGGCTACACCAAAGAAAGTTTATAAAGGAGGTCTGCCGTTCAGGTATGAACCTACAAGTCCAAATTTAGTTTTGGAAGATCCATATTTAATTGAGATATTTACAAAGGCAGGGTGCATTTAGTTCTGTCAGAAGTTGCAAGGTCATCACCAACAGGTATCATGAGACTTCGTAATCAATTTCAAAGGCACATATACAAAGGTCAGTTGTCTTCATATCCCAATTTCACCTGATAGCATTTCTAAAGCAACAGGGATCCCGAGAACGGGAGAAGAATGGTTTAAAGGTACCAAGTTTAATTTGAAAATTTGTGATGATTACCTAAAACCTGAACATGTAGGGGATTAAAATGATTGAAGGGATTCCCAGAACGTTTCTTAGAGATGAATATTCCAAATTATTGAATGTCATACATAAATACTTTACATGTGAAGGCTGTTTCCAAACAATTTACATGTATCATTTCAAATTATTGCTTCATTTCATAGGGAATAAGTTGATAGATATTCCATTTTATCTTTTTAGAAGTCTCAAAAAAATGGCAGACAAGGTGCAAGGGAGACATGAAAGGAATGAAACCTCCATTTTTCACCATGGACTGATGAAATTTCTAGTTCTGGAGGAATTAAGTAAACTAAACAGAGACTGGGCATCGTTTTTGTTCATGAATGGTTATGAGTGAGATGTTTTATCTCCAAGAAAATTCTCTAAGCTCAAAGCTTCTTCTTCTAGGCAAGAGATGAATGCCACTGCAGAGTTAGAAGGAAATCAACAAGAAGGTTTAAAATTTACAGATAAAGACATGGTAGAGGAAGTTAATTTCATCTAGGAGACATCATCACCTCTATAAAATAGCAAGAAAACTAACAAGCATGTCACAGATAGTAAGACCAAACCTGCAGCAAAAAGGTCTAAAAGAAATACTAAGGAAAGTGTTGGAGTTAAAGGCAGACTTGAAGACATTCTGACAGTAATAGACATTGTAGAAACACCTGTAGTGAAAGCAGCTGATGTTAAAAGATCCAAGGTAAAAGAAAAGGGACTTGTAGCCAAGAAATTGGAATTTTCATAAGAAGATTTAGGTTTTATTTTGAAACCTCGAAAGCCTTTCACTAGATCAAAGATCTCTGAAACTATCATTATTGGTGATAAGCAACAGAAGGAAGATAAAAGAAAGGAGACAGTGGCACAAGAAGTTATATTCATATCTCCTATTGAGACAGAGGTTACTAAAGATAAGAAAGATAAATCTAAAATAAAGTTTCAAAAGAAATATGAAGCAGATTCTTTAAAAAAATAGAGCAAGGACAAGAAAGAAGTAGTCAAACAGAGAAAGGGAAAAGATAAAGTCATAGAGAAAACTGAAAAGGAGATTCTTGAAGAACAGTTGAGAGCTATTAAGGATGAGTTGTCTAAAACAAAGAGAGAGCTAGAAAGATACAAAAAAGATAGACAGATTATAGATGAGGTGGAGAAGAAAGTGAATGACCAGGTTACTCATTTTGAGAATTTTATTGGAAAATCCAAAAATTTGCTGAAGAGAACATAGCCTTTACACATCATGATGTCACATACAAGGAAGAGGAACTTATGGTTACAAGCAGAGAGGAGAATTCTTCAAAGACAAGTCAAAGAGTTGAAAGAAGATATGGAGTTGATGAAGATAGAATCAAAGAAAAAATACTTGGAAAGAGGAAACATGGACAAAACTATTGAAACTGCTGGTAAATAAGGAGGTAACAAATGGAT
Source organism: Pinus albicaulis (assembly GCA_034641835.2). Taxonomy (NCBI): domain Eukaryota; kingdom Viridiplantae; phylum Streptophyta; class Pinopsida; order Pinales; family Pinaceae; genus Pinus; species Pinus albicaulis. The sequence goes on from CM076570.1 coordinate 81,978,769, forward strand.
TATGGACCTTTTTTTATCTTATATTATCACAAGTTACATGCAAGTATGTTCATGGAATTTTTCGGAGCTCAGATCTTAAGTTTTGTCAAATATTTAAAATATTAGGTAATTCCCTAGCATAAGCCAGGCTTAAAGCTCATTTTCTGCTGCGAAATTTCTGAAGAATCCTTTTTGGTTTTGAGGCACCTAAAATGATAAGGAGGAAGAATTTTGAAGACTGTGTTTGATTTTTTTTGACTACTTAACATCCTCAAATGAATAAAATAAGAGAGTATCACATATCATCTTTTTGTTTGTGCTACTAAACTGGCTACAAAAGTAGCTCAAAACAAAGTTTTGACAGCAAGGTTAGTTTTGATGGTTAATTTTGGGAAGAAAGAGAAAGGTAATAAATACTTAAAGCTATTCTCCATCATAATGAAAAAGAGTATCAGGGAATTGACAAAGAGTATTAGATCAGTGATTTGCCAAGTGAAGATATTCAGTTAAGGGTATAGTTTGAAGACACTAGTCCACATGTGCCAGGTCATCAAACTGACATCTCCTTAATAATAGGCAGAGTTACTTCATGAAGGCAGTCAGGATATTAATGTTTTGTTGATGGCCAGTATGGATCAAAGAAATGATTCCTTTCGAGGAATATTTACATCACTTTAGTTTAAATGTAATAATTAGGTTTTTGAGTCATAGTAGGACTCTAACTCCTGATTCGAAAAGGTGTCAGCCCTAGTTTTAAAGATCTAGTTAGTGGTTATATTTGCCGTCAGTAATAAATTTTAAATGGTCTATCCACTTGGCAGACTTGATGTAAAGGCAAGATGCCTATAATTAGTAAAGACTTCGATGTATTCAAGGTTGGAAAATGCTATCAAAAGACTACTTTTGTAAAGCTCTAGATTGACTGATATATACAGTAACAATACCACTTTCCTTTCACCTGATATTCTTAGTGTATTTCAATGAGTTTATGTCCTATCATTTGAAATGTTTTTCTTCCATAGTTTAAGTTCTTATTATGCAGAATTCATGACTGTTCATGCTCTGAATTCCTTTAAGTATTTAGCTATGGTGAAATCCATTTCTGTATTTTTGCTTTCAATACCTTGATGTCTCATTACTCAAAATTCGTGTGCTACATGCTATGAATTCCTTTGAACATCAAGTTATTGGGATTTCCCTGAATCTTTTATTCTTTCATTGAAGTATATACAAGCCTTAGCTTCCACAAAGAGAGCCTTTGTCATCTTTATCCTTGTCACTGACTCCATAGCCCAATGGTAGCAAGCCTTCATCTTTTCAACTTGCAAATATACAAAATCAATACTTAATTCATAGAGTTATCCATCTATCTATATCTTTATTCCATATCATTAACCCTTGAGAGAGCCCTCTCAGGATGAGGAGGCTAAGCCTCAGTCAAAATATTGGTTTGAAATAGTTACACTGAAGTTGTCTGATTAGCAGCCAATCAGGTACGATTTTGGTGATAACAACGATGATGTGTATGAAATTCCTAAAATGCAAGCTAAGAATGATAAACAATCTTTCACTTTCAGCTTTTTCAATGAAAAACCTAGCTACTAAGGGAAGAGAGAAATAATTTGTGAGCAAACAAATCAATGAAAAAAACAAATCAATGAGCGCAAACTAAATGCAGATTTCCTAATGTTCCTTTTGCAAAACACACATTATTCTACATGCAAATGCAAGTTTTTATTTTTAGTTTCCTTAATGTTATAAATGAAGAAAAGAAAATAAGTGCACTAAATCAACAATTCAAATAATTTTTACTTTGAGAAACGAAGAATACAAACAACAATTTCTCTTTTGAAGGAAAAATGATGATTTCAACAACAATTTCTCCTATCAAGGAAATGAAGATTTTACGAAAATTTCCTATTTTGAAAGAAAATGATTCTTAATGCGACCATAAAAAGTACTTTGAAATCAACTTGTCAATGATAAAGATTTTTTTTTTTAAACAAACAATGAACAAATTTTCAGCCAAACAGGGAAGAAATATATAGAGTCATTGGTCAATTGAGGATCAAACTTTTCAAAACACAGCAGAAAACAAAACTAAAGAAAATTGCAAAGGAAAATTCAAGGGAATCTGGATGTTTCAGGAGTCAACACAGTCTCTAAGGGGAGACAGTTCTCTACAACGTAGGCTAGGAAGGGAGTCAGTGCTATGAAAAGCACTGTGTCTAGTCTAAGGGTGCATTGGCCATAGTATACAAAGAAAAATACTACTGTTTAAATCACTGTATTTGCAAATTTGACTTTGAAAAAGTTTAATCTTGATGAGTAACAACTAATGGGTGGATAAACAAAGCAAATCAGAGGCTTAAACACCTATAACTAAGAGAAACGATCCCCAGTGGAGTCACCAATTTGTTGGACCAGAATTGTGAATTACGGATAAATCACGCTTCCCTAGACATGTGCTACTCTAGAACAACAGATGAAAGACTATACAACTATTTTTCCTAACTCAAAATAGATACACAGAGAGGATTGGAGGCTTACTTGATCAGTCGCTTCCAAATGGCTCCTTCTATCGCTTCTGTTGCAACTTCAAATTCAAGCGGTTTTGTGTTGAATGCTTCCTGCAAGAAAGAGCACTGAAACAACAGAAGTTTCAATAATATAGATATCTATTCAAGCTATTTAGATAAATCAGTAAAGAATAAACCATATACATCAACTAAGATCTTACAATATGGAAAATCAAAGCCAATACAGATGCATATAGGGAAAAATAAGCAGTACTCTTTATTGATGATAGAAGTTACAACCTAGTGACTGATTTGAAGTGACCTTCCAGCAACGTTCCCAAGACTCATCACAATATAAATCTCTCCAACAAAAGCTATACAAATATAGCTCTCAATTGAAAATTCTCCAACATTTCTCTACTCAAATTCTTCCTCCTCAAGCACTTAGATCTGCGCTCAATTTATAGATGAACCGTAGGTTGTTTTGCAATCAATGAATTTCCAATAATAGGAAATACATGTTTCCAGTCATGTAGATGTCAAATCAACACTTGGATCTGAAGCTTGACACATGTAAACTCTTCTAGAAGGCACTAGCCAAGTGGAGATTCCGGAACAATGAGAATTTCACTCCCAATGTGACCAACGCACCTGTGAATGTCGGGAAGTTCTTTGCAGAGTAGCCTTTCATGGGGCTACCTACATATGTGACGCACTTAGGCCCCTTAGAACGTACATTGGTGAGCTCTCATATGCTATATAATAAGCTTCAAACCTTGGAAACCTTTTCTTGATGAAAGTCTTGCTTGATTTGTCTTGTTCTTTGTCTTAGGGCATGTAGCAACTGAAATGATAGGGAATGATAGAACCTTAGTCATTGATCCTGGAGATGATGCCCAGTTAACCAGGTCATTGGGAATGGTGCCCAAATTGACTTATAACATGGTATTCGACTAGACATTCTGAATGCTTCCACCATCTTAACCAAATCTAAACCCATGAGATCGAATGGCCCATGAATCTTGTACTTGGCCATCTCCTTGAGTGTTTGAAGCAGCTCCTCCATGGTGACATGCTAATCCATCTTTGCAGTGTTCTCAAAATTGACCCATTTGGGGAAGTAATTGACCAATTCCAACTTTTCAACCATATAGTCTTCCTCCCTATCCTGAAATTGTTTTAAAATGTTTGATATGCTGCTGGTTTGATCTCCTTAAAGGAAGTATGAATGTTGCCAGACTCATCTCTGATTTTCCAAATTGAATTAGATTATTTTATTTTAGAAAAAAACCTATGGAAGAATTTGGTGTTCCGATCTCCATATTTTATCCAATCTAATCTAATTTTTGGTCTCCACTCTTCTCCTGCATTTTAAGGATTTTGTCATTTCGGCACACTAAATCTAAAATGGGCCTATGTTGTTGCTCAGAGAAAAAACCAAGGGAAATATGATCCATTATTCTATTAATTTATTTTCAATTGAAATGAGCTATTTTCTGAGATCATTTTTTCTCTTCGTAACACAGTATTTGACCGATACTTTCAGTCTCTTAAGCTTCTCCACTGCCACTTCTGAAGGATCTATCAAACCAGGGTGAAAATGAATGGACCAAGACTGTTGAACCAACTCCTGGAATTCAGTTCCCCTGCCTATTACATATCTTGTTCAAATTCTTCGTAGCCTCTAGAATTTGATTCAATCTTGATGACATTTCTAAGGTAGTTTCCTCCTCTACAGGCCTCAAAAAATCCCCTAAAATCCCATGCCTATCACATATCTCATTCAGATTCTCCATAGCTTGTATAATTTGATTCAATCTCGATGAAATTTCTAGGGCAATTGCCTTCTCTACAGGCCTCAAGTTGGATTCAGGAAACAATTATCCACAATATGAAAACCAACATGCAAGAAACTTATCAATACAAGCAATTGAATCCCTCCTACATCTACATGTATTTTACCCTTCTTCTAGAAAACATAGCCCAATATTGAGCTAGTGAATAAGTTTGATGAATTTGAACTCGCAAACCTCATCCATGATGAGGGTACAAATCCTCTGAGATGGTTATTGGAGATGTTTACTCGAAGCAATGACACAAGACCATTAAAATTTGAAGGAATGTTTCCTGAGAGATTTTTGGATGAAAAATCTAGGTTCTTAAGCTTATTCAGTTGTCAAAGACGCTAGAATTTCACCCTCCAGTCTGTTGTTTCCTAGATTCAGAGAAATAACCAGATTTTGTAAACTTTCAATCGATGACGGGATTCGAATTTGAATTTTCTTTCGTCCCAGATTATGCTCCAGTAACTGCTCAAAGTTGGAGAACAAGTCCATAATGTTCCCACCAAAATTATTCCCTTGAAGAGCTAGATATTACAATTGCTTTAGATTGAACAATTTCTTTGGTATTGAGCCATTTATTGAGTTAAAACCCAAGTCAAAAGAATACAAAAGATGGATTTTACCAAGTTCTAGAGGAATCAGACTTGTCAATTTGTTGGAAGAGATAATGAATTGTTGGTGATTGGATATCTCCCCCAATTTTGTATGAATATAATTGTTAGACAACTAATCCTTAGGTTAGTTTTTGATAGGGTAATTGGTTATTAAAGTTCAAGAAAACTAGAGAACTGATTCAAAGGTTTTTGATGTATTTATATGTACACATTGTACACCATTATTTGAGACATTAATTAATATATTGTGGATTTTATTTCCAGTTTGTGTGTCTTACAGTGGTATCAGAGCGAGTAGTTCATACACATGTTGATTGAGTTGAGCCACTAGTTTTGTGGAATTTTTGAAAACTCCTCCTTTCTTGGTGGACTGTCATTGTTGCCTCACTGTGTGGAGCTTGTGTCTTGCTTGTGTGTATGTTGTTTGAATTTGTATGAATGTGGAGTCAAAAGTTTTCAACTCTGTTCATTTTGAAATCAGGGTCTCAAATTCGTTTTCAAATTGTGGAGAAGACTGATTGTTGAGGAAAACATTCTACGCTTGTGCCTTCTCTACCCCGAATCGATCATAGGAGAAGCAGTGAGGGTGTCAATTGGACTGCCTTGAAAGCCACCAATGCTAGGTTGAAATCCACATAGTCTACTTCTCCAACAAAGCCGAAATGCAAGGTATTTTTGGAAGTTTGAAGATTAATTTTATTAAATTCCTTCTAGAAGTCAACCACTTCATTGTACAATTCATTTCAATTTGAAAGTAGTTAACTGGGTTTAATTCGTGCTAGTAAAAGAGTAATGAAATAAAGGGATGGGAAAGTGCTATTGATTACCTCATTGAACCATTTTCTCAAACAGCCACTCGGGACCACAACACACATTAAAGTTCATTGGATATGTGCAATATTGTTGAGAAGCACTGTTGATTTGTTGACTGAAAGGAAGTGAGCTAGAAGTGAATCAATGGACGCCACATTACACAAAGGACTTGTGTATTTTGAACCCCAAGACATTGATGATGAGGGATAGAGTAACGTGCCAGTGATCGGTTTAAATATGTTTGATTTTTGCTAACGATTTTGACTACAAAGAATCCCTGACGTCTAGTTTCTAGAATTTCTTGTTGAATTTGTAAAGTTTATGTCCACCGTCATGACGAATCAAGATGCTCGCAAGCCCAAGCACCAAAAGTCAAAAAATTAAAATATATGAACTGTGTTCATTCCTGTCCATGAACCATTGAATTTGAGCGTTCGTTTCTTCTTGAACTTGAAGGCCGAGTGGTGAAGGATGACATTTCTACTCTTTACTAGACGTGTAAATTTTCCTCACATTTTCTTGGCGTTCATGCGACTGTGAGGATCTCGAGAGAACAAAATTTGAGTCAAATACCTCCTCTGATCTTCAAGACAAGGTGCTGCTAGATGTGCTAACTTTAGATTTACCGAGCATTATTATAAAATTTGTGGAGATTTCAGAGAATAGGGAAATATTATGTGAAAATATCATCACTCACATCTGTGATGAGTCATTTTATTTCAACTGCAACAATTAAATGTTGATTTATTTCTTTCTCTTTTCATGACTTCACTATAGTAATTTTGTGAATTCAACGAAGAACTATGGAAATATAAATGCAACATTGCCAATAATTATAATAACTAGAAAAGTTTTGGTTTATGAAGCAGCTAATGAGTACAACAGGAAGTTTGTAATTTTTTAATTGTTTGAACACCATGAGAGTCCAGTCAAAGTCAAATTATAGAAGGAATATTATATTTTAAAAATAGATAGATAACCTAGACTCCAACATTTTCAGCAAGAAGACGAAGTTACGGAGGACTTGAATGGAAAATTACCACGACAAAAGAAAGTTCAAATTATTTGAAGGTAGCATCATCTTCTCTTTCTAAGTCCAAATATTTAATTTCTGATTCGTGCCTCAACTCCTGTTTCTACTGCTGCATCCATATTGGCTCAAATTTCGGGTACTCAGCTGCTTTCTTTTTGCACTTATCATTTGAAGAACAACGCTGAAGAAATAATATTTGAAAATAAAAGTGGAGGCTGCACTAGCATTTTATGTTTTCGAGGTCAAAATAATAACGTAGTAATAATTCTTCGTCATGTCAAGAAGCAACTGCTTTGGAAAATTATATTCAACAAATTTTATTTTCCAAAGATTAAAAGAAGTCAAGGTAAAATTAAGTGCCCTGGAGTAAATCATGGCTGGCACAATCATTTTTTGAAGCATTTTTTTCAAAGAAAGTTATTTTAGCTCATGGCATTTTTTTGGTGAAAGCCTTTAAAGAATGGCTTAGGAGGAAGCAAGTAGTGTCATTGTCTTTGTAATATCATTGGATTTGTGTAATTAAGACCACTGTTACTTGTCGAATTCCGTTGAACTCAAAACTTGGTTGAATCATTGAAATTTTGTTTGTATTGGGTGCATTTTCAATGGTAGCCGACACCCTTTTTTCTGAGTTGATTGCAAGTTTACTTTGATACTGCACTGGAAAAAATGGTCAAAATAAATGATTTAGTACAATTGTTGAGAAATTTAATGCTATCTACTATCCATAACGATGTCCAAGTCAACAAAGACATGCTCTCTAACATCCAATCATGTTTTCAAAATGCTAAAAGAAAAATTGAATTATTAAGGGGATGTTAGAAAAAATTAATTATTAATTATTTTGGGTTATTAACAAAAACTCAGAAATAGGTTATTCCTCTCCTCTATAATCTACTTCACTTGTATGGATTCTCTCTTTAAAAAAATTGAATTCTTGGAGCTAGAGTCCCAGTTTCAGTGAGATGAATTACAGGAATTACAAAAGAAGAATTATGAACATGTTCTTGTTCAGAACAATAGTTTGTTTGAGCCTGATCATTAGTCAAAGAATGATCAGAGAAATGAAGTGAATTCAGGTAAAAATTTGGATGCAATTAGAATTTCTGATGTGAAACCTGTTATAATACCATGGGAAGAGATTACACACAATAAACACAGAACTGGTCTAGGTTATAACAATGATAACCTGGATATATATTTTCAAATTCCATATTTTTCTAAACCAATACAATTTCAAAGTGTAGGATTTATGTATGGTGTAGTTACAGAAAAAGCTAATAGATGTCAATAATGTAACATAGTTGGACATGTGAAAGATCAGTGCTTTAATCTTCACTCGTGCGAGCATTGTGGAAAGCGAAATCACCAATCAAAGAGATTTTCCAGAAAGAATAATACTGCAAGAAAAAATTAAATTTTGGATGGATTTCTTCTTGGGAATGGATGAAAGCAGCCAAGAAGATATACAGGTCATACCAAAGGATTTTCTCGAGTGTGTTGACGAGCCTTGTAGTAATGAAGAATCCTTATCACCCTGTATCCAACAAGAGGGGATTTGTTGGTGGTCTGCTACAAGTTCGAGTTCAAGATGTCAAACGAGCCTCAGTCAGAGATCCACATCCTGAGCCACAACCTGCACCAGTTAGAGCCAGAGCTATGAGACTTCAGTTGATTAAGTTGTTTGCGAGCGAGCACTTCTAGATTCAAAATTGTTTGAGGAACTATTGTGATGGTTCCATAATTTTTGGACATCTTAAAACCACATTTTTTGTTGTTCTGAGAACTGCCATGTAGGTTCCAGAGTTGGTGTTGATTGAGACCTTTAGTTCTCCCATTTTCGGTTTGTGGTCATCCTTAAAAACCATTTTTGAGAGACATTCAACTCTTAGCTGAGATGAATTTATGCATTCTAATCTCTCATTCTCAGACTTTGGTATATCCCTTTGAATTAAGGGGGGAATGTTAGACAACTAATCCTCAGGATAGTTTGTGATAGGGCAATTGGTTATTAAAGTTCAATAAAACCCAAAAATGATTCAACGGTTTCTTGATGTATTTATATGTACACATTGTGCACCATTCTTTGAGACATTCATTAATATATTGTTGATTTTATTTCAAGTTTGTGTGTCTTACAAGAACCACTAAATCTATTCTTGGATAGGTCTATGGAGCTCAAATTTTTTCTTTGCCCTAAGCTCGAGGGTATTTAACCTTGCATATTATTCTCCTTCATATCTAGATAATCAATGTGAAGATTTAAACGCAAAAATTGGACAGGGATAACACTAGTCTAACACCTAGAAACTAGACAGGGATAACACCAGTCAAACGGTTATGGTCCAGTATTAATCGCCTTAGGATCTGATAGTTCCCAACCTCTAGAGGAATATCTCCTTCGAAAAAATTGTTTCCCAACAATAGAAGCTACAACAAGACAGAAGAGAAAAGTGTCGGAGGTATTGTTCCTGAAAGATAGTTCCTAGTTACATCAATTCTCATGAGATTATTTCTGGTACACAGTTATCAAGGAATTTGACCAGAAAGTTGGTTTTCGAAGATGAAAAATTCTCTCAAATGTTTCAAATTTCAAATCTCGAAGCATATTTATCCTGTGATACTATTGTTGTAAAGATACAGGTTCTCTAGACGATTCTCTGATATGAGTAGTTGTACATGTATGTGGTCTTGAAAGGAATTTTCAGACAATAACATAGTGTGTAAATGTTTCAAACTACCTAGCTCTAGAGGAATGATCCCCTTCTAGCTTATTTATGTGTAGCCTCAAATATTTCTATGACCTACATCTCCCTAGTTTTGGAGGGATGTTATCAGACAATGAATTCTGATTTTAATAAAGCAGATAGTTGTTGCATTGATCCAAAGGAGGAGAGTATGCGTCTCGTGAGTTGATTTTGGAAGTAATCGATGTGCTTGGAAGTAGGAAATGCATTTGTTTGGCCAGTTGTTTTCTCAAACCAAAAGTGGAAAAAAATTATAGTTGTTTTTTCAAATGAACGGTGGAAAATAAAAGAGTAGACAAAAATTGGCCATGAAGAGTTTTAGAAGGGCACACCTTCGGTGTAAAAATAATAATTATTTTTTACATGAAATAATTATGGTAATAATTTATTTTTATTTATTTGTCTTGTGAATTTATCAAAGATATATTGGATATTTTATATTGTTACATGAAAATACCATGGGAAAAACCATGAGATACCAAAATCTCGAGTCCATACAACACCAATGGTAAACCCATTAATGATTATAGTGAAGTCAACCCTAACCATTATAACAATTCCCCCCTTAAGCTTGGGATATTAACTTGCTTCTCACATCTTTGTTTAAGTGTATATATAAAAGTTACCATAACAACTATTGTATCTGCCAATTTTCTTGGACTCTAACGACCATAATTAAGTTTACTCTAACCATTTTAATAATTCCTCCCTTAAACTTGACTTGGGGAGATTAATTTTCTTCTTACGTCTTTGTTGAAGTATATATATATATATATATATATATATATATATAAAGTTATCATACTAACTATTGTATCCACCAATTTTCTAGGAAACTTTTTTTGGTACATGGTTCATCAACCATCTAAGTCTCGAGATCTCACATTTCCCTACCAACCTTGTGCCTATTTAAGTGGTCCATTCCACAACTTGATCATATATAACTGCATGCACCACCACACTACAACATGTAAGTTTAAATAACAAGTCTCACAACAACCTTAGGGAATAATTCCTACATATGTTACACTTTACAACTTGGACCCAATGTCCTAGAGTGTTCATGCACTATTGCGGCTCTGTTGAAAAGTCAACAAGAAATGTGCGTCTAATTTATTTTTCACTTAATTAAATTGGACAATAAAATGTAATATTATCTCATAATCACTTGTAATAGTTAACTGAGTGTGATAAATTTAGTTGGCTCATGAATTTCGAGTTGAGGGTGGTTGGTGAGGCATGCAGAGTGATTCTATTAGTTATGGAGTTCAAATTGCAGTTAGTGCATTCGTTTAATGCATGAGAAATCAGTTAACTCAATTTATTGAGTTAAATTCAGTTGAACTAGTTGTAACTGTTTGTTGCACTAATGAGAGATCAAGTGAATTAAATCAGAATTAATTCACATGCAGTGATCTGCCATGCAACTGATGATTTACTATTAATAGTTGCATGCATGTCAGTTCCAATGGAGACCCAGTTGAGACAGAGATTAAAGGGATGTTAACTATAATTTGTATCATTAGTAGGCTGCCTGCATGTAGTAAGATAACCATAGGATTTCCCATGTGAATTGCGTAGTTTTGGAAGGATGAATTTCCTAAACAATAGGGATTGCATTCCACATGAATTGTGCAAGGCAGGCAGGCTGATTAGAGGCAGGTAATGGGCTAAGTGTTGGTCGATTTTGTCCAGATCAGTGTGAGACAGTTGTGAGAGTGTAGGAGACTCTTGTGAGAGGAGTGCATTGTAATTATTTCATGATTCCTTCGTGAATATACAATAGAAGATAAAGGGTTTTTGAGCAGTAAGCTTTCCCCGGGAAAATTTTTGTGTTGTGGATTGATTTTCTTCTTTCTTTTACTTGTTGTGATTGGCGATCGTGTTTGTTTTCTGAAATTAATTTGTAGAAGGATTCAATATCTTTCTTTAGCATATCGCATGATCAGATTGAATCCATTGATATACATATTTTTTTTATAATTTCTACATGGTATAAGAGAGAAAGAAATCACTATAGTGGAGAAGAAATTGAGTTTGTGACTAAATAGCATTCAAATTTGCAAAAGTATTCTTTGGTGTGACATTCAAATCAGGACCAAGATGGCTTTCAATGGCTTGAGATTGGAGTATGCACTCATGGGTAGTTCCAATTATATTGCGTGGAAAGACAGGATGGAGACAGTTCTCGAGGACAATAGGTTGAAAGAATTCATTGATAATGACATTCCTAAACCCATAACAACAGATTCTACTCTTCTTGATGCTTGGAAAAAGAAGGTTGCAAAGGAGAGGAGGATCCTACTGGAGGGAGTAAGAGACCACATTGTCTCAAGTCTCCATGGCAAAGAGACTCGATATGAAATGTGGATTTCTTTAGCAGATCTGTTTTAGAATAGCAATGACCACAAAAAATTGGCACTGAAGGAAAAGCTTAGGAAAATCAAAATGGAGAAAGTCGACACTATTTTGAAATATTTAACCAAGTTTTTCCAATGTCAATATGAGCTTGGGAGCGTCGGAATTACTGTCGCGGATGATGAATTGGTGAGCCTATCTCTTCAAGGCCTTCCCAAGAGTTGGCATAGTTATCAGGAATTTTTCAATGGGAGGGAGAAGCTGCCAGATTAGGAACGATTTTGGTCGGATTTGGTGCAAGAAGAATTTAGGAAAAATACCAGGGATGGATCTTCATCTAAGACATATCATGAAGGAAATTACGCCTTGGCTGGGAAGGCGAAGAAGGGGAAGGGAAAGAAATCATATTCCAAATCTGAGACTGGGAAAGAAGGCAAGAAGCGTGACATGCCCAGAGTGAAGTGTTTTCACTGTCACGAGCATGGAAATTATGCCACTAATTGTCCATAAAAGAAGAAGAACAAGAAGGCTTCAGGATCTGTAGCTGGTGAGGCTTTGGCCTCACAATTTGAGTTGGACTTCTCGCTCATCGCATGCATGGTGTCAAGTGTGATGGTATCAGTGTGGTACTTGGATAGTTGTGCATCGTTCCACATGACAAGACACAAAGAACTTTTCAATAGCTTGGAGGAGAAGGACCTCCATATGCATATCTAAATGGGTGATGACGGGAGGTACAGTGCTACCGAGATTGGTACAATTACCTTCCAGAGACAGTCATGTAAATCCTTATTATTAAAATATGTAATGCATGTACCAGGCTTGAAAAATAATTTAGTTTCAGTCGCAATGTTGGAGGATAGAGGTTATGATGTGGTTTTCAATGAAGGGAAAGCTTTCCTTCGACACAAAGCCACAGGAAAAGCTAAGAAGATTGGGATTTATGTGAAGAATATCTATAAACTTGATGTATATGGTTGCGCAACATTGATGGGTAAGGCAGACAAAGTGGTGAGCCGGGATGAGGGTGAGTTATGTCACAAAGATTAGACCATCGACACCACGGAGCCTTGAAGGTCATCCAACAGATTTCTACGGGGCTTCCAAAGGTCACTCTTGCGCAAATAGACACATGCAAGGGATGTACCATGGGGAAGTATGCAAAGGCCACTTTTCATGAGAAGGAGAATCGAGCAGTGGAAATCCTTGAGAGAGTTCACTTAGACGTGTGTGGACCATTCTCTACATCTTCGATAACAAAGCACGGGTATTATGTGATCTTTGTTGATGATTTTTCTAGAAAGTTTTGGATTTACTTCATGCAGAAGAAAGATCAGATGTTCTCAAAATTTTGTGAGTTCAAAGCACTGGTGGAGAAATATACAGGGAAGCATGTGAAGTCTCTTAGGAGTGACAATGGTGGTGATTACATCTCCAATGAATTCAAGAAATTCTGTAGCAAAGAAGGAATTTGGAGAGAGTTGATTGCGCCTCATAACCCATAACAAAATGGGGTCGTAGAAAGAAAGAACAGAACAATTGTGGGTGCGGCACGAGCGATGTTGCATGGTCAGGGTCTACCATTGCATCTGTGGGTGGAGGCATTTAAAAAAGCGGTATTTGTGCAAAACCGCAGTCCTCATCTTATACTTGGCATGAGTACACCAGAGGAGGCCTTTTCTGGTAAGAAACCTGATGTTTCATATTTTAAAATTTTTGGCTCATCTATCTATTTCCATTTGACCAAAGATTCCAGGAAGAAGCTTGAACCAATAGCTACGATTGGGACATTTTTTGGGTACACTGATACTCCCCAAAAATATCGAGTGTATTTTCCAAACAACAGGATGACTGTTGTGAGATGGGATATAAAATTTGATGAGGAGAAATCCATGCGATTTTCCCTTGAGAAGGAGCTTGATTTGCTGCAGATGATTAACTCTTGGTTCCAAATAATGAACCTCAATATGTGGAGCAACCACATGCGGAGAATCATGGAGTGGCAGAAAACACTCATGCACATCCATCCACCAGAAATGGTAGAAGGCACACCATGAAAGATGATAGATTGAGACTTGATGCGACAGAACATGTAGGAGCACCTACTTCACTGCATAGACAAAGACAGTCTCCAGACAGGTTTACTGGATATATGGCTCTTATGATCAATTGTATTGTGACAAAAACATCCTCTTTTGAGGAACAAAAAATTTGGGTTGATGCCATGGTTGAGGAGTATGACTCCTTCGCCAAGAACAGTGCATGGGAAGTTGTCCCAAGACCAATTGGAAAATCAGTGGTTGGTTCTGGATGGATCTATAAGGTGAAGCATGTGGTATATGGGAGTGTGGAGAAGTATAAGGCTATATTTGTAGCCCGAGGATTCTCACAAGTTGAGGGGATTGACTATGAGAAGAATTTCTCACCATTCGTGAGATACTCATCGATTAGATCTATCCTTGCACTCTCAGTGTAGATGGGGTGGCAGATACATTAAATGGATGTGAAATTTTTTTTTCTCGGTGGAGTTATTGAGGAAGAAGTGTACATAGAGAAACTAGAATGTTTTGAGATCTTTGATAGTAAGTCGCATGTGTGCAGACTCAAGAGAGCATTGGATGGGTTGAAGCAAGCACCTTGTGCTTGGTACACCAGGATTGATAGCTATTTCACCATGTTGGGATTCACCAAAAGTGAAGCGGAAGCGAACCTATACCAGATTGTGGTTAATGGTAAGCTATTGATTATCGTACTTTATGTTGATGATCTAATTTTAACATGTGATGAGCAACTCATAATTTCTTGCAAGGAGGATCTTGCAAGAGAGTTTTAGATGAAGGACATGGGTCTCCTTCATTATTTCCTTGTTTTGGAAATATGGCAGCGGGATGGTGAGCTATTTGTTTCTCAAGGAAAGTATGCCAAAGAGATTCTGAGTAAGTTTCACATGAAGAGCTGTAAACCCATGGAGACTCCTCTTCCAGAAAACTAGATGAAGGAGGATGCTATTTCAGGTGAGGTAGTGGACATTACTGTTTACAGGCAGCTAGTGGGTTCGTTGATGTACTTGGTGAACACTAGACCATACATTTCCTACGCAGTTAACCAACTAAGTCAAGGAATGGTTAAGCCAACTAAGGTCTTTTGGAAAGCGGGGAAGCATGTATTGAGATATCTCAGGGGCACTATAGAGTATGGATTATGGTACAAACAAATAGAGGGAGTGAAGCTTCAAGGCTTAACCGATGCAGATTGGGTAGTCAGTCCATTAGACAGAAAGAGCACATCAGGAGGGATCTTCAGCATAGGATAGACAACAGTTTCTTGGTACAATAGGAAGTAGAGATCTGTGGCACTTAGTTTAGCTGAGGCAAAGTACATGGTAGCCAGTCTAGCTGCATGTAAGGCCATCTAGATGAGGAACATTGTTGAAATATGACAACAAATGTAATTAATATAATTTTGGGAAAATTTACTTATTACTGTTTAGTTGGTTGTATAAAAAAATGAAGTTTCCCATATTAAATTGGGATGCCCGAGAGGCTTGTAAGATGAGGAGAATCATTCTTGATTAATAGAGTTTCCAATCCCTTGCCCGTGGAGGTTTCCTTGACACCCTGTCAAGGTTTTACCATGTATATTTGTGCATTTACCTATGTGTGTTTATCTTTTAGTTTTTTCATTCAGTTATAAATATATTTCTCTCTTATTTAATGTGTTCCCAAGAACAATAAGTGGTATCAAAGCCACTCCACTGTCCAAATTTTAAAATTTCCGCTGTTGTCTAGCTTCTGCAATCTAAATTTGCTACTGTCCAACCGCTGAAATCCAAATTTTCTGCTGTCCAACTGCTATTGTCCAAATTTGTTGCTATCCAATTTTTTTTTTAAGAGCCACAAGAGATTAAAGTCCGTTGTTGTCCATTGAAAAAGAGTAGAAACTGCAGCCTCTAGAAGAAGAAGTCTGCTGTTGTACATTGAAAAAGAGTAGAAACTATAGCCACTAGAAGAAGAACGCCCACCATTGTGACTATTGGTTATCGCCTCAGATAGAAAGGTGTGCCTGTGCCAAATTAGTTGAGCCATCAAATGCGAAGAGGACCGCTGTCAAGGGGAGAAGAGCCAAGGCTCTGTCGATGTTGTAGAAGACATCGTCGCTGCTATAGAAAACCTTGTCCATCTTCAAGGAAAAAGAAGAGAGGAAAGAGCGGACAGAGGTATTGGAGAGGCAGTGTGTCTGCTACTGATGAAGAGGAAAGAGCCAACCGAGGTATTTCTTTTACTTTGCATTCAAGTTTTAAAATGAAGGGGTTTTCTATTTTGTTTCATTCAGAGTAACAAATGAAGAGTTTTTCCTCTGATTAAAGAAAAAAAAGGGAATTTTTTTTTAATCGCTGAAATCCAAATTTGCTACTGTCCAATTTTTTTTTAAGAGCCACGAGAGATTAAATTCCACTATTTTCCATTGAAAAAGATTAGAAACTACAACCGCCAGAAGAAGAGGTTCGCTGTTGTACATTGAAAAAGAGTAGAAACTGCAACCGCCAGAAGAAGAACACCCGCCATTGTGACTGTTGGTTATCGCCTCAGATAAAAAGGTGTGCCTATGCCAAATTAGTTGAGTCATCAAATGAGAAGAGGACCGCTGTTGAGGGGACAAGAGCCAAGGCTCTGTCGATGTTGTAGAAGACATTGTTGCCGCTGTAGAAAACCTTGTCCGTCTTCAAGGAAAAAGAAGAGAGGAAAGAGCAGACAGAGGTATTGGAGAGGCAGTAGGTCTGCCACTAAAGAGCCAACATAGGTATTTTTTTTCTCTGGATTCGAGTTTTAAAATGAAGGGGTTTTCTATTTTGCTGCGATCTGAATAAGAAATGAAAATTTTTTCCTCTAATTAAAGAAAAAAAAAGGGATTTTTTTTTTTGGAATAAGTATTAAAAAATAAAATCAGGTTGGAACATAAATTTGAGTGAAATATTATTGGAAGAGATTCAGAACTTAAAAGGAATTTTTATTTCTATTTTAAATTTTTAATTAATTAATTAATTAATTTTTTATTATTTTTATTATTTATTATTTATTTTATTTTTATTTATTTATTTATTTATTTTTTCAGATAGATTTAGTTAAACAGAACAATTTTTTTAGATAGATTCACAATTTTTTGTTTTAAAGATAAAAAAAGAAGAAGGAGATGCTTAGAATTGATGAAAGGAATTATGAGATTGGGAAACAAATCTGAATTCTGAAGATAGGAAATTAGAAAGAAACCCTAGGTGATAGAAGGGAAATAATATATATTTTTTTAAAACCCTAGTTGAAAAGAAGGGAAAACCAAAAAACCATAATAAGAAGGTTTGTAGGAAGAAATGGAAAAATAACGAATGTGAAGTTCGAGGTGGAGAAGTTTATTGGGGAGAACAATTTCACATTATGGAAACTGAAAGTTAGGGACTTGCTTGTGCAACAAGGGTTGCACAAAGCTTTAGACGGGGTTAAGAAAAAACTTGCAAGCATGACAAATTCAGACTTGGAGGACTTGGATGCCTGAGCCCTTAGTACCATTAGGTTATGCTTGGCAGATGAAGTTTTATTTAATATCCCTAAAGAGAGTACAACTGCAGGTTTGTGGGAAAAATTGGAAGCTTTGTATATGACTAAATCATTGACAAATAGAATTTATTTGAAAAGACAATTGTACAGTCTTCGGATGAAGGTGGGTACAAAAGTTGTAAAACATTAAATGTTTTCAATACACTTATTTTCCAGTTGTCAGATATGGAAGTTAAAATCTAGGAAGAAGACAAGGCTATAAACTTGTTGTGTTCTCTGCCCGAGTCATGGGACCACTGCGTGACTTCAATCAGTTTAAGCACTACTGATTCTTTGAAATTTGAATAAGTTGCGGGTGCTATGTTATCTGAAGAAGTATGAATGAAATATAGTATTATAACGTCTACACTAGAAGCCATGGTAGCCAAAGGTCGGTCAAAGGAAAGAGGGGAGAAAGAAAGGGGCTCTTCTAGATCAAAATCAAAGGGCGACAAGAAGTGTAAAGCCAAGTGCTGGTACTACAACAAAATTAGACACCTCAAGAAATTCTGTTGGAAAGAGAAGGAGTCAGAAACCATAATAAGGAAGAAAATCAGGTTGATTCAGGTATTATTGATGAAGTTTTAATTGCTGAAGCCCTACCTATTTGTAATGTCTCTCAAGATGCTAAAAATTTGCTATTAGACTCTGGTGCTTCTCATCACATGAGTTCGCACAAAAGTTGGTTTACTTCATATGAAGTTGTAAATGGTAGTTCTGTGTTTATGGCAAATAATGGATCTTTTCAGACTGTTGGTGTTATCACTCGGAAATCATACAAGAAAAGGTGAAATTATTTAGTGTCAAGCAGAAGGATTTACAGGGCTGAGAGACATTAGAGAATCTGAAAATATTTCAAAAATATCTAAGGTCTAAGGAAAAATAAAATTGTGTACAAGAAGGACTAGTCAAATTTGATTTTGTGCGCAAAAGCCTTTGATAAATGCGCCCTTGCGCGCTTTTTGACCCAAAAAGCGTGCAATCCTGGGAGTGGCGGAAGTCACTTTCCGGGACCACAAGACACACTCCAGGACATTGATTCCACACTTGAAGCCACCTAAGGACGACCACCCAAGCCTCCTTCGGACATCAAGGGAGCACACAATGGAATAAATGTGGCGCACAATGGAATCACCCTCCTCTCTTGGGTCACTATCCATGTACCAAGAGAGGGAAGGAGGATTTGAATTATCCTATAAAAGGCCACCAAGAGATGAACAACTTGAGAGCACATTATTATGCTGGCTAGAAATGCCCCAAGAAATACCAACAGTGTGTGATCTAGAGAAGAGATAGAGGGGACTCAGTTGTTGACCATCCAACAATTCCAGTCCACCATAGTAGAGAGAGGGAGAGTTTGTGCCAAGGCAGCTCGAAAGTAAAGACATCCTTGCATCGGGACTTAGAACCCCTAGTTCTAAGGGCCCCTTAGCAAGTGGGTTAAAGTTTCATCCTTATTCCTACTAGCACTCAATAAGAGGGGATGTAAGCGCCACCGTTTGGATTATTGAAATTGTTTGACTCGATTTAGAGCTTTTGTGTTATTTTTTTTAGTTTTAGTTTAATTTTTTGTTTTTGAATATGCATGCTATTTCTCTACCTAGTATGTTTATGTTCCAGCATGATCCATTAACTTGCTTGAATCCATATATTTTTTGCCTGTGACAAATAACTTAAGAGGGAATACCACACCCCTTAAATTGGTGTGATTTTGTACATACGTGCACCAAACACACTAACACAGGATTGGCAACTCCACTAACGTTTATTTCCAAGTTTATGTGGTAGTGCCTTTTTGCATAGACCTCCGTCTTTGTTGTGGAGTTGGGCTGGAACTGCCCCCTTTCTCTCCTTCATTTCCTGGTTCACCCCTAGTGACAGACGGAAGAAAAAAATCTCCAAAAAATTATATTGTAGGAATTTGCGCGCATTTCTCAAAGAAAAGCGTCCCCAAGGTGTGCGTTCAGAGCTGACCTGCGCGTAGACATCACACCTGTTTCAACATTTTGCACGCAAAGAAAAGAATGAGAAATTTTCCCAATAATTCCATCTTTCTCTGATTGTAAAGGTGCATGGTAGCCTAGAATACATCTACCAGCACTGGTTGAGGTGCCACACAACTTGCTAAAGCTCACTCTTAGCTTCTTTTGGTAGGCTTGGTGTTAGTTTTATTTCAAGTTGATTTTTGCAAAGTTAACACATAATTTAAGTAGGAGGAAAGTTAACTTGTTTTCCGAAATAATTAATTTTTTGAAAATTTAGGTACCAAAACACCTAAATAATTAGCCAAAGTAAGTGGCCCAAGTCCACGCATGCTTAGCTAGTTCTTTTTTCTAGTGTAAAAGTCATTAGTTTAGTTCAATTTTTGCACTAGGATTTCGGGACCAGGATCAAATTGTTGATATAAGAGAAAGTAATCTTTGTTGCCTTTGCACCCGCTGGTGATCTTAGGCAAGCATATTAACACTCTCTATTCACAACTCACCATATCCCTATAGTTGATCACATAGATTAACTAGAAAAAATTGAAAGCGGTCCATATCCACGCATGTTTTTCTTTTGAGAAAAGAATGATAGAACATAGTTTAAATAGGGGATTTTGAAAAGGATCATTGCATATCCACATGTTCAAACTATGTGCTTGTTCACTTTTTTCTCACACACATCCACACACTAAGAAAAGCAAAGACACCTAAAACTAACTTAACAAAACTCACCAAATTCTCCCCACAGGGGCCACAAAAGAATTTATAGTCTAAGTTAGGATCAAGGCACTAGGCATCCAATAATCCGTCTTGATCATTCTTCATCTTGAAACATAGAATTTGATTGTTTAGGGAGCTTTCAAACCCACCTATCAGCCCACGGAAAAGAAAACCCGAGCACGACAGAGACCCGATTCAGAGGGGGTTAGGCTTAGGCGCAGTGCGGGTGGTATCAGTTGGGGCTACTTGACCCGACCGATACTCGGTATTGTTAGCTGAAATACTAATAAACCCAAGACTCTAATGCTCACGTGGGACGGTGGTACTTAGTGGCCAAAATTAGGGCATCTTTTCCCTATGGGTGACAGTGTAGGCAAGCACTAGATCCTCTACCCTTACCTTGGGAGATTTTCTTCGGTTGACTGGGGGCGTCGCAAGCTCTTACGGGACGTTGTGCCAGCACTCATAAGATATCTTCTCAAGGCCCAGTTACATTTGAGTTTGTGAGGATGATTAGGTGTTCTAGTATTTGAGTATCATACACAAACAACAAAAAACCATATTTTTTTTATTGATTGATCACATAAGATTAATCTAAAGGGAAAATTTATTTTATTTTCGCTTTGTTTTATGTATGCGATCATAATTTTTCTTTCATTATACTCTCTATCCTCTCAAATATTTCCAAAACCATACCTAGTTGACGCAAGAACAGACCCAACAGAACTTCGTTGATCTAGATGTATTTTGGACCTCCCCCCATTACTGGGAGGGGTTCCAGGTCTTTCACCATTTAGGTGATAAAGACGGAACACTGCCACCATTATCGGTTCATCCTTTATTGGGGAATATTTAGTTGGGAACCTTGGTCGGTATCCCAACGCCATACCACACACCACTCCTCCCACAACCCCTAGAGGGCAGAGGAGTGATACCCATTTGGGAAGCCAGTTGAACACATAGCAGGGTATGTCGCAGACAAACCCTATTCCTAGCAAGAACATTGTGTTTTCACAAGTGGCAATGGCTACACCCTCGCAGTCACCTTTTCTAGCTTTGTTGAATCTACCAAATTTAACCAAGTTGGCGAACGACCCCATTACGCAAAACCCCATGTGTCCTCCCATGCCCATGAAGCTCCCATCAGACATTCCAAAATTTGAATGGAAGTAAGCGGAAGACCCTAGAAATCATGTTATGACTTTCCACCTATGGTGTTCATTGAACAACATCGTTGATGATACTATTCGACTAAGACTGTTTCAACGCACTCTAACCAGAGTAGCAACAAAATGGTATGTGAAGCAACCCTTTGCTACACATGGAACATTTAGCACCCTCACCACCACGTTCCTAACTTATTTTCAGTTACCCATCCACCACGATTCCAGAATGGAATTACTGACCCACTTTAGCCAAACCCCCACCGTCCATATCTTGGACCATCTCCACGAATGGCGGTGGCATCGTAGTTTGTGCAAAGCCAAACTCGACGATCGAGTTATGTTAGACCTGTTCCTAAAAACTCTCACTGCAGAGATTTCGAAGGATGTGGCACAAAAAAATCCCATATCTGAAGAGGATGACATCAGTAAGGCCCAATATCTCGAGCTGATCTATACACAGTCAAGGTATATTTACAATATCCTGCCGAACGCCCCATGCCTGCAAACTTGCAAAGAATTTCCAGGCGCATCGAACTCTACAGACAGTTTAATTGGGTCATTGACCCAAAGTTACCTAGGCAGCAGCATTCAAAATCTTGATTACATGTATGATTCTACCCATAACGTACCACAACCTGGCTACCAAAGTCATCACATGCCTCTGCAAAATTTGACCAGTAGGGCGTCGTCGTATCACCATCAGCACAGAGGACCCTATCCTCTAGCTTAGGGGACCCAGTACGCATATAGACATACTAACATAAGAGCTCCCCCCCAACATCCATTTGCAAACGAAGGACCACATTATGCTTAGTCCCCAGCACAAGACCCACCCATGCAGAATAATGCACAGGTGAAATTTGTGCAACCTTCCAAAAACCAACCACGCCAACCATATAACGAGGAGAATTATCCTCTTAACGTGGTTAAGAAAAAAGGAAAAAACAAGCCTAAAGGAAATCCTGGATAGGGGGGAAACAATCAACAATTCCCTCCACGATCTCAAGCTGGAGGCAACTCCAACTGAAATCAAAACCAAGAGCCAAGAAATTCCCAACAGTAGAACAAAAGACCACCTCTATGAACAAACCACTCTTGTTCGATCTATGGTGAGTACGACCATTACACTCACCACTGTCCTGACCTCCCTGAGCTGAAGAAGCTGCAGAGTAACCGTGGAAAAGGGGGATCTGCCCAATAGCTAGTAGTCATGCAGGAACTCTTCCCCCATCAAGGGACAGTTAGCACTCAGCAACAAACTCCCAACGACTTCGTAAAAAATAGCCACGAAATCTACATGACTGGTGAAGAAATGTTTTTTCAAACACGGAATCAAAACTACGACACCCCACCAGACACCAACGCATCAGGGGCTAGTACCAGTGCACCAAAAACACCTTTGACCATATCAAAGATGCCGATTGAACCTTTGCCAAAGATGGCTAATGGAACAACTAGGTCAGCAGGGGACTATTCCAAAGCAACCCATAACTATAGCATTGTGGATGATCTAGCCCAGTATCCTGCCGCTATGTCAGCTTCGGAGGTATTACAGTCATGCCCAAAGCAACGGAAAGCCTTGCTTTCTGAGTTAGGCGCTATTGACCCTGCCGATACACACCTAATGGCTTTTGATTTAGACAAAGGCACCCTTAGGATTCCTTCAATGGTCGCCTTTCAGATACCAATATCGGTCCAAAACATTACCATTCACCGACGTGTCATTGACGAGGGTGCATCCACATGCATCATGTCAAAGAATTTTTGGCAGAAGTTAGGGTCTCTCGAACTAAAGCCATCAGACATCGCGCTTAGAGCATACGATGGTCGCCCTTCAACCCTCGTCGGTCTCTACCAAAACGTCCCGGTTTGCTTAGCCTGAAAGAAAGTCCTTATAGACATTGAAGTCTTGGACGCCCACTTGGAATATAATACACTCCTTGGTTGGAGTTATATGTAGCCATGTCAGCTGTAGCCTCCTTTATCTTCCGAAATATGATGTTCCCCCATGAGGACTGCATCGTTACTGTCAACTAATTGATGCAGAGCGAAAAGCGGTCCCCTAAGAAACACCGATGTCATTATACCCTATGTAGATACATCCACGGATGCGCTTTCATGGTACCAATAATATGGCCTCGACCAGTTCAAACTGTCATCCATCCTAGGATCATTCCTAGGAGATCCCCCTATTATACCTGAGTCATCACCTGATTTCATAGGGGTGCCAGTATGCATGATGTCCACATCAAGTGCCGAAGCTAGTCAGGACACGGACACAAGCAGTAATGACATCGAGTCCTCGACCACAATAGCCTCTCTAGCCTACACCGCTTCCCATACCCCTTTCCTTTACCCCCCAGCTGGTTTCATATCCCTGCAGGTTTTGGAAACAGTGGTGTTACCAAACATATATTTCGCAATACCATTTTGGTACCTCATTCCCCCTATTGGGAAAGGAGCCACACACATCATTGCCATGGGGTTAAAGCCCCTCAGTCCGGAGGAGGCCCCACCCATACAGGAAATTGTCGAAAACATCCCTGCAAAGGAAATTCCCATTGCAAAACCGATGATTATGACTAAGAAAACCGAGAGATAAAAGAGGGTGGAGACTCTTGCCATACAATGGGAATCACCTGGTTGCGCCATATGTGACGTAGTAGGTCACCCTACCCATATCTGCTTAGAGCTGGACGAACTAAAACCGCTCCTTGGCTCTGAGGCAAACATCGCGACACCATATTCCTGAAAAAATAAACTTGGCACCAAAGGTAAAGACAAAGCATTGCGTACCAATCACGCATGTGCTATATGCAGCAATTATGGGCACTATACGCATCATTTCCAAAAAATAACGTGATATAGGGGCACCTTACACGCTATAGAGTGATCCTATCAAAAGGATCCTTCCACCCAGTCATCTGTGGATGAACCTCGTACCATCCTGTACCTATAGGAGGAACGACAGTCACCAAAAAGACACCCGTTCATATTCCCGCCTCCTATCATATGATGCATGCTGTGTGATGAATGTAGTCACTTCATCGAAGAATGCACAGCCTTGGAACTCATCCACATATGGTATCCTATAGAAATGGTTTGTTGCGTTGGATTGCGGGCAACACAATTCACATGTCATTTATGTGTCAACAACCACCTTCTGGAAAATTGCCACTATATCCCCTGATTCTGATTAGCACTCGCTAGTTGGCACTTAGCCATAGTTTTCCCCTCCCAAGAAGATGGCACAAAATCAGAATCCATGAACAGATCGACAACCCAAGAAGATATGATGAGCAGATCCATCCTCTTCCTATCATTTGAAAAGAAATCAATCAGGGAACCCTTAGTTTCCCCCAACCGCTCTCTATAGAGAATACCAACATGTGCGTTATGTAAAATTCCCAATAATGTGGTTTCCAGTTGCCCTGATTTAGCAGCATTACGATGCTAGTACCCCGTGAGACCACAAAATGAGCACGACGGGACCCCCATATCTAGGCTATTTTTCCCAGTATGTCAAGGCAATCACTATGGAAAATGATGTACCTATATCCTACAAGTTCGTCCTCTCATTGATATGATTCATAAAATAGAGAAGGAACGATATGATCTTATCAAGCAATATAGAAAATACATCACCCCCAGGCTAGCAACCCCACACCCACATCGGTGTGATGGGAAAAATGGGATAACGCACCAAAAAAGCATGATCCAGGCCCAACCTAGGATAACATGTGGAATATGCGACCTGATTGACCACTGGGTCAACCAGTGCAAAGAACTGAAGCCCCTCCCAAACAGTTTTCACACAGTCTCTTCCCTCCCGAAAAGACTTCTCTCTAACCAAGAGAATATCACACGTACTTATTGTCGGATCTGTTCACACTTTCATCGTACAATTAAACGTGAGCATCTCTGCTAAGAAAAGCAAGAGAAAATTTAAGACTACACTCCCCCAAAGAGTTAGACACACCCAAGCCAACAACATGGAAATGGAAGCAGAAGACCTCATTTTCTACTACAGATCCTTTCCAAGCGTCCACATCTCGGACGAAGAGTAGTGTTGATTCCCATACAATCTACTTAGTTGGCATAGTGGTACCATGCACCATTTGCACTAGCCAAAACCACGAAACAGAGGCATTCCCACTAATGGAAACATTCAGGCACCTCTGCACTGGGCACAATTTCCACCAACAGGAAATTGACCATCCTAACGGGGCACCCAACCTTGCACTTATACAAACTCCCATCACAGAGATTCTTCCCCCACCAAACGCCGATGACAGGATACACCATATACAATTCACATCATCATGTATCAGAACTATTACTCGAGTTGTATGTTCATCTTCCATAGGTGTCGAGTTAGCTGCAAATATGAGAGTAGACGTACCTACAAGAGTGCAGACCCAATCTGTCTACACTTTGTCGACCGCGTCTGGTTCCACCACATCGACAATGGAATCCGTCTCATGTCTCTCAACCATATTTGTGAGGTTTTAACCTATTCATCATAATATTGCACATGATCAATCCCCCTTAGGATCCCTAATTCATTTGGATGAGGACATCCTAGAGGTAATGACAGAGGCAGATTATCCATGGTGTTAACACTGGAAAATCGTACAGCAGAAGATGACATTAATTAATGTCAAGCCAAAGGATTTATAGGGCTAGAAGAAATTACAAAATCCTGATAAAAATCTCAAAGGTTTTAGGAAAATCAAATTTGAACTAGTCTTAAATGTTGTTTGCGTGCATTATCCTTCGAGAAGAGCACCTTCTGCACGCCTTTTTTCCCGATATGCACGCATTCCTGAGAGTGGAAAAATGTCACTATCCGGGACCACACAAAGAAAAGGACAAGTCACTCCTTACTTGAAGCCGCCTAAGGACATCCACCAATGCCTTGTTAGACACTATGTGAGCACACAATGGAATATTTGGAGCACACAAAGGAATCATACCCCTCTCTTGGGTCACCATCCTCCATGTACCAAGAGAGGGAAGGAGGATTTGAAATGTCCTATATAAAGCCACCATGAGATGAAGAATGGGTGATCATGACATGTTTATGCTGACCAGAATTGCCCAAGCAATACCAGCAGTGTGTGACCCAGAGCTGAAGACAGAGGGGACTCACTTGTTGGCCACCCAACAAGCTCAGTCCACACAATAGAGAGAGAGGGAGACTGCACCGTGGCAAGCTTGGGATAAAAACATCCTTGCATCAGGACCTAGAACCATTGTCTAGGGGCCCTTTGGAAAGAGGTTAAAGTATCACTCTTCTTACTACTAGGGGTCAATAAGAGGGAACTAGAGCCACCGTTTGCATTATTGTGTCGTTTGACTCATTTAGAGCTTCTGTTTATTTATATTTAGTTTTAGTTTAGTTTTTAGATTACATTTGCATTATTTTTCTTCTATATAGTATGCTCATTTATCCACTTCTGTCTTCCTGTTACCAATATTTTAAACGGGTAAACCACACCCCTTAAACTGGTTTTATTTCGTGCATACGTGCACCAAACACACCACAACAGGATTAGTGACTCCACTAACGTTTTATTACCAAGTTTATGTGGTTGTGCCTTCTTTTGCAGGAGACATCTATATATGCTGTGGAGTGGAGCTGAATTTCCTCTGATTTCTCTTGCAGTCCCTACATTCACCCCGAGTGATAGACTGAAGAAGAGAATCTCCTAAATTTTTTACTTGCGGGATTTTGCACGCGTTTTTCCTCACAGACGCGTAGGGTGCGTGTTCAGTGCTGACCCGCACGCAAAATGCGCACCTGTCTCAGCCTTTTGCGTGAAATTTACAGAATGATAAATCTATCCCTAAATTCTATCTTTTCTGCTTGTAAAGTGCTTGGTAGCCCCTAATGCACCTTCCAGCACTAGTTGTGGTACCCCACAACTTGTTAAAACCCAGTTTTAGCTAATTTTTGTAGGCTTAGTGTCAGTTTTACTTCAAGTTTATTTTTCCAAAATTCACACACAGTTTAAGTAGGGGGGAAAAATAATTTGCATTCCAAAAAAATTATGTTTTGCAAATTTTAGTACTTACACCTAGATAACTAGTCGAAGCAAGTGGCCCACGACCACACATGCATAGCTAGTTTTCTTTGTTCTAGTGTAATTTTTTTTTAGTTTAGTTCAATTTTTGCACTAGGAATTGCGGGACTAGGATTGAATTGTTTATAGAAGAGAAAGTAATCTCTGCTACCTTTTCACCCTCCGGTGATCCTAGGTAAGCATATGAACGCTCCATATTCATAATTCACCATCTCCCTATAGTTAGTCACATAGATTAACTAGGAAAATTTGAAAGCAGCCCATTATCCGCACATGTTTTACATTTGAGCCAGGAACAATACAACATAGTTTAAATAAGGGATTTTGTAAAGGATCATCAATACCACACGTTCAAACTATGTGCTTTTCCACTTTGTGCTCACACACACTCACCCACTAACGAAGCAAAGACACCTAAAACTAACTTAACCAAACTCACTAAATTCTCCCCACAAGGGCCACAAAAGAATTTATAGCTTAAGTTAGGATCAAGGGGGTAGGCATCCAATAAGCCGCCTTGATCATACTTCATATCGAAAAATAGAAGTTGTGTATTTAGGGAGCTTAAAATCCACCTATCAGCCCATGGAAAAGAAAACCCGAGTGCGGCAGAGACACGTTTCAGAGGGGGTTAGGCTTAGGCGTAGTGCGTGCAGTATTAGTTGGGGCCACCTGACTCGGCTTATACTCGGTACTGTCAGCTAACTACCAAGAAGCCCAAGACTTCAAAGCTCACGTAGTACGGTGGTTCTTAGTGGCCAAAAACTAGGGAAACCTTTACCCTATAAGTGGTGGTGCAGGCAAGTGCCAGACCCTCTACCCTTACCTTGGTGGATTCTCTTCGGCTGACTAGGGGCATCGCCATCTCTTACGGGACGTTGTGCCAGCACTCGCAAGAAATATTCTCAAGGCCTAGTTACTTTGGAGTGTGTGAGGACACATAGGTCTTCTAGGATTTTTAGTATCATACATAAACGAACAAAAACCATTTTTTTGATTGCTTAACCACATAGATCAATTTAAAGGGAAATCTATTTTATTTTTTGCTTTATTTTATGTATGTGACAAGAAGTTTTCTTTGACCATAGATTCTATCCTCTCAAATTTTTCCAAAACCAAACCTAGGTAATATCTGACAGGTCCCAACAGAACCTTGTCTATCCAGGTGCCTTTTGGACCTCCCCCCATTGCCGGGAGGGGTTCTAGGTCTTTTTCCATTTAGGCGTCAAAGACGAAACACTTCCACCATTATAGGTTCGTCCTTTATCGAGGAAGCCATAGTTTGGAACCCTAGTCGGTCTCCCAACACCACTCCACATACCACTCCTCCCACAACCCCCAGCGAGCAGAAGAGTGAATCCCATACGGGAAGCCACCTGAATACAAAACAGGGTACATTGCAGACTAACCCTCCTTCAAGCCAGAACGTTGTGTCTTCACACATTGCAATTGTGTCAACCTCTTAGTCACCTTTCTTAACTTCGTTCAATATACCCGATTTAACCAAGCTAACGAATGACTCCATCATGCACGATCCTACATGGCCTCTCATGCCCACGAACCTCCCTTTAGATATACCAAATTTCGAAGGCAAGCAAGCGGAAGACCCAGGTAATCACTTCATGACCTTTCACCTATGGTTCTCATCGAACAATATCATTGATGACACTATTCAATTGAGATTATTTCAACACACTCTTACAGGAGTAGCTGCGAAATGGTACGCGTAGAAACCCTCATCTTCACATGGAACCTTTAGCGCCCTCGCTACCACGTTCATAACATATTTTCAGTTACCCATTCACCATGATTCCAGAATGGAATTATTGACTCATTTTAGACAAACCCCCGCCGTCCACATCTCGAACCATATCCATGAATGGAGGCAGCGTCACAGTTTATGTAAAGCTAAAATCGACGATTGTGTTCTATTAGATTTGTTCTTGAAAACTCTGACGAAAAATATTTAAAAGTATGTGGTGCAACAAAATCCCGCATCCGAAGAGGACACAATCAGCAAAGCCCAAAAGCTTGAGCTGATTTATACACAGCCAGGATACATTTATAACATCCTGCCTAACGCCCTGTGCCTACAAACTTATCAAGAAGTTCCAGGCGCATCGAACTCTACAGACGGGATAATTGGGTCAATGACTTAGGGTTACCTAAGCAGCAATACTCAAAACCCTAGTTACACATACAGTTCTACCCAGAACATGCCTCAACCTGGTTTTCAAAGTCATCATATGCCTCAACAAAATTTTACCAATAGGACAGCCGCGTATCACCAGGGAGGACCTTATTCTACGACTCAGGTGAATTAGTACACAGAAAGAAAAAACTGATGGAAGAACTCCCCTCCAACAGTCAAGTTCAAACCCGAGACCACATTACGCTCAGTCCCCAGCACATGACCCACCTATGCAAAAAAAATGCATAGGTAAACTTTGTGCAGCCGTCCCAAAACCAACCACACTAATATAAACAAGAGAACTAACCTCCTAACGTGGTAAAGAAAAAATCCAAAAACAAGCTAAAAGGGAACCCTTGACAGGGGGCAGCAACCAGCAGCGCCCACCGCAATCCCAGGCTGGAGGTAACTCCAACCAGAATCAAAACCAGGAGCCAAGAAATGCCCAATGGCAGAGCAAGAGGCCACCTCTTCGAATAAACCATTCATGTTCAATATGTGGTGAGTACGGGCACTATAATCACCACTGTCTCGATCTCCCTGAGCTAAAGAAGCTACCGAGTAACCAAGGACAAGGAGGATCTTCCCAGCAACATGCCGTGATGCAAGAACGTTTCCCCAACCAAGGGACAGTAAGCACTCACCACCAAAATACAGACAATTTCGGGAAAATCAACCATGAATCTACATTATTGGAGAAGAGATGTTTTTCCAAACACAGAATCGCAACTACGACACCCCACCAGACGCCAATACGTTAGGGGTAAGTACTAGTGCACCGACTACACCTTTGACCATTTCAAAGATGCCTATAGAACTATTTACAAAGATGGCAAAGGGACCTAATAGGCGAGTAGGAAACTACTCCAAAGCAGCCCATAATTATAGCATCATGGATGATTTAGCATAATCTCCCACTGCCATGTTAGCTTTGGAAATATTGTAGTCGTGCCCAAAACAACGGAAAGCGCTACTTTCTGCATTAGGCAATATTGACCCTGCCGATATGCACTTGATGGCTTTTGACTTAGACAAAGCCACCCCCCGGCTTCCTTCTATGGTCGCCTTTCAAATACCAATATTGGTGTATAATATCACTATCCACCGATGTGTCATAGATGAGGGTGCATCCACATGCATCAGGTCCAAAAATGTTTCGCAGAAGTTAGGTTCTCCCAAACTAAAACCCTCAAACATCATGTTTCGAGCATATGATGGTCGTCCCTCGACTCCCGTCGGCCTCTACCAAAATTTCCCAGTCTGTTTATCCAGAAAGATAGTTCACATAGACATCGAAGTCTTGGACACTCACTTGGATTACAATATACGCGTTGGACGGAGTTATATGTACGACATGTCTTCCATAGCCTCCTCCGTCTTCTGCATTATGATGTTCCCACACAAGGACTGCATCATTATTGTAGACTGGTTGACACACAACGAGAAGCATCCCCTAAAAAACATGGATGTAATTCTACCCTATGTAGATACATCCTCGGATGCTCTCTCACAGTACCAAGAATATGGCCCTGGCCAATTCAAACCGTTGTCCGTTCTAGGGTCATTCCTAGGAGATCCTCCCATAATCCCTGAGTCATCACCTGATATCACAGGGGATCTGGTGTGAATGATGTCCACATCAAGCGCCGAAGCTAGTTAGGACATAGACACAAGAAGTAATGACACCGAGCCATCAACCATGACAACCTCCTAGCCTACGCCACCTCCCAAACCCCTTTCCTCTACCCCCCAGCTGGCTTCATCTCCTAGCAGGTTTTGGCGACACTGATGTTACCCAACATATCGTTGGAATTCCCAGTTTGGTACTTTTTCCCCCCTTCCGGAACAAGATCCACCCATGTTACTGCCACAGGGTTGAAGCCCCTCAGTCCGGAGGAGCCCCCACCCATCCAAGAAACAGTTGAGACCACCCCTGCAATGGAAATTCCCATTGCAAAACTAGGGACTATGACTAAGAAAATTGAGAAAAGAGGAAAGAATATGGTAACCCCTGCCATTCAATGGGAATCACCAGTCTTTGCCATATGAGACGTAATAGGACACCCTACCCATATTTGTCCAAATCTGGATGAATTAAAACCACTCCTTGGCTCTAAAACAGACATCGCGACGTCACATTCCCATAAAAAGGAACCTACCACCAAAGGTAAAGGCAAAGCGCTGCATACCAATCACACATTCACTCTTTGAAACAACTATGACCATTATACCCACCATTGCCCTAAGATTCCGTGATATAGGGATGCCTTACATGCGATCGAGCGATCCTATCAAGAGGATCCCTCCATCCAGTCTGTCGGCAATGAACCTCGCACCATTCTGTACCTACAGGAAGAACGACGAGCTCTCGAAAGACCCCAAGTCATGCCTGTTATAAATTGCACGCTATGTAATGAACGTGGTCACTTTCTCGAAGATTGCGCAGCCCTGGAACTCATCCACAGATGGTATCCAATAGAAAGGGTGTACTATGTTGGATTGCGGGCAGCACAATTCACATGTCCATTATGCACTAACAATCACCTTTTGGAGAATTGTCACTATATCCCCCGATTCCAGCTAGCCCTAGCTAGTTTGCACTCCGCTATAGTCCACCTCTCCCAAGAAGATGACATGGATGTGGAATCAACGGACAACTCCACAACCCAAGAAGATGTGACAAGCAGATCCATCATGTTCTTATCTGTTGAAGAGCGACCGATCAAGGAACCCCTAGTTACCCCTAACCACCCTCCACATAGACGACCAACATGTACGTTACACAAAAAGACAGATCATGCAGTTGTCCATTGCCCTGATTTAGCAGCCTTCTGGTGCTTGTTCCCCATTAGACGTCAAAACGAACTGGATAGAACCTTCATATCAAGGATATTTTGCCTCATATGTCAGGGAAATCATTATGAGTGACACTGTACTTATGCCTCGCAAATTTGTCCCACCATTGACATGATTAATACCATAGAGAAGAGACAGGACGAAATCTGGGAATGGCATAAAAAGTACATCGTCGGGTCAATGTCCCCACCCCCACAATGGTGTATCAAGCAAGATAAGACAACAGGCCAACAAAGCATAACCCCGACTAAGCCTAGGATAACATGCAGACTATGTGATATGAACGATCATTGAGTCAACAAATGTAGAGAACTGAAGCCTCTTGCAAATAGTCTCTGGATAGTCTCTTCTCTCCCTCAAAAACTTATTTCAAACCAAGAGAATATCATGCATAATTATTGTCGGATTTGTTCACACTTTCACCATACGATTAAATGTGTGCACCTCCCTAAACTAAGAGTGGCAAGAGTTGTGTTGAGTCCACACTCCACCAAAGAGGTAGACACACCTAAGCCAACAATACAGAAATGGAAGTATAAGACAACATCTTCTACACCAGACCCTTTCCAAGCATCCACATCAGGAACAACCAGTAGTGTAGAATATCACACTATCTACTATGTTGACTCAGTGATACCGTGCACCATCTGCACTGGACAAAACCACACACCAGAGTCATGCCTGCTAATGGAAACATTTAGGCACCTATGTGGCAGGCACAATTTCCACCTACCAAAAATCGACCATCTTAGCGGGGAAGCCAACCTTGCGCTCATGCAGAATCCTGTTATAGAGATTCTTCCCTCGCCAAACGCCAACAACGAAATCCACCATATATGATTTTTATCAGCACATATTGGCGATAGGATTACTGTCGTCTCCTCATCCTAGGATTTCCATATCATTCCTGTCGCAAAAGAACAAGGTACCTTGCACTTTTGCGTAGATTTCCACAAGATCCCAAATTTTCATGTCGCCATCAAACTCCTCAATGACACCCAGCCTCTAAAGTAGTGCCTAGTGCAACTAGAGCTTGTCGATGAAAATTGACGACAATCACTACAACACAACGAGGCCCACAAGAAAAGGGTAAAAGCATCATTCAACCACCACATCACCCCTCGTTCATTCATCAAGGGAGAATTTTTCCTTCGCTATGATGTCGCAAAAGAGGCCTTAGGGCCAGGAAAGTTCGAAACCTTGTGGAAAGGACCTTACATCATTAAACATTGCCTCCTACAGGGGGCATACATCTTGATAGAATTGGATGAGACCTGCCTCAATAACCCCGTCAACGGCCTTTACCTCAAGGAATTCTACCCATAAGGGCCAAGCCGACCCTTCCCCTAGAGTGAAAGTACATGCAAACCTAACCACTCAAAATTTTTTACCCAAAGACTTATTTAAAAGTGCTCAAAGTATCACCATGGATCACCAAAATAAAAACTATTTCGGATTTGCTGATGGAGCATCAAGATGGTCTCAAAATTCAACCGCAGCTGCCTAGGTCATTTACCACCCTGACCAATCGCCACTCTGCTCAAACGGGGTGTGCATCAGTTCAGCAATGAACAATCAGGAAGAATATGACGTCATCATCAGACTTATGTGTGACGCCCTCCATTAGGGCATACTCCATATTCATGTCTACCTCAATTCCTAGTTAGTAGTATCGTAACTAAACCAAACATTTGAGACAAGAGATACACATCTGTTTAGAAAATATTTGCATGCCCAAAAAATTAAGTAGACAATTTGACTATATCACATTTACACATGTACCAAGGAGTCAAAACCAAAAAACTCATCGCATAGCTAACAATATCCTAAACTGGAATGCATCTCGAATAAACCATCATACATAAAACCAAAAATCCATCAACATAACAAGATACATAAACCGGAACAGGTGATACATCATGTAGAGCCGCAAAAAATATCTCTCATATATATATATCAAAATGTGTATATCTGAGTACAAAAATAGTGTCACTGGCCCAATTTCCAACCCAAAGATAAAAAATTCGTCAAAAATAAGGGAAGAATCCTCATAGCGGATGATTTCACTGTGCACAACAATACTCTAGGGGGGTGCCCCATCATGAGGGGCACCTAGATCCACCACTACTCCCGATACCACCACCGGAGCTGTCGTCGCAACTCCGATCGCCACTCGACGTAGCATGGGCTGATAGTCCCTCTCGCGGGCCATCACTGTCTCTAACCAGACCTCCTCAAATTCATCCATGAAACCTCGAGCAGGCATCCCCTAGGTTAAGTGATCCACTCGACCCCGGAAGTCCTCAAGGGCATAAACATAAGCTATCAGTTTTGAAATGCGAGCCTCTACTGCATCAGCACGAGCTCAGTCGGTAGCAACCTCTCCATCCACCAAGATGCTACCCTCACCAAAAAGGCCAACACCACTAGCAGGTCCGCCAACACCACCACCTAGTCCACCTGTATCACCTCCTCCCTAACCACCCCGAGGTCGTTGCGGAGGATCGTGGCCCACAAGTCGAGCCACGGGGCAGCCCACCTCGCCAACATTTGCACAAGTAACAAAATAATGTCAGTGTCACTAGAAAAACACATAAGTACATATATACTCAAATGTAGAAAACATATAAAACATACCTGTAGGCCCCCAAACATAACCAAAAGGGAGACCCATGTCTGGGTCGCCCTGGAAGTCCATTCTCGCATACGGGTATGACAAGAACATCTGTGGGTTGGCCTCGAACCAGGCCTCTGTCATGGTGTTCCAATAATGCCCCACCATGCCATCATCGCCTCGTGGAATCAATGGAGCCCACCTCCTCATATGTGGCTCCCGTGGTCCCCCAATAGGCACCGCCACTACCGGCCTCAGTAGCACCACACTCTCATTAATGATGCTGGCGTACACAAATGACTTATATCCACATTGGACCTTGTTCCACTGCGACACCATCTTGTCAAAACAGAAATGGGAAAAATTGAAAAAATGCCGGGACCTCAGCCGGCGCAAAACTCCAACCTTTGGGCTAGACGCCCGATGTGGAGCAAACGACCCTGCTATTCGTACGATCACTGCCAGAGCGCACCACTCTGCCACATCTGTAACTGATGCAATGTTGATGCAGCCCTCTATAGGAGGCGCCCCACCACAATGTCACCTCCAGAATCTATCCAAGTCCACTCGCCCTATAGGGAGTGGATACCTCAGTGCCTCACCCTAAGGCAGTAACCCGATCACATAATATATATCTGTCTCCCTGCAACACGGTGATCCGGTTCATACCCCGCAACATGAACATGTTGCATCGCCTACGCCAGTGCTAAATAATGTACCGTAGTAATCGATCCTGTGACCGAAGAAACTCATCCTCAGCAAAATTCAGAAGGCCCCATAGTGCCAACTGACAGTGTGCCTCGACATCAGCAGCTAAAGCGGTTCAGATCTCGGGCCAGTTCAGCTCCCTCCACACTAACCTGTCATCAACACAAGTACCCATTAGTATAGAGAAAGAACCCAAAAATAGGCAAAAAACAAAAATACTCTGTCACTTCGGCCTTTGCGCGCTTGTCCCTCAGACAGGCACGCTTAGCGCGTGCGTGTATTTTACATAGGCGTGCCTAAGATGCGCTAGAATTGGGGAATAGAGCGCCCTCGCGTGCTTGTCCTCCGAAATTGTGCACAAATATGGTGCACTTTTTCCCAGATCTCCTGCGCAATCTAGGGCAAAAGTCACCTTAAGTCCATACAAACCCAGTTTATACGGACCCCGACACTAACAAGCTATAAAAAATTTAGTGTAGGATGTCATGGAGGTTACCTGGGCATAGTATCGCTAGTCCCTGGTACTCTGGCTAACCACAACAGAAAGAAATTCTATGCAGAATCCTCTGACCTCTCAAAACTCAGCAAGTACAAATGAATTGAATCAGGGCCATATTCACCTATTTATCGCCATTTTCAAAAACTTTGGAAGGCGATAAAAAGAAATCAGAGGGTCCATTCTGCGAGCCGAAAGTTGTACTGTAATCAACACTCCATGATGAACAGAAGTGATGCCGCACATTCACTTTCTAGAAAAAATAAATTTTCAACGCCGATAGGTATGCCCTCTCTAATCTTCCTTTTTAAAGCTCATGCCTTTCAATAATATTTGATAAAAATAAATTTCTTTCACTTGAGGTAGTTGTTTTTGTAGGAAAATCTCGCAAACCATCCACAACGTTATCTCCTGAAAGTTCCAGTGCAGGTATCATTCTAACCCGAGCATGATAGAGTCCCAGAGAAATCTGCATATCCTGACATCATTTCTCCACCAGGAATAAACCATAAGGTCTTCATATCCGACCGTGTTTATCGTCACCTCACCATGCACATGATAAACATCTGCATTGGTTGGTAGAGCCTCCCCTCCATGGCGCCCGTCACCCACAGTAGACCATATATCACAACACAAGTAACGCCATAGCCATGCCTCTTCAGTCTAGGAAGCACCTCGTGCCCATCCATTCATCATGCATAAAGTCAAGGAGATAAAGAGCGCACCACCGTGCCTCCCATTTTTTCCACCATACCTCCACCAGCATAATCCCATCTGCGATACTTTTACATATGCTTCATCAACCACACACATGAGACCAACCAATGGGACCCCCACCCCTAGCAAAACACCTTCCTCACAACATCAGTAAGCGAACACTTTCATGTTTTGGGGTACCCGTCTCTATGTTTTGTACAAACCAAACCCCATTATTTTATCTTTTGGTAAGTGTACAAAGATCACAAATGGTGCACTTCATCCCTTCACCCTCTCATTTCATCTTTTCTACCATGGGATCATTCCCTGAACACCCTTAGTCAGAGTATTTCACCCCCCACGCACAAACCATCATGACATTCATAGTCAGTTTACAC
Source organism: Pinus albicaulis (assembly GCA_034641835.2). Classification (NCBI taxonomy): domain Eukaryota; kingdom Viridiplantae; phylum Streptophyta; class Pinopsida; order Pinales; family Pinaceae; genus Pinus; species Pinus albicaulis. The sequence goes on from CM076570.1 coordinate 82,016,180, forward strand.
CCGCCCTGGAAGTCCTACTGACTCCAGGGATTTCCCCTTTAGAAATAACTATGACTACTGCCAAGCTACTTAAGTATACTCTGACCTCGGGCCACTAAATCCCCATCATCAGTTTCAGTCACCTCTCGCCAACATACCTATGTTAAACCCACCACATCCAGGTCCCCGAACCCTTCTATCGGTGACCCCTCATTCGATTGAGGCTTCCTTTTTTGTCGACTTCAACACCCATATTCCAAAAAGGAAGAGGTACCTCGGATCACCCCTCTCCATACAAAGGGGCATCCTTGGGTGGCACTATGGGAGGCATCATTGTCCACAGACATCATCGATCCTCCTGTCATTCGACTACGACAAAGGCTTTCATGTCAAGATGGTATCGTACCTTACAACCATCATTAGGGGAATTTTGAGGTCTAAAATGGGCCTAATAAAAAAAATGTACAACCAAAATTAACTTTATAAGAACCAATAGGATTCAAGACGATGATGTCAACCATGGGGGATGATTCACCATTTTTGGAGTAAAAAAGTAAAAATACAAAATATAATAAAATAATAAAATAACTTTTTCAACTCGTATTTTCAACTTATCTCCCTAAGTTTTTACTCAATTTTCAAGCGAGAGTACTCGTTGGATGCAAAATTTAATTCCGCATCCAAGGAGTACCCATTTTGCATACTTTCGATGGACCCTCCTACACGAAAAATGAGAAATACATGAAAAAGCATGATTGCAATCACGCTTTTTCATGTATTTATCATTTTTCGTGTACGGTTGGGTCCATCAAAAGTATGCAACATTGGTACTCCTTCGATGAAGAATTAAATTTTGCATCCAATGAGTGTTTCTGCTCGAAATTTGAGTAAAAACATAGGGAGATAAGTTGAAAATACGAGTTGAAAAAATAGTTTTATTATTTTATTATTTTTTATTCTTTTTTCCCTCTAAAATATGATGATGTAATCTAATATTATTTTATTATTTCCACTATTATTTTATAATTTCCTTAGGAGGCCCATATTATACCTTAAAATTCCCCTAATTTACACTTTGATCAGATCCGTCGAAGACCCGTGCCTCCATAAGCGTCTCTGTAAAAAGTTCTTACACGGGAAGATCCCAGCCAACACCTATGCGTAAATTGCATAGCTATATGCCATACTAAGTTTACGCATATGGGTACCACATTCCACCTATTGTCAAAGAAAAAATTCCCCTGAGGGCGTCAGCAGTCGTCGTCAACAACCACCAGCATCACTACCATATTAGTGACACAGACATAACATATATCTGTCAATTTTGTTTAACTAGACATAGCATCACGAGCATGGGACATGCCGACCTCTTTGAAATTTTGTATATGTATTGTAAATTGTATTTTCTTACATGGATCCCTTAGGCCATGGTCATTCTTGGAAACGATGCAGGGTGTTTTCAATCCCAAGGCTTCACGCAGGTCTCTCTCTCTCTCTACGCACGGTACAGAAAAGAAACTATAATGTATTTCAGCTAGAAAGTTCTTCCTAGACCTCACACATTAGGGAGCAACTGTTAACACTGGAAAATCGTATAGCATAAGATGACAATAATTAATCTCAAGCCAAAGGATTTATAGGGCTGGAAGACATTACAGAATCCAGGAAGTATTCAAAAATCTCAAAGGTTTGAGGAAAATCAAATTTGAACTAGTCTTAAATGGTGTTTGCGCGCATTATTCTTCAAGAAGAGTGCCTTCTGCGTGCCTTTTTGCACGATATGCGCGCATTCCTGAGAGTAGTGAAATGTCACTATCCGAGACCACACAAAGCAAAGGAAAAGTCACTCCTTACTTGAAGCCGCCTAAGGATAGCCACCAATGCCTCCTTAGACACTATGTGAGCACACAATGGAATATTTGGAGCACACAAAGGAATCATACCCCTCTCTTGGGTCACCATCCTCCATGTAAAAAGAGAGGGAAGGAGGATTTGAAATCTCCAAATCTCCTATATAAAGCCACCATGAGATGAAGAATGGGTGATCACATTGTTATGCTGGCCATAATTGCCCAAGCAATGCCAGCAGTGTGTGACCCAGAGCTGAAGACGAAGGGGACTCACTTGTTGGCCACCCAACAAGCTCATTCCACACAGTAGAGAGAGACGGAGACTGCACTGAGGCAATTTTGGGATAAAAAAATCCTTGCATCGGGACCTAGAACCATTGTCTAGGGGCCCTTTGGCAATAGGGTAAAGTATCACTCTTCTTACTACCAGCGCTCAATAAGAGGGTCCTAAAGCCACCGTTTGCATTATTGTGTCGTTTAAATTGTGCAAATCTTCTGTTTATTTATGTTTAGTTTTTAGATTACATTTGCATGCTTTTTATTCTATATAGTATGCTCATTTACTCCACTTCTTTCTGCCTGTTACCAATATTTTAAAGGGGTAAACCACACCCCTTAAACTGGTGTGATTTCATACATACGTGCACCAAAAACACCACAACACATGGGATGCAATGCATCACCGTTCGCGTTTTCTCCCCAAGCACACATTCAGTCTTGACAAGACAAAAGAACAAGAGATCTATGCGATCGAATCAATATTTCCTCCCATTAGGAAAATTCGATTGGTTCAAAAATCTCATCCTAGCGCCCGATGCATTCGAGGAAGGAAATATGTCAAACATATCACCTACTGTCAAGGTGAACATAGCCCAAAATCCTGAAAAGGTCGAAGAAATATCACAGGGGGCAGCATGCTCTCCAGAAGAAATAGCCTCTTATACCCCATTTCTACAAGAGCATCGAGATATCTTCACGTGGGACTACTCAGAAATTCCTGGGCTTAGTCCCACTATCGTAGAGCACCATATTGACACTTGGCCTGACGTACCTACAGTTCGCCAGAAACAACGTCAACTGCACCCATCAAAGGTAGAAGAAATAAAATGAGAAATCGATAAGCTTCACAAATCCGGGTTTATCTACCCCATTGCTTATACATCTTGGGTTTCCAACCCTGTTCCTGCCATTAAAAAAATAGGGCACCATACGTGTTTGCACCGATTTTCGAGATTTGAACAAATCTTTCCCTGAGGACAATTACCCCACCCCATTCATCGAACAGGTCATCTATTCTTGTGTGGGGCATGAGGCTCTCTCCTTTATGGATGGATTCTTTGGGTACAACCAAATTCAAATGCGCCATACAGATCGATACAAAACCGCGTTCACCACCCCTTGGTTCACATACAAGGTAATGCCATTTGGACTAAAAAATGTTGGAGCCACCTTCCAAAGCACCATAAACTATATATTTCATGACTTGGCACACCTTGTCCTCGCCTACTTGGATGGCCTGACTGTCCACTCCAAGAAGCGCTCAGACCATCTTGAGTATCTGCGATTGGTATTCCAACGATGCCATCAATACAACCTAGGCTTGAACCCCCTCAAGTGTGTCTTCTGCGTCAGTGCACGAAGACTCTTAGGTTTTATCGTGTCCCATCAAGGGATTCCCGTGGACCCCCTCAAGGTATAAGCTATCAAAGAGGTACCTCCACCTCAAACCCTCAAGAAACTACAAAGCTTGCAGAGGAAGGCCAATTTTTTGAGACGCTTCGTCCTAGATTATGCCACTTGCGCTCAAGGGTTCCTGCACCTCCTTTTCCAGGACATCCCATTCAAATGGGATGATCACACTCAACAAGTGTTTGATGCACTGAAAGAAAAATGATCTTCAAAACCACTCATTAGTCCCCCAGAATATGACAGAGATTACATCCTGTATCTATCAGCTTCCGAGTCCACCTTTGTCGGAGTTTTGATCTAGGAAGGCCCAGATGGGAAGGAGCACATAATTTATTACATCAATAAAACCTTACCAGGCCCAGCATTAAGATATGAGCCTGAAGAAAATACTGCCCTAGCATTAATACATGAAGCCTAGAAGCTTTGCCACTACATCCTCTTAAAAACCACTGCGGTTATTGCAGATATTAATCCCATCAAATACCTGCTCACACGTCGCCTAATGAACTATATGTATGCCTACTAGATAGTCATTCTCCAATAATATGACTTATATTTTCGCTCCCCTAAAAGGAAAAAGGTGCTTACTTTAGTAGAGTTCATTACGAACCTCCCAAGAGATACCAAAGGATCACGAGTAAATGATTCGCTACCAGACGAGCATCTCTTCTTTGTAGCAACCGATGACCCTTAGTATAGAGGCATTATTCTATTCCTACGAACTCAAAAGTTCAGAACTCATCTCACTCGAGACAACTATCGGCGCATATGCCACCAGGCCCCCTAATATCTCCTGTTGAGCGATGTTTTGTACCGACAGGGCATCAACACCATTTTACGTCGATGCCTCACTCACAACCAAGTAGAACAAACCCTCAATCACTGCCATGGAGGTGCTTGTGGCAGCCACCTATCTGGAATGGCCACAACCCAAAAAGTCTTACGGGCAAGATATTTTTGGCCCTCTCTATTTCATGATTGCATTATAATAGTCAAGAGATGCTAGCGATGCCAGCGCTTCGCTCGTAAGGCAAGAGCCCCTCCCGCTCCTCTGGACCCTGTCATCGTCGTCGAACCCTTTTGTAAATGGGGAATTGACTTCATGAATTTCAACCCTGCATCATCTGGAAATCATAAATAAATAATAGTGTCTGTCGATTATTTCACCAAGTGGGCAGAGGCCATGCCCACATATGACAACACTGTAGAAACCGTTGCTCGATTTTTGTTTAACCACATAATTTCCCGGTTTGGTGTTCCCAAAGAGTTAGTCTTCGACCATGGGAAACACTTCGAGAATGAAGTTTTGAAGGAGCTATCTCACCACCTTGGATTCACCCACGAATTCGATTCACCATACTACCCCCAATCCAATGGATAGGTAGAAGCTATAAACAAAGTCATCAAAACGATGTTACAATGCATGGTGAATAACCATAAAACCAACTGGCACCATATGCTCTTCTCTACCCTATGGGCATACTGCAGGGCTGTGAATATGTCCACTGGTTTCACTCCCTTCCACTTGGTATACGGGGTCGAAGCCATGATTCCCATAGAACGCGAGATCCCGAATTTACATGCTGCCATCAAACTCCTCGATGATACCCAGCCTCTAGAACAACGCCTAATACAACTAGAGCTCGTCGACGAAAGCCGACGACAGTCACTGCAACACAACGAGGCCCACAAGAAAAGGGTAAAAGCATCGTTTGACTACCACATCAACCCTCGCTCATTCACCGAGGGAGAACTAGTCCTTTGGTATGATGTCACAAAAGAAGCCCTAGGGCAAGGAAAGTTCGAAACCTTGTGGAAAGGACCCTACATCATAAAACATTTCCTCCACCAGGGGGCATACGTCTTGACAGAATCAGGCGGGACATGCCTCAGCAACCCCATCAACGTCCTTTACCTCAAGAATTTCTACCCATAAGGGGCAGGAAGGCCCTACCCTAATGTCAACGTACACAAACCCAACCACTTTAAATTTTTGACCAAAAGGCTTGTTACAAAACGTGCTCGAGTGTCACAATGGATTACCAACCCAAACCTTACTTCGGATTCGCCGATGGAGCATCACGATGGTCTCAAATTTTAGCAGTAGCCGCCTGGGTTATCTATCACCTTGACTGATCACCACTCTACATAAACAATGTGTGTATCGGTTTAGCAACAAACAATTAGGAAGAATATGATGCCCTCCATCAGGGCATATGTCATGTGCATGTCTACCTCGATTCCCAGTTATTAGTGTTGCAGTTAAAACAAACATTTGAGATTCGAGATCCACCTCTATTTAGAAAATATTTGCGTGCAAAAAGATTAAGCAGACAATTCGAATACATTACATTCACACATGTACCAAGGAGTCAAAACCAAATATTTGATCGCATAGCTAACAATATTCTAAAGTGGAATGCATCTCGAATAAACCATCATACATAAAAAACAAAAATATAGAAAACATAGATATCCATCAGCATAACATAATCCATAAGCAGAAATAGGGGGCACACCAGGTAGAGTAGCAAAAATAATCTCTCAAATATATATCAAATGTATGTGTCTGAGTACAAAAATAGTGTCTCTGACCCATCGGTCAGCCCAAAAAGATACAAAAATAAGTCGTCAAAAATAGGGGAATCATCATCATAATGGGTGCTTTCCCCGTGTACAGAAAATACTCTAGGGAGGTGATCCCCTAGGTGGGGCACCTGGACCCACTGCTGCTCCCAGTACCACTAATAGAGCCGTTGTCAACACTGAGACCACCACCTGACATAAAATTGGCCGATAGTCTCTCTTCTAGGCCATCAAGGTCTCCATCCATACCTCCTCGAGGTCATCTGAAAAGCCTTGAGATGGCATCCCCGCGGTCAAGAAGTCCACTCGATCATAGGTGTCCTATAGAACTAACACCTGCGTGGTCAGATCAGCAGCACGGGCCTTCGTCGCATCTGCACGAGCCTTCGGTGCATCGGCATGAGCTCGCTCAGCCGTAGTCTCGGTAGTAGCTGAGCTATTGCCCTCCCATGAAGGGTCGGCCTCACCACCGTGTCCCCCACCATGAGGCTGTGCAGGATCTCCTCCTAGCCCCCCACAAGCTCCCCGAGGTCTCCTAAGAGGACCGTGGCCAACCAATCGAGCCACAAGGTGACCAACCTCGCCAACATTTGTAAGAGTAACCATAACTATGTTAGTGTCACCATAAAAACACATGTAAACATCAATACTCAAAATAAATGTATAAAACACAAAAAGCATACATTTTGGCCCCCAAGCGTAGCCAAGAGGGAGACCCACCTCTGGTTCCCCCCGAAAATCCATCCTTACATATGGGAATGGCAGAAACATCTATGGGTTGGCCTCAAACCAGGCCTCTGTCATGGCATTCCAACAACGCCCCACCATACCCCATTTCCTCGCGGCATCACGGGAGCCCACCTCCTCATACGAGGCTCCCGATTCCCCCCAGCAGGCACCGCCACCACTGGTCTCAACAACACCACCCGCTCGTACATGATGTTGCATAAAATACTGGCATACACAAACAACTTCGATCCATCCTAGATTCCCCAGTATGGTCACCAATATGTTGGGACTCCGTAGTTTGCAAGATTGGCAAGTACAAATGCTAGAGAGCCTACATCAAAAACTGCTTTGGAATCTGAGGACCTAGCCATCCTAGATTCAGAGAGGGATCTCTCTATGTATGTATTTAAAGATATGATCTTTAAGGCTTGGAGTGTGATTTTAGGCTAGTTATGAAGAACGGAGTTTTTGTTTGTTTTGGTTGGGCAAGGATATTGTGAAGATGAAGGAATTTTGTATGAAGGGTGAAGGTGTGAGTAGGTGAAGGAATGATTCAGCTGATAATATAGGCAAGAAGCAACATCAATCCATTTGGCTATGGATTCATAAGAGGATTTAATTGCACAACAAGGTTCAAGAGTGGTCCATGGGGCAAGTCATCTATGTCAAAGGATCTCTTTAAGTTGATTTTATGGGATGAAACAATAAGAAATGAAGTGAAAGAAATAAAACACATGAAGAAACAAAGAACAACCTAAGATCAAGTAAGTACTTTGAAACTATCCTGCTTTTGGCATGCATTTAAGGAAAAACACAAAGTAATCTAAGATCAGGTAAGTACTTTTAAACAAGTCTGCTTTTGATGTACTTTCAAGAGAAAACATTTAAAACACACATAATAGCTTAAGATCATGTAAAGATATTTAACTTAGCCTGCTTTTAGCATATTCAAAGGGAAAACATTCATGATAAACACAAAAAGTAGTCTAAGATCAGGTAAGTACTTTGAAACTAGCCTGCTTTCAACGTACTCTTAAGGGAACTTTTCAAAGCAACTGTTGGAGAAGAAACTAGAGGACAGGGCTAACCATAAACTTCTCTATCTCAATCTTTAATTAGCAAACTTATCTAGAACATTCAAAGACAATGTCTCAAGTTGTACTCAGGAAACATGGGCTCACCAACACTTCACTGGTTATACTCTATTGAATCATCTTTAAATAAACGATCAGCATAAAACATAAATGATAAAGATTTTCAGTGAGATTTAGGGTACTTCAGAAGTAAATCCTAATCTATATTTGCTATTCTTTATCAAAGAAAAGTGGACAGAATGGAAACTAAAAGAAAATAACAATTTACAGTGAGAAACACATCACCATTGACATAGACCAGGATCCCATAAATCAACTATTTGTATTTGATGTTCAAACCAGTTACAATATTCAAGTCTAGTGGGTCTCTACAGCTTCAAACTTCTCATCTCAACTTATGTGTCTTCAATTACAAACAGAGATACAACAGCTTCAAAAGCTATTAACATGCAACAAATATCTAGAGACCAACCTCTATAATGTCTTCCACATAAATATTTATAGGATAATGAGGAGGTGGAAAAGTTCTAGGTTTCAAGTATCATTAATTTCACACTAAATGCAGTTCCTAGCCTTGAAAACCCTGCAAGGCATAAGGTAGGAGTGCTTTCGATTATAACTCTACCCCATTTAACTCTGTTTTTTCTTTTTGGATTAGTGGGTGAAAAGATTGAATTTCAGGCACTTTCTTATCTTTGTAATAACTTTACTGACAGTTTAAAATGTTTCTTTTACTTGTAATAACTGTCAGCTACCTTTTGTCTTAATGTTTATTGATTGGGCCTTTAACTATGTATTCTTTTGAGGCAGAAAAAGCTGCAAGCGGCAATTTAGTAGTTGGGGATTCAATTAGCCCTTCTGATGTAGCACTGAGGTGTCCTTCATTGTTTTGTCTTCTTTCATTTCCTTTAAAACATTGATTTACTTTAATATTGTGTTTATGCCTGATTAGGCTCTCTGTTTAGCTTTGAGCCCTTTAGGCCATATTCGAATTTTGCTGACTATGCCTATCTGTTTTATCTGTGTTTAACACCTTTAATCCTTTGATTATGCTCTGATCCTTCAATTAATTGATGCTCACTGTGTTTCTGTTTGTTGGCAGGTGCGCAGAGGTTTTTCTTGACTGGAGGGTTCTTACTGAAGGCCGATGGTCATGATCCATCGATAAATGTGGAGATAAAAACCCTCCTCTGGATAACCCTTTTGCGATGGACAGGCTTGGGATCGTCATCCCTGGCCTTCATTTTATCATCATACTTTGGGTCGCTTTGGCACCTTATCGGCCATAAAACCTGCAACAAAAAATATAAACCATATTATGTAAACCTGCGGGAGCTTGGATAACTATGACAGAGGCTCGGGGGAATGGTGGAGGAGCAGTGAGAGTGGTGAAATGCAGCGGCGGAGGAGGGAAACCCTGGCAGAGCAGCTAACCAGGTTAAAATTTGAAAGAGGGCACGAAAATGAGGATAAATGGTTTTAGAAAACCACTGGTGGTTATTACGCGACGAAAGGGCAGTAAGTGGTTTGGGATGGGTGGAATGTGATTCCATTCATCGCTCACCACGTGGCTTTTGGAAAACTGCTGATATCACATTATTTTGGAGTGTTAAACTCCGAGCACAAAAATTATGCGATATGCGTCATCAATCGTTGGATCAGAGGCTCCAGATCCAACGATGCAGAATGAGCGTGATGAAAGAGTTGCACGACGAGTCGTTTAAGTGGAGGCCAGGTGTCATAGTAAGATTGGGCGGGCATTTGTATATGGTGGATGGCGGGCCCCGGTGAAGTTGGGTCATCGGGTTAGATGAGGATCGTCAAATCAAATGGATCGACGGATAGGATTCATTCGCAAGGTTGAATAAATAGCAGGATTTGGGCGGAAGGAGGACAAGGGAAGGGGCACGATGGTCGTTTGATAAGTTGATCAGACGGCCTGGATTGAGTCTAGGCATATAAAAGGGAATGAGGTTTTGAATAAAGGGGAGGTCCGATGACTGTTGATCTGTCTAGATTAATGGTCCAAGATGAACAGTGGGCTTTTCAAATGATGAAAGGAAAATATGAAAGAAAAAGGGATCGGGGAGGAAGGAGAAGGCTTAGCGCTGAGTGCGAAACTGGGGCATATGGAGAGATGAGTGACCAGGAGCGGTGGTGAAGGGGATTAGTTTTTAAATTGCTTGGTTATAGCACTGAAATTCTATGGAGAGCAGAGGCTGAGGGCTAAGCCGAAAAGCGCTTAAGCCTTGTTTGTTTGAAGAATGGGTTTTTAGCCTAAAAAGTTAGGTTTTTAGGCTTTTTAAGGGTTCTGATAGGAGGGAAAAGGGGGGTTTTTTAGAGGTAAATGAAGGATAAAAATGGGTCAAAATGAGTGAATGAAATGATGAAAGAGGGGTTGTTCAGGGAGAAATTTTGAAGGGGGCAGCAGGTTTAACTTGGCTTTCTTTTAGTGAAACAACAGTGAAGATTACTTGTAAAGTTCAAGCAGCAAGAGAAGACTTCAAGAATGAGCAATTTTTCATGAAAACAATCTCTTGAAGGTTTAATACTTGTTTTATCCATCATTTGCTCAATCAAAATTTTTTTATTGATGGCTAACAGTGGCTCCACTTGGGGATGGCAGCTCCTTGGAGGTGTCAAGAACCTTCAGAATTTGATCTCTGGGATGTAGACCTATGCCTATATCCATTTGACAACCTTTTCTTCTTTTATCATGCAGCTTTGAAATATGATCAAAATTTATATCAAACAGGGTTATTTCCCAAAAAACTACCTACACAGCCTACTTCCTAACATTTTGACTTCAAAAGGTGCATTTGGACTTGCAGACTTTAAACATCAATATTTTATTCTTTTTGAAAGTAGGAAAAACTAATCTAATTCTACCCTTATTTCTTCCATGAGTTCAAATTAGACTGTTGAACTCATAAATTCTCTACCTAAGCTATTATCTGCCAGGATTAAACTGTTTGGTAGATTTTATTCTCTATCTTTTAAAACAAAAATTGAAAACACAACCAAATTAGGATTAGGCTATTTGATTTTCCATGATGTCTATGGGAGTATGAAAAAGCTGCACACAGACTTTATTTGTAGAAATTAAAACAAAACTATGAAGGCTTGAAATCTAAAAATTAAAACATCCTTCGTCCTTTCTTTCAGCTCTAGATTTTGATCTTTTCAGAGCTAATTTTCCTTTGTTTTGGTTCATATTTTGAGTTTGTTTGAACCACTATTTTTCTATCCTATCTGATAAGCCAAGATTTAGTAGTTTGGCAAATATTCTTCACTAACCTATTAGCAGAAAAATTGAAGCCTATCTTAGTCATGGTTAGGTTGTATGACTAAAATAGCAGTGTTGTTTTTGGTAGTGGCATTTAAGCTTGCACACCTTCAGGATTATTTTTCTTTTTGGTATGGGGTTGTACCTTTCTTGTTTTATTTTCCGCCCTCTTTTATTTTTCTTATTGTTTTTGTCTTTTCTCTTTATTCAAATTGAAAAACAGTGTTATATACAATGGATAAAAGGCCTTGAAAGTAAAATATCAGTCAACATAAATAATGTTTAAGAACCCTGCCATTAACATGACCTCCAAAGTATTCAGCTCCATCCAACTCTTGCAGAAAAAATGCAATGTTTCCAATAGCAGATTGGATGAGATAAGGGCCTTGCCATAAGTTATCAAAATTTCCATGTTTGCCCTTATCTTCTCTTCTTGAATCCCATTTTAAAACTTTATCACCAATTTTGAAATCACTTGCCTTGGTTCTTTTTTCAAACAACTTCTTGATGTTTTCTTGTAGTTGTTGTGCCCTGATGTATACTTCATCTCTGGTTTGTTGTAGATGTATAGTATGATTTATCCTTCTTGTTACATCATCATCTTCAGATTGTACTTCTTGGATCAGCTTCATGACTGGCACTCGCATCAGTTCCATAAACTAGCTGGTAGGGAGACATTCCAATGGATTTTTTAATGGTCATTCTGTCTGCCCATAAAGCATGTACTAGCTTATTGTGCCATGATTTCTTGTTATCTTCCAGCAACTTCTTGATAATGTTTACCAGAATTTTATTTGATGATTATGCAAGCCCATTACCTTGAGGGTAATAAGCTGTGGAATGACCCAATATGATCTGATACTTATGACAGAATTCTACCATCTTTTTAGACCCAAATGCAGCAGCATTATCAGTTATGATCTTTCTAGGACAGCCAAATCTAGACAATATATGGTTTTCAAGGAATGAAATGATAACTGAATCTGTAGCATTCCTAGAGGGGATGGCTTCTATCCACTTGGTAAAATATTCTGTTGTTGTGAGGATCCATCTATGTTGGGTAGATGAGGGAGGATGGATTTCCCCAATGAAGTCTAGACCCCACTGTTGAAAAGGAGCTTCAACAGTGATTGGTTGCAGAGGTAAGGGAAATAATTTTATTTTGCCTTCAAAGATTTGGCATTTGTGACAGGAAATAATCATTTTATGGACATCTTGAAAGAGAGTGGGCCAGTAATAACCAGCTCTAAGGATTTTGTTGGCAGTTGATTTCTAGTACAGGTGGCCTCCACATTCTCCTTCATGAAACTCATGCTTGATCTTATCTGCATCATTCTCAGGCAAACATTTAAGCAATAACCCACTAGCATTTTTCCAATATAAACATTTATTCAAAATGCAGTAATTTAGAACTTTTAACTTTAAAAATCTTGCCTTTGTTTTAGACAAATCAGGAGGAACATTCAGATTGAGCAAAACATACAAAATGTCAGCATACCAAGATGAATTTAGAAAATAATCTTTAATAATTGGAGTTAAAAACTTCTCCTGTTCATCTAATGCATTACACATATTTATATCAAGAGCTTGGAAATTAGATTCAGCCATAAGTTTTGCTAGTCATTGACCCTTTATGAGCTTAGTGGGTTTTATTTCCAAGTCATACTCTAAAATTACAACAATCCACTTTCCTCTCTTTCCATCTGGATCTTGGGTCAATATGTCTTTCACCACTGAATAAGGCACAAATGTTATGATGTGGGAATGTAGAATGTAAACTCTGAAGTATTTTAATTCTTTGACTAAGGCAAAGGCTTGTTTTTCCATTATGTTGTACTTTAGAGGTGCATCTCTTAATGCCTTGCTGAAAAATGCGATGGGCTGCTCTTTTCCATTCAAGTTTTTCTGTAATAGGATAGCAACTATTGTGTGTTCTGATGTGAATGAAAAGATAATGAAATCCTTTGAAAAATCAGGACCGATAAGAATTGGTGTTTTGGTGAGTGCTTGTTTTACCAGGTCAAATGACTTCTTTGCTTCTAAGGTCCATTTAACTCCTTCTTCCTTTTTAAGCATGTTTGTTATGTTCCTAAGGAGTTCAGCTAGGTTGGGTATGAACCTTCTCAAGAAATTAATATTTCCAATGAAGGATTGAAGTTCCTTGATGTTTCTGGGATGGCTGATTTGCAATATGCCATCAATCCTTTTTGGGTCTATCCTTATGCCTTCTTCTGATATGATATGCCCACGAATTTTACCTTATTGGACACCAAACAATGTTTTCTTTGGGTTTAAGGACAATCCAAATTTTCTACATTTTTCAAAGACTTTTCTCAAATGTATTTGGTGTTCTTCATCTGTTTTAGAATAAACAGTTATATCATCAAGGTAAATTATAATGAAGTAACCTATTTCTTCCGAAAATGAAATATCCATGGCTCTCTGAAATGTGGCACCGGCATTCATCAAACCAAAAGGCATTTTCAAATACCTGAAAGTACCCCAAGGTGTAATAAAATCCGTTTTGAGTTGATCAGCAGGATGTACCAAAATTTGATTGTAACCTGAGAAGCCATCTAGAAAAGAAATTCTTTTGGAACCAACTACCTTTTGTAAAATATGATCCATTTTGGGCAAAGGATAGTTGTCCTTCAGTGAGGCTTTGTTTAAGTTTCTAAAATCAATGCAAAGCCTTATTTCTCATGTTTTCTTCCTCACTGATACAAGATTAGACACCCACTCTTAGTATCTAACAGGGACAATAATTCCAGCCTCATACATTTTTCTGATTTCTTTCTCTACCAGAGGTAATTGAACAGGGTTGATTCTGCACAATTTCTGTTTAAAAGGTTTCTGGTTTTCTTTGAGGGGTATCTTATGCTGAATTATTTATGTATCATATGATTTCAGATCTTCATAGCTCCATGCAAAAACATCAGAAAATTCCTTAAAGAGCTTAATGTATTTTCGTTTAATGTGAGCAGGTAGTGTTTTAGATATTTTGATTATTTTGGGCTTTTCCTCACTGCCTATATTGCATTCTTCCACTTCAGATTCTATGGGTTCTAGTTTTGGTTTTTTGGCTACATCATTCAAGTCAAATAGTTCTTCTAAGGGGACCAGCCCCTTTGGAAATATTTTGTCTTTAGTTTGCAACACTTCTAAGTCTTCATTTTCTAAATCTGTGCTATTCTTTGTTTTATGATTGGGTTCATAGGTTAACAGATTTATTTCAGCAATCTTGGGAGCCTTTTCTTCTTCAACAAGTGGGTTTTCTTCAGTAGGACAGTCTTCATCAAAATCTAAATCTGAGTTTGTTGTTTCGAATTCATTTTTGGATTGTAGGAAGTCTTCTATTTGTTTATCTCCCTCAAAAACTTTCCAGTATTTTTCATTGTCTGGGACATCCGATCTATATTTGACTTGGGTGGTGCATTGCTTGGTTTCATAAGGTGTAAGACAAGTTCTAGCAGCAAAGGCTAAACCATTTGCAAGGAAATTTTGGTTTCTTGGGACAAAGATAAGTTGGAATTCATGAAAAGATCTTAACAAGTCCATGGCATCATCTCTATATGCTCTAAGTATGGGATGTTTAGCACTATATTTCCCATTTATTTGCCTAATAATCAAATCAGAATCCCCACGAAATTTTATCCTCTTGGCCCCTAATTTTTTCAATAAATGCAGGCCTAAAAGGAGAGCTTCATACTCAGCTATGTTGTTTGTACATTGAAAGTTTAATCTGTAAGAATGCCCCTCAGCATGATTACTTTCAGTGTTATGCAGCCATATGCCTGCTCTTGCATCATTTCTAGTGCAAGACCCATCAAAATTCATGTTCCAAAGACGACTGTTTTCAGCTTTGAGATTTATTTCATTGTTGTCCTCTTTGTCTTCTTCATTTTCCTGTTTTATACCGAGGTTTGTACTATGTTTCTCTGTGTTTTGTTCCTCAAGGTTTTCAACGTTTTGAGGTTTTACTCCTTGATTTTCATGATTTGCGTTATTTATATGACTGTATTGGACCTCAAGACTTCTAATCTGTTTGCTGTGAATTTCTAAATCAACATATTGTTTTTTAACTTCCTCTCTATTTCCCTCTTCATCCATGGCTGCAACTATGTTTGAAAGTGGAGTGATTACAACATTTGATGTTTTTTCATTGATTAGCTCTTGCTCCTTAGAAATATCATCATTGAAAAGAATAAAAGAGTCAAGGTCATTGTGTATGGAATAGAGAGGAGAGTTTTTAGGTCTCTCTTGGTTACTCACCATGTATTTCATGTGTGTTTCCCTATAGAGTCTTCTAGGTTGACTGAAGACAGGGATGGTGGCATTAGTCATATCCATCTGCATTGCACCTTGTAACTTAGCACCCCATGATCTTGAAAGGAGCATGCCATATTTGGGGGGTATATCAGCCACTACAATTTCCATCACTAAACTCTTGGCTGGTATTTGGGCTAAGTTAACACATAGATCCTTTATTAGTCCTAGGCATCTCACCCTACTTGAATCAAAGGAATATAAATGTTTGTATGGTCTAGTTACCTCTAAGCTTAATTTTTCCATTATCACCTTGGGCATGAGGTTGTGTGATGCTCTTGAATCAAGCATGGCATTGTGCAAGATATTGTCATGAATGTTTAAGCTGATGTAGAATGGAGGGGTGGTTCCTTCTTGAAATTTCCCTTCAATTTTTGGTCCAAAAATTAGTTCTGGGGTGTCATCATTTAAGTTGACTGTATCATGAACATCTTCTATGTTTAAAGCCTTCAAAATATGACCTCTATATACATTTTGAGTGAATAATTGTGTAAGTGGGATAGAGATTTTGATTTTGGATATTTCACTCTCTAGGCTGAAAGGAATTTGGTTTTTTAACATGTTTAGTTCAGCCTTTTTAGTCACTATTTCATCAGAAAAATCAACTTGCTGATTTTTATTATTTACAGCAGTTAGAATGGTTTTTTTAGGAGCATTAGCTGACGTGCTAGTGCTACTGGGGTTAACATTATGTTTTTCATTGGATTGAGTGTTTTTCCCTTTGTTTAAATCAGAATTTACAGCCACCGTTTTGTGATTCTCGGCTGTCTTTTTGGGTGTATTTTCAGGGTTGTTTTTGGCAGATTTATTAGAGGTTTTGTTCTTGGGAGTTTCTTGTTTCTTTTTACTTCTGAGGTCATATTGTTTAGGTGATCCTATGATGGAATTTTTGGAGTATTGTTCATAATAATCAGTTTGTGGTCTTCTGACATCATAAGGTGTATATAGACCTTGTTTTGTTTCATAAATGAGATCATAATCCTCATTACTTACTCCCAAAATATTCATGTTGTCATCCTCTGTTTGTTCATTGATTTCTTCATCCTCATTGACATCATTTTCTTGGAAGGGAGGTCTGATCTATTGATCATCCTCTCTTTCTCTGTTTTGAGGTTGATTTCTCCTAAAGATCTGATTTTGATTTTGAGATTGATTTATGTTTTGAGGAGCTGATTGGTTTTCTCTAGATTGTGCTCTTTCAAGTATGCTCATTTTCTTCATCATTTCGTCCATCATTCTCTCCATTTTTAAACTATATGTGGAGGGTTCACTTTCCTCCCTAAATGATACTTTCTTCTCATTCCTCATCCTAGCTCTTTTCTCAATCTGATTCACTTCCATAGCAAGAGCTCCTTTCTGCATGTCTTATAAAGACAAGGGGTCTCTTTCTCTCAGCTGGTATGCCATTTCAGGGTCAAATCCTTCAAGAAATTTGGCCAAAGCTGAGCCTTGAGGAGGTTTCAAGTCTGGGGGCAGTGCATTATAAACACTATTGAACCTAGTGCAATAATTTTGGACACTTTCCCCAGTGTTTATTTTGAGGTTGTTGTAGTTTGAAAGTATTTGGAGAGGGTTTTTCCTGACTTCCCATTTGTTTAGGAACGACTGATGGAGGGCTTGGAGGTCATTAATACTATTAGGGGTTAATATTTTGAACCACTTTCTTTCTTCTCCCCCTAGACTTTGAGCAAACAATTTGAGTTTGACAATTTCATCATCTATCTCATTTCTATCAAAATAGTCAGTCATCTTGTCCACATGTTGTGAAGCAGTAGTAGCACCACTAGCATCATATATTGGTATCTTGGACTGATAGTACTATGGCAGATTGACTAAAGGTAAAGGAAGGACTAGAGGGGCATACCATGTTGCCATGATAGGAGTTTGTGGGGAAAATGGGGGGTTTACAGGTGGAGGATGTAAGAAGGGAGGGGGTGGTTGGTGAAATGGAGTGGTTTGAGCAGTGGGTGTATGGATAACAGAAGTGGATGGATCAGCAAGAGACTGTTGAGCAGATCTTGGATGAGAGAAACAAAAATTATGAATGAAATGGAAATCAAGAGGGGTAGTTTCTCTGCTACCAGGATGTTCACCTCTATCTTGGGATGAAGGTGGAGACTCGAAATATATCTGATATATATCATCAAGTGACCTAGTTCTGAATGGGTTTCTTAAGTCAACTTGTGAATCTTGTAGAGCTGTAAGGTTTTCAGGAACAGAACTTGCTCTATGGACTGGCCTGACAACAGTTGTAGTTTTAGCTTTAGGAGATTTACTAAGTATACTTTCTGGATTATCAACTATCTGAGGAGGGTTTGGTTCGAGGTAGGCTCTAGTATGAACTCTTCTAGGAGCCACTATGCTATGTTTGAAGACCCAATGATAAGAAAATTTTACCCAAATATGACAATATTTGTTAGGCTAACTGATATTTTAACCATAAGACTTAATCATCAAAGTTTCTTAAGTTAAGTTTGCATGATATTATGATAGTAAAGGGTTTCCTAGTGGAATCTTTAGGTCAATTTAAGATTGTGGCGTCGCTAGGTGGAAATTTTTAGCTTTTGAAGGTAAAATGTTTTATGGTCCACCACCATTAATAGGTTTGAATACCAATCTGAAATATTTTTGGGTTTTCTGAGTTTTTACGGTCCTATGGTTTATGAGAGTGTCCTAAATCTGTTTCAGCACTTAGCTACGGTGATGAGACAAACAGAGTTTACTATGTGGCTTACTGGATGATTTCCCCAAGGTTTGATAAGGGTCTGTAAGAATCCTAAGAACTACTTAGATTGCCACTGAATCGGACAAGTCCTATCATGATTACCAGCATGCTTGGTAGTGGTTAAAGAAAGCTATTCATTCTGTACTAAATACTAAGTGTCTTGTTTTAAGGATTTTACTCAGAATTCCCCAGTATGGTCGCTAGTATGTTGGGACTCCGTAATTTGCAAGATTGGAAAGTACAAACACTACAGAGCCTACATCAAAACCGCTTTGGAATCTCAGGACCTAGCCATACTAGATTCAGAGAGGGATCTCTCTATGTATGTATTTAGAAATATGATCTTTAAGGCTTGGAGTGTGATTTTAGGCTAGTTATGAAGAACAAAGTTTTTGTTTGTTTTGGTTGGGCAAGGATATTATGAAGATGAAGGAAGTCTATATGAAAGGTGAAGGTGTGAGTAGGTGAAGGAATGATTCAGCTGATAAGATAGGCAAGAAGCAGCATCAATCCATTGGGATATGGATTCATAAGAGGATTTAATTGCACAACAAGGTTCAAGAGTGGTCCATGGGGCAAGTCATCTATGTAAAAGGATCTCTTTAAGTTGATTTTATGGGATGAAACAATAAGAAATGAAGTGAAAGAAATAAAACACAAGAAGAAACAAAGAACAACCTAAGATCAAGTAAGTACTTTGAAACTATCCTGCTTTTGGCATGCACTTAAGGAAAAACACAAAGCAATCTAAGATTAGGTAAGTACTTTTAAACTAGCTTGATTTTGATGTACTTTCAAGAGAAAACATTTAAAACACACAGAATAGCTTAAGATCAAGTAAATACTTTTAACTTAGCCTGCTTTTATCATATTTAAATGGGAAACATTCATGATAAACAAAAAAATTAGTCTAAGATCAGGTAAGTACTTTGAAACTAGCCTGCTTTCAATGTACTCTTAAGGGAAATTTTCAAAGCAACTGTTGGAGAAGAAACTAGAGGAAAGGGCTAACCATAGACTTCTCTAGCTCAATCTTTAATTAGAAAACTTATCTAGAACATTCAAAGACAATGTATCAAGTTTTACCCAGGAAACATGGGCTCACCAACACTTCACTGGTTATACTCTATTGAATCATCTTTAAATAAATGATCAGCAGAAAACATAAAGGATAAATATTTTCAGTGAGATTTAGGGTACTTAGAAGTAAATCCTAATCTATATTTGTTGTTCTTTATTAGAGAAAAGTGGACATAATGGAAACAAAAAGAAAATAACAATTTACAGTGAGAAACACATCACCATTGACATAGACCAGGATCCCATAAATAAGATATTTGTATTTGATGTTCAAACTAGTGACAATATTCAAGTCCAGTGGGTCTCAACAACTTCAAACTTCTCATCTCAGCTTATGTGTCTTCAATTACAAACAGAGCTACAACAGCTTCAAAAGCTATTTACATGCAACAAATATCCAGAGACCAACCTCTATAATGTCTTCCACATAAATATTTATAGGAGAATGAGGAGGTGGAAGAGTTATAGGTTTCAGGTATCATTAATTTCACACTAAATGCAACTCCTAGCCTTGAAAACCCTGCAAGGCATAAGGCATGAGTGCTTTCGATTATAACTCTACCTCATTTAACTCTGTTTTTTTATTTTTGGCTTAGTGGGTGAAAATATTGACTTTCAGGCACTTTCTTATCTTTATAATAACTTTATTGACAATTTAAAATGTTTCTTTTACTTGTAATAATTGTCAGCTGCCTTTTATCTTAATGTTTACTGACTGGGCCTTTAACTATGTATTCTTTTGAGGAAGAAAAAGCTGCAAGCGGAAATTTAATAGCTGGGGATTCAATTAGCCCTTCTGATGTGGCACTGAGGTGTCCTTCATTGTTTTGTCTTCTTTCATTTCCTTTAAAACATTGATTTACTTTAATATTGTGTTTATGCCTGATTAGGCTCTCCGTTTAGCTTTGAGCCCTTTAGGCCATATTCGAATTTTGCTGACTATGCCTATCTGTTTTATCTGTGTTTAAAACCTTTAATCCTTTGATTATGCTTTGATCCTTCAATTAATTGATGCTCACTGTGTTTCCGTTTGTTGGCAAGTGCGCAGAGGTTTTGCTTGTCTGGAGGGTTCTTACTGAAGGCCGATGGTCATGATCCATCGATAAATGTGGAGATAAAAACCCTCCTCTGGATAACCCTTTTGCGATAGAGAGGCTTGGGATCGTCATCCCTGGCCTTCGTGTTATCATCATAATGTGGGTCACTTTGGCACCTTATCGGCCTTAAAACCTGCAACAAAAAATATAAACCATATTATGTAAACCTGCAAGAGCTTGGATAACTACGACAGAGGCTCGGGGGAATGGTGGAGGAGCAGTGAGACTGGTGAAATGCAGTGGCAGAGGAGGGAAACCCTGGCAGAACAACTAACTAGGTTAAAATTTGAAGGAGGGCACGAAAATGAGGAGAAATGGTTTTAGAAAACCACTGGTGGTTATCGCGCGATGAAAGGGCAGTAAGTGGTTTGGGATGGATGGAATGCGATTCCATTCATCACTCACCACGTGGCTTTTGGAAAACTGCCGGTATCGTATTATTTTGGAGTGTTAAACTTCGGGTGCAAAAATTATGCGATATGCGTCGTCAACCGTTGGATCAGAGGCTCCAGATCGAACGATGTGGAATGAGCGCATTGAAAGAGTTGCACGACGAGTCGTTTAAGTGGAGGCTAGGTGTCATAGTAATATTGGGAGAGCGTTTGTATATGGTGGATGGTGAGCCCCGGTGAAGTTGGGTCATCGGGTTAGATGAGGATCTTCAGATCAAATGGATTGACGGATAGGATTCATTCACAAGGTTGAATAAATAGCAGGATTTGGGCGGAAGGAGGACAGGGGAAGGGGCGCGATGGTCGTTTGATAAGTTGATCGGACGGTCTGGACTGAGTCTAGGCATAGAAAAGGGAATGAGGTTTTGAAGAAAGGGGAGGCCCGACGACCATTGATTTGTCTAGATTAACAGTCCAAGATGAACAGTGGGCTTTTCAAATGATGAAAGAAAAATATGAAAGAAAAAGGGATCGGGGAGGAAGAAGAGGGCTTAGTGCCCAGTGCAAAACTAGGGCATATGGAGAGATGAGTGACCAGGAGTGATGGTGAAGGGGCTTAGTTTTTAAAGTGCTTGGTTATAGCACTAAAATTCTATGCAGAGCAGAGGCTGAGGGCTAAGCCAAAAAGTGCTTAAGCCCTGTTTGTTTGAAGAATGGGTTTTTAGCCTAAAAAGTTGGGTTTTTAGGCTTTTTAAGAGTTCTGATAGGAGGGAAAAGGGGGGTTTTTCAGAGGTAAATGAAGGATAAAAAGGGGTCAAAATGAGTGAATGAAATGATGAAAGAGGGGTTGTTCACGGAGAAATTTTGAAGGGGGCAGTAGGTTTAACTAGGCTTTCTTTTAGTGAAACAACAGTGAAGATTACTTGTATAGTTCAAGAAGCAAGAGAAGACTTCAAGAATGGGCAGTTTTTCATGAAAACAATATCTTGAAGGTTTAAGACTTGTTTTAGCCATCATTTGCTTAGTTAAATTTTTTTTACTGATGGCTAACACCACCCATGGTCGGAGTATACCACCCTCACGCAAAAGCCACCATAATGCTCATAACTAGTTTATACCCACCCTGGAATTCCTCTTGACTCCAGGGCTTTCCCCATCAGAAATAGTTATGATTGCTGCCAAGCTTCTTTTTATACTCTGACCTTGGGCCACTGAATCCCTATCATCAGTTTTCAGTCACCCCTTGCCATCATGCCTATGTTAAACCTATCACATCCAAGATCCTAATCCTCTGTATCAGTGACCCCCTCGTTTGGTTGAGGCTTCCTTTTTGTCGACATCAACACCTCTTTTCCGAAAAGGAAGCGGTACCTTAGATCACCCCTCTCCATAAAAGGGATATCATCGAGTGGCACTGTGGGAGACATTATCGTCAACTGATGTGATCAATCCTCCTGACATTCGACTACAACATAAGCTTTCATGTCAAGATGGTATGGTACCTTACAACCATTGCACTTTGATCAAATTTTTTGAAGACCCATGCCTTCATAAGCATCTCTGTCAGCAATGCTTACACGGGAGGTCCCAGCCAGTGCCCATGCGTGCAATGCACATTTATATGCCATACCAAATTTACGCATATGGATACCACATTCCACCTATTTTAAAAGAAAAAACGCCCCTGAGGGCATCAACAGTCGTCGTCATCAACCAACATATCACTACCATATCAGTAACACAGGCAGAATATGTATTTTCCAAATAGATTTGTTTAACTAGCCAAAGCATTACAAGCATGGGACATGCCCGCCTCGTAGAAATTTTTTATCTATTTTATTATACAATTGCTTATAGGGGTCCAACAAGACACGGTCACTCTTTGAACCGGTGCAGGGTGTCTCCAATTCTAAGCTACACGTAAGTCTCTCTCTCTAGGCATAGTATACAAAAAGGAAACTATAATATATTTCAGATATATAGTTCTTCCTAGACCTCACAAATTAGGGGGAAACTGTTATCACTGGAAAATCGTACAAGAAAAGGTGACATTATTTAATGTCAGGGAGAAGGATTTATATGGCTGAGACACATTAGAGAATATGAAAGTATTTAAAAAATCTCTAAGGTCTGAGGAAAAATAAAATTGCACACAAGAAGGACTAGTCAAATGTGCTTTTGCGTGCAAAATCCTTCGGTAAATGCACCCTTGCACGCCTTTTGACCCAAAAAGCGCGCAATCATGGGAGTGGCTGAAGTCACTTCTAGGACCACAAGGTACACTCCAGAACATTGATTCCACACTTGAAGCCACCTAAGGATAGCCACCCAAGCCTCCTTAGGACATTAAGGGAGCACACAATGGAATAAATGTGGCACACAATGGAATCACCCTCCTCTCTTGGGTCACTATCCACAATGTACCAAGAGAGGGAAGAAGGATTTGAATTCTCCTATAAAATTCCACCAAGAGATGAACAACTTGAGAGCACATTTTCATGTTGGCCAGAATTTCCCCAAGCAATACCAACAGTGTGTGATCCAGAGCAGAGATAGAGGAGACTCCGTTGTTGTCCATCCAACAACTCCAGTCCACCATAGTAGAGAGAGGGAGACATGACGCCAAGGCAACTTGTAAGTAATTAAGACATCCTTGCATCGGGACTTAGAACCCCTAGTTCGAAGGGCCCCTTGGAAAGTGGGTTAAAGTTTCATCCTTCTTCCTACCAGCACTCAATAAGAGGGGACGTAAGTGCCACCATTTGGATTATTGAAATTGTTTGAATCTATTTAGAGATTTTGTGTTATTTGTTTTAGTTTTAGTTTATTTTTTTATTTTTGAATATGCATGCTATTTCTCTACCTAGTATGTTTATGTTCCAACATGTTCCACTAACTTTCTTGACTCCATATATTTTATGCCTGTAACCAATAACTTAAGAGAGAATACCACACCCCTTAAGTTGGTGTGATTTCGTACATACGTGCACCAAACACACTAACACAGTTGGGATGGGAAATGTAAAAATTAAAATGTATTGTTAAAAAATTATCTGATGTAAGGCATGTACCTGAACTAAAGAAAAACTTGATTTATTTGGGATTTTTGGATTCGAATGGGTACAAATTTACATGTCATAATGGAGTGCTGAAAGTCTCAAAAGGAGCCTTGGTTGTTATGAAGGCTGAAAAGGTCATAAATCTGTACAGATGTAATATTCCCAAATGGAAAATGCAACAACATAGAATAGTTATGCATTTAAAATAACACAGATCATCAAGATTATAGCAGGAGGTAAATATGGAGACCCTTATTTAACATTTTTAACAGAAAATTAGATGTACAATGAAGCCCATGAGGTGTACAACAGAAAATAGAAGTCTCCAATGAAGAAAAATCCTCAAAAAGAGGTGTAGCAACCATACCTATGAGCAGAAACTGCCTTGACAGTGTTATTTTTATTAGAATGCAACAATTGTTGATTACAACTTAGATCTAGAGAAAAATAATGCATGAAAAGTGAGATATGACATATCCATACACTATAAAGACTCTTCTTCAAATACCCCTTAAGGTTTTCAGCAAAACATGAAGCACATGGAGTAGATCTGAGATCTAAAAGTTGCAGATCTGTAGAAATCTTCAGATATTTAGTAATGTTCAGATCTGATCTGATATATACAATATAATTACCCTCTGAAATGGATCTCAAAGGTGAAGGGCAGATCCCCAACACATGAAAATCACTCCTCCAAAATGTTATGCCAAAATTCCCTGCAAAAACACCTATAGGAAAATGTAGATCTGGAAGTAAAACTGCATTGTATGGTTTTAGATATGTTTGGCCACATGCCAAGATCTGAGTCTGATGCTCCAATGACCCAATACTCACTTGCCAATGGGATAGAATACTTCCCCACTGAAAAGGAGCACTAGAATGGTCTAGACTTGAGTAGATCTAGCCTCCACTTGTTGCAGCTTACAAAGACAACCAAACACTCAACATGATCTGCGTTGTAGTTGGAAGAAGAAGCTTGGCCTTTAGCTTAATAGTGGACAAGAAATGAAAACTCTTCCAAGAGGCCTCTCAAGGAAAGAGATGGAATTCCTAAACAGGAAGACCTTCTGCTAAACAACACAATTCTCAGCTAAACAGTAAGAGAGTGATATATGTCTAAACAGACAATATATTTAGAAAAATGTAATCACATCAACAACCTTCTCATGCTGCCATCCGCTTCCTTTTATAAGTTGAGAGCTTGCAAAACCCTAAACCATCTCAATGAAATATCTCCTTTCACATGAGCCACCTCCAACTAAAACTGCATTGTGCCTCATTGATGGCCACTCCTCCAAGACAGCGTTGTTGATTTGGTCATGGTTGACCCAGTCAAAAGATTCAGCCCCTTTCACACCTAAGGGTGTTTATTTAAGTAGCCCAGATTTAGCCTTGTTCACATGTGGCATTGATTTATTTATTGTTTAGGATTTTTAATGATCCTCCTTTACACATTTATTCATAAAACAGAAAAATAAAACAAAATTGAATATTCCCACTAGCTTGGGACTAATTGGGAATATTACAATCCTCCCCTCCAAAATGTTGCTTCTCCTCAAGCAACTGATAAGGTGAGTGCTGCAACTCTTCTCCTTCTCCATTGGTGACACAAACATGTGATAAGCTTCCTCCATAAGCTAAGTGTTCACCAATCCATCCGTTCATGAATTGCTCCTCCAAATTTATCATGAGATGCAAATAGACCATCCCATAAGGAGACAATAGATCACATGAAACAAACATGGTTTGCCCAAAGTTCTCCATGAAATATGTAACATAAGGTACATGGAGAATATCCATCCCATAGGGCACATACATACCTTCCCTCCTCCTTCCATATATCCCCATAAAAAGTACAAGTACATCACCAATGTAGGGGATCGAAATAATGAATATGCAAACAGAAATGTGTGCATATGGAGGTAGGTCATAGTCCCATATGTGGAACCAGAATAGTGCATCTCCTGCCTGCATGAGATCTAGATGTGGTAAGTGGTTTTCCCACCACTTACTTTCTTCCCATACCATCTCACCATAGCTGGAAGTGTGAGATATATTTGGTGCCTTAGGGAAGCACCCATCATGCTGCAAAATCTCCCTTTGCTCATCAAGGGAGTGGCCAAATTCAGAAATTTTTGTGGCCCAATATTGGCCATGAATTTTACAAGATATAATACTCCTCCTTGGAGCCATGGCCTGCATAAACATGGTGAAAGAATTCATACGATCAGAATATAAAACATGTTTTACAACAACATGTTCTTCACCAATAATCCTCCTCATATAAATGGAGTGGTACATAGATCTATCCCCTTCCTCAAAAAGAGAAAGAGAGGATTGATTTAACTCTTCCATAGAGTTATATTACTGCTCCATCTCCACATGGTACATGCATCTTTGACAATGCTAATATAGTTCTTTTTCAAAGCCCTCCCAATAGTAGCTCCTCAAGATGATGTTGTTGAGCTTCATGGAATATGTTTGGCTGAAATAGAACTCTTCACGGGCCCTTTTTAGTAACTTCTCTTTTATCTTGGAGGCTCTAGACAAGAATATCCTACCATGATCATAGATGACTCCATCTAGGATTGAATAACCCTCATCATGTAGCAAGTCACCAAGAATCATGCATGTGTGAAGATCCTTGGAATATTCCACCAACAGTTGGGATTTCCAATATGGATCTAATTTTCCCAACAATGACAGCATTGATAATGTGTCAAATGAAATGTATGTCATATTGCTGCTCTTCTCCTTGACATTTCCCATGCCCAAGGTGTATGTTGGAAGGCCATGCCTCCCATTTCTCTCCTCCTTGACATCTCCCATGCCAAAGATGTAAGATGGAAGGTTTCTATTCCTTCCTTGTTGCCCTTCTTGCATATGCACATGCTCAACAGAAAATGGAAGTTCTTGGAATTTAGTCTCCCATGGAAGGCTATCATCTATCCAAAACCTCCTTGGCCTTGCCAAAGTATGCATGTGTGACCACCATCTCCTATCATGTATGGAAGCTTGCTCTCCAAATGAAATTATCTTATGATTCTTCACAGCCAAGGATTTCCTTCCCTGATCCATGATGGTGTCATTATTCTTCCTTGCAACATCTTTTCTCAGCGCAGTATGAGATTAGAGAATGGATAATGGTGATAAGGGAAAAATATTTCCCCTCTCCTTGAGCTTTCCCAATACTCTCAGCACTGTAGTATGGTCTTCTAATGCACCCTTACTTCTTGGATCTATGAATGGAGCATCAGTGCATGAAACATATTTCACCAAATTTGAATCAGGTGGTCTCCCAGGTGGTTTGCCCCAAGATAATGATGTCTCATGTATCCTTCCCATGTGCATAATATATGGGACCATCATATCATTGCTTCCACTGCGCAAATCCATCTCTGATTTTTGTGTGGAAGTCTCATGATAATGGGGTATCACTCTTAAGGAAGTAAGAGTGCTTCTAGTTGGATTCGATGTTTGACACATATGGAATCTTCTAGAAGGCACTGGTAATGTGGAGATTTTGGAACAACGAGAATTTCGCTCCCATTTAACCAATGCACTCTTGAATGTCGGGAAGTGCATTGCAGTGCACCCTTGAATGGAGGGAGTTGCATATGCAACGCAGTTAGTCCCTTGAGAGGCAACATTGGTGAGCTCATAAGTGATATAACATATAATTCAAACCTTGGAGATATTACAATAGAAGCCATGAATGATTTTTTCTTCTCTTAGGGCATATAGAAACTGAAATGTAAGGGGATGATAGACCCTATTTCATTGGTCCTTGGGATGATGTCCAGTTTTATCAGGTCATGGGGGATGATGCCCAAATTGACCTATAACAGATGCCCCTAAAGTATGAAGTCAGAATAATAACAATATTTTGAATGAGATGATTTACGACGTGATGAGATGGAACTAAAGTGGAGTGGTAGCCTGCATCAATCTTACAATACATTACATTATGATATTTTCATCTTGATCACGAATTTCTGAGGGAGGCATTCCCATGATCAACACATAAACTATCTAATAACATGTACATGGTGTCGAAAGTCGTCTACATTGGAATGTTTCCCAATACAGACATGCCTACAGATATAGGCCCATGTTCGGATGATGTTCTATATGTAAGGTCACCGTACAGATGATGTGTACAAAAATCCTGAAATCGCAGCCTGGATGGCTGAAACTAGATCCGAGGTCTTCTTATGTCATTCACTTGATCGTTCGGGTACAAGTCTTGCCATGCGAATATATGATTTGTAGTTGAACATGGTAAGACATCGTTTGATTACCAGCTAATGATGTGAGCTATTAACAAAAACGATAG
Source organism: Pinus albicaulis (assembly GCA_034641835.2). Taxonomy (NCBI): domain Eukaryota; kingdom Viridiplantae; phylum Streptophyta; class Pinopsida; order Pinales; family Pinaceae; genus Pinus; species Pinus albicaulis. The sequence continues at coordinate 82,044,408 of CM076570.1, forward strand.
AACCACCATTGATGTTAATGGCTCTCAAGGTACTACAGTACATTTCGTAACGTGTGAATAGATGATTTGATGTCGAATGCCAAACATAATCTTTCAATCAAAATTTCAGAAGCGAGGATTTTGTCGATGTTGTAACAAGCCTCATGGTACTGGAAGATGATGTTTCTAAGTAAACTTCCTGGATGATGATTTGGTGTCGACAGGAAGCCACTTTATCGCGAAACGGGAGTTATTGATTTCAGAGACAAAATGTGACTTGATATAGCAATGTTCAGGGATGACTGTCATGACAATGAAGGTTTATGAGTATTGCAGAAGGATGAGTACTCACTAGATGACTTCTCTTGAACATATCGACAACACTAAGATGAGTTGGAAACATTGACCCAAAACCAAAGTGAAGGTATGATGAATCATAGGTATGAATGAACTGTCAAGAAGATTACCAAACCCAAATAGTCACGATGATCGAGTGAAGTGTCATGTTCAAGAGCAACCTGATACCGTAAAAGTTCTGTTATTTTCCCAAATTTTCCCCGGTCATTTTTCCACCAGTACCTCTTTATTTCTTAATAAGCTTGAGGAGGATAAAATATGCTTGATCTATAATTCAACCCTTCAGATGAATAATGTATCGCTATTTAATAATTTAATGAGTCTAGAGATGAATGAAACTCGATTCTTGCCATGATTTACAGTATCATTGTTATTTTATGTTTTAACGAGCCTAACGACAGTGACAGACCAGTTCTTTTTCATATTTAGAGAGTTTGAAAAAGAGGACAAAAGGAAACTCCATAATTACTTTTTCGTAAAGTTTTCGCTCAGATCCGAAAATGTGTAAAATGATATTTGAAAGAACCTCCTAGCCATGTTCGACTAAGGTTTTCATTTTTTGTAAATAATCTATCTTAGTCCAGAAAAGGGTTAAATTTATACTGAGTAGATAACAATTCATTTACTGTTACAAGCTCGAAAAGACAAGTGCTTGGAAATATTTTCACATTATCAGAGTCTGAAAAGAGATAAAAGAATACTCCAGGGGTTCCTTTTTCATTTTTATCGAAGCTCTTGAAAGAGATAAAAGTGCGCTTCAAGTCCTTTTTCGTTTTTATAAAAGCTCGAAAAATAAGGATAAAATTATGCTTTGTGGTAAAATCATTCTCGAAATAAATGTGCACGACTAATCTTCTATATTAGTTGCAAACCTTTTCAGAACAAAATCAGTTGGATTAAAAATACCTGTTTCATGATAAAAAATGAATAAAAACATAGTCACAGCAATAAATATGATTTACAAATAATCAAATGACTAATTAAAATATTTTTTACTATTCATTTCTACCATTTGTATTTTGGAGCTCTAAACCTGTTTTTGCCCCTGAACTTCAGTTATTAATTGCGATCGATTTTGTGGACTGTTTTCCTTGCCGTTTGATCCAATTTGGTGCCATAAACCTCTTCTTTCCTTTAGTAGTATTTTTGTTTCATTTGATTGCATTTTTTTATGGATTTGGGCCCCTTAGGATAAATATGTTTTCAAAAGAGGGAAACGCACCCTTGTATGTCAAAACCTGCATTGGAATGCACCTGAAATGAAGGCTAGGTGCATATGCAATGCACTGTCTCTTGTCCAAAGCTACGTTGGGCGCAATTCACATTTTTTATTCTTGCAGTGTGCCCAAATTTTGCCTAGTTTTTTGCATGAAAAGGGTCCTAATGAGTCTTATGGTTGTATTTCAGGGATTCAACAGACCAAAATGACAATTACTTGGAGGGAAAGAGAGCATAAATAACAAAACATGATTGCCCTTAATGATCTAGATACTGTAAGAGCCCTCAGAGACTGTGGATTATTAAAGTACTTCCATCTATCGGGTATGAGGCAACATATGGAACTATTGGAGTTCCTTGTTCGTGCATGGGATCCGGCAATTGAGGCATTTCATATTGGGAGCAAAGTATTCCCAATTTTAGTGGAGGATATCTATTTTCTGGCAGGCCTTTCAAGGAGAGTCCTACCCATTTCCCTTTCAGGGTCTGCTCTCAGAGGAGAGATGGTGAGAGACTATATATTGCAGTATTGCAATCGAGTGGCAGAGCCTAGCAAGGATGGGAAAATAAAAATCCGCGATGTTCGTGATTTTCCATTGAGAACCATCTCATTCACGATTGCAAAGCTTTCTAGTACCGCGACACTCCATGTAGTGAACATATCTTATATGCAATATGTGCTAGAGTGCATGGAACCAACAGTTTTCAATTGGGCTAAATCCATACTTTCTAAAATGAAAGAAAAACTGAGCAAGGAAAAGGGAGGAAGGAAGAAATTTTTTAACTATGGTTCAATCCTCATTTCTTTTGCCTTAGTGTGGATTCTACTGATGTAGCCTCAGCATGTAATGCTAGGTATTTCTAACCCTAGAGATCCGAGGATGCAGAGATGGGTAGAACTGATGGCTATACATGAAGGCCAATCGTCCATCGTGTTCTAGACTGCATTCTTCACCTAGTTCAGGCAACAAATTATTGCCATTAATGACTATGCATATGCAGGCGTCGATTTCTGAGGGGATCCAAAATTATCTTTACCAGAAGGCGCTCAGTGGGTGCAATTGGTAAGAATGTTTTGACCATGTTTTTTTTATTTTTCTAAGGTTTATACATATTTTTGTGTTTTGGTGTTTTCCCGAGACTAAACTAAAGTTTTAATGTAATGCAGATGTGGGTTGAGTTCAACCAGTGGGAGAGCCAAAGCATTGAGCGGATGAGCCAGTAGAGAGGGTTGTCGGGAGAGCAATCCTTCAGGATTTAGATATGACTGAGACTCTTGCTGAGCTTCAACAACACATACAGGGGTTGACCTTTTTGATTATGTATTTCTGGATCAAATAGTTACCCATGCGACTACAGCGCCACACTATTGCTATTCCTAACCATTGGATGCGGTTATTACGTAGGATAGCTAGATCAGTAACATTTTATCACAAGCACCACTAGTTTACTTTTGACATGTTGCATACATTTTGAGGTCATATGACCAATGTGCCTTGGGCACAAATTTTATAAAAACCTATAACTATCTATCTATTTGATTTCAGTTTTTTCCTATGTTTATTGTGTAATCATATTCAATTATGTGAATGTATCTTTACATGTGTTGCAAATGTCTATTTATAACATAATTCGCTAAAGAATCAGTTGATGTGTTCAATTTTCTGGAAATGTGTTGATATTGGATAAAATCAAAATGTCTTTCCAAAAGTTGAACTCTTAGGAACATACGATGCAATGTTTGATTTATAACAGTATAAACACTAGTAAGTTGTAATACCACAAGTTGTGAGTCTAACCTTATGATGATGTGGTTAATACCAAATGAAATGGCATCAGAGAGAAATTTGATCGATGCGCTATACTCAGTGATATTGTTTGTATATCGAATGATACAAATGCGTTGAAAACTCACTAACTCGTTGTTCAAAGATAAAATGGCCCACACTGTAGAGGATAGATTCTGCATACTACGACTAGCACCATCAGAATACCCAACAAATGGTTCCAAATATTTAGACATCTGCGATGAAGTGTAAAGCGGATTACTAACTTCAAGAAAACTCTAGAAAACAAACTAAGACAGTAAATGCAAATCAACAACATATATACAATATAATACAAAAAATTACTATGCTCATGATTAAGTATAGTAACGTTTCAAATACAACCCATTTCGGGCATGTGCCAATGGAATTCCATCGTAATCTACCAACTCGTAGGCACCCTTAGCAAGAAATCTTTTGAAAATATAAGGGCCATGCCATAATGGCTCAAATTTTCCTGTACCTATTACATCAGCTTCCCGATCATAAAGAAGGACCAGGTCACCCTCTGAGAAAATGTGCAACTGGACATGCTTGTCGTATTGCGCCTTTATAGGTTTTTTATGCACTTTGTTGGCCAATTGGGCTTCACAGCACCTTTCATCAATATGGATGAGGTTAAAAAGACGTGCTTATTTAGTAGAGGTGTCAGATAACAAGTCGATTGCGAGTTTTAACGACGATATTTCACATTGGATTGGTAAGATAGCTTCCAGACCATACACCAATTGAAAGGGGGTAAATCCGGTCACGTTTCTCATCGAGGTTCAATACGCCCACAAGGAAGAGTATAGTATTAAATTCCAATTTTGTTTATGAAATCCTATCATTCGTTGAAGCATTCATTTAACAATCTTGTTAATAGCCTTAACTTGTCCATTTGATTGTGGATAATAAGGAGTAGAACTACCATGTGACAGTCCTAATTTGGTAGTGAATTCATTCATCATATGGTTGCGAAAATGTGAACCGTGATCTGTAACTATAACCTGTGGGACCCCAAACCATGAAATGACGTGATTAAAGAAAAACAATGCAGCTATTTGTCCTGTATTGTTGAATGTAGGCATCGCTTCGGCCCACTTGGTAAAGTGGTCTACTACGATAATAATATAACCATGCCCCCCGAATGAACGAGGGTTACAGGTCATGAAGTCAATACCCCATTTTGAAAATGGTCCCATAGAGACAATAGGATGCATTGATGCTGGCGGTTTGTGGATTTTACGATCAAATATCTGGCACGCATGACAAGTTCTGACTGCGAGGATGAATTCGTGAAATATGGTAGGCCAAAATTAACCAACGTAGAGTATCTTCTGCGCGGTAGCATATCCAGATAAATGTCCACCACAAGCCCCAGCATCACAATCATTTTAAACCTTTTAGGCCTCCTCATGAGTGAGACACCTTCTTAAAATTGTATCGACACCACGATGATAAAGTGTATCGCTGACGATAAAATAATATTTGGCTTGGTATCGAATACGTCGTTGGTCAGAGCGAGAGGTATCAGGACGAAAATACTGAGTCTGGAGATAAATGATAAAATCCCCATACCAAGGATCAAATGATCCAATCTGAAACAGAGACTTGTCAAGAATAGGTTGTTCCGACGTAGTAGTAGTACTATCGGAGGGAAGGTCATAGAGAAGCTCAGCCAAAACTAAAGACTTCTTTGACTTGGATTTGATGAATTTCAAATCAAATTCCTACAAAATGACAATCCATTTTGAATACTTTCCCCCCATAAATTGACGTGATAAGATGTAAGTCATGGGGTTGCAATCCGAAATGACAATGGTCTTCTAGAATAGGATATAGTTGCAAAATATTTGGACAGCTTGAACAACTGCCAAGGTAAGCTTTTATACGTATGAATAATTCACTTCCGTATCATTGAGATTACGACTCAAATAATATATCAGATGTTCTCTCCCATTTTCTACTTGGACCAATACCATAACAATGGTCATATCAGCCATGGTGATATATAAGAAATAATCACTCTGATAACTAGGGGGATACATTAATGACGCCCAGACAAGTTTATCCTTGACAACATCAAAAGAAGCTTATGAAACTTGGTCCCAATGGAAGGGAACCCCATTTTTCAAGATCCGAGTAAATCCTTTATCCATTTCGGCATAGTTGGGTATGAACCTCCTTAGGAAGTTAGCCTTTCCCTGAAGTTTTTGTAACTGAAGCAAATTTGATGGTGCAGGAAAATCAAGAATGGCCTGGACCTTCAATGGGTCTATTCGAATTCCTTTTTTCGAGACGACGAATCCTAGCGAACGACCAGAACCAACAGAAAACACACATTTATGTGGATTGAGGTGTATTTTTTAGTGTCAGCAGCATAAAAAGATAGCTCTCAAATGCATCGGGTGATCAGTCTAGTTTCGTGAATGTGCAGGTAAATCATCTAGATAGGGTTGAACAATGTGCTTGATGTCATTGAAAGCATAATCCATTGCTCTCTGAAAATTTTCCCTAGCGTTATTTAAACCAAATGGGAGTTTCTGATAAGTGAATGTGCCCCAGGGACAGATGAATGATGTCTTATATTGGTCCTCTGGGCGGATATTGATTTTATTGTATCCAAAAAATCCATCCATGAATGAGAAGATTTCGCATCCAGCACAATCGTTAATAATCTGGTCAATAAAGGGAGTAGGATAGTTGTATTTTGGACAAGAAATATTGACATCCCAATAATCGATGCACACTCTGATGGTTCCTTGTTTTTTCATAACAGGAAAAATGTTGGAAACCCACTCAGTTAGTGGAACGGGTAAATGAAACTAGCACGCAAAATTTTTTCAACTTTTTCTTTAATGGAAATAGCCTTCTTTGGATGAACAGGACGAAGGCATTGACGTACCGGCTTGACATCAGGGTACATTTTAATAGTGTGTTCAACGATACTAGTATCTATTCCTGGAATTTCCTAGTAAGACCAGGAAAATAAATCACGAAAGAGAGAGCGATATGTTTTTAGTTCTGATGGAGAACAAGACACACCGACATGAATGTTTTCTACAACGTTGGGTTTGGTTGAAATATTGATAGAAATGGTTTCTTCAATATTTGATAAATTTCACTCAGAATCAATTGCATTAAAAGGAAAATAATGTTTTGATCAATGGGTAATATAGTTCACTAAGATTATATTCTTCATAATTCTAAAGATGGGAGCGATGATGATGATCTTCCCATGGTTCTCCTTGTGACATCTTTTTTTCCTGAATATTCTCATCTGTCAAGAAAGTTGAGGAAAGAGAATTATATGGAGTACCAAAATCTAATGAATGATCAACCCAAACAATCAGTGACAATGATTTCGGATTCGTCACCCAAGCCATGTAGATTGATTGCTATGCCAGCTCAACTGGTTTGGGCGACAGAAACTCATCCAATGTAACAACTTCATAATTACCTGTAATCTTCCTTAAGCCAGATGGAGTGGAAGATATCATGTAGTAGGTCTCTATACTTGCAATTTCTGCCGATGTCGCAAGTTGCAGTAATGCAAAGGTTCTCATGAGGGTGGAATCCTTTAAGAGTCCTACAACAATGTTTTGAAAATCGAGTTTGGGTGTGTGAACTAACAGAACACTTCCAGTTACCTGGGAACTGGAGGCAAAGAAGGATAGCTGATTGATGACTCTAATACCACCTTTATGTGGAAATGCAATCATTTTAAAATATTTAGAAACGATCGCAGTCATAGCATATAACCATGGCCTTTTGAGTAAAATATTGTAGTCATGGAGTCCGTCAACAGCCTCAACTTCAACACTCACTGTTTTTCCCCCTAGTTCAACATGTAGGTTATTAATAATACAACAAGGCTTATATGTACGTCCGTCGAAAGTTGTCAACATCGTTGGCGATTGAGATAGGCGTGGTGAGCCAAGTGACTTCCAATAGTATAGAGACATAATACATGTAGATTCTTCCTCATCAATAAAATTACGATGAACAAGGTGATTGAGAACATTTACTTGGATGGAGAATGCCAATTCTGCTGGTGATTGCGGCACATAGGCCGTATGATTAAAGACTACGAGACTGGAATCTGTCAGATCAATTCCACCAATTGCCGACAACAAAGCCTGCTTCTGGGAGGGACAATTTGGTAGCACCTCAAGCGCTGGCATGACTGAAGGGGATCGAGCCAAACCTTCAACTATATTTTAATTTTGAGCAACTATGGCTCGAGGATTACATGTCAATTTATGAATGGCTCCCTTTGGTGGCTTGATTTTCAATTCAGGAATAGCAGTGGGCGGTATTCTGTAGACAGATTCATGGTCAAGGTAGTAGGTTGATCTGTAGCCTCACTACTATAATATTTATTACACGTTGACACCAAAACATCAATTTATGGCTTCGTGACAGACAACATAAGCACTTGTGAACTAGAAGCTTGATCCGTAGCAACCAAATTACTGTCTGGATTCAGAAATGGATATGTCAACACAACTGACACATGCAAGGTCTTAACAATTTTTCAGAATTCAACACGGTGAGGACAATCCTGAACAAAGTGTTCCTCATTACATATTATGCAAGGGTAACGAGGTTTCTAATTTCCAGTCGATTGATCAGATGATCTTTCTTGTGGGGTAGAAATTTTCTTTTTCTTTGATTTCCCCTTTTTCTTACTTCCAGGTTGCTTATCACTTTTGCCCTTGTCAAATGACACGACATGGATTTCGGAAGAAGGCACAGGATCATATGTAGTAGAGTGATGTGTGCTTGCATTATCGATCATACCGTCTCCTACATGATATTCCTTAGATGGAGGAGGAACAATAAAATTAGATCGCAGCGCATTAGGAATTTTCTCGTAGAGCATGCTAGACTGAGTATAAATCAAGTCTAAATATTGGGCACAAGCAATGACCTGCTCTTCAGTGATGATGCTGCCCTTAGCCACATCCTCAGTTATAGATGGTAACACGAACTTAATGAACCATTCAGCAAGGAGTTTATCAAGATCAAATGTCTTAAACATTCTACAATGACGACACCACTCATGAATATGATCAGAAATGTGAGTAGAATTAGTCTATTTAAAATTAGTCAAGAGTTTTGTTCTAGTTTCATATCATATGGGTAATTGGAAGGGGGTCAAAAATACAGTAGCTAGGGTAGTGAAATTATCAAAATAATATCTTGGTAACTCAATGTACCATTTTGCAGCCAGAATAGTGAGTGTGCGTTGGAAAAGACGTAGTTGAACATAGTCATCATTTGGGGAGTTAGATGAACACCACAAATGATAAGTCATAACATGAGTCGATGGGTCTTCCCTAGGGTTTCCATTGAACTTAGGAATATCCGAGGGTAATTTATGAGGTATCACCAACCACCAAGGAGCATATTTGATTGGATCATTGGTGAGCCGGTTTAAATCTGGTAACTCTAAAGTTGCAACAAAGGGAAACTGTCAATTAAGGTCTGGTTGAGCATAGCCAGGGTATGATGGAATTTCTTAGGAAAAATGCCTTTGAGCACTAGCATAAGGAATCTTTTGCTAGTAACCCATATAGGGGTTGTTTTGATAAGCAAACGTTTGAGGATTCTCTTGACCAAAAATTGGGTATGTTACTTGTTGAAATGAAGGTTGTGGTATTTGTGCTTGTGGCTGCCAAGGGGTCTGTCCACTAATATTATAACCCAAACTAGGATATATTGAATTTTGTTGTGGATAGGTATAACCTAGTTGCAGCTATGACATCCCATAATATGGTAATCCAGCTTGTCAATAAATGATTCCAGATACAGCCGATTGTTGTAAACCAATCGAAGAGTTGGGGTCTGAGGGCCCAATACTTGAGGGTATTGGGTTGAGGGACCCGCCTGAGATGGTTGAGGTACAATAGTTTGATACTGTAACAGGGTTAAAGATGTATTAACAAGTGGAGTTGATGTATTAATAGTTTGAATGGGTTGATACGAGTGTACAACCGTTTGTGGTTGGATAGGCAGAGTGGGTTGCCATTGACAAACATTCATTCCAACATTAGGATGACCAAATAACGATGGAGTACTATCGAAGTGGGTGACCATAAGTTTCCCCCCAGCATGAGGAGTATAATAATATGGAAAATATTATTCTCCAAAAGCAGGGAGTCTAGTTGAAATTGTACTGGATGGAATATACCCAAATGGAACAGCTTGATATTGTCCTGATGATGTGTATAAAGGATCAAGTAATTCAGTACTCACTATAGATTTACTAGTTAGAATACCAGATGATGACATTGGTGAAGTCCATGGGTTTAAGGATGCACCAGAGAATATTCTAGATAAAGATTGGTAACCAGGTGGGATGGAAGGGCCACCATATAAATGTGAATTTGGGGAATTCGTGAACATTTACGGGGTAGCGAGAGTAGGTGCTGTCGTAATTGGAACAGATGGTCTAGCCGAAGATGTTGGCTCAGGAATGGTTATTCGACCAAATGTATACCCTATTAGATCTATGGGAACTCTAATAGACATGGGATGAACAAAAGCAGAGGCAGGTGATTGAGGAAAAGACTCATACAGGTAAATATTTGACCCAAAATGAGTTGGAGTTAAAGGTGTTTCATCTTGTGGTATTTCTTCAATCGAAATTAAACTAGGTGGAAGGATTTCGTCGTCAGGCCCAAAGTATATTTCAGGAGGTTGACTACACGATATGGGAGACTCAATGGCCACAATATATTGTGGGGCGACCGATATCGAAACAACTTCCAGTCGTTCAACTTTGGGATGCAAGTTCTGAAAAAAAGTGACAGGATCTGGATAAATTCCAATTGAAAAACGTCGGGTTTGGGAGGTATGGTTTCACTGATTGGATGAATCATGACCATGGGTAGCTGTGAGGACTCTGTCTCGACAACAGTAGATGAACCAAGATTTGTAGAAACAAATTGTGTCAAATCTGGTATATGTGATGATGATGCCACACTAGAGTTACTAATAGTACTAGTTTCGGTAGAGCAATATCGCATTCGCCGACCAGAAGTGGCTTCCGGTGGTAAAGGTGGTTTCAGTTCTATTCTATGCGAACGATGGGGAAATGGATGTTCTTATTCAATGATGACTGATTTATTTTATGACCAAAACAAATAAACAAAATAAAAGGGTAATTCTAGGCAAAATGTTTAGCAAGTAATTGTGAACTGCAAAATAGCTCTTGGAGAATCAAGAAGTACGAGCATGCAATCTCCCTGAATGTTGTGTTTGGTGTATCACAAGTTAAAAGGTGACCGACTCAGTTCACTATGGATGGATAGAAACCTAAAGTTGTCCTCCCAAATATACTCAAATGTACGTGGAGGCCCAAGTCCATATTAGCGATGTCTAATACGACACTGCACAGTGAGAGCACCCCCTTATACTTTTCGTACTAGAACACTGCCCGATATACTCGAGGGTGTTAGGTCTCTGTAATTTATTAGCAAGATTGGGAGAGTCCAATCATAGAGTTAACATCATTTCAACCAACTTTGGGATTCTAGGATCTAGCCCTCCTGAATCCGGAGAGGGATCTCTCCAATATGTAAAAAGATGGATATTGTCTTTGAAATGCTTAAGGTAATGATATTAGGCTAGTTATGAAGGCCAAGGGTTTTGTTTTTTTTTGTATGGTTGAGCATGAAATTTTACTTGAGGGGAAAGTCCTAAGTGCAAAAAGTTTCAAAAGTGAGAAGTTGCAAGCAAATAGAACAGTTTTGGCAGATAGATAGATATAACGCTGGTTTTTAGTCCATTGGGCTATGGAGTCATATCTGGGCTTTAATTGAGCAACAACATCAAGAGTGATCCAAGGGGCAAGTCATCTATACCACAATATTGTTGAGTTTTAAATGATGGAATGGAACAATAAAGTGTTGTAGGGATGGAAACTGATAATAATTTCTCAGAGGATTTATAGTCAGTCCAAACAAGAAAAGCCCCTTAAGTAACTGTTTAAAACCAACCAAGGACAGGGCTAACCATAGACTTCTTGGGCAAGTTCTTATTAAAGCAGCTTAATTGACAAACAATCCAGTAATCCACATAATTACCTTCAGAAAGTATGAAAACATATAAGAGAAACGAAGTGTAACTTAAGATCAGATAAAGTACTTTTAAACCTAGTCTGCTTTCAGTCAACACGAAGGGAAACTTTCAGAATCTGCCTTTGGAGAAAATAATCTAGGAATCAGGGAAAACCATATCTTCTCTAGTCTAATCTTCAATAGCAATTAATGGAAATCACATTCAAGAACAATGTTTAAGCAAGCAGAAGGACGAGGGAACGCCAACATTCCTAACTGTTTAAACTGTATTAAATCATTCTTAAATAAACAAATTTGAAGAAAACATTAAGATAAATATTTCTCAGCCAGAGAAGGTTACTGATATACAGTAGGTCCTAACCCTGTTTATACTGTTCTTTACAGCAGAATACGAACAATATGGCATACGTAGAAGGAAAAACAATTAACAAAGAAAGAGGCACTTCACCAGTAATATAGACCAGGATCCCAAGAAACATCTTGTTAGTGATGTCAAACCAGTTACAGTCTTCAAGTCCAATGTTTCAGTTCAGCAATCATCTTCACTATTCAGCCTAACTACTCTATCACAAATAGAGCTTCAAGGGCCAGTGAACACTATGTACAAATATAAGTCTCCAGCTCAAGTGTATTTCAAAGTTCTGCAACCAACAATTTCTCATCTTCTTCTGAGGTATTTATAGAAGAATGAGGAGGTGATTTGAGAAAATATCTCTCAGGATAATTAATACAGGTTCAAGACTTCTCGGCCTTTTGAGGGGCTCGAGGGGGAAATTTACAGGTGGATCATTGTATTAACTTTTTTACAATAAATATCAAAGATCGGTGGGAGTTTTATTTGACTTTGAGGCCCTGTACGCTGCGTGGAGTAACTCCTTGGCTGCGCTGGAGGCGAATATCAGATTTTCTTCAATAACTTCGGCCTCTGTTTGAATGCTTTGAGACAACAGGTGGCTCGGTGGTAGCTAAGGAATCAATTTGCCTCAGATGTAGCGGTGGGGGCTTTCTGTTTGATAAAACACTTTAGGTTTTCTTTTAAACTGTGTTTTAGATTGGGGATTAGGCTTTTGATAACTGTCTTAGCCGTAATCCCCATAAAAACTGTCTTCGATCTTCATCTGCTGTGCTTTGTCTTCAAAATTGATACTCTTTAACTGTGTTTGAATTAAAATAGTGTCTTGTCGATGTGCAGACCCGCACTGGGCTTTACGACATCAATACTCATAGAGTACTGACGAAACATGGAATGGAGCCCCGTGGATGGCTTCTCTTGAATGAAACGAGGGCATGAGAATCGTCATTCCCAGCCCTCAGCATTTCTTCGTGATACAATGGAAAACCATTTAAAACACCTGCATCAAACACAAAACAATTAAGAAATCCTGCGAAAATAGGTTAAACTGCTTCAAATGGCGGGGAAAGAGCGTAGCCGTTGGATAAAAATATCTAACGGTGGAGATCGGCGCAAAACAGGAAAATGAGAGCGGGGAGAAGAAATAAGGCAGGGTGGTTTTGGACCGTCCGATCCGGACACCTGGACAGTCCAGATATAATCGGAGGATTGTAATCGGAGGGGAGAAACAAAAGGAGCGATTGGAAAATGCCGATGCGATTGCGCGATTGGGGGACTAGTGCGATCAAGCGATGACCGTTGGATCAGAAAGGGGATGGACGGCCAGGATCAAATCGAAAGATTTCAATCGGGGCGGCGCTACCGGGCTTTGCGATTACGATCGGAAATGGGTTTGCGATTAAGCGATAACCGTTGATCTCAGGTTTAGATCAACGGCGGGGATGTAATCGGAGGGGCAATAGAGAAGGGTGATGGGAGAGGAGCGGGATGAAACCAAACCGTTGGATCTGGCGGGACGAACGGCTCAGATTGGATCGGGAGATCGCAATCGCAATACGCAGAAGGAGGGTGCGATTGAAAGTTCCGATTGCGATTGGAGCAGGTGTGCGATGGCCGTCGAATCGGCTGGGAGATGGATGGCTACGATTAAATCGGGAGGTGACACGATCGGGGATCGGAAGGCAAGACTTGCGATTTCGATCGGGAGGGGAAATGCGATTGAGCGTTGGCCGTCAGATCGCAGGAAGGATGAACGGTCGGGATGTAATCGAGGATCGCAATTGAAGGTCGGAGAAGAAGGCTTGCGATCAATCGGGGGTTACAACATGATTGTTGCGATTGCGATCGGGCGGGGGCTGCGATTAGCGCTCCACCGTCGGATCGGGACCATAGATCGACGGTGTAAAACATATCGTGGGACTTAACGTTATAAAAAATCGCATCGGGGTTTTTTGATATTTACAAAGGAAAAATCACCCGCCCGACCTTCCGATTGCGATTAGCGCTCGGGACTTAAGCGCTTGGTCCCAGCGCACGGGCATGTGGGGGAAGTGGTTCAGGACTTAGCCCAAAGGGGCTTAAGTCCATGGTCATAATACTTGTATTTTTATGAAAAATTTCAAGGTTTTTAAATGGATTTGGGGGTTTCGGCACAGCTCAAAAAAGAAGTTTTAAACCATGTCAGGAGGATTTTCACGAATGGAGGGAGAAACTTATGAAAAGTAGGGAAATAATATGGAGGAAAGGGGGAGTAAATGAAGGTTAGTCATGAGTGGGAGAAAGGGGAAAAATGATGGTTTCTTCAGCAGTTTCTTACATGAAATCAACAGAATTAATAGGAAAAGTAATGAGGATTTTGGACAGAGGCATGAGGCCTACAAGGAGTCTTCAAGAGCCAACAAATTTTTAGTGATAAAATTTGTTCCTTGGAGGCTCAAAAAGTCTTAGCCACCTTTTGGTATAACAAAATATTATAGGTGGCTAACAGAGGGTACATGGAAGAGCTCCAATATAATTATGCACATGGATTAAGTTATCACACTCTAAATGTATCGCAGACAATTAATGACAACTGCTATGTTTAACGATGCCGGAACACGATCTAGCCTAGACCTTCTAAATGTTATCGTTATGGTTCCAATGCTTTTTAGATAAATTGATGTAAATTTTAAGTTGATATTTTTTTATCAATTTTCCTTTTGAGGTTCACTGTGATGATGTGATGGAAATTCCTAAAATGAAAACCAAAATGATAAGAAAACTTTTCAATTTTAGCTTTTCAATGAAAATCCTAGCTACTAAGGGAAAGAGTAATTAGTTTTGAGAGCAAACAACAAAGAGCACAAACTAATATGCAGCTTTCCTAACTTGTTCCTATGCAAAAAACGAAATTCACTATATGAAAATGCAAGTTTTTCTTTTCAACTCCCTTAATGTGAATGCAAGAAAGGAAACTATATGCATCAAATAAACACAAACAAATTTTTTCTTCTTTGAGAAACGAGGAATTTAACAACAATTTATCTTTTAGGAAAAACGAAGAATGGAACTACAATTTTTCCTACAGGAAACGAAGAATTTAACGATAATTTCCTTTACTAAAACAAATGGATCTAATGCATAAATAAAATACTTTGAATTTTCTTTGTCCTTGATAAAGAAAAACAATTAAAGAGACATTGCACAAACTTACTTTTTAAAGGAGGAAGAATCAGGGAAATTCACTGGGAAATCAGGTTGTGTGTGGATTTCAGAAACCTGAACATGGCATCTCTAAAAGACAACTATCCACTACCAAAGATGGATCATATTCTGCAAAAGGTGGTAGGGGCCTCTAGAATGTCCATGATGGATGGGTTCTCGGGATATAATCAAGTGGCTGTATTCCCAGAGGACCAGAAAAAGATAGCTTTCACCATGCCCTGGGGGACATTTATGTATGCCAGGATGCCATTCGGACTGATCAATGCAGGGGCTACGTTTCAGAGAGCGATGGACATAACCTTTGTTGGAGAACAGGATAAGTTTCTGGTGGTGTACCTAGATGATATAACAGTCTTTTCAAAGGATGATGTCGAGCATGTTCAACATTTGCAGAAGACCTTTGAGAAATGCAGGAGGTATGGACTCTCTCTTAACCCTCAAAAATCTTTCTTTGCATTAGAGGAGGGTAAACTCCTAGGACATATAGTAACTAAAGATGGGGTCAAGATCGATCCTAAAAGGGTAGAAGCTATAAACGGTATATCCCTCCCCAGAAACAAGAAAGAAGTCCAGGTGTTCCTAGGACGGATCAATTTCCTCAGAAGATTCATTCCCAACTATGCCGAAATAATCAGACACATTACAGATATGTTAAAGAAGGATAATGAGGTAAAGTGGGCACCGGATTCAAGGCAGGCCTTTTCCAGGATCAAAACTGCATTTGCTGAGGCTCCCGTGTTGGCAAAGCCCGACTTCACTGAGCCCTTCATGATTTTCTCTTTTGCATCGCCTCACACGGTGGCAGGGGTCCTCCTACAGAAGAATGGAGATGGGTACGAGCAACCCATTGCTTTCTTTAGTCAAGTCCTTCATGATGCAGAGCTAAAATACAACATCCTGGAGAAGCAAGCTTATGCCCTGGTAAAGTCCTTAAAGGCATTTCACATGTACATTTTACAATCTCATGTGACTGCTTTTGTACCCACAGCAGCAGTTAAGGACATCCTAGTGCAGTGAGACAGTGAAGGCAGAAGGGGCAGGTGGATTGCGAAGATACAAGAATATGACCTGGACATAAGACCCACCAAGTTAATTAAAGGACAGGGGCTAGCGAAGATTTTATCAGAATCGAACCACCAAGCTCTGGGCATCCACTTATCCACGATCGCAGGTGAAGCATCTGAGGAACAGACATGAAGACAAGAGGTGGAAATGGCTACTCAAAAAATACAGATGAAGTACCTCACTAGCCTCTGGTACAAAGAAATTGTTGAATACCTCCTGACACTCAGCTGCCCACCCAGCTGTGATAAGTCCAAATACAGAGCCTTGAGGCTTAAATCTCAGAAGTATGCCGTGGCTAATGGTCAATTATATTGGAGAGATCCTTCAGGCATACTGCTGTTATGTCTCATCGAAGGGGAGGTAGGGAATATCATAACCGAATTCCATGAGGGGATCTGTGGAGGGCATTATAGCTGGAGGAGCACAGCTCAGAAAATTTTGAAGGCTGGTTTCTACTGGCCCAAACTATTTGGAGATGTCTTCACTTGGGTCAGAGCATGTGACAAATGCCAAAAGTTTTCTGAAAAACAGAAGCTAGCAGCTCTACCCCTGATTCCTGTGCACGTTGATGAGCCTTTTAAGCAATGGGGTATTGACTTCATAGGTGAGATCCACCCACCCTCCAGTGGGCAACACAAATGGATTTTGACTGCTACAGATTACTTCACTAAGTGGGTGGAGGCCATCCCCGCACGAAATGCCACAGATACAGTGGTCATAAAATTCCTAGAAGAGAACATCATCTCAAGGTTTGGATGTCCTGCCAGAATAGTCACAGACAATGCTCAGGCTTTCAAATCTGCTAAGATGGTAAATTTTTGTCAACAATACAACATCACTCTGGGTCACTCCACAGCTTACTACCCCCAGGGAAATGGTCTTGCCGAGTCATCAAACAAAACGCTGGTCAGAGCACTGAAGAAGACAATAAATGAGAACCAGAGAAATTGGGACTCTCAACTGAAGTTTTCTCTGTGGGCAAACAGGATAACCAGTAAAAGGGCAACAGGAAAGTCGCCTTATGAACTAGTATACGGACGAGCAGCTGTATTCCCCATACAGCTGGCTCTACCTGTGGCTCGTTTCATGCAGGAGACTCAGGAAGAAGCAGATGGCATGACCAGAAGAATCAATCAGTTGATTGAACTGGAAGAAACGCGTATTCAGGTGAACCAGAAGCTGGTGGACTATCAGGAGAGGATGAAAGAATTGTTTGACCAGCACACAAAAGATAGGAAGCTGCAGGTGGGGGATTTAGTGCTCAGGTGGGATGTACGCAGAGCTGACAAAGGCAAACATGGTAAATTTGACCCCCTTTGGTTCGGTCCCTTCAAGATTGCAGAGCAGGGAGGAAACAATACGTTTAAGCTGGAGAATTTACAGGGGGATCTGTTGGAAGCCCCTGTGAACGGGCAATTCCTCAAACCATATTTCCAATTCTGAAGAAGGCTGAAAAAGCCTGACTGTATTATATTGTATATTAGTTGCTGTTTTTCGTTTGCTTATCATAGATTATGCATATGTCATGAAGATCTGTACAGGGCAGAACTCTAGAAACTGAAAAGTGTTGTTCAAAGAAGATCTACAGGCGGTCTGCGTAGTTCTCGACACGTTCGAGGACAAACGTGCCGTCCCCAGGTGGAGCCAATGTTGTTCAATTCTTAGCAATAGCCACGGAAGTACCTAAAGGACGAACATGTCACATTAAAGTTGTATATCAAGTGGCAAGTGTTAAATCAAATCAGGCCGAAAAGAGAAAAGGTGGTGAAGCGCACATATATTGAAACCAATGGATAAATAGCACTAAGTGGTGAAAGGCGGAACAATAGTGAACATCTAACACAAAGGTAATGGAGACGTGGCGTTACATGTCAACTCATATATTGGAAAAGGCCTCGGATTATACATGACAGCATACGTAGTAAGTCCGAGGGGGTCAAGCTGTGGGGAAGGGACGAGGCCCTTACCCCCGCGGACTTCCGACACGTGGCATGGTAAGACTTCACGGCAGAGATAGAATGACGAGGATAGGCCGCGGAATGCTGTCTCGTGGCGGAGTTAAGGTGGGCCCGCGCAGGTGAGGAAGATAAGTGCAGGTCCGGCAAAGGGGAAGTCCTACATGATAAAGATTGGATAGCGCATATGGAATAACGGTAAGGTAAGTCTATTAGGACAGCTGGTACTAAGGCCCGTACCAACTTTTAAACCCGACACGAGGCGCTCACCTACACCCTGATTTACCCAATCCCCACGCGCCACGTGTCTCAGTGTCAGTGTCCTTACGACACTTGCCCTCTGTTCTCTTACATTTTCACCTTTTAACCTAAACAGTCCTCCCGAATGGTAAAAACTCCCGTATTTCTCTCTGGTACATCATTTCAGGTAGTTTTCTACGGCGAATACCAAGTAGGGAAGAACGCCGGGTTTGTCCAAGTCACTGTCAAGGTTCCCCTCGTCGCTTTCCCAAGCATTGTCACCCTCTGCTCAGGTAATCCATTTTCCGTTTTTTCATTGTTTTTCCCTTTCTCTCTTTTCCAATTTGTTGAATAACTGCCATGGGGAGAGGAACGCCCAAGAAGAACGAACCTGAAACTCCCCAGCTCCACGAGTCTAGGAACCCCCCTGGTTTCGAACCCCTTTGTGACTTACAGGCGGGTATCTGTGACCCGAAATACCCTTTCGACATACGAAATGTCAAGCCCCTGCTGTTTGGCCGTCACTGTAAAAGTGCAGATCGTTTTCGAGTCGTCGCGTCCGGCTTTTATCACCACATCACCCCCCAAGTTCACTCTTGTGTCGATTTCATTGTCTGGCTTAGAGACTCCTACGATTCACATCGGGATGCTTTCATTTCCCCTCAGGGTAACATAATTTTCTCCCTTTCTCCCGATATCATAAGGCAGGCTCTCCGTTTCCCTTCCAGCGATGCCTACTTCAGTTTCAAAGATGAAACCTTGCTCGCACAGTTTAATAAACTGTCGAGGGAAGCCCGCCGTGCCTTCATAGCTGCCATAACCGTTGATCAGGCGACGGCCCTACCTCCGTTGAGCCTTTCCCATTGAGTCTGTTTAATGAAGAGGTCCGACCAGTTCTATCCCTCATTGCCGGCCTCCTGGGAGTAGGGACCCCTGAAGACATTTCTTCAGTATGTGTTCGATTTTTGTGGCTTATGATACAGAATGGAGTTACACTGGATATTCCAGGTTTCCTGTCTTTTACCATCCGGACCCAATTTCGGGAGCTAGCCAAGGCCCAAAAGTTTCGTTTTTGTTCGTTGGTGTTCTACCTCTTCCTGTTCCAGCATGCGGACAAGTTTAATCATTTGGGGCTGGACAGGATGTATTCTGAAAATTCCCAGCCCAGGCCAGTTTTCGACTGGAATTGCTCTGTTCGTCAACTCCCCAGGGGAGAAGGTTATGTCAATTTCTTGAATACCTTCATGTCCATTGCCTATACCATCATTCACGACGTGCCTTCCCCTAGGGTTTTCCCAGAGATGAAGCGCTGGTTACAGGCTGGGAAGTACCAGTGTACCGGCGATTGGTTCCTATCAGAAGAGTATACTGAAATCCGTGTCTATGGAGCCGAGGTAGCCGCCTACCAGCTCCCAGCTTTTCCTGTCCGACGAGTCTACGCCCTTGAGTACATCCGGCAAGCCCTCAAGGCTGACCAGCTTCATTTCGTCCCCGCTAAGAAAGGCTACATCCTGAAGCTTCCCGACAATATTGGCCCCTTTGTTGTAAATTCTAGATATGCCCTTCCGATTGTTGAGAAAATGTTGCAGAACATGGACCTGAAATTAGGGGAGAGTTGGGCTTATGACCCACGGGAAATTATCTCAAATAAAAGAAAGAGAAACAGGTCTGCGCCCTACGTTCATGAATCCAGGCCATTTCTGGAGTGGAGGGCTAATCTTGAGGTCTGGCCTATGTTTTCGCAGATGGAGACGGACTCATCTGCTACAGGAGAAGAAGAAGTGAACAAAGGGGGCAATGAGCAGGAAGCTGGTACTTCCGGAGCACCACCACCCAAGAGGCAAAAGGTGGCCACTAGTGAAGCCGAGGTCATCGGGGAAGGGATAATTCTGGAGCCCCTCACGAAATTTGGAGAGTTTGATAAGAGCAAGGCAGGGATAGTGGTTCTAAGAGATAGCGTCGCCTCCTCTGACTACACTGAAGTCACTCAGGCCATCATCGAGCCTCCTCCTTCCAAGACAAAAGAAAGGGAGCTGACCAATAAAACCGTCCGAGACAAATACAGGGCCGAACTAGGAGGTTTCGTGGAGAAATATCACACCAGAATCTCTGCCTCGGTTAATGCAGACACCGAAGACCTAGTACTTTCTATGACCGAGGCTATCCTGGACCCGAATTCAGACGTTCCTAGCTACAAGGTGCTTGAATTGGTTGTCGACATGAAGAAGGTTCCGGTACAGGACCTGAATGACCTGTTCCAGACAATCTGCGACATGATGAAAGATAAGCTTTCGCAGATCACCCTTGCCCTAAGGAAGACAAAGCAGAAATACGACAACCTGAGCAACTCTTATTCCGCAGAACAGAGTGCTTGTCGTGCCAACGCACATCAGGTGCGCGTCCTTAAAGAGCAGATTAAAAATTCGGACGAAGGAGGGAAGGGAATGCAAGCTGCATTAATAGCCAAGTTGGAGAAGGACATTTCAACGGCTAAGAAACGGGCTGGCATACCAGCTTCACATCCGGTACAGACCGATGAACTGGTGCAGGTGGAGGAGGAGAAAAACGAGCTGATTGCCAGGCTTTCCAGAGAGAGAGAGGAGAAAGAAAAAATGGTCAAAAGAATTGAAGAACTGGAGAACAGAGCTACTGAGCTGCAGACCCGCTGGGATACGCACAGTTGTCATGCAGCCGAAACATCAAGTGGGACAGGTTCAGCAACAGCACAACTATCCACAGCTATGGCTGAGATAGAAGTATTGGAGAAGCAGACAACAACAGCCAAGCAAAAGGTGGTGGAGTTGGAGGGCGCCCTGGCTGAAAAGGTCAGAGTAATTGATGGGCTACAAAGAGAAGTGGAGGAAGGAAAAAAGACCTCAACTGAGCAGCAACAGATTATTGCCGAATTGAAGAGTAAAGCGAAGGGAAACCTCACCCTGCTTGAGGCCAGGAGCTTGATCTGGTCAGATATAATCATGGAAGTGACTGAGCAATGGGAGTTTTTGACAATGATAGGTGAACTCAAGTCCACCCTTCCATATCTTAATAGAAGGTTGCAGGAGGCCGGGGATAATCTGCCAAATAGAGCTCGACATGCCGGAATTTATATATCTTTTCTCTATACACTGAGAGCAAATGACGTGGTAAAACATGGCATTCCCAGCCGGTTTATGGAAATCAATGAATGTCGGAAAATTATAGAGAAAGAGGAGGCTCGATTGGCAGCTTCGAAGGCTCTCCAATAGGTCGCAGACATTGTGGAGCAGTTCAACAAGGTGTGGAACGAAATCATCACTGCTGGCCTCCCTTCATGTTGGGAACCAAACGCTCCTGCCGTACTCATGCATCCCGATCAATACACAGCACTTCTAGAGGCAGAAAGGGATCGGTCAGATCTTCAGATGGGCAAAGGAACTCAGCTTAAGGCTACTACCATCATCACAGTCCTCCAGAAGGAGTTTAGTCTCCTCCATATGATCAGGTATCGGCTCCCCACCCATGCAGACATCCACACCTTCGGCGAGGCATTTACCAGGGTAGAGAGACTCTCAGAGATGTCAGAACCGAATCCAGAAAGCCAGAGGAGGTTGACACAGTTCCTGACTCAGCATGCCAGTCCCTCCACCGATGTACCTCTTCCAGCGTCTACTACAGCCTCGACCCAACAGCATTCATGACACCTCATGTTTAATTCATGACATGGCCTAAACGGCCTTTACTTTCATTCAGTTATGTTTTGTTTAAATTTCCGAGTGGGTGGTTTTTCCTCCCACTCTTGCATTTTTACTTTTACATTGAACAATGATCTACATGTTGGTTTTAAGATTGGCCCGGGGCCCATTATGCATGATGGACAGGCTGTTTTCCCCCCATCATGAAATTTTGATCTTTTGATAATGACTGTTAACAATTTTTGATCACGCGAGGAAGATATTTTCAGAAAATATCTTCTCGCTGAAAGGGAGATGGAGTGCTATATAATACAGGAAAAAGAAGGAAACAAGGTTCCACTTCTTCAGAAAAATTGATTGTGTAAGAATTTCCTGTGTGTATGTTTTGTGAAAGCTCAGATACTGCCCGGAAGAGCCCGTTGGGTCTCAATAATAAGAAGTTTCATCTTAGTAAGGATTCTGGACATGGTTGTATGGTAGTGTGTGTTCCTCTATTGTTCAATTCATTTACGTTCATGTCTCTATTATTACATCCTGGAATGCGAGTGTCCCTCGTCTTTTGATATGAATTTATCGTGTTGATACTTATATCAGTAGCGGCTAGATGCTTTAAATGGCTCAGGAGTAATATATTGTTCCACCTGTATTTCATGCGTATTTCAACTATATTGGCTGTATTGAAATGTTATTAGCGGGAGTTCTTGGTATGTGTGGATTCTTAGCTATTTAAGCCCATCTTATGCCATGAAGTTTTTCTTAGTATCATCTATTTGACAGCCGATATCCCCTTCTTGCTATACATCTCTGTAATCGTTTTTATATATATACCTTCTCTACCATATATCGTGAATCTGGCCCTGATTATGGTGACCTGTCTTAAAATTGTCTGATGTGGTAGTATCTGAATATAGCATTGCATTTGTTCAGTGTTATTCCTAATACTTCAAACCATCCGAAGTTTTGGTTCCATCCCATTTTATTCTCTGTTTCAAAGGAAGTAGTGTAAGAGCTCTGTCATGTTAAAGGATTAAACGCTGTTTCAAATACCCCGCTCTTTACACCTCATAAGATGTCCTAGGCACTGGTCTATAACAACTCTAGACTATCTCTAGGAGTTACAACACAGTGCACCCTTGAATGGAGGGAGCTGCATATGCAATGTAGTTAGTCCCTTGAGAGGCAGCGTTGGTGAGATCATAAGTGATATAACATATACTTCAAACCTTGGAGATCTCACAATAGAAACCATGAATGATTTGTTCTTCTCTTAGGGCATATAGAAAATGAAATGTAAGGGGATGATAGACCCTATTTCATTGGTCTTGGGGATGATGTCTAGTTTGATCAAGTCGTGGGGGATGATGCCCAAATTGAACTATAACACACATGAGTGAGAAAGGTCTTCGGGAACCGATGAACCAAAAGTTTATTCCTTATTTGAAATCCTTGAAGTTGGATTTTGTAAACATTGTGTGTGTGGAAAATAATGTAAAAAAAGGTTCAAAACTGGAAATCATAATAGTAAACAAATTTTAGACTACATTCATTATGATCTGTGGGTACCATCTCCTACTGTGTCTTATTGAGGTGCATTATATTTCTTAACATTTATTGATGATTTCTCTAGGAAATTTTGGGTCTATATGTTGAAAAAGAAAGTTGATTTATTTAATGTTTTTAAACAATTTAAAGCTATGGTGGAAAACAAAATAGGAAAATCAATTAAATGTTTAAGAACTGACAATGGTGGTGAATTTACTTCTTTAGAATTTGAATATTTTTGTAAGGATGAAGGGATTTTGAGACATAAAACTGTTGTTTATACTCCTTAGCAAAATGGCGTTGCTCAACGTATGAATCAGACTCTTATGGAAAGATCCACAAGCATTATCAGCAATGATAATCTGCCAAAGGAGTTGTGGGTAGAAGCAATATCTATTGCTTGTTATTTAGTTAACATATCACCTTTTATTGCCATAAATTGTAAAATTCCTGAAGAAGTTTGTTTGGGTCAGTCTTGTGATTATTCACATTTGAATATTTTTTGTTGTGATGCCTATTCTCTTATTCCTAGAAATCAACGTTCAAAGTTAGATCCAAAATCGAAATGTTATGTCTTTGTTGGGTATGATTATGTAGTGAAAGGATATAGGTTGTGGGATCCTTCTTCACGGAAGATAGTCATTAGTAGAGATGTAACATTCGATTAACCTTATCTTCTAAAATCAGATGTTGGAAAAGTTGAACAGGAACAGGTATGACCAAATCAACAAATTCAATTGGAGACTAAATCATTTCCAGAAAGTTGAAAGGAAGGAGAGACTTCTGATGAAAAAAGGTGAAGAAGCAAAGGAAACTGGAGAAATTCTAGAACCAATTCAGCAACCAGTCACTCTAAGAAGGTCTACAAGGGAAAGAAAAACACCAAAAAGGTATGAAGATTCTGCTTCATATTTTGCATTGATTATTGAATATGGGGAACATTCTTGTTATCAGGAAGCAGTGGATGATGCAGATAGCAAGAAATGGATTCCTTAGCCAAGAATAATACCTGGGATATTGTATAACTTCATGAAGGGGGAAGTGTTGTTGGGTGAAAATGGGTCTTAAAGTTGAAGAGAAAATTTAATGGAAGTATTGACAGGTATAAGGTGAGGCTAGTTGCAAAAGGATATTCTCAGGTTGAAGGTATTGATTTTCAAGAATAATACATGGGATCCTGTAGAAATTCCTGAAGGGAGAAGTGTCGTTGGTTGTAAATGGGTCTTCAAGTTGAAGAGAAAATTTGATGGAAGTATTGAGAGGTATAAGGCGAGGCTGGTTGAAAAATGATATTCTCAGGTTGAAGGTATTGATTTTCATGAGATTTTTTCACCAGTTGTTAAACTTGTTTCTATTGGTACTGTGTTAGCACTAACTGCATTACTTGACCTTGAGTTAGAACAGATAGATGTTAAAACAACCTTCCTTCATGGTGATTTGGATGAAGAGATATATATGGATCATCCAGAAGGTTTTGTACACAGTCGCAATAGAAGATTAGTTTGCAAGCTCAAGAAATCATTGTATGGCCTGATGCAGTCGCCCAGGCAATGGTACAAGAAGTTTGATTCCTTCATGGTGAGCCATAATTTTATCAGAAGTGAGTATGATCATTGTGTATACTTCAAAATTTTCAATGGAATATTCATTATCTTGGTGTTGTATTTTGATGATATGCTTATTGAAGCAAAAGCATGGAATAAATCAATAGGTTAAAGGCTCAACTCTCTAGGACATTTGATATGAAGGATCTTGGAGCGGAAAAACATATCTTGGGCATGGAGATACATAGAGACAAGAAGAATGGTAAGCTTTGGTTATCACAATAGAAGTATGTGGAGAGAGTACTTGAAAAGTTCAGTATGAACAATGTGAAACCTGTTAATGTTCCATTAGCTTCCCATTTTAAGCTTTCTTCGGATTTAATTCCTAGAATTGATGAAGAAAAGAAGTATATGTCTCGTGTACCATATGAAAATGCGGTAGGAAACTTAATGTATGCGATGGTATCTACAAGACCTGACATTTCACATGCAATTGGAGTTGTCAGCAGGTTCATGGCAAATCCAGGGGAAGAACATTGGCAAGCAGTGAAATGGGTGCTTCGGTATTTGAGAGGCACAAGTGGCCATTGCATCAGCTTTGATCGTCATGAAGGTTCAGCCTGCGGATATGTGGATGTTGATTATGTAGGTGATTTGGACAAAAGGAGGTCTACTACAGGTTAATATGTTTTTACTCTTGTGGGTGGAGCAATCAGCGGATGTCAAAGCTTCAAGAGACAATTGCTTTTTCCACTACTGAAGTAGAGTATATAGCTGCTTCAGATGCCTGTAAAGAGGCAATCTGGTTAAAAGGTCTACTTGATGAGATTGGAAGGACGTAGGAGAAAGTGAATGTGTTCTGTGACAGTGAAAGTGTTATTCATTTGGCTACAAATCCAGCCTATCATAGCAAGACCAAGCACATTGATGTAAGGTATCACTTTGTGAGACATGTAATCGAAGGCGACAAAGTAGTTCTCAAAAAGGTCCGTACACAGGAAAATCATGTAGACATATTCATGAAGCCAGTTACAGTAGAGAACTCGAGATGGTGTCTCGCTTCTCTTTGCTTGTAGAAGAGATGATGAATGGGCATGGGCAAGGGATTAGGAAATTTTTTATCAAGGTGGAGTTTGTTGAAATATGACAACAAATGTAATTAATGTAATTTTGGGAAAATTTACTTATTACCGGTTAATTGGTTGTATAACAAAATGAAGTTAGAATAACGATGTTTCCCATCTTAAATTGGGATGCCCCGAGAGGCTTGTAAGATGAGGAGAATCATTCTTGATTAATAGAGTTTCCAATCCCTTGACCCGTGGAGGTTTCCTTGACACCCTGTCAAGGTTTTACCACGTATATTGGTGCATTTAGCTATGTTTGTTTATTTTTCAGTTTTTTTATTCAATTATAAATATATTTATCTCTTCTTTAATGTGTTCCCAAGAACAATAAAGATTCCGGCTGGTTTGTTTGGTTCTTATATGGATCCGACGGTGATACATTGTGATAACCAGAGTTGCATTAAACTCTCGGTTAATCTGGTATTCCATGATAGGTCCAAGAACATAGACATCCAATACCACCATCTAAGAGACTATGTTCAAAGGTGCATTATGTTACTTCAGTACATTCCCATGGACAATAAGGATGTAGATATTCTGACAAAGGCGCTCTCCAGGAGCAAATTCGGATACTATAGAGGCAGGATCGGGGTAGCTAATAATCCTTTTCTTGTTGAAAGGGAGTGTTGAAAAGTCAACAAGAAATGTGTGTCTAATTTAATTTTCCCTTAATTAAATTGGACAATAAAATGTAATATTATCTCATAATCACTTGTAATAGTTAATTGTGTGTGATAAACTTAGTTAGCTCATGAATTTCAAGTTGAGGGTGGTTGGTGAGGCATGCAGAGTGATTCTATTAGTTATGGAGTTCGAATTGCAGTTAGTGCATTAGTTTAATGCATGAGAAATCAGTTACTCAATTTATTGAGTTAAAATTAGTTGAACTAGTTGTACTTGTTTGTTGCATTAGTGAAAGATCAAGTGAATTAAATCAGATTTAATTCACATGCAGTGATCTGCCATGCAACTGATGATTTACTATTAATAGCTACATGCATGTCAGTTCCAGTGGAGACCCAGTTGAGACAAAGGTTAAAGGTATGTTAACTATCATTTGTATCATTAGTAGGCTGCCCACATGCAGTAAGACAACCATAGGATTTCCCATGGGCATTGTGAAGTTTTGGAAGGCTGAATTTCCTAAAGAATAGGGATTGCATTCCACATGAATTGTGCAAGCAAGACAGGCTGATTAGAGGCAGGAAATTGGCTAAGTGTTGGTCGATTTTTTCCATATCAATGTGAGACGATTGTGAGAGTGCAAGAGACTCTTGTGAGAAGAGTGCATTGTAATTGTTTAATGATTCCTTGGTGAATATACAATAGAAGATAGAGGGGTTTTGAGCAGTAAGCTTTCCCCGGGAAAATATCTGTGTTGTGGATTGATTTGCTTCTTTCTTTTACTTGTTGTGATTGGCGTTCGTGTTTATTTTCCGCAATTAATTTGTATAAGGATCCAATTTCTTTCTTTAGCATATAGCATGATCGGATTAAATCCATTGATATACATATTGTTTGTATAATTTATACAAGTTCTCCATAACATGTTGGCACCTTCACCAGACTTCAGCGCCATATAATTCATCTATGTTTTCTCATCCATGTAGCTAGATGACCTATCTCTCACTATTATAGATGCATTTCAACACCTTTATACTTTTCCTCCACTTGGAAATCAACCATGGTGCTCATCCCACCTTGATCTAGCCTTCCAACCTCATTTGCACTTGCCAAATTCATGTGATCTCTCATCGACCTAACTAACATCCATTTCGTGGGCATGATTTTACATTTTTTCTCTACCTTATGATCTATTGTATCTCAGATTAGTCTTTCCATAACGCTCCTCAGTGGATCGACAACTTCTTGTTCACCTCACTTGAACAGATCCTCCTGAAAAAACTCTTTGTCATATTCAAACATTTCTTGGCTTGCAATATGTAGCTTTTGTCACTACCCAACATGCAAAATTTCTTGCATGATCTTCTTACATTTCACAATCATCGAAGCACCACGACATAATCACTTAGCACCAATGTCCTCACATATTGCAATAGATTTCCCTTTACAAAAAGTGCCAAACCAGAAAATTAAACACAAATAAGTTGTAGGCCACACACCATTGTTCGATCCATGCCACTAGATTTTGAAACTTCATACCTCGCAATCAGTCAACGAGCCTCACAATCACATCACTAGATCATGTTCACTAGATGGGAAACCTAGAATCAAATTTGATCCTTTTCCATTGAGATTCCAATGTTATTTCTATAATTCCCCTCTCTCTCATCTCTTTGGTATTTTCCTTTGCATCCACCTGATAAACCAATGATATCATGTCATCTCTAGGCAGGTTGTCCATAAACTTCTCTTTGCCCCTTCACAACTTGACCAAACATTATAATTCTTTCTTCACCAAGTATAAAATTCTCCTTTTCAACCCTTATTTTGGTTTTGATGCCATTATTAATATTTAACGAGATGCAATAAAAAAAAATTAAACATGGAGCAACAACACACATGATTTTTCCCCTAGAAACCCCAATTGGGAAAAAAATAGGCCAAGAATCTTATGGCTTAAAAGAAACCAATGTCCTTGACTTTAACGCATTGTAGTGGACCAAACACCCTATCCTTGGCGAAGTGAGCCTTTTTCTCAACTCTAACACATTACAATGGAGAACCCCTAAGCCTGTTAAAGACTTTACCTATATGTAATACCACGGGCCAAAATACTACCTACCAAAACCACCATTTTTTACCTACCCTTGTCACTCTAGACTTTACTAGGGGTAGGTATGCCTAAGTAGTCTTACAATCGTATGCTCATATACATGTAGTTTACAAACTTTTCATCTCCAAAGTATATTTTTTGTTGTTGTCCTAGCATTTAAGTTGTCATCCTCTCATATTCACACTTTCTCACATCAAGTGCTCTTCTCATGTTGCTTTATCACAACCAACCTCTTGATTTGGTTTTAGTTGACATTGGCTTTGGTATTTGCCTCTGAATTCTCCTACTAAACCAAGGATTCCAATCATGTCCGGGAGGTCATCCATGCATTTCTCTCAACCCCTTTGCCATCAAACTTTATACTTCTTCCTTCACCAAGTAGCAACTTCTCCCTTTTTTCCCTTAGCTTTGCTCTAATGTCAATTGTTATAGAAAAGATAAATAAAAAAAATCAGGCACATAAATAAACACAAATCATGACAAATTCACATGAGTCAAAATTTACTTGTTTCCCCCAGTAAGAGTTGAGTCCACTAAGAATGCCTGGGCTTTTGATTATGTCATCTTCGTCATTTTTATAGTCTCCATTACTTTTTACCATGCTCTCACATTGATCCAAAGACAACTTACAATGGAGTCATTATATATTTATATAGGCTACATTACATGGAAATACCATATCAAATAGACTCTATGACCAAGTAAAGTTTTCAAAATAGAGGAATAACATGTTCCGAGTATTTTTAATAACCCAACATTTCGGACTTCTTAAGTGAGTCCATCATCAGGGGTAAACGCCCAGTGTTCTTTGAAAGATTTGAAAACACCCAAATAAAGTTTGTCCATCATCAGGGGTAGACGCCCAAGTAAAGTTTGTTCGAACTACCCTAACAATAAGTTTTTCAATTATTTCAAGTTTTTAATTAAAATATTTATATTAATTAAAAAAAAAGGTTACAACAAAACTCTCAAAAATTTGACAATTATAACTAATAACCAAGAAAAAAACAATTATAAAAAATAAAAATTATTTGTTGTATGAGTATATTTAAACAAATTGCTTACATAACCAAAAAAACAAAAATAACACATTAGTATTTTGGATTGTGGACCCACCTCCTTGTTACTATTGGTTGGGGAGGAGATTTCTTCTACTTTCCTACTATTGTCCAAACTTCTTTTGTATTTGCTGGAATCCTTGTTATTCTAGCCAATGCTAATTTTTTCTTAATTTGATAAGTTTTTTTTCTAGTCTTTTAGATTTTGAAAGTGGTGTGACTAACTTGTCATTTGCCATTAACCTAAGCGCATTGTTCCCTACTCGGAATCAAGAGAGAGAATTTCCTCTTTCTCTGAATTTGAATTTTAAGTTACTATTTCTGGCTATATTTTTGATATTCTAATTGAGTGGGATTAGAGGATCAAATTATAATAGCATTCCACTAATGTACTAACTCATGAATCAATCGAGACAAATTCATCTTTCTCTTCCTTTTGAGTTACCATTTCTCGCTATATTATCGACGTACCAAATTCCAATTCGACCGAATTGTAGGATCTACTTATGATGACTTTCCACCCAATGGACTTGGACTTGGACTTTCAAATTGATTTACTTAATTTCTCGTAAAGAAAAATATTTGTTAAAATCCATTTCAGCATATATATTTAGACACGTGTTTGATATAATGTGTCCCTTAGTTTCGTGACTTACACAGAATGAGACTTTGACTTTACTAAAGGTGAATCAATGACCCGACGAGAACATAAACCCCCCAAAAATTGAGAATCTCATCAAACAAAAGTGGATGAAAAAATAATATTAATTCTTTGACCGTCGTGGTGAACTTCATTCAACCGCACTTACTCTAAGTTGGAAATTTTTTTTTGGCTACTTTCAAAGACGTGCTAATATTCAAATGTGCCACTATTCACAGAACACATTGATTGACTGCTTATTTGTTTTATTGAGTAAACAATGAATATTACATGGGTTGGTACATATATTAATAGATTATTGTTGCCTTGGGTTCTGTCCACTGACCGATATAATTATATATTAACCTCAAGGCAAATATTATGCACTTCTCATTTTATTTTATGAATTTTCAAAGTAAGATTTGACTTTTTAATATTACTTAGAATGTTACAGAAAAATATTTCATCTTATATAAAATCTATTGAATTTTCTCTTCAGTGACCAATCTAGTTATATTTTAACCTCATTTCAAGGCAAATATTGTGCACCCCTCATTTTATTTTATAAATTTCCTAATTTAGATTTGACTAGAAGAATATTTATCTTATATAAAATTTATTGATTTTTATTCAGGGATTTATCTAATTAATTATACTTTGATCTCGTATCATAGCAAATATTATGTATTTTTTTCCATTTTATTTTACTAACACAATCATATTAGTAAATTTTTGATATACGTTAAAGACGTATATCAATCACATTCACAATCACATTAATAAATGTGGTTGATATACAGCGAGACATAAATAGTAATGAATTTAATATTAATATTAATAAATATATAAATATAATAATAATGCAGTAATAATAATTATATTATAAAATGTTATTATCATTATATTATAAATACAATAATAATTATAATGACAATTTATTATTATTATTATTATATTCTAATAATATTATAATATTATTAATAACATAATAAATTTTGATATTATTAACTAAAGGGATTATTAATATTATAAACCCAAGGAATTAATAAATTCAAACAATTTATATTATAAACCCAATAGATTAGAGACCTAAAGGATTTATATTAAACCCTAGGAATTAATAAATTCAAACAATTTATATTATAAACCCAATAGATTAGAGACCTAAAGGATTTATATTAAACCCTAGGATTAATATTATAAACTTTATTAATAATTTTATACTTTAGTAATATGAACCCTTAGATTAATAAACCCAAGATATTGATATTATAAGCCCAGGGCACTAATAAACCCAAAGAATTTATACTAAAAATCTAAGCGAATAATATTAAAACCAAGGGATTAATATTGTAAACCCAAGGTATATAAACCTTAAGATAAATATTACACACCCTAAAACAAACATGTTTGACCATGGTTGATTTTCAAATTGAGACAATTTTTCTCAAAATGCGATGTTGGACCATGGTTGACCATGATTCATTTTCATATTAAGAGATTATTTGTCACAATGTGACGTTGGACCATGGTTGACCACGATTGATTTTCATATTAAGACAATCTTTGTTATAATGTGACGTTGGACCATGGTTGACCACGATTGATTTTCATATTAAGACAATCTTTGTTATAATGTGACGTTGGACCATGGTTGACCATGATTGACCATGGTTAACTATGGTTGATTTTCATATTGGGACATTCTTTGTAAGAATGCAGCATTGGACCATAGTTGACCATATTTGATTTTCATATTGAGACTATCTTTGTCACAATGCGATGTTGGACCATGGTGTACCATGCTTGACCATGGTTTATTTTCATATTGATACAATCTCAATCACAGTGTGAAATTGGACCATGCTTGACCATGCTTCATTTTCATATTGATACAATCTTTGTCACAATGTGGCATTAGACCATTGTTGACCATGATTATAAATACAAGGGATTTAAATTAAACAGTAGGATTAATATTAAAAACCCTATGAATAATATTATACCCTAGGAATTTGAAACCTTAGATTAATAAACCCAAGAGATTGATGTTATAAACCCAAGGGATTAATACTAAAACCCCAAGGGATTATAAACCCAAGGCATATAAACCTTAAACAAAACATGTTTGAACATGTGTTACACAGCATTTTGTCACTGTCATTGCAATCCCTCATCTCACATATTGGAGGATCATTCCTGTGACCTGTGAGCAGTGTCATACTCTGCAAAAACCTTCTTTGCATCCTTCCGCATAAGGACATCATTTCTCCTGTTGAACATTTCCTCAAAAAGCACACAAAAACCTATGTTTTGGCCTTGGCAAGGGTAGCCAGTTCACCCCTCACGCCAATGTGGTAAATTTGCACTAGAGACCGTGCCACCTGGCACTCTGTCTTAGTGTATTGCCCGCACTAGCTGTTTTAGGAATGTTTTTTAACAAATAGAGGTGGAAGTTTCCTTCTAACTACCTTAGGGATGACTCATTTTAAGTGGTTAAAGTTGATGAGCCACGGATCTCTCCCTTTAGGTAGTGGTTTTTACCTCCCATGGAACACTCCTTGAAGATAGGACTCCCTTCCATGATTATAGGGATCCTAACCTCTCCCTCTCCCTCTATATAAACCAGCCTTCTCCCTTTATGAAAGCTAGCTGAACATATAGCCAAGAAGCTGAACTTGGAGAAGATATACTATAGCTGAGTAATTGCTATTGAGAAGGTAGAACCAAGGAGAATTTTGTAGAGAGAGCCCCGTCCGAATTCTCGACGAGCCTTTGTGAGACGTACTCCACTTGAACCCTGCTGGAGGAGATCGCAACGTCGAAGCTTGGTTGTACTCTTCCTTCCATTTATTAATATACTCGACTATGGTGTTGGTTCCATCATTGTGTTATGTTGATTATCTGATGCAATTGATTTGGTCTTCTTCGACTGACTGATAGTTGCGAATGTGAAATAGTATGTTGTATATCGTCGTTGTTTCTTGTGTGTGTGTGCAGGTATCTGAGCGTGAAAGTGAGCGGATCGTGATCTGTCAAACCAGGAGCAAGAGGAAACCACTCTTTTCGACGACAACAATAGCGTAGGACCTCCGGTAAGTCATCTCTCGAATTTCTGTCCATTCATTAACTAGGAATCAATATTATAGCTTGTCTCGTTTGTGGCTAGACCCACTCTAGGGCTAGTGGGATCACCTCTGTCTGTAGAGGGGATTTACCTCACCAACAAATTGGCGACTCTGCTAAGGATTAGTGCGAGTTTGTATTTCATCCATTAGGTATTTTTCTTGCTCTTTGCTTGCTTATTTTACCTTTTCTTATTATTTTTGCTGAGTCTAAGACCCCTGTTCAGCCCCAGAGGATCAGATATAACCTCTGTCTTTCAAAATTTTCCTTTTACCAGGGTTAACTGGCTTGGCGCATTTTCTGGTCTGACAGTCACGCCCACTGACGCTTGTTACTAGTTCATCACCCGCACCATCCCTTGTTTGGCGCTGATTATAGCCAAAAAATCACGCCAATTCCTGTAGGTGTTAGGGTTTGCTTGGTTTTGGAGTTTTTGGTCAGTGCTTGTGCTTCTGGGTTATTTTTTGGCATGTGTTGAGTGCCTTGGGATTTTTTGTGATTGTGAACAACCTCCTTCCTTCAGTTGTTTGTTTGTTTCCTGTCAGCATCAAGGCCTTAGGGTTTTGAGTGATTTGGTATGCTGAGCCTCCTGTAGGAGTTGGAGCCCTTTTGTTTCGCAATCAACTTCATACCTTGTTTGATTGCATTCAGCTCCCTTGATCCATTTGAGTGATTGCATCAGTTGAATGATTCTTGCCTCTTTCGTTCAGTTTTGCTTCTTATCACTCCAAGCATAGATCATACTGCTTGTATGGGTTTGTTTCGAAATATTTCTTCGATTCGAGAGATTGCAACATTGGTTTGAGTTTGGCTTTGTTTGTTTTAAGTTGATTAAAATTATTTCACTTCAACTCTCACATTAACATTCTCTAACTAGTGTGTTGGTTTGTTTTTCATGTCCTTTAGTACACTGTTTGCTCTATTGCATTGAAAAAAAAAAATTTGTTTGCATTCTTGTTTGCATTATGAAATTGAAAGTATTTCGCATATCTAGCATTGGAAAATTCTAGGAAATATTGCTCATTTTCATTAGCTTGCATCAGACACTATAGTGGATGTTTCCACATGTTCTCATTATTTGCTATTGCTTGAAAACTCCTAACTTTCTCGTAGATAGCTTTTCATCGAACGAAATGGTATCTTCTGGCATGTAGCTTGCATTTAGGGATTTTTTGAGATCCAACATTCGGTAGGACCTTGGAATTGAAATGTAAATACAAGATCAACTTAAAATTTACTCAATTAACCTAAGGAAACATTGAAACCTAACGAAACATTTAGTGGTCTAATTTACAGACGTGTTCCAACGTCTTTAAACCTAGCAGCTGTCGCTCGCCATCTGGCTTCAGACTGCACTAGTATGGACTTGTGCTACCCATACCATCGAGTATATAAAGGGAGACCCCTCTAGGTTGCAATCCTTTTATCCGTAGGAAGCCGAGTCTACCGCCTCGTAACTGTGATACACCGAACACAGCATTCGGGGATACTACCTGCACGTACGTCAAGTCCTTGGTCATTTCTTCTTTCATTTGATCACCAAGGTGTATATGACAGTTCACGGAAACCCGGTACACCCTTTTACCTAGACTACCTGAGCAGTCATTTTAGATCTTCACTGACTCCATAAATTTGAAAAGATCATCGAGCACTTGTCCTTTCATGCTCGTTTCAACCTGAAAGTGATAGAGTCACCTTTTTCCTGTTTCTTGACTCTTAAAAGATGAAACGGTAGAGTTTGGTTTCAGTGTCTTAAAATTAACTGCCCAAGAAATATTCCTTGTTAAAGTTAGTTTCCTTAGTGTTGTTTTATCATTGTTTCTAATGACAACCTTCCCGGAGTTTACCAATCGAGGAATCCCCTCTGAAGGGAATCCTAGCCCTTTTCCTGCTTTTAGGAATGTTGGTGCTCCTTACATGGCAACGTTGTCTCTTCCAGGGTTAACTGTTGGTTTGCCCGTGTGGTTGTTTTTGACCTCGGTGGTCCCTAATTTCCTGATCCCTATTCAACCATCACCTCCACCTGAACAACATCATGTTTATTCCAAGGTGGACCTCTCCCCTTCTTCGCCTGTTTCTTCGGCCTCCTCTTCTACTTCACCTAGTGAAAGTTTGGATTCCAGTAACTAGGTGGCTAAGAAGAAGAAGAAGAAGTCAGATAAATGAGAGGCTAATGATGCAACTATTGCGCCTTAGACACCTTCCCTCGAGAAACCATCCAACCTTCCATGGAAAGTCAAATTCCCTTGCATGTTGTGCAAAGGTGACCACTTTCTTCGAGATTTCCCTGGAATCCCCAACGTGCTCGAGGCATGGTCCGACGATTGTCCATCATTGCCTTTGGCTTCTGGAAGTCATATTGGTGGAACATCTTCGACTAGTACTGATAAAACTCATAAGAAACAGGGTAAGATTATCAATCCCTGTAAGTTGTGTGAAGGGTATCATCCCATTCACCTTTGTCCATATATGGATGAAGCCAAGAGAGTGTTGGACAACTCTACTGTTTCTGCACCCTGCCTTCTGGCCAGTTACTAGAAACTTTCTTTGAGTCCTCCTCTAGTTGATTCCATGATCAACCAAGAGTCATCCTTGGTCGATCCCGGTCCCCTGAAAATTCAAATTCAAGAATCCATTCCCAACCAACCATTGGACATGGAATTAGTCGACTTGATCCCGCTTATGGTTCATTAGGTATTTTCTGTTGAGAGTGGATCTCATTCCCCTCATGTTCTTCTTGTTTCTTCGTATTCTTCGGACTTAGATTCTTTCGTCCCTGTAGTTCAAGAAGTCGCTTCTCCTACTACCGTGATGGAAGTTCAGGAGAGTGCTCCTCTTGCTCCAGTAACACCAAGGGTAAATAATCTTAGTTCGATGGTACCTCCTCCAAGTAGTTTTGTCACTTACTTTGATTGGAGTCGATTTGCAGGATACCGCCTTCCATCTTATGTGCCTTTTGAGATAACGATACAGACCTTTGATATGGTTGTACCCAGCACCATTATCGATGAAGGCGCTTCTGTTAGTATTATGTCTTCAACTACTTGGAAAGCTTTTGGTTCTCCACCGCTTATGCCTGTTACACAGAATCTGTTGGCTTTTAATAGAGGAACCAGTCAACCATTAGGGATCCTTTCCAAATTTCCGGTTACTTTGGGAAAGAAAATCATCCATATAGATGTGATGGTTGTTCCAAGCCCCTTGGATTTCAATTTTCTCTTGGGGCGCAACTATACTTATGTCATGGGGGCAGTTGTCTCTTCCCTTTTTCATGTGGTTTATTTTCTACACAAAGGTCGAATCGTGACCATTGATCAGCTTTCATTCTTTGGTCCTAGCATGACATCTGGTCCACCATCATCCCTTCCGGGTCTTTATCCGCTGGTTGTATCTTCCCCAACGCAGGTTAATTATGTGGCTACCTGTCCCGTATCCACATTCAGTGATAGTGTCGTTGTGCATCGCGTGCTAGGGGCACTGGGTCCTGATTTCCAAGATGTTGTTCTCCCATTAGATGCAAACCTCTTGGAGTCCATGAATTTTTATTCGGCATGATAAAAGGTTGTCGGAGCAGAGTTCCTTCTCTTGTGTCAAGCTCCTTAAACAATGAAACAAGGTGTCCCAATTCTAGTTCGTCTTCTATGTCAACCTCATTTAAAAAATGAATTAGCCTTGAGGATAGTTCTTTCAATGTGTCAACCTCATTAAAAAAATGAGACATGTTCCCATTCAATTCGAGTCTTTGTTCAGATCTCGTAAAATCCCAGTTGAGTCTTTCTCAGATCTTGTGCTTTGAACCTTCACTCCATCTACCTTTCATATGGACTGAAGCTTGGGGGGCATGTACCTCGAATTGAGTCACCATGCTGGGGGCATGCCCATTTTTTCAAGCATGGTTTACTTTTGTTTCAAGCTTGTGTAACCATGAAATCAACATTAAGCATAGTTTACTTTTGTTTTCGAGCTTGCATAAAAACGAAATTTTTTTGACTTTTATGTGATTTTTGAATGCTTTCCTTTCCTTTTGGGTCGTTACTTATTATGCAGATTATTGATACATTAGATAACATTGTATTAAATAGAAATTTGCATAATTTGTAAAAAACATCATCATATGTAAAAATATCCATGTAAAGGAAATATATATATATATATATATATATATATATATATTGCATGTTTGCAACTGTGTGCATCATAACGTTAAAAAATATATATGTATGTTTCAGTTACATCGCGAGACAACATGTCTCTCAAAATGTGCGGAAATAAAAGCCTAAGTGCCTAATTGGTGTGGTGCTCATGATAGCACGTCACCGCCCGTACCAACCACCTCAGCAAGCAGTGTATACGACTTGACACCCCTACAGTGTGCCTCTGATAAGCTCAAGGAACATCATCAAAATGAGTGTAGTCCGGAATCCCATGGGTGATTCCCTCCAGGTTCTGTACTATATCCTCGTCACTGCCCTCACCATGAGGATCGAAATCGTGAGGATCTCGCCTCGCTATCTGCGACATAATTGCAGGTCGCTCTGGGCCAACATTTGCATACATATAAGATTAATTGTCAGAACATGAATATATATCAAAAAATCATAAAACTCATGAAAATAAAAAATGAGTCTCACCTAGCTCTTCATCCCAATCCTCTCCCTCTGGGAGTGGGAGGTCTGGATCACCGATGAAGTCTGTACCAGAGTAAGGCCAATCCTCCACAATAATTAGTTGTTGTCAGAGCCAATCAAAAAAATCTAGCCTCCAGGACATCTGTTGGCCACCCCCTGCTCTAGGCATCAGCGCAGCCCATCAAGCCATCCATGGTTCTCTGGGTGGTGGCATCGGGACAATGACCTCCTGACGCTAGAATATGGGTAGTCATTCCAAGAAGAATGATACCAAAATAGATCCATACCCAAACTGCTTCAGTTTGGTCTTCTTGCACTTGGTGAGCTGTCGCTTAATGTTAATAGTCACGGCCTCTGCCCAGTTGAAGAGAGTTGGGTTCATGCACTCTGAGGCAAGAAGCAATTGTGTATTTGTGGCCTCATGCGGGTCTTGCGATCCTGCAGCCCACGTGATAGTGTGTAGCACTACTTTTAGTGTCAAATCAGGGATGGTTTGGATGTCAAATTTTTCACTACCTGTTCCTTTTCGTGCCCCTCGGCACACCCTGTCGATCACCATTCCCATGCTTTCCCCGGAAGGACGGGTACCGGTCAAGATAGGGACTGCACCCCTACATGACAATCCTGTGATAAAATACACATCAGAAACTTCAAGTTCAAGTTCCTAATCCTGAAGAACAATTTTTCTTGATCCTCGTCCCAAAGGCTTATCAAATATTGAAGCAATTCCGGCTGAGCCCGGAGGCACGGTGTTAGGAAGAATTTATTTAGCCCACAGTCTCTAAGGGCATTCATGCATCGTTCATTCTCCATGGCCAATTCATCCTCCTCACTGTGTTCTCTCTCTTTCCACTCAATCACCATTTTTTCTGCTTGGTACCTGCACACATTGTTCATATGAACATTGTTAGTGTACTTGGGCATCGAAATTTTCAAACAAATGGTTGCACTTTTCTTAAATTTAGGCGGATTTTTGGGTTGCATGGTTGGCGTGACCCCTGTGTAAAAAGTGAGCGATTGGCGCGAGTCCGTGCCCGAAACCCGCGCCAACTGCGATGCCCTAGATTTTTCAAATCCCCCTCATTGGAAATCAAAATGACAAATAAAGGTAATGAAATTTAGCTCAAAAGATGGCAAATGGTGTTGGCTCTTACCTGAGACTGATGGAATCAAGATTGGTTCACTGAATCACTCGCAATCGTCGCCACAAGATTGCAAGGTAAATGGACCATTGTTGCTCCACAAAGAGGTAAATGTGAAAAGTAAATAATTTTTACCACTTATGGCATTTTATAACTTTTCAAAATCTTAAATTAGGTTTTAAAACATATTTGTCGATTATTTTATCATATTGTTTTCGAGAAATACGTTTTACACACGTCTTTTTGTGCAGCGACAAGTTTTCACATGGTTATGACGAAGAAACGAGTTGTATTTTATACTTTTTCGGACTCGGTAAAAACACGAAAAAGTCACTACTGGAGTCACCTTTTAGCTCTTTTCTGACTCTCTAAAACTGAAAATATTGCCGAGACGCTTGTTGTTTTGAACTTGAGAAATGGTTGCGAAAAAATATATACCCAATATACGTTTACCCCTTTTTCGGGCTGGGATAGATTATTTACGAAAAAGGAATACCTTAGCCTATCGCGACTAAGGGGTTCTCTTAGACACATTTTTCTACCTTTTCGGATCTGTGAGACTATTTACGAAAAGGGACTACTGGAGTTTTCTTTTCTGCTTTCTTTTCAAACTCTCTAAACATGAAAAGATGCCGAGTTCTCCCTTTGTCAGACTCGCTAAAAAATGATGACATCGAACTCCATCATTATGACGTTACTCGAGTTCCTCCTTCCTAGGGCTCGTAAAATGTACTAGGTTGGATATTTCCAAAGGAAAAACTTACATCGCAAGCATATGCTATCCCCTTCATGCTTGTTTTCAAAAATAATTGGGGTACTCTCCAGAAATGGTGGGGGGAAATGGAACCAGATTGTAGTCATGTTGGCAGTATGTCGCTCTTGAACATGGCACTTGTCTGCATTCGTGTCGGGTTGGGGACATCTCACCTTGTCATTTGTTTGCCTCCATGGGCTTGGGAAATCTCTTTTGACCTCTCATCTGCTCTTTTCCACATCGCCATGACCTCAAATCCCTTGATGTCAAATACTGCCAAATCCAGTGTCGTGTCGCCGATATGTTCAAGAGAAGTGTGCCTCTAAAGTTTTCAACCTCCCTCTGATTCTCTGTTGGTCATGATTCACAAACATTATATCCCTCTGTCTCGTATCGATGATGTGGGAAACATTATGGCCCACCTTCGATCAGGTCACTTCCTGTCAACTTCAGCTCATTATCCAGGAAGGTGATCTAGAGACTCCCTTCAGGTACCTTGGAGCCTACATGCCTCAATGGCAAGTTCTTCGCATTCGACGCAAGGTTTACATCATTGGACTTCGATCAGATGATTCTGTAGGTGTTCAACGCCAGATCACTGTTCACATTACGTGGATTGTACCTCTTGTACCTTGAGGACCATTGTTATTACTGGTGGTTTCTATCGCGTCTGTTAATAGCTCTCATTATTGGCTGGTAATCAGACGATTTTCTTGCATGTTCGACTTTAGATCACATATTCACATGCTCAAATTTGTACTTTTTTCGGGTCGAGATGGAGCGCAAGACCCTGGGTTTTGTCTGATGAAATCCAGGTTACGGATTCTTTGTGGATTACTATGACTTATTGCGTGACTCTTTTGATTGGATGGCTGCGACCATACCTGAGTCTATTTGTTGATCCCTATTGTTGGATGGTTGTGTCCATACCTCGGATCTCACTTTTTATGTACTCTATTATGGATGGTTGTGCCCATACCACATGTCATGTATCAGAAATATCAGTTGTATTTGTACTTGCAGGTCTTCCGACAGCAGTGTTTGGGTCGAACGTGTTCTCATAAAGCATTTCACCCCTCCCTCTCTCTCGGACCTCATGCTTTAGGGGGCATCTGTTACACAGCATTTTGTCACCATCCCTGCAATCCCTCATATCGCATATTGGAGGATCATTCCTGTGACCTGTGAGCAATGTCATACTCTACAAACACCTTCTTTTCATCCTTCTGCATAAGGACATCATTTCTCCTGTTGAACATTTCCTCAAAAAGCACACAAAAACCTATGTTTTTTCCTTGGCGCGGGTATCCAGTTCACCCCTCGCGCCAATTTGGTAAATTTTCACTAGAGCCCGCGCCACCTAGCGCTTTGTCTCAATGTATTGCACGCGCCAGCTATTTTAGGAATGTTTTTTAACAAATAGAGGCAGAAGTTTCCTTCTAACTACCTCATGGATGACTCATTAGAAGTGGTTAAATTTTATGAGCCACGGATCTTTCCCTTTAGGTAGTGGTTTTTACCTCCCATGGAACACTCGTTGAAGATAGGACTCCCTTCCATGATTATAGGGATCCTAACCTCTCCCTCTCCCTCTATATAAACCAGCCTTCTCCCTTTATGAAAGCTAGCTGAACATATAGCCAAGAAGCTGAACTTGGAGAAGAGATACTATAGCTGAGTAATTGCTATTGAGAAGGTAGAACCAAGGAGAATTCCGTAGAGAGAGCCCCGTCCAAATTCCCGACGAGCCTTTGTGAGACGTGCTCCGCTTGAACCCTGCTGGAGGAGATCGCAACGTCGAAGCTTGGTTGTACTCTTCCTTCCATTTATTAATATACTCGACTATAGTGTTGGTTCCATCATTGTGTTATGTTGATTATCTGATGCAATTGATTTAGTCTTCTTCGACTGACTGACAATTACGAATGCGAAATAGTATGTTGTATATCGTCGTTGCTTCTTGTGTGTGTGTGCAGGTATCCGAGCGTGAAAGCGAATAGATCGTGATCTGTCAAACTATGAGCGAGAGGCAACCACTCTTTCCGACGACAACAACAGCGTAGGACCTCCAGTAAGTCATCTATCGAATCTCCGTCCATTCGTTAACTAGGAATCAATATTATAGCTTGTCTTGTTTGTGGCTAGACCCACTCTAGGGCTAGTGGGATCGCCTCTGTCCGCAGAGGGGATTTACCTCACCAACACCATTGTTGAGCATAAATTATTTTCATATAGATACAATCCTTGTTAGAATACAATGTTGGACCATTGTTGACCATGCTGACCATGATTCGTTTTCATATCGATACAATCTTTGTCACAATGTGATTAATAAACCCAAGGAATTTATATTATAAACCCAAAGGATTTGTATTAAACCATAGGATTAACATTATAAACACTGAAAATAATATAATTAGATAGGAATATGAACCCTTAGATAAATAAACCTAAGGGATTGATATTATAAAACCAAGGAACTAATAAACCAAAGTGATTAATACTAAAAACCCAAGGGAATAATATTAAACCCAAAAACAAACATGGTTGATCATGGTTGATTTTCATATTGAGACAGTCTTTGTCACAATGCAACATTGGACTATGGTTGACCATGACTAATTTTCATATCGAGAGAATCTTTGTCACAATGCGACATTGGACCATGGTTGACCATGGTTGACTATGGTTGATTTTAATATTGAGACAATCTTTGTCACAATGCAATGTTGCACTATGGTTGAAAATGATTGACCGTGGTTGATTTTCATATCAAGACAATCTTTGTCACATGCGACGTTGGACCATGGCCGACCATGTTTGGCCATGTTTGATTTTCATATTGAGATAATCTTTGTCACAATGTGACGTTGGACCATGGTTGATTTTCATATTGAGAAAATATTTTTCATAATGTGACATTGGACCATGGTTGACCATGATTGACCATGGTTGAAAATGGTTTACAATGATTGACCATGGTTTATTTTCATATTGAGACAATATTTGTAACAATGTGACATAGCACCATGGTTGACCATGACTATAAACCCAAGGGATTTATATTAAACCCTAGGATTAATATTATAAACCCTATGAATATTGTTATACCTTCAGAATATGAACCCTTATATTAATAACCTAAGGGATTGATATTATAAACCCAAGGTACTAATAAACCCAAGGGATTAATACTATAAACCCAAGGAAATAATATTAAACCCAAGGGGTTAATATTATAAACCCAAGGATATGAACGGTAAGATAAATATTATAAAAGCTAAAATAAACAAGTTTGACCATGGTTGAGCATGGTTGTTTTTCATATAGAGACAGTCCTTTTCATGGCGTGATGGTGGAACATGCTTAACCATTGTTGATTTTCATATCGAGAAAGCATTTGTTACAATGGGATTAATAAACCCAAGGGATTAATCAACCCAAGGAATTTATATTATAATCCCATTGGATTATAAACTCAAGGGATTTATATATTAAACCCTAGTATTAATATTATAAATCCTATCAATAATATTATACTCTAGGAATATGAACCCTTAGATTAATAAACCTAAGGGATTGATATTATAAACCTAAGGAACTAATAAACCCAAGGGAATAATATTAAACCCAAGGGACTAATCATGTAAACCCAAGGTATAAAAACCATAAGATATATATTATAAACCCTAAAACAAACATGGTTGACCATGGTTGATTTTCATATTGAGATAATATTTGTCACAATGCGACATTGGACCATCGTTGACCACGATTTATTTTCATATTGAGAGAATCTGTCACAATGCGACATTGGACTATGGTTTATTTTCATATTGAGACAATATTTGTCACAATACGACATTGGACCATGGTTGACCATAGATGACCATGGTTGTCACAATGTGACGTTGGACCATGGTTGACCATGATTGACCATGGTTAACCATGAGTGATTTTCATATTGAGACAATCTTTGTCACAATGCAACGTTGGAGCATGGTTGACCATGGTTGACCATGATTGAACATGGTTGATTTTCATATTGACATAATATTTTTCACAATGTGACATTGGACCATGGTTTACCATGATTGACCATGGTTGACCATGATTATAAACACAAGGGATTTATATATAACCCCAGGAAAAATAAGCCCTATGAATAATATTATACCCCAGGAATATGAACCCTTAGATTAATAAACCCTAGGGATTGATATTATAAACCCAAGGGATTAATAATAAAAATCCAAGGAAATAATATTAAACCCAAGGGATTAATATTATAAACTCAAGGTATATAAATGGTAAGATAAACATTGTAAACCCTAAAATAAGCATGGTTGACCATGGTTGACCTTGGTTCATTTTCATATTGACACAATCTTTGTGACAATGCAATGTTGGACATTGTTGACCATGATTGATTTTCATGTTGTGAATATTTTTTTCACAACGATGTTGGACCATGGTTGATTTTCATATTGAGACAGTATTTGTCACAATGCGTCATTGGACTATGGTCGACAATGGTTGACCATGGATGACCATGGATGACCATGGATGAACATGGTTGTCACAATGTGACGTTGGGCGAAGAGACAATCTTTGTCACAATGTGACCATGATTATTGACCATCGTTGACCATGATTGATTTTCAT
Organism: Pinus albicaulis; assembly: GCA_034641835.2. NCBI lineage: Eukaryota > Viridiplantae > Streptophyta > Pinopsida > Pinales > Pinaceae > Pinus > Pinus albicaulis. The sequence goes on from CM076570.1 coordinate 82,089,307, forward strand.
ATTGAGACAATATTTGTCACAATGTGACGTTGGACCATAGTTTACCATGGTTGATTTTCATATTGAGACAATATTTGTCACAATGTGACATTGGACCATGGTTGAGCATGATTGAGCATGGTTGACGATGGTTGAAAATGGTTGAACCATGGTTGATTTTCATATTGAGACAATCTTTGTCAGAATGTGACATTCCACCTTGGTTGACCATGATTATAAACCTAAGGGATTTACATTAACCATAGGATTAATATTATAAACCCTATGAATAATATTATACCTTAGGAATATGAACCATTTGATTAATAAACTGAAGAGATTGATATTATGAACCGAAGGAACTAATAAACCCAAGGGATTAATACTAAAAACCCAAGGGATTAATATTATAAACCCAAGGTATATAAACCCTAAGATAAATATTATAATCCCTAAAATAACCATGGTTGACCATGATTTTTTTTTCATATTGACACAATATTTATCACAATGCGACGTTGGACCATGGCTGACCATGATTGTTTTTCATATTGTGACAATCTTTGTTACCATGTTTGACAATGGTTGAACATTTTTATCATCATTTAATATGATTGAGCATGGTTTAAAATGGGTGTTCTTGGTTGACCATTCTAACCATGTTGATATTTGATGACCTTGGTTGATCATGGTCTTGATTTACCATTATGGTTTCCATATCTCCTTCTAAGTATTTCATTCTTTTGTTTCTCCAGTGCAGAGATCTGACAAATATAATGTGGATCTGGATTGCTACTTTCCATTGATTTTTATATTTATTCAGTTTCCCTTGAAATTAATTGAAGTTCTTTGATCATTTGTTCTTTCTTATGTCTTTCCCAAGTTCTTGTCTTGTTCTTAAGGTTCTGAAGCTTCTGCGTGAAACAGGAGGAGGATGAAGTTCCATGAGAGTCCCTGTCGTACTTCCAGGATTGTGATACCATAGATTGATAATCAACATCTTCTAATCAAACTCTATTAAATTTAAAAGTAAGTATCTTATGAAATAAATCATAGCTCGGGGGAGAGAAGGAGAGAGAATAAGAGACGGAGGGATATAGTAACAAAGTTGGAGGGTGAAGAGAGAAAGTGAGAGAGAGAGGTGGGAGAGAAAGGGAGAGATATGAAGGAAGAGAGAGGATGTAGAGAGGGAGGGAATGAGAGATGGAGTTGGATGGGGAGAGAGAGAGAGTGGTAAAAAGAAAGACATAGAGAGATAAATGTGGAGAGAGAGAGAGAGAGTGATAAGGAAGATGGAGAGAGAGGGAGATAGGAAAACTGGAGGAAAAAGAGATAGAAGCGGGGGAGATGGAGAGAAGTGGAAGATAGAGATATAGATGGAAGGTGAAGATAGGGAAGAAGAGAGAGATGGAGAGAGGGAGGGAGGGATAGAGAGATTGATAAATATGGAGTGAGAGAGTGTGTGTATTTGGGGGGTGAGATAGAGGGACAAAGAAGGAGAGATGGAGGTAGATATAGATATAGATGGAGGGGGGAGAGAGGGAAGAATATTTATTGCATTAGATGCATTAATTTCAGTGTAGATGGTGATTTCAATCCTATTTGATTACTTTCCCTATATGCATTGATTTTAGTGTAGATATTGATTTCTCATGATATTTGATTACTTGCACTAGATGCATTGATTTCAATGTCGATGATTTCTAATATTATTTGATTGCTTTCACTAAATGCAGTGATTTCAATGTAGATGGTGATTTCTAATTGTTACACAACATTTTGTCACTACCCCTGCAATTCCCATCCCGCACATTGGAGGACCATTTCTGTGACTTATATTAAGTGTCATGCCTTGCAAAAAGTGTCATTGCATCCCTTGCCATGAGAAGAACATTTCCTCTATTGACTATTCCTAGAACAGACCATCAAAAACACATGATTTTGGGTTGACGCTGGTAGGAAGTTATGGCCTTGCGCCGATAAGGGAAATTAGCACTGGGCCCCGCGCCCATTGGCGCTTTGTCTCAGTGGAATGCCCGCATTGAGCTATTTTTGGAATTTTTTTTATATATAGAAGTGAATTTTCCATTGCTAACCACTTCATGAGCGAGTCAACATGGGTGGTTTAACTGATAACGTCGAGCAACCTCCTTTGGCTTCTTGTTTCCTACATTTGGTGAAACCTCCCAAAGGATAAGGCCTCTCTTCCACCATATGAGGGATCCAAAATTCCTCCTCTCCTTCTATAAATACATCTCTCTCACATAGATGCAGCTAGCTGAATGGTTCAGATAGCTGAACATTTTGGAGAATAGCTGAAACAGTCTGATAACTGGTGTGAGATTGAGCAGAGAGAGAGACCCTTTGTCGAGAGAGAGTCTATGCTGATTTCCTCATCAAGTCCAAATTCCCCGATGAATGCTCAAGACACGTTTTTACTTGACCCGCTGAAGGAGGCTGCGATGTCAAGGCTCATTTGGTTGTAATCTCTTTCTTTCTCTTACTTAATACATGACTGATGTTTTGGTTCTCGTTTTGTGTTAATATGATGAATCTTGTGTAATACGTTTAATTCTCCTTGACCAATTAAATAGTTATGACTGAAAATATGTTTCGTATGCTACTTTCGTTCTCTGATCCTTGTGCAGGCACCTGAGTACCACTGTTGAAGGACCATGACGTGTCGGGACGAAGATCAGAAGACTACTGCCACAGTTACAACAACTATGTTGGAATAAAGGTAGGACATCTATCCCAACCCAGTTTCATTCATTAACTAGGAATCAATGCATTAGCATGTCCTCTTGTTGCTAGACCCACCCTGGGGCTAGAGGGATCGCCTCTGTCTGCAGAGGGGATTTACCTACATAACAAGTTGGCGACTCCACTGGGGAATCAGTGTGTGTTTGTCATCTCGTTGTTTTTCGAGTGTTTGGCTTATTGAGTCGACTTTGGTCGTTTCATCAATTTTATACTTTCTTGACTTGCATGACTGTTTTCCACCACCCTTTTCAGTTCTAGAGTGTCAAGTCTGACCTCTACTCAGTGGTTTTTTTTTTTTCCCATGGTTTTCTATCTCGACGCAGTTTTTCCTTGAAAATTCGCACTGATTGGCGCATGTTTCTTTTGTTACAGGTGCACCAACCCCTGTTTAGCACGGATTATAGCTAAATAGTCACGTCGAATCCTGTAGGATTTTATTTGACCTCTTTTCTAAGTTTTTGTCAATGTTTCTTGGCTCTAGATTGGCTTCTTGCCTTGCAATCAGTCTGTTGGGATTGTTTTGACTATGTAGTCTTGGTCTTCTCAGTTGTTTGTCCATCATATTATCAGTGGATTTTTTAGCCCTGGGGTTTCTAGGTGTCTTGTGTTGTTTGTTTGGCCCTCTCCTCACTGAGCCTTCTGAGTGAAGTTCGAATCACTTTGATATCTGTCATTTCAATTAACTAACTAATTGTGTTCGTCTTTCTCTAGATTCTTTGTTCTTTGGTTTGTTGGATGATTACTTTTGTTTTCATTTGACTCTCCATTTCGTCACTTCGAGCATAGATTACATTGCTCGTTGGATCGTTTCGAAAGCCTTTTGTTTTCTTGTAAGAGTGCATTCTTTTTTTGAGTGTGTTTTATATTTGTATTGCATATATATATTCATTTTATATTGTTACATTCGTAGTGCTCGAAACTATTCTTTGTTTTGATTTTTAGTATAATAGTGCATTGTGTGCTTCATTCATATAAAATACAAAAAATTTCATTATTTTGATTAAATTGAAAATGAAAATGTTCTTTTGAATTACTAGCCCTTAGCGAACTAGGAAAGAGTTTTTCATTTTCTCATTTGGTTGTATTAGATGCATTAGCGGAATTCTTCTTATTTTTCAATTGATTGCTACTTTTTCATAGATTCCTATCCTTCTCTTAGCTAGCATTAATTGAAAGGAAATGATGTTCTTTTGCATGTAGTGTGCATTTAGGAATCGAGATCACATTCGGTAAGGCCTTGAATTCAAGACATTAATTCAATATCAACCTTAAAATGAATTCAATCAACCTAAGGAAGCATTGAAACCTAACGCACATATTTTAGAGGTCTAGGCTAGTGACATGTTTTGGCATCATTAAAACTAGTAAATGTTGTTCGCCATCTGCCATTAGAAAACGCTAGTATGGACTTGTGCTCCCCGTACCATCACGTATATAAAGGGAGACCCTCATAGGTTGCAATCCTTTATCCATAGGAAGCTGATTCTACCAGCCTGTAACCATGATACATCGAACACAGCGTTCGGGGAGACTACCTACACGTACATCAAGTCCTTGGTCATTTCTCTTTCATTTGATCACCAAGGTGTATATGGAAGTTCATGGAAAATTGGTACACCCTATTGCTTAGATTACCTAAGTAATTTTGATCTTTTTTTGACTCTCTAAAAGTGAAAATATCATAGAGCACTTGTCCTTTCATGCTCATTCAATCTGAAAGTGACTAGAGTCATCTTTTTCCTGTTTCTCGATTCTTAAAACATGAAACAGCAAAGTTTCATTTCAATGTCATAAAATTAACTACCTATGATCACATGCCCGTTAAATATTTTTACTTGGCTTGTTCATAGCAACTCCTTAGTGTTTGGTCTTGAAGCCTCGAATAAGCTATCTCATTTTCTTCCTGTTTTGAAGCATTTTCACAGTGGTGGAACTACCAGTTTTGTCGTCCTCTTCACCACCTCCTAGTGGTGATCCTTTTCCATACATTTCTTCGGAAACACCTCAGTCCACTAGGTCTATCGAGTTTTCGCAGCCTATCCTTCCGAGTATCTTGCCTCTCGTTACTCGGTCTCCTCCTGAAGGGTCAGCTGATATTAATTGGCAACCTCAGGGTGCTTGGTCTAGTTTTTGGGAGTGAGGAAGAATTCCCTCCTCTTACTTCAGGATTGCCGCTATTAGCCACTGCTTTACCTATTTGTCCTCATCGTCTTCTCAATGATCTTACAGCCTCATCAGACATAGATTCTTCCAGTCCTGTCGGTAGTGAAGAGCTTCATGTTTCTACCAAGGAATATCAGCTCTTCCCAGAAGATTTCCCATATGTATCCAGTCAACCTTCCCCTCAATCAGTGTCTCTTCCACCCAGTTATCGTACTTTGGTTCAGATCATTTCTGGTGTTGCATCCATGACACAGCCTAGGACTTTGACTCCCACAGGGAGCTCATATATTTCTGCATTAGGAATGTCACCTTCGACACCCATCTTGTTGGCCATTGTTACATCTGTCCCAGTCCGAACTATCGTTTGTGTGGCTTCCTCTGCATCAGTTGTTAGTAAGACTCAGTCGTTAGGGTATGTTGTTGTTCGCGGGTCTATCTTTATCAATCCCATGATGTAAGTTAGGCCCATCGTGAGTAGATAACAACCTCATGCTGTGGTAATCCCTCCTATGTGCATCGCACCTATGGTTTCTACTTATACATTCGATGACTATCTGTTGGATATTCAGCGGCAGTATGCTCCATCTCCGAGTCCTCAGCAGCAAAGTTCCACACCTCAGGGTTCTCAGCAGCCGCAAGCTTCTGGAAATCCTTCACATCATTATGATGTATATGGTAATCATGTTTATTTGCCTCCGGCTGATCCCTATCAGTCCGTTTACCATCAAGGACCATCCTTACAGGGACAACCCACATGCCTACAAGGACAACCCTTACAGGGACAACCTTCGGTCCAACAGGGACAACCCTTTGGTCCATAGGGACAACCTTACGGTTCGCAAGGAAAACCCTTACAGGGACAACCTTCAGTCCAACAAAGATAACCCTATGATCCTTCTGGTCAACCTCAATTTCAACCAGGAGCACCTTACGTTCCTGGGGGGGAAATCCATGCACCACAGCGACAACCTTTTGTGCAACAACAACAACCTTACGTTCAACAAGGCCAAGATTTTTGTACAATAAGATTCTGTGCCGGGTCAACCTGGTTTTCAGGGGCAACCTGGCCCATCCCAACCATCGGGCCAAGCTCTTCCACAAGGGCAACCCAATGGCCCTCAATATCCAGGCCAACCTGCCCCGCAGGGACAGCCTGCCCAACCTCAGTATTCAGGCCAACCTGCTCCGCAGGGACAGCCTATCCAACCTCAACTGTCGATTCAACTTGCTCAACCTGCTCAACAACTAGTTCAACTTGTTCAGCCTGCTCTGCAGGGACAACCTGTTCAACTTGCTCTGCAGGGACAACCTACTCAACCTCAAGGCGCTACTTACCCTCCTCAAGGTCAATTTTAGACGGTATATAGTGTGCCCCAAGGTTTCACTTATTATCCTCAAGGTCAATCCCAGATGGTGTATAATCCACCTCAAGGCAATGCTTACATTATGTAGAAAAATCCATATGTTTCTCAGCAAGGACCCCGATGGTATGCTCAGAATTAGTATCCTAGTCCTCAACCCTTGTATGGGTAGAACTATCATGCTTATAACCCCTATGGACAGAATCCTCCGGGACAAAACATATGGGGGAAAAATTTCTCTCAACCTGGGTGGAATGCTAACACTAGTCTTTATCAACGACCTGCAATGCCTTTTAATCCTCAATTATCATTTCTCGCTGCATTGGAACTGCCCGATGTGTCAAAGTTAACGAACGATCCGATCCTTCATAACCCGTATTGGCCTCTAGTTCCAACCAAAATTCCTGGTGATTGTCCCAAGTTTGAGGGAAAATCCGGAGAAGACCCCTAGGCGCATGTTATGACATACCATCTTTGGTGTTCCTTTAACTCTTGGGTAGACGATTCTATCTGACTTTGTCTTTTCCAATGGACTCTTACTGGTGCCGCTGCCAAGTGTCACATCAAGTTATCTCGTGGCATCTTCCAATATTTCAACACTTTAGCCATGGCGTTTCTCACGCACTTTCAGTTATCGGTTTCGTATGAAACCAAGACACACCTCCTCACATCCTTGAAGCAAGATCGAGCTACTCATATCTCAGATCATATTCATGAATGGAGGCGTCGCTGTCGTCTGATTAAGTTCAAAATTCCTTATCATCTTCTAACTGATTGGTTTACTACCTCCTTCTTTGCTCTGATTGCTAAGGACATTGCTATGGGGGCATGCGTCACTAAGGAACAAGCCATTGCTCATGCCCAGTACCTAGATATTTTGTACTCTCAGTCCAGCATGTTGTATGATCTCTTTCCTAATTCTCCTAGACCTGGAACTTCCAAAGCACTGGCAACACCATCCATCGATGGTATCATCGGTTCTGTGGCTCAGACTTCTCAAATGTCTCCTCCTCCAAATCCTCGGAAGCAAAAATCTACTCCTTCCAATTACTGCTTCTCAGCTAACCCTAAGTTCTGGTAAAACCACGGAACTAAATATCATTCAGGCCAATCTAGTGGATAAAACTTACAAGGGTAAAAAGAAGGGTAAAGGTAAGGCCAAAGTCGATAGCCCAAAACAGGATTCTTAGAAATCTAGTGTTGATGATGGTTAATAGCATTAACCAAAGTATCCTTGCTTGATTTGTGATGAACGACACTACACCAAGGAGTGTCCTCAACGGGCCAAAGTGAGTCGATTACTCAAAGGCACCCAAGGAACTCCGACTGTTCTCAAAGAACTATTTCCATCACAATAGAATCAGTTGGTAGAGAAACCTCAATCCTCTACCCCATTTGGCTCTCAAGTTTTCATAATGAACGGTCCTGCATCTGTTTCCATAGCTACTCAGTCGAAATATTATACCGAACCATGTCAGGCAGCGGGGAAAGAGATCGCTGATGGTCCTCCTCCTTCGCCTGCTTCTGGCCCTCTTCAGATTGAAAGGCCTAGTACTGAGCCTCTTGTACGACCACCTTCCAAAGGTGTACCCCGCAAGTCTTCTTACAATCCTAACACCTGTGCTACTCAACGTTACAGTATTGGTTAGGATTTGGCTCAGGCACCATTTTCTATGTCTGCCTTAGAAGTACTTCAGAGTTGTTCATCTCAACAAAAGGCTTTGCTATCTGCCATTGGTGGGGTTGATCCTACCGATTCGAGCCTTATCACTTTCGACTTGGAGAATTTTGTCCCACGTCTCCCTCACTAGCTTGCGCTCATCATCCAAGTTGGGATTAATGGGATGAAATTTCATCGAGCAATCATGGACAAGGGTGCGTCTACATGCATCATGTCATCTTCCTGCTGGAAAGCCATCAATTCTCCAGATCTGAATTCATTTCCAAATACTCTAGAAGCATTTGATGGAAGGGAATCTAAACCTCTTGGTGTTCTCGATAGTTTACCGATTACTCTATAAGGGAAAACAGTCAACATCGAAGTTGAAGTAGTTGATGCCAAGCTCAATTACAATCTTCTCCTTGGTCACAGTTGGACTCACGCCATGCTGTGCATTCCATCCACTCTCTTTTGATTTTTTCAATTTCTACATGAACTAAAGATTGTTACTGTTGATTAGTTGTCTTTCTTCACTTCTTCATCTTCTAAGAGCAACGTTTCGTACGTCGATCAAATTCCTACACCTTATGAGAGTGTAGGGCCGGGTCTCTTCAAATATCTTGCCCTCGTGGGTATTTTTCCTCTTCCTCCACCCAACATTGTTCAAGTTAATATGATCTCCAGGTCTTCTAATCCGTGGGTCATCCCTTCACCCGAGAAGATTAATTTATTTGGAGATTCGATGCTATTAAGTCCGATTGATCTTTATTATTGTGAACTTATTTCAGCTTCGGAACCTCCACCTCCTGATCATGCTCCTTTGGGCATGTCTCTTGATACTTATTCTCAATCCTGTTGGCTCGGCGATTCGGATTCACCCAATCCCTTGAGAGAGATATTTCCTTCCGATGAGGCCATCGTGGAAACTATGTCTCTTGAGGATCCTCCTTGGGACGATAGTCATCATCATTCCTCGTTCATGCCCGACCTTGGGGCCATGTATACGTGTCTCGAGAGGTTCTCTTCTCGGGTTCCTTCTCCTCCACTTCAATTGCCTATCCTGACACATGAATTCTTTGCGGAAGGTAACTTGAGCAACATTTCACAGACAATGACTATCGACATCTCCCTTAAACCAGTGATTTTTGAGAATATCCATATTGGGGTGACCTGTTATCCCAATGAGGTTCATGTCTATACTAGTCTCTTCCACAAGTTTCGCGACATTTTCGCTTGGTCTTACGAAGAGATGCTCGACATCCATCCAAGTATAGTGGTGCATGAGATTCCTACCTATCTTGATGCGAAGCCTGTTCACCAGCGTCTTCGTCATGTTCACCCTAGAAAGGCTACCGTTATTAAGGGAGAAGTTGAAAAACTTCTTAAAGTTGGTTTTATCTATCTGATTCCCTTGACAGAGTGGGTTTCCAATATTGTTCCTGTAGATAAGAAATGGGGTACCATTCATGTCTGTGTTGATTACCGTGACATTAACCATGCTTGCACTAAGGATAATTATCCCACTCCTTTTATTGATCAGATCATTGATGACTGTGCTGGGAGTGAGATTTTTTCCCTTCTGGACGATTTTTCTGGGTACAACCAGATTAAAAATCTTCTGGCAGATCAACATAAGACTGCTTTTATCTGTCCTTGGGGTACTTTTGCTTATAAAAATCTCCCTTTTGGTCTGAAAAATGATGGGGCTACATTTCAGCGAGAAATTTCATATGCTTTCCATGATATCAAGTGCATTGTTCAGCCTTATCTGGATGACCTTCCGACTCATTTAGCTAAGTGTAAGGACCATCCTGACCACTTCCGTGAGATTTTTCTTCGCTATAGACACTATAACATCCAGCTCAATCTGCATAAGTTCATCTTCTGCGTTGACTCTGGTAAACTCTTAGGGTTTATCATTTCCAAAGACGGGATTTGTCTTGATCCACTCAAAGTTGAAGCTATCATGCCTCTCCTTCCTCCTTACCTCAGCTGCAAAGTCTGCAGGGGAAAGCTAACTTCTTACGTCATTTTATACCTAACTATGCCGAAGTGGCCAAAGGATTTACGTGATTACTGAAGCAAGGCGTCCCATTCCTCTGGGATGAGATCACCCAAAATTATTTTGATGCACTAAAGACGTTGCTCATTAATGCTCCTCTGTTGCATCCTCTGAATTATCATCACGATTACTCCCTCTATTTGGCTTCCGCGTTTAGCACAATTTCCATGGTTTTGGTACAAGGCGATGATGACGGTGACGAGCATGTCATTTACTACCTGTCTCGCAACCTTCTCGATACTAAGATGTGATATGCACATGTCGAGAAGTTGGCGTTGGTTGTCATTCAAGTTGTTCAACGTTTTCGTCACTACATATTTTTGTGCACATTGACTGTGATTTCTAATTGCAACCCTATGACTTACATATTGACTCATCAATTGTTGGGAGGCAAGTACTCGAAGTGGATTGTCATCCTCCAATAGTTCTATTTGGAGTTCACTACCACAAAGTCGAAGAAGTCATTAGTCTTCATTGATTTGATCTGCTCTCTCCCTTCTGATTCCGCTCCGTCTGGTTCCGAGGAATGCATTCCGGATGACACGCTTTTTTGGTTTAGCACCCTCGATCCTTGGTACTGTGATATTATCGTATATCTTTAGAATTCAACTTTCCAATATGAGTTGACGAAGGATGCTTTCCGATGCATCCATCATCAATCGCAACCCTATTGCATAGTCGAAGATACACTCTACTGCATCAGATTTGATTCCATTCTCCGCTGGTGTTTGACTCTCGAGGAGGTTGAAAATGCTCTAAATGATTGTCACAGTGGTGCTTGTGGCAGTCACATGTCTAGATATGCTACTGCACAAAATATTCTTCATGTTGGGTATTTATGGCCCACCATCTTTAAATACTACATCATTGTTTTCCATAAGTGCCATGATTTCCATATCTATCAGCTTAAGATGTGCGCGCCACCTTTCCATCTTCATCTTGTCATTATAATTGGTCCCTTTGCAAAGTGGGGCATCAATTTTATGATGTGTAACCCTCACTCGGCTAAGGGGCATGTTTATATCATCGTAGCCGTGGACTACTTCACCAAATGGACCGAAGTGTTGCCTACACTTACGGCTGACGGTAAGACAGCAGCACAGTTTCTATTCAATTATGTCATTTCTAGGTTTGGTGTCCCTCAAGCCATTGTTACCGATCATGGTTCCCATTTTCAGCATTACATGGTGGTGGAGTTGACTTCCAAGTTGGGTCTACATCACGATAGCTCAACGCCATACTACCCTCACGCCAATGGCTAGGTTGAAGCCGTGAACAAATTTTTCGTCACTATGCTTCAACGTACGATTGGGATGCACAAATATCTGGGCTTACCGAACCTCAGTGAAGGATGCGATTGGTTTCACTCCATTCCAACTTGTCCATGTTCTGGAAGTTACCCTTTCGATTGAATTTGAAATACCTTCGCTCAAACTAGTTGTTGAATTGCTGCCAAATACTTTGCCAGAAGAAGATAATATTATCTATTTAGAGAGGCTTGATGAAACTTGCCGCTTTGTTGCTTTGGTCAATGAAGCATAGAAAAAGCGAGTCAAAGCTCATTTTGACTAGTCGGTTTCCCCTTGTTCCTTCATAGAAGGAGACCTCGTCCTCCTATACGACCAAGCTCACGATAAGCTTGGGGCAGGAAAATTTCAACCCATGTGGCATGGGCCCTACATTTTTAAGCGTGTTTTGTGGAATGGGGCTTATGAGCTTATTGATTATGAAGGCCATCCTCTAGATCAGCCCAGAAATGGATTATATCTTAAAAATTACTATGGATGAGTCATTCGTGCATGTTTTGTACATAGGTGTTTTTTTTTATTTTTGTACATTTTTTACTTGGTGTGCCTTGTGAGAATTTTCCTTCTCATTGGATCGTTGCTTATTGTGCAGATGTCTATTACCCCTTATGTCAGTTTCGCGGACGGTGCTTCCCGCAGTACTCGGAACCTGTCTTCAGCAGCCTGGGTGATTTATTTTCCTGCTGGTGAGTTGGTATACCTTCAAGGTATCTGTCTAGGATGAACCACAAACAATGTCGCTAAATATGGTGTTGTTATTGAACTATTAATCGAGGCCATTTCTCTCGACATTCGTGCATTGATTGTTAACCTAGACTCACAGCTTGTTGTTCTTCAACTTAATGGACATGATTCTGTTAGAAACCCTCACATCTTAAGGTTGTATTTGCGTGTTCATTTACTAGAAATAAATTTTGATTACATTACATATCGACATATTCCTAGATGAATGAATGCATTAACTGATACAGTAGCTAACATTGTATTAGATAGACATTTGCGTAATTTATAAAAAATCATCATCACATGACATGATCCATACAAGAAAATAGATGTATATATATATATGTCGAGTTTTTGCATCCATGTGCATCATAGGTTAAAAAAATATGTATGTTTCAGTTACATCTTGAGACATCATGTCTCTCAAAAAATATGCAGAAATTAAACCTAGGTGTCTAGTTGGTATGACACTCATGATAGCACGTCACTACCCGTACAAGCCGCCTTAACAAGTGGTGAACATGGTTTGACACCCCTGCAGTGTGTCTCTAGTACATGCGAGGAAAATCATCGAAGAACGCATAGTCTAGTATCCCATGGGAAATTCCCTCCAAGTTGTGTATGATTTCCTCCTCCTCGCCTCCCTCACCGTGAGGGGCCACATCAAAGTCGCGAGGAATCCTATGTGCTATCGGGGACATACTTGTAGGTCTCTCTGGGCCAACATATACAATTGCAAGGATTAATGTCAGAGCATGCATAACAAAAAAAAAATCATAATACTCATCAAAATAAAAAATGAGTCTTACCCAGTACTTCAGCCCAATCCTCTCCTTCTGGGAGTGGGAGATCTGCATCACCAGTGAAACTAGTGCCAAAGTAGGGCCAGTCCTCCACGAAAATCAACTATCATTGGAGCCACTCAAATAACTCCGGTCTCCAGGACATCTGTTGACAACCCCATGACCTTGGCATCAAAGCTGCCCAATGGACAATCTGTGGCTCCTGAGCTGGTGGTGTCAGAACTATTACCTCATGACGCTGGAAGATTGGTAATCATTCCAAGATGAAAGATACCAGTATGGACCCATAATAGAACTGCTTCAACTTACCATTCTTGTATTTTTTCAACTGTCGTTTGATGTTGATTGTTATTGCCTCTGCCCAGTTGAAGAGAGTCGGTGCCATGCAATCCACTACAAGAAGTAATTATGTTTTTGTAGCCTCATGTGGAGCCTAAACTCCTGCAACTCGCGTGATGGTGTGTAGCACTACTCTGAGTGCAAGATCGGGAATGGTTTGGATATCCACCTTCCCGCTTTTGGATCCTTTTCATGCTCCTTGACACACTCGATTAATAACCATAGCCATGTTTTCCATTGTAGGCTGAGTACCGGTCAGGATTGGTACTGCCCCACTTCGCGACAATCCAGTTATGAAATAGATATCTAAGACCTCAATCTCAAGTTCCTAGTCTCAGATATGGTGCCATAAAGAATTTTTTGAGCCTAGCACAAGTACTACAACAACTCCAGTTGAGCTCTAAGACATGGTGCCATAAATAATTTTTTGAGCCCGCAATCTCTGAGAGCTTCCATACATCTCACATTTCTCATGGCTTCCTCATCTTCTTCACTTTGTTCTCGTTCTTTCCATTCAATCACTATTTTTTCTTTTCACACATGCAAAAACATCCATACAGTTTTCGTTAGCTAAATCCAATGCTTTTGAATGGTTAAAATGGGCTTGCTTGTTTGAATTTACATGTTAGAATGGTTAGCGCAGTTGGCGTGACTGTTTTAGAAACAGTCGCGCCAATTGGCGCGGCCCCGTTCATTTTTTAGGTCGGTTGGTGCGAGTCCGAGCCCGATACCCATGCTAACTGACGTGCCCTAGATTTTGAAAAATCCCCCCATATATCTACAAAATTGGGGTTGCAGGTAATGAAAAAGCAGTCAAAATGCAGGGGAGGATGTGAGTTCTTACCTGGATCAGACGGATTCTCGATTGGTCTTCTGGATTGCCCGCTGTCAACACCACAAAATCATCGTGGAAAAGGGTAACAAATTTCTCACAAGAGGTAAAAGTGAAAAGTAATTTATCTTTTACCATATTTGGCATTTTATAGCTTTTTAGAACCCTAATTAGGTTTTAAAGCATATTTTTCGATTATATTGCTATTTATTTTGAAAAATGGGTTTTCGTGCGTCTCTTGTGCAACAACAAGTCCTCAATGTGACGGCGATGAAGTGACGAGTTGTATTTTATACTTTTTCGGACTCGGTAAAAACATAAAAAATTCATTGTTGGAGTCATATTTCAGCTCTTTTCTGACTCTCAAAAATTGAAAAGATTGTCGAGACTCTTGTCATTTTGAACTCGTTAAATGGCTGCGAAACGATATCTAGCCAGTATAGATTTACCCCTTTTTTGGGCTAGGATAGATTATTTATGAATAAGGAATACCTTAGCCTATTGCGACTAAGAGGTTCTCTCAGAAACAATTTTCTACCTTTTCGGATCTGTGAGACTACCTACGAAAATGGACTGCTAGAGTTTTATTTTCCGCCTATTTTCAAACTCTCTAAACATGAAAAGATGTCGAGTTCTTCCTTTGTCAGACTCGTTAAAACCTAAATGATATCAGAAACCGTCACCATGACATTATCGAGTTCCTCCTTCCTAGGGCTCGTAAAATGTACTAGGATGGATTTGTTCGAATGAAAAACTTACATGACAAGCATATGTTATCCCCTTCAATATTTTTTTCCAAAAATAATTCTGGTACTCACCAGCAATGGTGGGGGAAAATGGAACCAGTTCTCAGTTTTGTCGGCAGTATGTCGCTTCTTAACACGACACTCATCTGCATTTGTGTCTGGTTGGGGACATCTCATTTCGTCATTTTTGCCTCCATGGGTTTGGTTAATCTCTTTTGATCTCTCATCTGCTATTTTCCACGTCATCATGATCTCAGATCCCTTGATGTCAAATACTGCCAAATCCTGAGTCATGTCACTGATATGTTCAAGGGAATTTTTTGTTTTCAGTTTTCAACCTTCCTCTGATCCTCTTTTTGGTCCTGATTCATTATCATCATATTCCTTTGTCTCGTTTCAATGATGTGGGAAACATTATGGCCCACCTTTGACCAGGTACCTGATCTAGAGATTCCCTTCCGGTACCTTGGAGCTTGCATGTCTCAATGGAAATTTCTTCGCATTCGATGACAAGTCCTCATCATTAGCCTTCGATCGAGTGATTCTGCAGGTGTTTGATGCCAAATCACTGTTCACATTTTGTGGATTGTACTAGTTGTACCTTGAGATCCATTTTCATTATTGGTGATTTCTCTTGTGCCTGTTAAAAACTTTCATCATTGGCTGGTAATCAGGTGACTTTCTTGCATGTTCGACTTTAGCTCACACATTCGCATGCTTGAATCTCTACTTGTTCGGGTCGAGATGGAGCACAAGACCCTGGGTTTTGTCTGATAAGATCTAGGTTGCGGAATATTTTGGTTTATCATGACTATATGCATGACTATTTTGATTGGATGGTTACGACCATACCTGAGTCTATTTGTTGATCCTTACTGCTGGATGGTTGCGTCCATACCTCGGATCTTAGTTTATATGTAATCTATTATGGATGGTTACGCCCATGCCATATGTTCATGTATCAGAGATATCAGTTGTATTTGTAATAGCAGGTCTTCCGAAAACGGTGTTTGGTTCAAACATGTTCTCGTAAATAATTTCACTCCTCCCTCTCTCTCGAACCTCATGCTTTAGGGGGCATCTGTTACACAAAATTTTGTCAGTGTCCCTGCAATTCCCATCCCACACATTGGAGGACCATTTCTATGAATTATATTAAGTTTCATGCCTTGAAAAAAGTGTCATTGTATCCCTTGCCATGAGAAGAACATTTCCTCTGTTGACTATTCCTGGAACAGACCATCAAAAACACATGATTTTGGGTTGGTGCTGGCAAGCAAATATGGCCTCGCACCGATAAGGAAAATTAGCACTGGGCCCCGTGCCCATTGGTGCTCTGTCTCAATGGATTTCCCACGTCAAGTTTTTTGTGGAAATGTTTTTTAATATAGAAGCAAAGTTTCCATTGCTAACCACTTCATGAGCGAGTCAGCATGGGTGGTTCGACTAGTAACGTCGAGCACCCTCCTTTGCCTTCTTGTGTCTTATATTTGGGGCAACCTCCCAAAGTATAATACCTCCATTCCACCATATTATGGATCCCAACTTCCTCCTCTCCTTCTATAAATACATCTCTCTCACATAGAGGCAGCTAGTTGAATGGTTTGGATAACTTAACATTTTGGAGAATAGCTGAAACAGTTTGATAGCTAGTGTGAGATAGAGCAGAGAGAGAGACCCCTTGTTGAGAGAGAGTCTATGTTGGTTGCCTCACCAAGTCCAAATTCCCTGAAGAATAGTCGAGATGCGTTTTGACTGGATCCGCTGAAGTAGGTTGCAACGTCAAGGCTCATTTGGTTGTAATCTCTTTCTTTCTCTTACTTAATACATGACTAATGTTTTGGTTCCCGTTTTGTGTTAATATGATTAATCTTGCACAATACATTTAATTATCCTTGACCAATTAGATAGTTATGAATGCAAATATTTTTTTGTATGCTGCTTTCGTTCTTTGATCCTTGTGTAGGCACCTGAGTACCACTGCTGAAGGATCATGACGTGTCGAGATGAAGATCGGGAGACTACTGCCACAACTACGACAATTGCATTGGAACAAAGGTAGGACATATATCTCAACTCAGTTTCATTAATTAACTAGGAACACATTAGCATGCCCTCTTGCTGCTAGACCCACCCTAGGGCTAGAGGGATTGCTTATGTCTGGAAAGGGGATTTACCTACACAACACTAATCCTATTTGATTTCTTGCACTATATGCAGTGATTTAAATGTATATGTTGATTTCTAATTATATTTTATTTCTTGCACTTCTTATTTGATTGCTCGCACTAAATGCATTGATTTCAGTGTAGGTGGTGATTTCTAATCCTATTTAATTTCTTGCACTAGATGCATTGATTTTAGTGTATATGTTCGTTTCTAATCCTACTTTCTTACTTACACTAGATGCATTGATTTGAGTGTAGATTTTGATTTCTAATCCTATTTGATTTCTCGCATTAGATGCATTGATTTCAGTGTAAAAATTGTTTTATAATCTTATTTTATTGTGTACACTAGATGCATTGATTTCAATGTAGATAATTTCTAATCCTATTTGATTGCTTGCACTAAATGCATTGATTTCAACATAGAAAATGATTACTAATCCTATTTGATTGTTTGCACTAAATGTATTTATTTTAGTGTAGGTGTTGGTTTCTATTCCTATTTTCTTACTTGCATTAGATGCATTCATTTGAGTGTAGATGATGATTTCAAATCATATTTGATTACTTGCATTAGATGCATTTATTTCAGTGTAGAATTTTTTTTCAAATATTATTTTATTGCTTTCATTAGACGCATTTATTTCAGTGTAGATGTTGATTTTTTATTTGATGTAATTGGATGTATGATGGTACATTAATTTTAAAGCTTAGATTAATGGTGTGCATTGATTTTAGTGTAGGTATAAAAAATTATTGACGATGTACATTATTTTTTGTGTTATAGTAATTCAACCTATTAATATTGGAGAGCAAGAGAGACATGGTATGATGTTTACTACAACATCTTGAGCTAAATATTTAAATGGTTTATGATTTCAACTGTCCTTTTCATATAATCAATATGAAAAGATGACAAAACTAAAAAGGTTGACAATAAGAATAGTAGAAGAAAATATTTTGAGATTGATCACAATGAAGATTATTTGTAATTGAATACATTCTTATTATTCACATTTTCTATCATTCATCACTATTATTGTCACTTGACATTCAAAATTTTTATTTCATCAATTATCATCATTAAAGTTATCAACAATATTTATCATCTCACCAAACTAAGGTAACTAGGAAAATTTAAAATTAGAATGACCAAGTTAATCTTAGACATATTTAGAATATTTAAAATGATTATATTAAAATTAGATATATTTACATATTATTGATAAAATTAATCATATCTTCGATAGATTTTATTTGGCCTAGATCCATCTTAACTCTGGATCTATCAAGTGCCAAGAGGGATCAACTCTCTTGAGGGACCCAAATGAAATATTTAACTTTATTTACAAGTTACATTAGAAAGCTCTTGAAATATTTAACCTTTAACCTTATGTAATCTTTAATTTCAAATAAATTAGAATGATCACATTGACATAGATTAGAAATTTATTGAAATATTTAACCTTTAATGGAATCTTTAACCATTAACCTTATTTAATCTTTAATTTCAAATAAATGAGAATGATCACATTGACAAAGATCAAAAAGCTATTGGAATCAGCCAAGCTGCATTAAAAGAAAGTTTGATTAATAGCTAGAATCATACCTATCACATAGATAATGATGCTTACATCCTTCAAATCCATTAAATTAGAAGAATGATAATATATTGTAGAGCATCGTAACTGGTGTGGCAGATTAAAATAACCACCTAGTGTTCTTTTGCTTCACAAATTTTCATGGAAGGTGGAGATGGAGCCCAGTCATATTGGCAGTGGATGCCAACCTCCCATCATTGTTAAGGAAGGTTTCCATTGCCTAGACATGAAGGAAACTGACATTGAACCAAACAATCGCCCATAGCACAAAAATCAAACCGACGCATAAAAATATTCCACTTTTTTTCATGCAAACTCCCTGACGCCTAAGGCACAAATTTAGCACTCAAACAAAGCATATCTGTGGCATATTCTCTCCAGATTAAATCTCATTCATTCATTAAAAAAAAATCAACATCGATACATCCATGTACCCAGGCTGATATAGAAATGCCTTTGGTGAATAAATTTTCTAACTGAGATGTCAATTTTTAATAATGTTAATTTTATATAGAATATTAAAACAACATATTTGATTTTATTTAAAATCTAATGAATTTTATACTTATGATGTGATATGATTTGTTAATCTGACAATTCAATGTTTTTTAATAAAAAAAAATTAAAGTTCAGATGTAAATTTATCTTATCAATTATTTTAATAAAATTAATAAATTATACTTCACACTTGTTGTTACTATTGTTTTTAGTATTTGGATCAATGTTTTAGAATTTTGAGCAGAATATATATTAGGAGTTGTCTACCGACACAATAGAATAGCCCAAATGACAGTGATTTGTTGGAATCTGGTAAAAAAAAAACAAAAAATCAGGTAATTGGAGTGTTTGAATTGCATTTTTAATGGTGGAAATGGATTCAGCATCATGAAAAACCCTTAGGGCACCCAAAATGCTGAAGTTTAATGATTATAACCCAGATTTTGAGAATTTGTGGATTATTTTGTGGGTTTTTTAGGCTACGACGAAAAAGTGTGAAGTAGCCATAGTCTAAAAAAACCCACAAAATAACCCAAAAATTCCAGTAAGATTATGAAAAATGAAAAATTCTGACAAATATTTTTGAAAATCTGAGTTACAATTGTTAAACTTCAGTATTTTTGAGAATCTGTGTTACAATCGTTAAAATTCCGGTAGTCTATATTATAACTCTGGTAGACAACTTCTTGGTGAGTTGTTACTCCATCATCATGTCATCATATATTTCTTTTCTCAGGCTATTTAGGGTTGTGCCTAATATGATAAGGTATTTGGCCTCGGAAATATGACCTCTTCGGTGGAATACTTGTGCACTAGTGTTTTCATCCATGGAAGTGTCGTAGAGGTGGGAAAATATTTCATTTATACTGATATTTTTCATCGAGACTTCAAGGTAATGTTGGGGATGTAATTATTGTTTTTCCTTCTACCACTCAATATGAAATTTATATTGGCATCTGACCATTTCTCCTTCTATTATTTTTGACCCAGGAATAATTAAATGAAATTCCCAAGTGGTTGTGGCATCAAATTATATGTATTATCCCAAGGGAATTTCCAGTTTAGGTTCTTCACTACAAGGAAAAGACCCTCTAGCAGAGGTTATAAAGGAGGTTTTTAGTGTTATAAAATTGGCCAAAATTGCAAAAAAAAAAATTGCTACAACATCCATTTTTGGTTACGGAGGTTTTGGTGGAGCTTTTAACGGAAATTCAACACAACTAAATAAAAATGGGCAGCCGAAGGTTATTACATATGTTTTTTCATCGGTGCGCTGCTCTGGCTTGAACGCACCAATGCATACATATAAAAGGCGCCCCGGGGCAATCGAAGGAAAATGCACTAGGCTGTTAAGGTATAAAACTGCACCGGGCGTAGTGTAAGTGATATAACACACTGGGTTGTTCTAACTGGCCTTGGGATTTGTGTGGTGCCCATAAGTCGTATCAACGCACCGGTGCGCAGTATCACAGAAAGGCACTGAGATTTATAATTGGTATCGGTATTCGTGCAGCGCCCATAGTTCGTAAAAATGCACCGATGCTTATAGACACATAAACGCCCTGGTGCGCACTATCACAAAAATGCACCAAGATTTATAATTGGTATCGGTATTCGTGCGGTGCCCATAGATCGTACAACGGTGCCGGTTTTTATAGACACATAAACACACCAGTGTGTTTCTTAATAAAAACGCACTGGTGTACAGTTACTGACACGCACCGGTTTTCATTTTGTATTTTTTAGAAACATTGACCTATGAAAGTGAAATTATTGTGATTGTTTTAAATTCATTATTCATCAAAAGTCGACACATCTTATAACAATATTCATATTAATTAAATTCTTATTAATGCATTTTAATGTGATGTTTGGATTAATTTGTTATATCCTATCATAATTGTTGTGGGTTTTTAAAATTCATTATTCATCAAAAGTCGACACATATATATCTCATAACAATATTCATATGAATTGAATTCATATTAGTGCATTTGAGAACGATAATGGAGAACGCAATAGTGACAATGGGGAATGCAATAGAATAAATTAAAACATATTTTATGATATATAATATATATGAATAAGACAGTCTTTATCATACAAAATGGGATAGTTATTGGTATCCCTTTGTCTTTCAATTGGGACACTATGTCCATTACATTAAACAAAATGTCTAATTTCATAGACATATTTCAAAAAATAAAACGCCTTGCTTTGATATCCAAACATATTGATCATCATTCTTCGCTTGAACTGTTGTCACTGCTAGAGCTACTTCCATGACTTGGGTTATTTCAGGAATGTTTTGTTCACGGTGTTGATTGTTTTCTTCTTCTTCACCTTCCATCTACAAACATAAAAATAAACTGAAATGAGTGTATATACATTGGTGAGAATAATGAAAATTGCAATATTAAATAATATACATCAATGTAAATCGAAAATAAAAATTTCATACCATAGCAACAATTGACTCATAAACTATACACATTCTTTCAAAACCATGTACCATACCATCTTTCAAAATTTCATTTGTTGCCGCAGTTCCATACTTTGTTTCCTGCAAGTTTTATACCCCATAACAAATCATATATTTAATATAAAAGATGTTTTTGTTCTATTAAATATAGACGGAGCTAAGTAAAACAAGATCGATAGATGCTTACAAATTCCACAATTAATTTCTGATATGCTAATGCATACTCACAACCCATATTTAACCCAATTTCAATCAATTCCTCTGATGGTTCTTCTTTGTATCTTAGCACCTATTTGAATACATTCAATGATGATTTTTATAAAAAAACTTAAAAAATACAAAAATGAAATCTAGTTAAGTTGTTATAAGGAAGTAACAGTTACTCACAAACTTAGATATCAACCCTTTTCTTCCTTGTCGTCCTATTTTATGTGCTAAATGGGTTCCATTTTCTTTTCTTTTCTGCAAGAAAATTCTTGAGAAGTAATATTTGATGCTAAATTGTTTATTTATTGTACCTAATGATCGAAGAATTCAATGATTACATATTACATTTGAAGCTTGTTGTTGTTGAGATGGCTCCTCCTACGATGCAATTTTGTCCATTTCTTTAACCATCTCCTTGTACACCTTTTTGGACATTCCTACTGGCATATTTCTGATATCAGCTCTTTCATCTTTTGATATTTTCATAATCTTCCTGAAAATGTAACATGACAATAAAATATTTAATTTTTATATTGATATCTAAAAAGTAAATATAACAAAAGTGATATTTATAAATAATTCTAGACAAACATTTAAAGGAATATTAATTTTCCATTCCTTTTTTTTTTGTGTTTTTGCTATTAAAAGTCTGACATGTCTCATTGACCAATTCTCTGGAAACCCTTCCTATAGTTTAGAAAAAAATTGGTTCTTGGAATAATTGGATTGATTTTTGTATTGTAAGTAGAAAGAACGTCTATACATTTGTTCCACTAGATCCCTCAAACTTTTGTAAAAGTTTTTCCCCCTTTCGTTAACTTCCAGCACCACTCCAAATGAGCTAAGGAGAAATTCAATTTCATTTGCATGTTCTATTTTTTTCTATTCTTAGAACAACATTCATTTTCTGAGTTGTTGGTCCCTGTAGAACATTAAACAGATGTGAATTAATAGACTGTTTGACACATGTTATCTAAAAAATTTAAGTATATTATTAATGATAATTAAAAAAAGAAACTCATATTGGATCAATAGTATTTTTTCATTCACCTTATTCATCATTTTGCAATTTTTCCATCAATATTTTACACTCTTTTGGTCCTAGATCAGAAATAACCTTATCGAGCTTCGTCATTTTGTGGCTCTACATGATACACAGTAAACAATACATATTAGTTAAACTTACATATAGTTGAAAAATAATATTTTTTATAAAGAATTTACAAAGAACTTGCCTTTTTTTCTTTTCTTGATGTGTTATCAGTATTTTTGTTACTTGATATCTTGTCAGTCATTTCTTTATCAATCTGAAACTTGTACCATATCATTCATTAATATATTTATAAATAAATTGTTAAATTTTCAGGTAAAAAATAAATCTCAAGACACTGGTGCGCATTTCTTATTGTATGCACCATCGTCGGTGCATGGGGGTATTACCAACGTACCGCAAAATAGTATAATAGACCGTACAGTGCGCGGGGTATTATAAACGCACAACAAAAACAATGTAATAGACCGTACAGTGATATCCTCGTAACATGGAGCATCGGTGCCCTATTTCAGATATGACGAACTAATTTAAAAAAATTGTTTTCAAATTTTTTATTACACAGTATTTGCATCATGCAGTTTGTAATAAAGCGCACCGGTGTGCTAGGTTACTTTGGGCGCGCCGATTAAAAAAAAAAAAAACCATTTTTTCCAGAAATTCACACAATGGCAGAATGGATTGGGATCCGACTATGAAAATCGTCCCGTGGGTTGGATGTTAATCTAAAATGACAAACCCTAATTCTAAAATCACAGAAATAGGGAGAAGAAATGGAAAAAAAAAATGAAGGGTTTAGGGTAAAAATGGATAAAACTGCAAAAAAAGTAAAAAAAAAATAATCAAATTTAATCACGAGATGGTTTGAAATTCTATGATACAGGGTTTGAATCACCAGAGGTTTGATTTCTAATTGTCTAAATACTTCTGTTCGAACGTATTTCGTTGCTCCATAGTGCCCTCGTGCTCTCTTGCTTCAGGTATGTCTCTTGCAAATATCTGGCTGAAAATTTTCGAAACTTATAAAGAATTAAAGAAATATCTTGCTTAGTATTTAAAGAATTATTTTATGAAATTAGATTTCTGAAAATATTTTGCCGCCAATTTTTCAATTTTCCATTTTTTTTTCACTTAAAGAAAATAGGGTTGCGCTTTTTTTATTTGTGTTTATTCATCACCAATGCGTCACTTAATAGCACCGCACCGGTGCGTTGTTTTATAACACCGGCACTGATGCAGTTATATGTACAGTAGCACCGATTTGCAGTTAAAGCACCGAAATGACTTTTAGGTGTGTACACCAAAATTTAGAGAACTCCAACCATAGAAATTGAGAATTATAATTTTGTTTATTCTTGAGAATTATAATTAGAATTAAAATTGAGAATTGGAATTGGATAAATTCTTGATGGAAATAACTATTCTTCCAATACATTTTGTTTATTGCAGGAGGTCCCCACTGATTATGTGGAGAGAATGTAATGTGGGGCGTATGAAGATGCAATACTATAGAGCCCAAGCGGGCAATTGTGGCATGTGAACCTGTTTTAATTGGCACTTAACTATTTGCAATCAATATGTTTTAGAATTATATAATCTGCAGATATACGGATGACCTGCCATCAATTAGAACATATAATATGCAGAAGGGTAATGTTCTGGGAGCAATGACAACGATTCCTTCATTCTGCATTTGTTAGCAAAAGAAGACCGATTTTTTACTAGACAATGCGGTTATTACATGTGGAGGCAATGGTTTCCCATAGAAAATGAGTATAGGGTTGAGCAGAGGAAACACATTGCAAAATAGGATATTACATTAGTTTTTCCAAAGGGAAACCAATTTTCAAGTGGAAATATGGTAGCTGCAGGTATCTATGCTTTTCTTCCCACAGAAATGGTCACTGAATTTCCATTTATAATACAAGCAGAATTTTCACTGGTTTCATCCACAGGACCACAGCTCATACAAGTTAGAGATGTCATTCTAGTTCAATTTAAAGCCGAAGATGTGATTTTATGCAACGTCAGCTTTGCCGGTAAAAGTTTATGTAAGCCAATCGAAGCTCGGATAATACTCCCAGCTGCTTTTAAACGCATTTTAGAGAATATCTTTTTTCAAACCCTCGTCTTTTCAGACTCTCGTCTCTTCAAACCCTCATCTCCTCAGAAAAATTCTTGCCTGCAATTCGAACCCTCCGCTACTCCAATACTGCACTTTACAGAATAACCCTGTTCCGGTGCGCGTTGTTTGCACACCGGGGCAGTTTGTAAGATCAATTTTTTTGTTTTGGCATGGTGTTTTATGATGCACCGGTGCGGAAGCGATCTCAAGCACCGGTGCGTCGGAGTAATAAGACGCATCGGTGCGTGTTATGATGATAAACGCACCGGACTGGAAAAGTTTTTTTTTTATGTAAGATCATAATAAAATAATGATAATTCTAAAATACATGAATTTATTTGCATTATTTTCTAAACTTTATTACGTTACAAAAATTCATATTATTCTAGATCTATTATTTTACAAATAATTACAAATTTAAATATTTTAATAAAATCATTTCACATTAATACAATTAAAATTTTCACATTAATACAATTAAAATTTTACAAATATTTTACATATAATTACAATTACAATTACAATTTTACAATTTCACATACAATTACGATTAGAATTAGAATTAAAATTTTAATTTTACATACAATTACATTTAGAATTTTACATACAATTAGAATTACAATTACAATTTTACAATTTGTCATATATACAATTACAATTAAAATTACAATTACAATCATTTCACAATAAATTAAATATTACAATTACAATTAAAATTTTACATACAATTACAGTTAAAATTACAATTACAATTTTACAATTTCACATACAATTACGATTAGAATTAGAATTACTATTTTAATTTTACATACAAGTACATTTACCATTAAAATTTTACAATTACAATCATTTCACAGTAATACAATTAAAATTTTACAAATATTTTACAATATACAATTAGAATTAGAATTACATTTACAATTACAATTACAATTTTACAAATATTTTACATAGAATTACAATTACAAATACAATTACAATTTTAGAATTTTACATACAATTACAATTTTACAATTTGCCATATATACAATTACAATTAAAATTACAATTACAATCATTTCACAATAAATTAAATATTACAATACAATTAAAATTTTACATTAAATATTTTACATACAATTACAGTTAAAATTACGATTACATATACAAATACAATTTGACAATTTTACATACAATTAAAATTTCAATTTCAATTACAATCACGACATAATATTTAATAAATATCATGGTCATTTAATATTAAATTAATTAATAAAAATCACGATCATGATAACTATCGTACAAACATCATATTCGACCAAAAAACACATTCAAACATCAAATTAACATTATATATTAACATCATCACAATACAAACATCAAATAAACATCTCACGTCAAATAACTCATGTTATCACATACACATCTATCTGCAAGCTAAACATTAAATGAACGTATCTAACATGACCTAACAATATACACATCATGATGATCACCAACATGTAAATTAAGTACAACTGCAACATGAACATAAAATACATGGACCATATATATATATATATATATATATATATATATATATAACTGAATAATGTTAAAAATATACAATTGTAATATAAATGTCATGGATCAATTGGTGGTAGTACAACATCAATAGGCGCATTACTAGTGGAGCCCTGCTCAGTCAATGGTGCAGCCTCGATGACAGTCGATGGTTGAGCCTACTCATGATCATGACTAGTACTAATAGATGGATCAGCTTGTGGTAGTACAACATCAATATAAGCAGTACTTGTGGAGGCATGCTCAGTCAATGGTGCAGCCTCGACGCTCGATGGTCCAGCCTGCTCATGATCATAACTAGTACTGATGGATGCTGCAGGCTGCTGATGAATAGACGTGGCCGATGGTCCAGCCTCATCTCCATGATGACTGCTAGATTCTACTGGAGCCTCATGCTCATCAGTTGCAGCACAAGGTGAACGATCATAAGATGAGTCGTTGCTCATGGATTTTCCATCACGTGCTACGGCTCGACCATGCCTATAACATGCAATAGTCCTCCTCAGTCGCGTAACAACTGTCGTAGCTCCTACAACATGCCTCATCAAGCTGTACATGTCACGCGGCATGCCTCTCCACATCCGTATTATCCTATCAACGGCCTATATGTCTCTATAATGAGCAAGCCTGATGCCCGCCTCAAGAATTAATGCTTTGAGTTGGTCGCCCAACTCCATCCTATATCGAGTATCAGGTCGATCGCACCTAGAAAAATGCGATACCGGTGCACCAGCATGAGGAGCATGTCTCTATCCACTGGCCTCTTGATCATGATCCTCGACGCCTGCCATGTCCTGATCATCATCAGGATCCACACCTAGATCATGTGGTGGTTCCGGCATCTCCTCGCCATCAAGAGAGCCAATGTCTACAAAGTATATACAAGTACACAAAAATAATTAGACAATTTCATTACACAATTTAATAAAAATAATTTAAAGAACATGTTAGAATAAATATAAATAAAACAGTAATATTACCTCTATCATCTAGCGGCTCATCATCTGTGAAGAGGATGTTGGCACACCCTCCCCAATCCAATCTAGCATAACGACAGGGGACCATAATGAAGGGATGCAGCCCGTCAGCACTGTCTAGTAAGTCTATTGCATCATGTGATATCCTGGCTGGAAACATAGTCTCTCCCCTCTTGGGCATCATTTGCCCCCACATGTGCATCCGGGCCTCCAACATTGGCCTATGAGGCTGCCGAACAAAAGCAGGCCTCATATCTGGAAACCTCTCAAAAAATAAACAAAAAAACTCTGAAGAAAAAGGTAAGTTGACCCTCCCTTGTGCATGAGCACGACATCTATCTAAAACCGTACAAAACTGCCGCAAAAAATGGCAGACTACCTGACAAGTCATGGCTTCTGTACTAAAGAATCAACATAATATAGAAGTGGGAAACTAATGCGTTTCCCGTCACTGGTGTTGTGTGAAATGGTAGAAATGAAAAGTGAGAGGCATTGCACGTCCTGTCTACCAAATGCACCAATACGTAGCTGACCTCCAGTGACCTGAAACTCTGAAGGAGACAATATATCTTCTCCAATGTATCTCTGGGAGTAAACTAACTGACTCCCTGCTACAGAACTAGCTGGAACCTCTGGGAATGAGGGAAAATCAACCTCTCTCCTAGATAGCCCTATAATAAAATAAATATCCTCCTCAGTGGGTGTGTACCACTGGTCAGGACCAACCTGGAAAGCCTATCGGTGGGCATTCCACCTGCGGATAAGATGTCTCAAAAAGACACTATGGGCCTTAAGGGAAGTAGCCTCCTCATAGAACTTGAGGAGGCCTACCTGCCTTAGAAGCCCCTGGGTATCTGTTGTAATAGGGCGAGGGTACGCATCTCTCTCCCTCTCTCGTGCCTCCCACTGGCGAAGCATGTCATACTGCTCTACCTGTTGTTGTTGTTGTTCCTCCTCTTCTCTATGAATCATTGACATATTAAATATTTTTTTTTTATTAAATCATACATGTATTTAGGAATATAAATATATAATTTTTTTTTGGAAAAAGAAAAAAAAGACCAGCTGGTGTGCCAAAAAAACAGTCATGCACCGGTGTCGTTGCAGTTGTTTTTCATAGAGCACTGGAGGCGGTGCCCCAGATGACATAAAACACACCATATGCGGTGTACCTAAAAATTTTTCAAGGCCCGTTGACTATATATGGTGTCAGAAGAGTCGTGCGTTGACTAAAATATATGCCCTGGCGCGTATAGTCGTGTCAGCGCACTAACTTCCTGAAAAATTATATAGTCAATGGTGCGGTCTTTTCCCTGATCGCACCATTGACCCTGTCGAAATGCCGAAAGTGGTGCACTGACAGATACCGAGGTAGATATATCCGTCAACACACCTCGTTGCTATTCCAATGGTCAACGATGCGCCCATCTAAATTACCGCACCGCCAATTTTTTTTAAATTTTAAAATAATGTGGGGCGCCCTTCGGTACCGCCCCAGAAACGTTGCGAATACCATTAGCACCGGTTGCGGTGTAGCCTATAAATTTTATAGGAAGCACCACTTACTGGTGTGAGCCGAATGACTCATGCACACCGCGCGACAATTTTTTTTTCATTTTTAATGGTTAATTTTAAGGTTATTTCAAATTCTAATCCGCTAGAAAGCTTAATTATGGAAAAACTAGAAAAATACCTGTACATTTCGCCGTCGAGGAGGCATATTGACTGTAGAATTTGCAAAAGAAACTTTGCCCACTATTTTTCAAAATGCAAGCTGGAGATTGGTGGCCAATGCACAACAGCAATGTGTGCAATGGGTGCAATGGGAGAACCGATGTTAGGGAGGCTCAGAGAAGGAGAAATTGCACCGATGCTTGAGAGCTCTAGAGTACTGAGAAAAGTGAAATTGCAGTATTTTGGCTGTAATTTTTTTATATTTAACCCTGTTCTGGTGCGTGGGGTTTTATAGGTGCACCAGTGCGGTACTTTCTTAAGTATGCACCGGGTGGTTTTAAATTTTACACGTTGTTTTATGATGCACCAGGCTGTTTCAATTTTGGCGCGGTGTTTTATGACGCACCGAGGCAGGATAGTCTCGAACCACCGATGCTTTATAGTAATAGGACGCACTGGGCATGTGTGTACGGAGCGCACGGTGTCCGGTGTGCCAATTTTTTGTGTGACCAGTGCTTTCTCTTATAGAGCGCACCAATGATTGAGAGCAGAAAAGTGAAAAATGTAGTTTTTTTGCCGTAATTTTTTTTTTATTTAAACCTTTTCAGTGCACGTTTTTTATAGGCGCATCGGTGCTGTTTTATACGAACTTACTGGACCGCTTCTGTTTTGGCGCGGTGTTTTATGATGCACCGGCGCAGAAGAGTTTGTGCACACCGGTGCGTTCTGTTGTAGAGTGCATCGGTAATTGAGAGCTTTAGAGCACTGAAAAAAGTGAAAAATCTGATTTTTTTGCCATAATTTTTTTTTTAACCCTTTTCCAGTGCGCGTGCTTTATAGGTGCACCGGTGCATTTTCTTATGAACGCACCGGTTAGTTTGTGTTTTGGCACGTTGTTTTATGATGCACCAGTGTGGGTTCTTAATACCGCATCGGGTGTTTTCAGTTTTGGCGCGATGTTTTATGATGCACCGGTGCGAAAGAGTTGTGATGCACGGGTGCTCTAGAGTAATATGATGCACTAGGCGGGGGTGTACGGAGAGCACAGTGTCCGGTGTGCCAATTTTTTGTGCACACCAGTGCTTTCTCTTGTAAGGAGCACCAGTGTGATGTAAAATGATAAGCGAACCGAGTGGAAAATATCCGCAAAACCCTCCTCTCACCAACCTCCTCTAGTAACCTCCACTAGAAACGGATGTATGGGGTATTTTTATAAGGGGTTCCTCAAAAACCTCTGCTAGAGAGTCTTTTCCTTGTAGTGCTTGTATCAAGATACCCTAGTGAATCAGTTGTTGATAAGGATTTTAATTTCTCGTTTTGTGTCAAATCCTCATAATTATGGCATGCTGTGAATGGAGGTCCCCTCTTTAGATTATTTATTTTCTTAGGTCATGAGTTATTATTTCATCTCCCTAAGTTTTTGTTTAATTACTGCAAGGGTGAATGCACCCTATCATGTCCTTCTATGTTATCTTTTAGTAACCTGGATGAGATATCAATTATGTCTTTCTTAGTTTGTTTCTTTTTTATTTAAGTCATGAACGGGGATATTTTGATTCACAAAACTGTCTCTTTGTCCAGCAACTTTATTATTGATTTGTTTAATATAAATTTAGCATATATTTTACAATTCATCTATTTGTCCTAACTTAATTTTATGCAGTGCTGCATTTTCCTATTGTACAGTTATGCCAACATATTTGTCCCGCTATTATTCGTCTTTACGTTCAGTCCATATAGTTCTATCTAGATATTTTGAGTTGGTGTATTAGAAAGGAATTCATGGATCATGCACGTCTGGATTAAAATGTGTTCATTTTTCAATTCTACGCTCTATTGTTCATAGAACAATGAATACACTCGATCTGTTCTTATTCATACGGATTAGCTAGGAATCTAGTTAAAGTGCTAGTTTTCTATGTGTAACCCAACATGTTTATTTAAATTTCCTTACTCTTACTCGGTCTCGTTCAACTGACTACTAAAATTTTATGTAGCAAAATTAAAATTTTACATAGTACAAAATTCCCATTAATTCTATACACATCGGTGTAAATGTAAAGTTATGCTTCCATAACGAAAATCACCCCTATAGTGTGTATATACTATTGTACAACATGTTGTAGTAATAATAGACAATAAATATGTTATACTATATTATACCATTACTACTATTTCTCATTGTATTTTTTTTCCATTAACACATACTCTTTTGCACATAAATTAGTATAATAATTAGTAATTTTCTTTTTATACCATCTATATATACAGTTGTACATAAAATAATCTAACCAATATTCATTAAACTTCCTGCCTTCTGTAACCCCATATGTTACGTTCATTGTTTTAACTATAATCTTTAAAATTTCCTTCTTCTACAATAGGACTCAGATTTACTATTCATAAATTAATGCAGGAAACCCCATTAAATTCATATGCTCACTCCACAAGGTATTTATGCTTCTATTTATTGTATTTCCACATATCTATTGTGGCTTTCAGTTATTGCATTTCCACATATCTCCAATGGGTTCAATCCTAAATCATTACGGTTGTTGAACTCTTAAATTTATATCTGCGTGGTGCAAAACTACTAATAATAAAATCTTAATGTCATATCTTTAGATAAAATTTGTACATAGCTACTCGTCAGTTTATTATCAAATGGATTTACCCCTAAAGTTCTTGGCGCCTAACAATATTATTCTTCGGTTAGGCTGACGTTATATATATATATATATATATATATATATATTTGAATATTTCTTACACAACCTGAATGTATAATAACTATTTATGCTTATCTATTCTAACAGATACCACACTGCCATACTCTTAATTGTAACCATTTATCATTTAAATTAGCTAGAATAATATCTAAAACTCTTTTTTTTGAATGACTGTAAAATCTACACAAAATTTCATATATTACAAAAATAAATCAAACAAATAAATAGTCTAACCAAATTCAATGCACTAGAAAATCACATAACATAAAACCTAACCATGAAATTTCTAGGAAGACACTTAGGAATCCTATGCCCTTTTCCACCCAACCTTGAACTAAGTTCCTTTAGTTCACCCCCTAGCTGAGATGTTCTTGCAAGAATCAACCACCCCCATCGACTATCTTCCATAGGTATTTAATACCTTTCTTTCATGATTATTTTCCTTCATTGGCATCCCACTTTTGTGGTCCTTTTTAACCACTTGCCTAGGTTTTTTCATAAAAGCCCATCTTTCTCACCCGCAATGCTCTTTATGTTTATCCAATCTTAGTATATTTCCCCAGCTAAGCAACTTAATGGAGTTTTGCCTCCCATCCTTTAAGCTTATCCAGAATTTCATCTATAATTCTTATCATGAAAGAATTATCCAATCTCATTTGCCAATGATATTTTATTTTTATTTTTCTTTCTTTGGAAATAATCTCATATCTAGGTGTCTCATTCCAGAGCACATACATTCCATTTATTTATTTATTAATAAATATTCATTTACATAATTATTCCAATATTCTTCATGGATTTTCTGCAATTCTTTCTAATGTAAATCAATCTAACCAAAAAATATATTACAGCAACAGAGGGGTATTACATTCTCCTCCCCTTTTATTCACAATGTCCTCAGTGTTCGTTGTCTAGTTTCTTCTTCCTGAAACCTTGATGGATAAATTTTATTCTTTTCATCCTCTTGCTCTCATGTAATCTCTTTTGAGGTCAAGGCTTTCATTGCACTTTATCCTGAGATATGGCTTGATTCCGCAGATGGATCTCTTTCTAGTCTAAGATACAATGGAGTTTTGCCATAAGGTCTCCTTCGACGCTACATGTATCATTTTACAATCAATTATGTGAAATTTATCATGTACCTATTTATTAAGTAATGATACATGAAAAACAATACAATTTTTAATATGGCTGGGAAATACTAATTGATAAGCTATGATCTCAGTTTTGTTAGTTCTGTGTGGTTTTAGTATTTTGCTAAACCCTTTGTACTATTGGAGATTTTCATCTTTTATTAAGACTGAGAGGAAGATTCTTCCTATATTTCCTGCTTACAATTATCACTTTATTTCATCTGGTGTGATGACTCGAATCTGAAGTGCACATACTCTTACTATAATATTCCAAATCTGGAACAGCTCGGCAAGCCTGCTGAAATAACGTACTTCTGAGAATTTTGTGCATAGAAATGAGTTTGTAGCTCCTGTATCCCTTAGATCAGCTCATCTAAGATCTAAATCCAAAAGGAGAGCAAAAAAAAATAAGACTAGGTGGGTTAAACAGATCTCCCACAAACTAGTCTAGTTGAAAATCACCCAAAGAGAGGGGTTGCAGCTATATGCAAAGGACTGCTTTAGAAATAACACAGATCCACTGAAGCACAATAGGAGGCTGATATGGAGGTTTAAAAATCATATATATAACAACAAATCAGATGTTCTTTACAACTCATACATTATAGAAGAGAAATAATGAGATTATACAGCAAAAATCCTCAGAATGAGGTGGTACAACCATAAGAAAAAATTGCATAACCATGACCGCGTTATTTTTAGGGGCTGAAGCAGAAGTTTATTAATCTTCAGATCTAGAGTAGATCTGTACATAAAAAGTTAGATCTAATATATATCTGTGTACAAGAAATGCTTATCTATACATTCCCCTTGGGGTTTTGTGCAAAACATGAAGCACAGAGAGTAGATCTGAGATCTAAAGTTGCAGATCTGCAGAATGATTTAGAAATTTCTGAATAATAAAATGGTACAGTAGATCAAATCTGAAACAAACATGGATTGGATGGCCAATCCATGGATCACCACAGTGAAAGGAAGATTCCTAGCACCGGAGATCTCTCCTCCAAAATGCAGACAAAACACCCTGCAACTTCTCCTTTGCAGATAACGCAGTCCAGGGAGATAAACTGTGTTGTAGCCTCTGAGAATGATTTGTCCTAATGCCAAGATGTATGTAGATCTGAAGCACAATCAACTAATGAACTCTTCCAGGAGGTTAAAAGACACACTCACTGAGAAGAGCCACTAGTATAAGCTAGATCTGAGCAGATCTAGTGTCTTCCATTGCTGCAACTCACAAGGACAACCCAACCCTCAACAGGATCAGAATTGTGGGTGTAAAGTGAGCTTGGCCTAAAAGCCTGATGTGGAAAATATAGCACAAGTCTCCTCCAAGAGCTACTCAAGGAAGGAGGTGGGATTCCTGAACAGGAAAACCCAACAAGGGATGTCTGAGCAGACAATACCTTCATAAAATGATAATCTTAAACAACCCTCTCTTATTGCTCTCCTCCTCCTTTTATAAGATTGGAGTCTTGGAAAAACCCTAAACCACTTCATTAGTTTAACCCCTTTCACATTTAGAGTCTCCTTCTAGAACTGTGATGTCCCTCAAGGAGGTTCAATGCATCTAGATTGCGTTGTTGACTTGGTCAAAGGTGACCCACTCTTGTGATTTAGACCCATTCACACCTGTAGTAGTTTATTTACATAGCCCAGATATGTCTCTTTTCACATAGGCATTGATTTATTCTTGGTTTTCAGGAGTTTTACATGTCCTCCTTTATAATTTATTCATCAATCATGAAATGTAAAAATAAACAAGGAAAAATTAATATTCCTATTAGCTGCAGCTAATTTAGGAATATTACAGTCTCCCCATCCCAAATTTTGCTTGTCCTCAAGCAACTGCAAGGGTTCTACAAAATCTCCCCTTCTTCTCTTGTGGCCTCTTCATCCAATAGTCTCTACCATTGCTCTGAATTCTCTGCGATAGTTATGTCTTCCAATGGTCCTTCCTCAATGTGCAAGTTGACCCTTGGTGAGTAAACCCAATGGCTCTCATCATGAAAGAATGGAAGGTTGTTATGGAAACTTTCTTACTGATCCATGGCCTCCTCAAGATAGAAGCGTTGACAATCATGGGGATTTTCATGATTCATGAAAGTCCCCCATCTCCATGCTATCATCCAAATGAACTGGATCACCTCCCAGCTTGGAAATACATAGAAAAACTCCTCCCCAACACATATGAGAGGCTTGTTCCCAAAAAACATATGGCTCACTCTACAAAGAGGCAAGTGATCTATCATAGTGGCCATACAAAATCTCATGCTCCCATTGAAGCATGCAATGCAAAAATAATGGGGAACTCCTTTCCCTAAGGACACATCCCACCAATGTGCCTCTCCTCCAACCATGTTCCCAAGAGTAAGAACATTTTCATCATATGGAATCATGATTAGAATCATGCTAGCTGCCATGTATGATAAATGAGAAGGAAGATGTTCCCTCATGTGCAACCAGCGCGGTTTTATCCTTAACTGCCATAGAATAGGATATGACAAGTGCCTTCCCCAACACTTGTTTGTTGCCCCCTCCCTTCTGAATACTTGGAGAAAATGCATCATAGTTGGTGTAAAGGAATCACACCATGAAGAACATAATAGCTTTCTAAGATCCTCTAAGGAATGACCGGCATCAACATAGTTCATGGCCTTGAGTAGTGCATGAAACCCATCATAAATAGTGCCCCCCTTTGGAGCAATGTTCTTAAAATGAGTGTTAGAAAAGATAAGCATATAGGAGATACATGATAACATTCAGAAAGATAATTCCCTCTATATACTTGTTTTACATCAGTGGGGTAACTCATGGATGAGTTCCCTCTCACACTCAATGAGTAAGGAGATGTGAATGATGGCTCTTCCTAAGAGCTATGTTCCTCCTCCTCTACCAAGTAATCCATGCACATCTTCATATGAGAGTGCACCTCTTCCTTGAAACCTTCCCATATGAATCCACCCAAGAGAGTATGATATTCTCTAATAAAACCGGTGGGTTTGGAAAGCAGGATCTCATAGGTGGCATCTAGTAGTCTCTCCTTGAGCTTGGAGTCTCTATTAAAAAGGATAAGATTATAGAAATAGATGACTCCATCAACCACCTTGAACCTTTCATCCTTTACTTCCCTGTCAATAACCCCCCATGTGAAAAGGTCCTTGGAGTACTCCATCATGAGTTGGGAATCCCAATAAGGATCCAAGCTCTCCAAGAATGACAGCATTGTAGAGGTTTGAAATACTACCTCTGTCATATCATGGCTCCCTCCTTTGACATTTTTGATGTCAAAATCACATGTTGGAGCTTCATAATCTCTCTTTTGCTGCCCCATTTGCAGCTGATCTTGCTCAAGACAAGATTGAAGCATATGGAAATCAACTTCCCCTCGAAAAGTCCCTGTCTTCCAAAACTTCCTCATTTTGTCCCATGTATAAAAAAGGGTTAGCATCCCCTTGCCATGTTCAGAAATATTCTTTGTGAATGAATAAATCATGGGCTGCCCCAAATATATGGAGTTTCCATGTGTCCTCATGCTCATGCCATCATATATCTCTGATTTCTCCTCTCTCAGCACAGATATCTAAGTGGGAGTTAGCAATGCCCCTTTTAGGAAGTTGCTCATCTCTCTCCTGAATTCATGAGAGATTCTTTGCGTTGTGCTAGCTTCTCCCAAGGCTCCCTCCTTAGCAAAGTATGCATATGTTGCCTATAGTTGAGAGAAAACTTTAGACTTCCTCCTTGCAAAGAGGTGTCAAGGCATAGAGTAGAATGTGGATGTAGGTAGACAGATTTGCCCCTACCTTTACTGCATAGGTCCTCTTGCCTTCTTTGTGCTTCCAAGATTTGAAACAAATAAGGGTTCATTCTTTTCATCTTTTGATGCCATTCCTCCTCTTTTCCTTCTTCTATCTCCAATATCTCATCATTGGAAAATGATGGTACATGTTGTTCATGTGTTATGCCAAGAGCCTTATGTGTGAGATCTTGTGGAGCTCCTTGAAAGTGTGCAAGAGTTCCTTTCCTTGGATCAAGTGCTTCATCCCCCTCTTCATGAGGTGCTTGAGGTGCCATTTTCATGACTGCGTTATCATCTCCTTCCTTCCCCTCCTCCTCTTCAATAACTGAAATTGCCTCATCATCAACAAGAGATCTTAGATCTTGGTCATCTATTGAAGGAGGAATCTCCATGCTTTCCTTCTGAGAAGAGAATCCTTCATCCAAAGGAGATCTTGCCCTTGGAAAGGCATCAAAAAAACTTACACCTTCTTCCATGGTCTTCAGAAATGGAGTTGGATTCATAGACCCTTCCAACTCATGCAAAAGATTTGTCTGATATGGTTTGATAATGTCAAAAGAATATGTTACACATGGAGCTTCATCAAACCTCTCTATTAATCTTGAAATAAACCTTGCATAAGTAGGTGTATTTGAATTTTTCAAGGAAAAAGACTCAAACAACCACCAAGCATATGCTTTACCTTCAAAATGCAGTGCTGCTACTTAGATGGCTTCAATCTCTGAAACTTGATGTTGTTGCACAAAGTTGTCTAGCTCCTCCACCCAAACCCTTACTGGAAATTTAGGTGATCCATCAAAGATAGATAGATAGAATCTACCCATAACATGCTGCTCCTTCTTTGTGCATTTTCTCTCCTTGATCTTACAGAACCCTTGGAAGTTCAAGTTATCTTTTAACTCCTTGGATTGAGCTTCATACTCCTACAAATACTCTCTAAGAGTCTCCTTCTCGGGTACACCTCCTTTCTTCCTCTTCATGAATAAATCACAGACAGAACGTTGAAGCTTTGGTGATATGGATGAGTGCACATATCCATGAAATGAGGATTCAGAATTTTCCTCATGTATAGATCTTGTAGATCTGATCGGAAGATCTTCTTTCTCTTGAAACTTTCTAGAAGTTTCACTGCTCCTTCTTCCTTCTTCTTGTTCAACCTCCTTGGAGAGGTTCTTACTGGATTTGAAAAGTGATCAGAGTAAACTCATATTATTCATCATTCTGACCTTGATCCTTTCTTTACAGCACTTTGGCTTGAAGCCCACGGGCTGAGCCAAAGATCTTGCTCTGATACCACTGTAATATTCCAAATCTGGAACAACTCAACAAGCCTGCTGAAATAATGCACTTCTTAGAATTATGTGCATAGACATGATTTTGTAGCTCTTGGATCCCTTAGATCAACTCATCTAATATTTAAATCCAAAAGGAGAGCAAAAACAAATCAGACTAGGTGGGTTAAATAGATCTCCCACAAACTAGTCTAGCTGAAAATCACCCAAAGAGAGGGGCTGCAGCTATATGCAGCTATCACCCAAGATGTATATCTGAAGAAAAATCGGCTAATGAACTCTTCCAGGAGGTTAAAAGACACACTCACTGAGAAGAGCCACTAGTATAAGCTAGATCTGAGCGGATCTAGTGTCTTCCACTGCTGCAACTCACAAGGACAACCCAACCCTCAACAGGATCAGTTCTGTGGGTGTAAGGTGAGCTTGGCCTAAAAGCCTGATGTGGAAAAGATAGCACAAGTCTCCTCCAAGAGTTTCTCAAGGAAATAGGTGGGATTCCTGAACAGGAAGACCCAAAAAGGGATGTATGAGTAGACAATACCTTCAGAAAAATGATAATCTTCAACAAACCTCTCTTGTTGCTCTCCTCATCCTTTTATAAGATTGGAGTCTTGGAAAAACCCTAAACCACTTCATTACTCCCCTTTCACATTTAGATTCTCCTTCTAGAAGTGTGTTGTCCCTCAAGGAGGTTCAATGCATCTGACTGCGCTGTTGACTTGGTCAAAGGTGACCCACTCTTGTGATTTAGACCAATTCACACCTGCAAGAGTTTATTTACATAGCCCAGATATGTCTCTGTTCACATAGGCATTGATTTATTCTTGGTTTTCAGGAGTTTTACATGTCCTCCTTTACAATTTATTCATCAATCATGAAATGTAAAAATAAAAAAGGCAAAATTAATATTCCTATTAGCTGCAGCTAATTTAGGAATATTACACTTACATTTATTCCATGCTCCTTTTCTAGCATGTTTGTATACATGCTGAATATGTGCTTCGAATTTTTCACCTGCATTTAACATACTATTCACATGCATCCAACAAGATCAACACCACTGATATATTACTACAATAGACCCCATGGCTATGCCCACTAATATGAACATTGTTATTTATAAACTTCAATATACGAAATTGTAATTTACTTTTCACATTGCTCGCATAGAGATAAAAATAATAAAGGGAATGTTTGTAGCATTCTATTTTATACTATAACTTGGATATCATTGTATCACTTGTGCATATACTATTTTAGCCATTTTCATGGTTGTTATGTTATGATTACAACAAACTTCAAGGGAACTTGGCTATGTCTACTCTTGAATATTTTTCCTAT
Source organism: Pinus albicaulis (assembly GCA_034641835.2). NCBI lineage: Eukaryota > Viridiplantae > Streptophyta > Pinopsida > Pinales > Pinaceae > Pinus > Pinus albicaulis. The sequence goes on from CM076570.1 coordinate 82,128,664, forward strand.
CTATTTACAGTCACCAACGCTGGTAGTCAAAAATATTTCGTCATTCAAATTTTTTTATGATTGAACCAACAAAGTGTACTTTGCAACATGTTACACCTTTTTCCCTTTATTCCAATCATTTGAATGTTTTTTTTTTCATTTTTGATTTAAAAATACAGGTTTCTAATCCCAAAATTTTTGAGATTGTTTCATTCTTAATATTGCTATTAATTTAGAGTTTCTTAGCTCCTGTTAGGAGCTAATGTAATTTATAATTGTTATTTTGGTACCCTCATATCAACTGTGCAAATTTCTTGCATATTTAGGTGTATAAAATCCTACTCATGGTTAATATATCTTGTTGATTTCGTCCCAAGGTGGGCTTAATCAAATCCATTCTTACAGTGCTCCATTGGTTACACTTCAAACTCATATATATATATATATATATATATATATATATATATATATATATATATATATATATATATATATATATATATATATATATATATATACTTTTCCATTGGTTACACTCCACACTCCTATTATTGTGGGTATTTCGATATTGGAATTTTATCTACAATGAGTTTTTCTAACTACCTCAATTAAGGAGTTCACCAATTCAGCTATCTGATTTCCTGGAAACAAATTTAATTTTATTCCCCAAAATCTTATCAATTGTTCAAAACAATTACATTCAAAATCTCCTTGGTAGTTTAATTCTCAACCATAAAGGTGTAATATTTAGAGTACTTATGCCATTAGAATTTGTTTTCTTGAAAGTAGTATCTTAGTTGTATCAATATGAATATTAACTATGCTAAAGAAAGTTACTTTTTTGTACTTGTAATTTTTCCATATTTGTCCTCCTTTTAATCCATTTTCTATCTAAGTTTATTACAACAACTTGTATCTTATGGACACACTGCATGCTCCTTCCTCTATAACGACAAAACTTTTCTTAGACAACTTGTTCATAAAAATACTTTGCATTCTAATCTCTAATTCAAGTTCTTATCTTCTTACTGTATTTCATTGTGAAAACCTATAGTGGATTCTATGTGTTACCTTTAATCAAGCAAAGTTGATTGTATAAGGTTACTATTTTCCATTGCCACTTGTTATCCTACCTTAGGTTCTTGGTATTGAATTTCATTGTTCTAATTTTTATTTTCCCTTAATTAATGATGGTTCATGTATCTGATAGAATTATTATGCATCCAAGGAATATTCCAACCTTCATTTCTATTGCAGAAGTGTCCCTAGAATAATTTTCTCTTTAAAGTGCAGATTTTCCGTAGAACATGTCATTGATTTGAGTGACTCTCTCCACTCTTCATCATTTTGTTCCTTGCACCACTTGTCCCACACTGATCATCTCAGCACCTCTTGGGACCGTAGGTGTAAATAAACTTGGTGTGGTGCATATGCCTTTGGTAAATTTAGATAAAAACCATATATATATATATATATATATATATATATATATATATATATATGGTTTTTATATAAATTGACCAAAGGCATATACCTTTTCAGCATTTTGTTCCTTGCACCACTTGTCCCAAACTGATCATCTCAGCACCTCTTGGGACCATAGGTGTAAATAAACTTGGCGTGGTGCATATGCCTTTGGTCAATTTAGATAAAAACCATATATATATATATATATATATATTGACATAAAAGGTAGAGATCATATCATTAGATTAGACACAACTTTAGTCGCGCCATAAATATTTATACTTAAGAGTTGTTTGTTCAAATATGCGCTCTCATAAGGATGCTAACTTCAAGCATTTTTGGGTTTGTTTTATTGTAAATGATGCCATTTAGGAATATTACAATTACTCCTTTATCAAGAGCATATTAAAGTGCAAGAATTTATTCTATAGCCAACTTATTTTGGTTTCCCAAATAAGTAATTTTTTCTTAAATATTACTGTGCGTTCATAAAGGAATGTCCATATTGCTTAAATATTATGTGCACTTATGTGTTTGCATTAATTAAAGGGTTTGAGTTGTTTTTCTGTATTCAGCAATCGCCACTGACAATCGTTGTAGGTGGCCTTTAACTTAATCGATCAATATTCTTATTTACCTTCTCTAAGTTGTAAAATTAAACCTTGTGGTTAAAAAAAAAAACATTGAAGAAATTCAAACCTTTTCAAGCTTACAATAGTATTCAATGTGTCCTTATCTATTATCTTTTCAACTTGATCTTCTCGGTTTGTTCCTTTGTCATGGTGGTGTCATATATTTCTTTTCTCAGGCTATTGAGGGTTTCACCTAATATCCTAAGGTATTTGGCCTCGAAAGTATGACATCTTCAACAGAATAACTGCGTGTTCATGCATTCATCCTTGGAAGTGTCGTAAAGCTAGAAAATTCTTTCTTTTTCACTGATATTTTTTGTCTAAACTTCAAGGTAATGTTGGGGATGTAATTCATGTTTTTCCTTCTACCACTCAATATGAAATTTACATTTGGGTATGACCATTTCTCCTTCTCTACTTTTTGACCTAAGAAGTATTAAACGAAATCCCCAGGTGGTTGTGACTTCAACTTCGATGGATTATCCCAAGGGAATTTATGGTTTAGGTGCATGTATTAAGATACCCTAGTCAATCAGTTGTTGGTAAGGTTTTTAATTTCTGGTTTTGTGTTAGATCTTCGGAATTATGGCATACTGCAAATGGAGGTACCTCCTTCAGATTATTTATTTTCTCAGGTCGTGAGTTATTATCTCATCTCCCTAAGTTTTGTCTTAATTACTACAAGGGTGAATGTACCCTATCATGTTCTAGTTACTCACTTCTATTTTTATGTTGTCGGCAGGAGTGGAAACCTATTCCACCATTTTGTGACTTAGTATTTCAAAAGGCAGATCAAAACCACCACCCAGGTGAGTAATTTTACCTTCAATTTCTTTCGCTTTACCTGACTTCTCGATTTAGTATCTTGGTTTGTAGGTAGACTAAGAATTATGCATTTGGTTTTTGGTAGCTGTCAAGGTTAAAAGGAAAACAGAGTTCAGTCATTCTCTGATCAGTGATCAAATTTGAAGGGTTAGTCTTAATTTCACTTAGAAGGGTGTATATTCATGCCACCCTTCCATAATGAAAAGCTTTAAAAAAATTGCATTTAAATTAACAACGGTATAATATCTTTACATTCATTTTCAATCAAATCTATTCCTAAAAATGGATGGGAGATACTATTGTAACTTAAATTGACTCCATGTTTGTGTTAATAAAATATTTTTAAATAGAGTAGAATTTTTAAAAATATACCCCATTTATGGTGAAAAATCTAAAAGATCAAAATTCACCTCCCATAATATTTTCTCTATCTTATGAGTCTAAAATAGGAAAAAAAAATAATCATATAGACTATTATATATAATAATTTTAATTCATATACACTATCAAAATAAACTATTATATGTAATCCTTTTATTTTTATTCATGGAGGACCCTTTTATCATAGGAAAGAGACATATCCAAAAAATAAAAGAGGGAAAAAAATATACCAAGCCCAATAAACTAACTGGGTAGAAAGAACTGACCTACTGAGGAGAAGAAAACATAGCTATCATTTTTTTATAGAAGAAATATGTCGACCAATTTAATTTTGAGTAGGTTCTTGCTGGCCTTATAGCTCTGCCTAATATTTTGGCAGATCAGGAAGCTCACAACAATTGGTGCTTGGGGGAATTATAAAAAATGAATAGGGTGGTTGCTCCTATAGTTACATTTGTCCCAAAAATTCTCCCAACTGAAACATTTTCGAGGTCTTGTCTACAAGGAGGTGCGTTTCCATGGGACCATTTCAAATTTTCAGGTGAAGGTGACAGGGAAGATGGGTAATAAGATATCCAACACCAAATATTCCTATTTTGGCATTGGTTTCCCTCAAGAGAGAAGAGAAACAACAAGTTGTACCCAAATGAGAAAATTTCATATTATATAACTGATACAATCTGGAACTCTTTGTTGGACATGGAAGAACTTGCCTTGAGACAATATTTCTGAAAGGATATAAAGAATTTTGGAAACAAGTAGCTACAGGAAATGTGATGAGCTTATCATGGGTTCTGGATCATTTAATTCTTGACAACCACGACTTCTTGACAACCACAATATCAAGATTTTAGACAATGATTTGCTTCTCCTTTTGAAATGTGTGTGTCGGAGGAAACATTGTTGAGTTTTTAAATCTTGGTGGCATTGTTCATGAAAACAAATGAACAAATATATTGTCTCATTCCTATAATCATAATAATTATTGTTGATGTTGTGATGGAGTTTTCCATGATATTGAGGGTTTGGATTTATAAATCAATGTGTTTTTTTGTTTCATAATGCATGTGATTTTTGACTGGCTGCCTCGGACAATGAGGAGGGAAGTGTACTCCTTGGGGAACTAGGTGGAGAATTTGAACCTCGACAACAATATTGAATTATGAATTCAGAGTTGTGAGGGGACCTATAGCCATAATAATCATTGAAGGTGCCAAAGTCTACAAGGAATGTGCAAATCTGGAGCCTTGGTTAGACCAAATTAATGAGAATAAAAAGGCCTTCCCCTTTGTATATGTGAACCCACGTGGGGACATCCCTATTTATATCAAATGCAATTTGGATGTATAGAAAAGCAATGTCACTTATGCGCCAGGTTTGTTTCACTAGCCGGCATGGATTATAACAAGGATGAGTTTAAGATGTTAGTCACGTTCGTTTCTTGCATGGAAAAGAATCACTCTTGTTCATTGAAATCTTGTAGTTAAGAGGTTAGTCACATTAATTTCTTGCATGACAAAGAATCTCTCTGGTTCATTGAAATCTTGTAGTACTAAGAACAATAAGATGCAGGTTCGTGGGTTTAAGGAATATGTTTTCTGTTATGTGAAAAATAGGTTTCCACCTGTGTATGAGCTTAACTTGGAAAGTACACATGTCAAGTAATCTAGGATTAATTATTACAACCCTTTGCAATATTGTTATACATTTTCCTATTCTTTTTGTTTTTTAATTTCGGGATGTTGGTTTCCACGGTACATTACTCATCTTAGAATTCCATCCAAAACAAAATGTGAAAAAAAAGAGATATAAGTCAATTCTTCATCTTTACATATATTTTTATATTGACTTTTATATGGATTTCTAGAGTTTAAATCTCCCATCTAGTACGATGCAAGGTTTTATTTATTAATTTTCTAAAATCGCAACTAGCCTCTACAAATTTTTTAAATGTGATGTATAATCGAACTACTCAAATCTAAACTTCGGTTTGGATGAATTGTACTGTGAAACCAAAGTTGTAAAATGCTTGCCAAATGTTGAAACGCATTACTGAGAGGACTATGTGATGAGGACATGTAACTACTTGAAATAATAGTCCTTTCATATGCCTTCATATACACATCTCACCTAATGGGAAAGCTAAAGACATGGAGTTGTTTTGACCCAGTCAAAAAACACTTTTAGTTTCCTGGAGATTTAAAAGTTTGGATTTCCATTGACTTGTATTCTTTATAACTTGTGTTATTTTTCCTGTTGATTACTGAATAATCAAATGATTGAGATGTGAAAATACATTTAGTCTTGGAGGAAAGCAACTAATTGAAAGAAGAAGCTTAGGGCTAGTGGAGTTTCTTAAGTAATCATCACATAAGGAAGGTAGTTCTTCTTGTATTATATTCATTTAAGCCAGTATTTATTCTCTACTAAGCTCATTAAATCCACATAGTTATTGTCTGGCTTTGGAATTATTAAGAGTGGTTCTGAGAAATTCATCCATATCATAATGAATGCCCTATTACACGAGAAGATCGATAACCAAGCCATATAGTTTGGATTCTTAAGTAAGTCACTACATAAACAAAGCCATAAAAGATACATAAATAACAAGGCTCTTTTTTGTGATAAAAAAAGGAAGGCTGAAAAAAAATTTGACCATAAAACATGATAAGCTTTGCATAGTAATACTTGGAAAGTATGTATATATACCTTAATTTCATTTCCAACCAAAAGCAGTAGTTGTAGTTTAAATTTTGCAAGATGAAGTGATTCAGCCTCTGAGATCGAGTTCCCAAGTTCCCAACTGGATGGAATACGAGCTTTAGAGCTTCAAAGACCCAATAAGCCACCGTTACCAAATAACCCAAATTTCACTAGTTTTCTTCCCTATTTTATTTGAGTGGCGCGGTGGGAAGATGAGATTGAAGTTTTCAACTATGTTCGGGAATCATAACTTCAAAGGTTGCAATACACCAACCTCGATTACACTCTATTTATTGCTCCTTGAATTTCTAACCTGCACTCCTTTCTCATATGCTTAGTCACTGTAGAGGCATAACACTTAATTACAAAACAATATGAACATTAAAGACCATGGACAGTGCACTTTCAAGGTAACGTGAACTAACTTTAAGCTGTCTTCAAAAAAATTTCCAGAAAAATGACGGTTGAAAGTACCCACAACCCTTCATAAGGAATTTTATAATAATATTTTATTTTATTTTAAACTGGTATAAATCAAAATTTGCATTTTTTTTTACAGGTAATTTCTTCTTAGCACTTTTATGACGTGTTAGAGGCCTTTCGACGAGTTGTGAAGAGTGCAATTTTGAACCATGTCTTCAATCATAGCACACTTGGAAAGCTATGAATCATGGCTATTTCGTTTACCTAAACGATCATCGGGATTTCCTCATCCCGTTTCTATTTACGATTTCCAATAATTCATGTTTTTTTTTTGTAGTTTATCATACCTTTTATGTGCTTTTTTTTCATTGGTTGTAGGTTGAGGTACCCCAAGTGTTTTATTCATATATCGGGTAAGCATACTCAATCACATACTATGGTTGCAACTTTTTTTTATTACTTACCACTATAATTCGTCATTCTCAAACAATTCCTTTCTTAATTATACAAGTATGTTGGTGCCCCTAGATGTTTCTATTTATTTTATAAAGTTGCATAAAAGGAGTCTCTACTTACTTTAACTATTGATGCCCTCTGGGTCGATTTCTCAAAAATATATAGACTTCCTTACATGAATGTAGTAGACACATGTGGTATTGGGATCCCATTAATTATATGGACGTTGATAGGCTAGTTTTATACTTATGTTTGTATTTAACTAAATTATTAATTGTGGCGTAACCACTCGCCTATGTATACATTTTTTTCAACAAACTTCAGTTTCTGGAACCTCTAGTTACTGGATTTATTTCTAATGAATGTAATATAAAAACTTGTGTGTTAGTAATTGTTCTATGTTATATTTCTGTAACCTGGGTGAGATATCAGTTAAGTCTTTCTTAGCTTGTTTCTTTTTTATTTAGGTTTTGAACGAGCATGTGTCTTCAGTGGGGATATTTTGATTCACGAAATTGTCTCTTTGTGCAACAACTTTATTGTTGATTTGTTTAATATAAACTTAGCATATATTTAGACAATTAATCTATTTGTCCTAATTTAATTTTATGCATTGTTGCATTTTCCTATTGTATAACTATGTCAACATATTTGTCACACTATTATTTAGCTTTTTTGAGCTTTAGTTTTAGTCCATATAGTTCTATCTATAGATTCTGAGTTCGTGTCTCAGAGGGAATTCACTGATCATGCAAGTCTAGATTACAATTTGTTCCTATTTTGGTTCTACGGTTTATTGTTCATAGAAAAATTAATACACTCAATATGTTCTTATTTAAGGATTATCTAGGAATCGGGTTAAAGTTCTAGATTTCTAGGTGTAACCCAACATGTTTATAAAATTTCCCTACTCTTGCTCGGTCTCGTGCAACTGATTATTGAAAGATTATGTAGCAAAAATAGCATTTTGTATTGTAAAAAATTTCCATTATTTCTATACACATCGGTGTAAATGTAAGGTTATGCTCTCATAAGGAAAATCACCCCTATAGTTTGTATATACTCTTATATCATTGGAAAATCAGATTAGTTATATTAGGTTTTGATTCTCTGATATCGATAATTACTTGTGAGTGTGTTGGCTTCTTTTACTTTTGTATTATCTTGTATTTCATCAATAAATTACCATATTATCATGTGTGTATGAATATCACAAAACAAGAGACACAAGATGTATGCACTATGCCAGGGAAAAACCCCCCTCAAGGGGAAAACCCAGTCAAGATAATTCTTCCTTTCAATAGTATTCTTTAAGACTCTTCACGCTAGACATATACTAGACCATCCCTCCACACCAAGTCAGCCTCCAAATCTTCGACCCTTTTCCAACAACTTCGACTAGGCAGCAGTTTCTAGCAACATACGACTTCCGGCAACAGCAAAACTTGGAAGACTTCGATCTCCAAATATAGGGCACGAAACAAAGAGATAGAGGCACCAAAAGTTAGATTGACTTCCTCTCCTTATACTTCCCCAAAGTCACACTTCCTTCAGCTTCCTAGCAACATAATTTACACTTCTCTAGCTACTCTTGAGATATCAAACTAGCTTGAGAGATGATGCTCCAAATGACTTCAACTAGCTTGTATTTATAGGCTTCTTATGGGTCGAATAGGTGTCCTTAGGCTGACTTTATCTCTTCTAAGCCGACTTGGTGTGGAGGATACATAAATCATATTTAACTCAATTATTAACCTTTTTACATGATTCGAAAGCCCAAGAAGGGTCTCTTTGAATGTACAACGACTCTATAAACTTGATATTAATCCTAGGATTCCACAATGGGGACTTTGAATAATATAATGATGACCCAAGCATGAAACCCATGCTTTAACAATTCATTGTTACAATAATAGAAATTATTCTCTTTATTCTTTTGTCAAGTACATTTCATAATGACTTCATTACATTAAATGAAGATCGAAACTAGTTAAAATTTCCAACACTCCCTCTTAACTAGGGATGTATTCATCATATACAAATACAATAGAAGAACTCAAACTATATGAAACAATGAAAAAATTTAAGCACCACAATGCCATGAAATAGATCCCTGACCAGGGAAATATATCCATTGGTCTCTCAAAAATTTAGGCACCGCAATGCCACAGACTAGATTTTTTACCAGGGAAACCTATCCAAGTGGGAATAAGGTGGAATCAATATTTCAGCCCCTTTAGGTACCATCAGGCTTACTTTCTAACCACCAACCCAGAGACCTAGGTGTGTATCAATGGTCAGATCTCTATGACCCACGCCACCCTTCCCTACTTTGGTACCTAGACATCAACACAAAGTGTCGGCTAGATGTCCTCCCATACAATGCTTCACTCGCAAAGCCTAAACAAATATCTTCCACTTCCTTATCATCAATACAATCAGAAATGTCTACCAAACCCAACAGGTTTTTCAGATACTCAAACTTCTTATTCAGAAGAGCCTTTGTTAGTATGTTTTCTACCTGTTCATCTGTCGAGACATACTACAACTTCACGATCCCAACCTGCACCAAGTTCCTAATAAATTGGAACTTATTATTGATATGCTTCATCCTATCATGAAACAAAGGAAATCCAGACATCTTGATAAAACTTTGATTATCACAATTAATCACAGTAGGACCCAGAGACTTCTCTAACAAGTATTCCATAAGCTTTCTTAACTAAACATCCTCCTTTTCTACTTCACATGTAGCCACATATTCTACCTCAGCACTACTCAACGCAATGGTATCTTTCTTCCTACTCATCCATGAGATCATAGTAACTCCCAGACTAAAACATCCCCCGATAGTGCTCCTTCCATCGGTCTCACTACCACCCCAATAAGATTATGTGAATCCAATTAACTTGACTTCCTTACTATCATACTTTAGGCAGTGATATATAGTACCAAGAATATACCTTAGTATATGTTTAGCAGTTATCTAGTGATCATGACGAGGCTCCAACTGAAACTGACTGAGAATTTTTTCTGCAAAACATATATATGGTCTAGTATTTACCAGATACATTAGGGAACCCACCAACTATCGATAGGAGGTAGCATCCACGAGACTAGAGTCAAAGTCCCTAAACTTATTGAGATTGGTGACCATAGGAGTAGTCATACGCTTGGAATCCATCATCCAAAATTCCTGCAAGAACTTGATGATGTAATTTCCTTGCCCTAAATATATCTCTCAGGGTATCTGCCATACTTCTAGACCTACGCAATAGTGCATTATTCCTATATCCTTCATTTAAAATTTAGTTTCCAACATCTTCTTGCATTCTTGAATTCTTCGCTCCACACCATTGATGAATAGATCATCCACATGTACTAGAATAATGACGGGCTCATTATTCACAACCTTGATGTAGAGATTTGGATCAGCATAACTCTTTATGAACCCAATTCTAAGTATATCTACATCCATCCTAGCATACCATGCCCTAGGTGCTTTCTTTAAACCATATAGGGCCTTCTTTAGTCTGCAAACATGAGATTCCATTCTATTAAATTCAAAGCCTTCGGGTTGTTCGATGTACACTTCCTCATCAATGGTCCCATTAAAAAATGTAGTCTTCACATCCATTTGATAGATATTCCACCCCATTGTAGCATCCAATGAAAACAATGATCTAATAGTAGTGTGCCTTGTTATATGTGTAAAGGTTTCTTCATAATTATCAACGCCTTCCTTTTGAGAGAAACCCCTTGCAACAAATCTTTCTTTATACTTGTCTATACTTCCATCAATTTCATTTTTCATCTTATAGATCCATTTAGATGTGACAACCAATTTTTCATTAGGTCTAGGAATAGTTTCCTAAACCCCATTCTTCATGATGGTATATTCTTCCTACATTGCTTTCTTCCAAACCTCTCGATGTGTAGCTTCCTTGAATGTAGATGGTTTGGCTTCTATAAATTTTGTCATATATGCAGCATAAGCAAAATATATTTTTGGTTCTTTCTTTCCTTGAAGGTTCTTGTAGCTTCATGTCCTTCAGTATCTTCCAATGTAGCTTTCAACCAATTTTTCCTCTTCCTTGTGGTTGGGATGACTACCGATTGAATAGGCTCACTTGGTCCTTCTTCTTCAAGATTTGTAGGAGAGTTTCATGATGAATTTATTCTTCTATAAATATGGAATATCCTTTTATTTATTGTATGCTTTATTCTCATCAAATATGACATCATGCTTACGTCAATATATTTTCCTTCATTGATGTAGATTCTATATTGTTTTGAAGAGAGACTATATCCAACGAAAATTCCCTTGATAGTTGTAGAGTCCAACTTGTTTCGCTTGTCTTTCGGAACATGGATATATGTTGGAATTCCAAATATTAGGAGGTGATCCACACTTTGATTATTTCCTATATTATCAAGACTCCTATGATGACTTATATTTTGAATGTATATGGTTTTCATTTTTTCTTCTCCCCAGAAGAACTTTGGTAGATCTTGATCAAGGAGCATAGTTCGAATGCATTCTTCAATTGACCTATTCTTCCTTTCTGCTAATCCATTTTGTTCGGGATAATAGGGAAAAATGAGATCCCTCTTAATACTTTCTTCTTTACAATATGCATTCAATTCCTTAGAATTGTATACCCCACCCTTATCAGAAATCAAAGTTTTTATCTTTCTTTCTATTAGGGTTTCCACTTCATCCCTAAACTCCTTGAACTTATCAAATACTTCATCTTCAGTTTTGAGAAGGTAGATCCATGTCTTTCTAGAATGGTCATCGATAAATGTCACATAGTAGAGATGGCCTCCAAGTTATTTTTCAGACATGAGCCCACACACATTGGAATGGATGAGGTCTAATATCTTTTTAGACCTAGTTTTACTATTGTGAAATGATTTTCTTGTATGTTTTCCCAAATATCATCCCTTGCACACAACTTCATGATCCAACTTCATATTAGGAATACAATGAACCAGTTGAATAAGAGTAGGGATGACCTTATAATGTAGATGACCATACCTCTTATTCCATAGCTCAATGGGACTTACTTCAATATGAACCAAACCTTCAGAAGGTGGTGTAATGACTCTATAAAGACTTCCTTCATGAACTTCAATAACCCTAGCTTTATCAATGCTAGAGTATTTTCCCAAAACCAATACTTTTCCATCAACAAAATCATATCTTCCCCTTTGTCTTATAAACAATTGAATAGAAATAAAATTATTTTTCAAACCTGGAACATATAGAATGTTGTTGAGGTGCAGCTTCGATCCATTATATAGGTTCAACGATTTTGATCTCAGGCCTTTAACAGCATAGCTTTTTTTGTCACCCAATTCCACTACACGAGAAGATGGATCCTTTGATAGTGTATGAAGTTGTTTACTTTTCTCTTGTCATGTGTCTCGATGATCCACTATCAATGATCCATGCATTGTCATCATTAAGAGAACTTGTAAGAGTAGCCAATAATCCTTGAATTTTGACCTTGTTGAATAAGTAATAGATGACCTTCTTGATCCAGCTTCCGGAAATGTTGATACCCATTCTAATGTAGTCCATCAAAGAGGGATAATCCATGCCAAAAAAGTGATCTTCAATTCTTCCTGACCTTAGCTCAGACACCATGTTGGAAAATCAAAGTAGTTATATTAGGGTTTGATTCTCTGATATTTATAATTACTTGTGAGTCTGTTGGATTCTTTTAATTCTTTATTATCGTGTCTTTCATCAAGAAATTACCATATTATGTGTGTATGAAGATAATAAAACAAGAGGCACAAGATGTAGGCACTATGCCAGGGAAAAACCCCCCTCGAGGGGAAAACCCTATCAAGATAATTCTTCCTTTCAATAGTATTCTTTGAGACTCTTCACCCTAGACATATACGAGACCTTCCCTCCATACCAAGTCAACCTCCCAGATCTTCAACCCTTTTCCAAAAACTTCGACTAGGTAGCATTTTCTAGCAACATACGATTTCTGGCAGCAGCAAAACTTGGAATACTTCGATCTCCATTCTAGGGCACGAAATAGAGAGAGAGAGGCCACAAAAGTTTGATTTTATTCTTCTCCTTAGACTTCACCAAACTCTCACTTCCTTCTTCTTCCCAGAAACAGAATTCAAACTTATCCATCTACTCTTGAGATATCGAACGAGCTTGAGAGATGATGCTCCAAATGACTTTGACTAGCTTGTATTTATAGGCTTCTTGTGGGTCATGTTGTCGCTCCTAGAGACAGCCTAGAGTTGTGATAGACCAGTGCCTAGGACATCTTATATTAGCAAGGATCATATGGTATAACAGAGGAAGTTATCAATAAAAATATTTCATGCTATCTCTTGTAAACAAGGAATATTAATCTGAATGGGACCAAGACCTTCAGAAACTGACACAGAGAAAGGAATACTGCAGAGGCAACATGCAAAACTCCAATATAAAAGCAACAAACAATTCAGAGACAACTTACTGTAAAGAGGGCCAATTCAGAAATACTTCATAGAAATAAATTATTAGAAGGTGTTGAATATTGCAACAAGAAATAGTGAAGGAGGCATCCTGAAACATCTTTCCTAATCCTAGTTGGAAAGTGATCACCAAAACTAGGTGGGGCCCACACAGGTGATTTTTGTCGCAAAGTCTATTTTTAGACTATGTCTATTTTTAGACATATGGATCATGGTCTATGAGTTTCAGGATGCTATTTATGGATGATTGGTCGAGGTTGTTAAAAATAGATGGACCTCTATTTTTAGACATTGGGCGGAATCTATTTTTAGGCTCTTTGGGCTAAAAATGAAACGTTGAAATATTATTAACCCTTAATAATATGTGGGCTTGTAAACATTATCTTATCCTCTTGGAGCACTTCAGTTTGATGCCTGGATGTGGCACATGCAGCTGACAGAAGGAATTACGCTATTCCTAGGGTTTAGTGGAGCTATTGCATGGTTGACTTCGGTTAGAACTCATGTGACAGAGTTTGGTGGAGTTGATGAGACAGTTAATGGAGTTGTGTTCAGTTTAACTTAGTTGAGCTAGTTGTATCTAGTCTAACTGATTGATACAATTAGTGAGAGTGGTGTGAATTAATTATTAATTAATTCACTAATTATTATCTCATAAATCAACTAAAGAGCACATCAGTTAACTGCAATGCATGGACAGTTCAGTGGAGACCAGTGTTAGAGGTGGGTGAAAGGGTGAGTGTGGCTATCAGTTGTGACTATACTTGTGCATGAGATTTGCACACACATTGATTGAGATTGACAATGAGGATTGCACAGTTGAAGCTAGTGGGATTCGAACTTGGATCTCATCATTCTCATCTTGGATTGTGCAGTAGAGGCAGGCAAACTTGTGGAGGATATTTGAACCCGTGACTTGTTCATCTTCCGTGCTAGTTTGTGTGTAGCACATGAGATAGTGTTGAGAGCTGTGAGAGATTTGTGCTATGTATTGTTACATGTTCTCTATAATTATTATATATAGATATTTGGGGGTTTTCAGCTATCATCTTTCCCCATTACATACTGTGTTGATATGTGTGCTTGATTATGTTTTAATGTGCGCATGCGACTGCTTCTATTTCCGCAAATTGATGATAAATTGTAGAAGAGGTTATGTATTATGCATGAAGATTAAATAGTGTGTAATCAGGATAATCTTGGTGAATAATTCATCTATTATTAAAATTTCTACATGGTATCGGAGTGAAATTGATCATCGGATCTATTACAGTGATTACAATTTATTTCGGTAGACAGAGTCTGTAAGCGGGCCAAGTAGCCTCTGGATCCATCCTTTCTTTGAAAGGTGATATATCCAGTAAATGCCCCTACAGTCAATCTCTGTGCTAGAAATACTTTGTTCTCACATTAGATCAGAAGCGGTTGAGTTTTGAGCTGTTGGAATTCGAATTTGCAGTAGTGTTTTCTTGGTGTCGAAGTCAAAATGTCTTATCAAGGATTGCGATTGGAGTATGCTCTTGAAGGCAGCTCGAATTATATTGCATGGAGAGATAGGATGGAGGCGGTGCTCAATGACAATGGGCTGAAGGAGTTCATAGATGCTGAAGTTCCAAAGCCTAGCGATGCAGCCTTGGTTGAGGCTTGGCAAAAGAAGACAGCAAGGTGTCGAAGGATTCTGTTAGAGGGTGTGAAGGATCACATAGTATCCAGCCTGCATGGAAAATCTTCTCCATACTTGATGTGGAAATCATTGACAGATTTATTCCAAAGCAAGAGCGACCAGAGGAAGTTGGAGCTCAAGGATAAACTCAGGAAAATAAAGATGGAGAAGAATGACACTATTCCGGTATACTTGACAAAGTTTTTCCACTGCAGGGATGAGATTGGGAGTGTAGGAGTTAGTGTGGATGATGAAGACTTGGTGAGCTTGGCTCTCCTTGTTCTTCCGAAGATTTGGCATTCCTATGAGGATTCTGTCAATGGTCGGGAGAAATTGCCAGGATGGGACCGACTTTGGTCGGATCTTGTGCAAGAGGAGATAAGGCGGAGTACCAGGGATGGATCTTCATCAAAGGTATCTGATGAAGAGGATTGTTCTTTGGCTGCCAAAGCAAGGAAGGGGAAGGGCAAGAAGAATGCTTCTCAATCCGGTGTGGATGGTAAAGAGTGTGACATGTCCAAAGTGAAGTGTTTTCACTGTCACGATCATGGACATTACGCCACGAATTGTCCACAGAAGAAGAAGAACATGCAGGTTGCTGGAGCTGCAGCTAGTGAGGCTCTTGCCTCGCAATTTGAGCTGGACTTCTCATTGATCGCATGCATGGTGTCTAGTGCATTGGGATCGGGGTGGTATTTTGATAGTGGCGCTTCCTTTCACATGACGGGAGATGTGAATCTTTTCAGTGACTTGGTGGAGAAAAATCTCCAGATGCATGTTGAGTTGGGCGACAATGGATGATACAATGCGACCGACATTGGTACCATAACCTTTCAAAGGGAGTCAGGTAAACTCATTCTTTTACAAGATGTAGTGCATGTTCCAGGTTTAAAGAAGAATTTGATCTCAATCGCAATGTTAGAGGATAAAGGGTATGAAGTTGTCTTCAGTGAAGGAAAAGTTTTCCTTCGGCACAAGGCAACAGGACAAGTCAAGAAGGTTGGGATTCAAGCAAAGAATCTCTACAGACTTGAAGTAGATGGGATGTCTACGGAGCTTCCTATTGTTGGGAAGTGCAAGAAAGACATGCAATTGATGCTTGAGAGGGAGCAAGTTTTGCATGCAGGTAATAGTGAACCTCGGGATGTGGAGCAGCCACAAGATGAGGACCATGGAGTGGGAGAAACCACTCATGCAGAGAAATTTCGTGCCAGATGGGCAGAGGGAGTGCATGCAGCTATACCACCAGGTGAGAGGTGGGGTGACATGCATGACTAATCCCAAGAGGGTATTCACAGCCAAGGGATCATGAATGAGTGTGGATCTCTAAAGATGGAACACAACTAAAGTTCTGTTGGCGATGCATGATGAATTGAATAGTGCGATGAGATCAAAGTGACGGAGTGTGAGATCTTTGGTGTGGATCGAAGGTTAATGACAAGTGCAGAGTGCATGGGTGCAAGAGTTCAACAACGCAGTGGTTCCTGATGACATGTGCAATTGGGCCCAGCAGAAGTCGAAGACTTTGATGATATATGCATCAAACTGATTGAGTTGTTTGGAGCCTATTCAGTTTCAGAGGAGTTGCAGAGCAGATGCATGCAGTTGCATGGCGCTTGTGAAGGTTGCAGGGCGAATGCATGGAGTTGCATGTCGCATGCAAAGACGGTCCTTTCTTGTTGAGAGGGAGTGTTGAAGATGGAAACAAGAAACAGTGAAGGAGGCATCCTGAAACATCTTTCCTGATCCTAGTTGGAAAGTGATCCTGCCAAATGGTGGAACACACGGAGTGATTTTTGTCGCAAAGTCTATTTTTAGACTATGTCTATTTTTAGACATATGGATCATGGTCTATGAGTTCAGGATGCTATTTATGGATGATTGGTCAAGTTGGTAAAAATAGATGGACCTCTATTTTTAGACATTGGGCGAAGTCTATTTTTAGACTGCTAGTCTAAAAATAGATCAGTCAAATATTATTAGCCCTTAATAATATTTGGACTATAAACATTATCTTGTCCTCTTGGAGCACTTCAGTTTGATGCTTGGATGTGGCACATGTAGCTAACAGAAGGAAATACACTTTTCCTAAGGGTTAGTTGAACTATTGCATGGTTGACTTCAGTTAGAACTCATGTGGCAGAGTTTGGTGGAGTTGATGAGACAGTTGGTGGAGTTGTGTTCGGTTTAACTTTGTGGAACTAGTTGTATTTAGTCTAACTGATAAATACACTGGTGATGAGTGGTGTGAATTAATTATTAATTAATTCACTAATTATTAACTCATAAATCAACTAAAGAACACATCAGTTAACTGCAATGCATGGACAGTTCAGTGGAGACCAGTGTTAGAGGTGGGTGAAAGGGTGAGTGTGGCTATCAGTTGTGACTATACTTGTGCATGAGATTTGCACACACATTGATTGAGATTGACAATGAGGATTGCACAGTTGAAGCTAGTGGGATTCGAACTTGGATCTCATCATTCTCATCTTGGATTGTGCAGTAGAGGCAGGCAAACTTGTGGAGGATATTTGAACCCGTGACTTGTTCATCTTCCGTGCTAGTTTGTGTGTAGCACATGAGATAGTGTTGAGAGCTGTGAGAGATTTGTGCTATGTATTGTTACATGTTCTCTATAATTATTATATATAGATATTTGGGGGTTTTCAGCTATCATCTTTCCCCATTACATACTGTGTTGATATGTGTGCTTGATTATGTTTTAATGTGCGCATGCGACTGCTTCTATTTCCGCAAATTGATGATCAATTGTAGAAGAGGTTATGTATCATGCATGAAGCTTAAATAGTGTGTAATCAGGATAATCTCGGTGAATAATTCATCTATTATTCAAATTTCTACAGAAATAAATTATTAGAAGGTGTATGTAGTGAATGAAATATTGAGGGAATATTAGTTATCATTGAGCTGATATCCAAATACACAATACCACCATGTAATGGGCTTACCAATCTAAGAATCCATACATGACAATAGTGTTTTAAAAACACCTTCCCAAAGCAACTAATATAGCAGAAATACGGTTTAGATGAATAGTGGAACAGAATATCATGCCTGAGCCATATTTAAAGCGCTTGAATAATCCGAGCGTGGGTATCAACTAGGATAAATCCATACCAAAAATCAATGAGCCACTCGCATTCCAGAAACATGATACAGGAAATATGGATGAAATGAAATGATCTATTAAAATAACACATAAGAGAGAAAGTTACACACTGTGAAATACAAAAGACCAGAATCCTCTTAACAGATGGAACTCCTCCTCACTGAGACCCTACGGGCTCTGAGCCTTCATACAAGAGTTCAACAAAAATGTATACAAAAATCCTTTCACCGCATAATTTTCTGATAAAATCTGGAACCCTAAATCATCTGTTCTTCGGGAGCTTTATAGGAGGAAAATAAATCTCGAAAAGGGAGCAGGTGATGAACATTTAATTTTCCTAATTAAAATAAGATGGCGGAAACGTGCACGCCCATACTGTTCGATGACTTTGTAATGTTGTGTGTACTCTGCTGCCTGCTTACTAAAATAAATGCACTGTGTAGAAATCTCTTCAGGGACACGGCAAAGAAGTAAAATCTCATAGACATTCCGTCCTTTCCTAAAAAAGAATGGTGCTGAAAAGAAAGCTTTAAGGTATTTTTTCTGCGAATGGTACCCTCTGCCTTCTAAATCTGAATTACGGTTTAAGATCTTCAATGATGAACATTGAATTCCTCGATCATCCATTGATATTTCTCTGCTACTCCATTAATATCTCCATCTGTACAATATGTGCTTTGAATGACCCTGCAGGGTTTGACAGATTTTAACCCTGCTTCTTTAATGGAAGTCTTGTCGACATACCTTCCTAGGCCTTTCTCCATAATTCCAGCCTCTAAAAAATGGTCCTTTGATGTGTTCTCTATTACTGTAATAAAGGTTGTAAATCATGGCCGATTTCTGCTGTTATAACCCTGCAAAACCCGCAAACTCGTTAGGAAAACCATGCATGGGGATGGTGGATATGGCGGGTTAATGAAAATGGTCATGCGGACATGGAAAAATGGTGGAACAATGCAGGGTGGTGGAAAAATGCAGTGAAACGATGGAGGATGGACTGGTGTAATTTGGCGGAATGCTAAAACATTTGAATTTTGACAAATGAATGAAATGTATAAGGGCGGAAGAAAAATACGATAAACACGTGGAACGGGTGACGTGGAGATACGGAGACAACTAGAGAAGAGGTATGTGATCTGGACCGTCCAATCTCAGGAGGAGATCGACGGTGGAAAACGTATCGGAGGGCGATGAAATGGTGGGCCAGGGACACTATTGACTTGCATTAACACCCATGCAGCTTCGTGGAGCGACTACCATCGGATGGATCGCCCCAGATCGGACAGCTCTCGTGGATATCGCACCGTGTCTACGGATGAACGATAACGCACGGTGGAGGGCAGTTTTTGAGCCGTACGTTGGGACACGTGGCAAACGATGTATGGAATCGCTCTGAAATGAGAAATATCGCCCGCCTCAGAAAGGTGGTGCGATATAAACCATCGATTTTGTACAGTGCATGGAGCGGGGACCACCAGGGCAGGAGTACTGTGAACCGTTGATTTTGCAGGTTGATCGGCTAGTGGACGGGCAATTTGGGCGATGAACGGAGTGGGCTACGGGCGCGATGAAGACTTGCGAATGCCGTCGGATCATTACAGATCTACGGCTATAAACGCGCCCGATATATATATATATATATATATATATGCGTGATAAGTACTTCCAGGTTTAGCGCTTGGTCTGGCACCCAGGTTACATGGAGAAAAAGGCTGAGGGGCTAGGACAGAAAGGTGCCAAACCTTATATATTTTCAAATGCAGGTTTTGGCCATTTTTAATGCGATTTTGAGGCTAGGAAAAGGTAACGATAGGCAGAAAAAGGACTTTTTAGGCCAAAAAGAGGGGGGTTGAAGAATTTGAGCGGGATTGCTTAACAAAATTTAATAGGAGGCTGACACGGTCAACATTGGCTCCACCTGGGGACGGCACGTTCATCCCTGGACGTGTCGAGAAGTTCGAAAACCATCTGATAATCTTCTGTGCAAACTCTGTTCTTCAACACTTCTACCTTTCCTTGCCACAATTCATCACGACACCCACATTATTTCAAACACGAGTGAAAACAAACTAATATACAGTATAATACATCAGGCTATCTCTGCCTGAATTAGAAATGGAAGTAGGGTTTAAGAAACTGACAACTTACAGGGGCATCAAGCAAGTCACCCTGTAAATTTTCCTACTTGAAAGTATTGTTACCTCCCTACTCCACAATCTTGAAGGGGTCGAACCAGAGTGGGTCGAATTTGCCATGTTTTCCTTTTTCAGCTCTCCGGATATCCCACCTGAGTACTAAATCACCAATCTACAGATTCCTGTCCTTAGCATGCTGATCAAAAAGGTATTTCATTTTCTCCTGATACTCTGTCAGCCTTTGACTTACCTGGTTTCGCGTTTCCTCCAATTCCACCGGTTGATTTATTCGCCTGGTCATATCATCATACTCTTCTTGAATTTCCGGCATGAATCAGGCTATTGGTAGGGCTAACTATATAGGGAATATGGCTACCCTCCCATAAACTAATTCATATGGGGATTTCCCAGTTGCTTTCTTGCTGGTAATTATATTGGCCCACAGAGAAAATTTCAACTGAGAATCCCAATTTCTCTTATTTTCATTTATAGCCTTCTTTAGTGCTCTTACCAGGGTTTTATTGGAAGACTTTTCCAAGCCATTTCCCTGTGGATAATAGGCTTTAGAGTGACTTAGTGTGATGTTATACTACTGACAGAAGCTCACAAACTTTGTAGACTTGAAGGCCTGTGCGTTATCATTCACTATTCTAGCAGGACGGCCAAACCTGGATATGATGTTTTCTTCCATGAACTTTATTATGACAGTATCTGTGGCATTCCTTGCAGGTATGGCTTCCACCCATTTTTTGAAATAATCAGTGGCAGTTAAAATCCACTTATGCTGACCACTTGATGGAGGGTGTATTTTGCCTATAAAGTCAATACCCCATTGTCGGAATGGTTCGTCCACGTGCACGGGAATCATGGGCAGACGTGCCAATTTCTGTCTTTCAGCAAATTTCTGACACTTCTCACAAGCTCTAACCTGGGTAAAAACATCTCCAAAAAGATTGGGCCAATAGAAACTAGCCTTCAGGATCTTGTGAGCAGTGGCCCTCCAACTGTAATGACCCCCACATATTCCTTCATGCAATTCGGCTATAATACTCTCTACCTCATCCTCTGCGAGACACAGGAGTAGGATGCCTAAGGGATCTTGCCAGTATAACCGGCCATTAGCGACTATGTACTTTTGTGATTTCAATCTCAGCGTTTTGTATTTAGCTTTGTCACAGCTTGGAGGGTAGCTGAGTGTGAGAATATATTCTACTATCTCTTTGTACCACTGACTGGTGAGGTACTTTATATGTGTTTTCAGAGTAGCTACCCCAATTCCCTGTCGCTCTTCTTTCTCCTCAGATTCCTCACCTGCTATAATGGAAAATTTTATGCTCAGAGCCTGATATTTTGATTCAGATAATATTTTGGCAAGCCCCTGTCCTTTGATCAGCTTAGTAGGGCGGATGTCTAATTCATACTCCTGTATTTTAGCAACCCACTTCCCCCTTTTTCCTTCACTATCCCCTTGGATAAGAATATCTTTTATAGCAGCTGTAGGCACAAATGCAGTGATATGGGACTGCAAGATATACATGCGGAATGCTTTAAGGGATTTTACTAGGGCATATGCTTGCTTTTCCAATATGTTATATTTTAATTCTGCATCACGGAGCACCTGACTGAAGAAGGCAATGGGCTTCTCGTACCCTTCCTCATTTTTCTGCAATAAAACTCCTGCTATTGTATGAGGTGATGTAAAAGAAAAGATCATGAAAGGTTTAGCATAATCTGGTCCAGCTAGTACAGGGGCTTCTGCAAAAGCATTTTTTATCCTGATAAAGGCCTCTCGTGATTCCTGGGACCATTTAACTTCATTATCTTTCTTCAGCATGTTAGTTATATGGCTAACTATTTCAGCGTAGTTAGGAATAAACCTCCTCAGGAAATTTGTGCGCCCTAGGAAAACCTGTACCTCCTTCTTATTTCTGGGAAAAGCAATACCATTTATAACCTCTACCCTCTTAGGATTTATCTTCACCCCATCTTTTGTTACAATGTGTCCCAAAATTTTACCCTCTTTTAATGCAAATAAAGACTTCTGAGGGTTAAGGGAAAGACCATACCTTCTGCATTTCTCAAAGGTTCTACGCAGATTCTCAATGTGCTCAATATCATTCTTTTAAAATACAGTGATATCATCGAGGTAGACTACCAAAAATTTATCTTTCTCCCCAACAAAAGCAATGTCCATGGCCCTCTGAGAAGTGGCCCCTGCATTAATCAATCCAAAAGGCATTTTGGCATACATAAATGCATCCCATGGTGTGGTGAAAGAAGTATTATTTTGATCTTCTGGAAGTACAGCCACCTGGTTATAACCAGAGAATCCATCCATCATTGACATCCTAAAAGCTCCAACCACCTTCTGCAGGATGTGATCCATCTTAGTCAGTGGATAATTATCCTTTAAGTATGCTCTGTTTAAATTTCGGAAATCCACACACAGCCTTATTTCTCCATTCTTCTTTCAGACAGGGACCAGGTTTTCCACCCATTCAGAGTACCTCAATGGCACAATTATTTTTTCCTTTAACAGATTCTTAATTTCTTTCTCAATGGAAGGAAGCAACAGGGGATTTATTTGTCTGAGCTTCTGCTTGTGAGGTTTGGCATCTACTTTTAGTGGGATTTTGTGTTGCATTATACTGATGTCAAACGTTTTCAAATCCTGATAGGACCATGCAAACACATCTTTGTAAGACTGAAATAATTTATGATATAGCTTTTTATATTCTCCTGGGATCTTCTTGGACAATTTTACAATTTTGGGGTCAGCATCAGTACCCAAATTCAGGTCCTCTACCTGATTTTCTTCTACCACTTTGCCTGGTTGCAGTGGGACATCATTCTTATCAAATAATATTTCTAGAGGCACCAGCCCTCTAGGTATAATGTTTCCTTTCAATTGCAACACTTTATTACCTGCCATTTTCTCCTCCCAATTTCTTTCTGAAGTATCTTCAGTCTCTCCTTCTTCATCAGCATCAATCTCCATATTGGATAATTCCCCTACTATTTCTAGGAATCTCTTCATCTATTATTCATCCTCAAATACCTGCCAGTGTTTGATGTTATCTGGGATCGATGGTCGATAACGCACCTCAACTTCATATCTTAAAAGAGGGTTCTGAGGTGGACGGAATGTACTGGCAGCCACAGCAAGGGAATCAGCCATCCTATTCTGTTCTCGGGGCATGAACTATATATTGAATGCCAAGAATAAATTTTCCACCATGTCCCAAACTTCATTCCTATAAGCCCTCAGCCGAGGATGTTTGGTCTGACACTGATTCCTGACTTGTCTAACCACCAGTTCTGAATCTCCCAAAACTTTTAAAATTTGTATGTTCATGCTCCTGGTTGTCTGCAATCCTAACAGAATTGCTTCATATTCAGCCACATTATTAGTAGCCTCATATTTCAGCTTGAAATACAATGGAACCCACTTCCCTGTAGGATAAATCAATAATATTCCAGCCCCATTACCTTCTCTTGAATTTTCTCCATCAAAATGAAGGGTCCAGATTCCTGCTTCGTGGCTCTCTGAGAGCTGTTCAGTCTTGATCTGATAGAAGGATGGTTCATGAGCATAATCTTGATCTTCTTCCAACATCAAGCATGAGAAATCTCCTTCTTTACTATAGATTGATGAATTAACATAGTTTTCAGCCTTAGTCACCATCTTGACAAATCTAGTCTCCCTGTACAACCTCCTCTCTTGGCCACCAAAAACTGGGATAGTGGCATATGTTAAATCCAGCTTAATAGACCCACCAATTATTGTTCCCCGGGATCTTGACAATAACATGCCAAAGCGAGCTGGGATGTCAGCCACCACGATGTCCATTACCACACTTTTTGTTGGGATTTGGGCCAAATTGACCACCAAATCCTTGATCATCCCCAAGAATTTAACTCTTTTGGAATCAAATGAATAGAGATCTTTGTATGGACGGGTGATTTTTAATCCTAGTTGTTCCATGACTGACAAAGGCAATAGATTATGGGAATCTCCAGAATCTAACATACAGTTATGTAATAGCAGGTCATGAATCACTAGAGACACATAGAAGGGAGGAGTAGAAGCATCTAATTCCTCAACATGTGGACCAAAGACAACCATGGGTCTTTCTTCTTGAAGGTTGATACTATCTGGGGTGAGTGCGGCTTCTGGAGGGATCATAAAAGATGTGACTTGAGATTGATATGCAGGTTTCTTCAATAGTTCAGTCAAGGGAACTGGGATTTTGACTTTATCAAGTTCCTTTTGCAAACTGAAAGCAGGAGAAGATTTTTCTATTACAACCTCTTTTGACTCTTTATTTTCAGCTGAGGGTTTTGACTTCTTTTGACACAAACTTGGTGTTAGGGGGAATGACTACTTTTGAAGAGGAAGGAATTTTGTCATTAGGCTGCAAAGGTTTGTTTAGAGGGCCCTTACCTTTTTCTGTGACTTTCTGCATTATAGACTCCTTTTGAGAAGGTGCTTCCTTCTGGGGAGGCTCCTCTTCTTGATCTTGAGTACGAGTCCTCTTCCTAGAAGGTCTGAGATCATATCTTCTATTGAACTATGCTTGCATGAAATCAGCAAATTGTTTACAATAATGATCAATTTCTGCGTCTTCTGTGTCTCTGGCCTTTTCTTCTTCTTGTAATGAGCACTCAGCTCCATCATTTCCTTGCAAAGGGCATTCTTCTCCATCACTATTTGAAAAGGCAAGGTTTTAATCCTCTATTCCATAAGCAGTGTCTTCAGTAGGATCATCTACTGGACCTTCCAGGTACAATGGGTGTGGTACCTGATCTTGTTGTTCCTTTGGTTCCCTTGGAAATATCTGCAGGGGTGGTTTCCTGTACTGAGGATTATAACCTCTGTTTTGAGCATTGTGGAAATTCTTGGAGGCTAAATTCTTGGCCTCCAATTCAAGCTTGACCAGTTTACCAAAAAGGTTCTTAATCATTTTTCTCATTTCTTCAATTCTGTCATTAGCTGAATCTCTATCTTGATAAGAGGTGGATACCTCTTCTTTGCCCCTTCTTCTAGCATCTTGTTCATATTTTCCCTTTGATTTTCCAGTGGAGGCAAAGTTTGCTTCCAACTCTAGTGCATCTGACTGAGAATCATCCAGAGTAGCAAGCTTTCTTTCCCTGAGAGAGAAACCAAATTCTGAATCAAAGGCTGCTAAAAAAACAACTTTAGCAGCAGTTTGATGAGGTTTCATATCAGCAGGAAGACTCAAATACAATTTATTAAATCTCTTTATAAATTCTGACACCCCTTCATTATGTCTTTTCCTGAGTGTATTAAACTCAGTAAGACAATGTCCATGGTCTTTCTTCTCTCCCCATTTTCTGAGGAAAGTGTCTTCCATTATTTCCCAAGTGGTAATAGAACGACCAGCCAATGTCTTAAACCATTTTCGAGCTTCACCATCAAGGGATTGGACAAACAGCCTTAAGACCACATCTAAATGTTCCACATTAAAATTCTCTGCGAAAGCACAGAAGACCTCAAGATGTCTTTGAGCATTAATCTCGTTTTCCCCATTGAATCGGGGTAAAATCTTCAAATAATCTTGTGGCATATCATTTAACACTTGGGGTAATGCCAGAGGGGCATATTTATTTAGCAAGAAGCCTGGAAAATTTTCCATTGGAGGGGGTGGAGGAAGTGCAATAGCTTGATGAGTAAAAGGAGGAGGAGGAGGTGGAAGTGGGGTATGAATAACAATAGGAATGTAATGAACAACAGCCTAAGGTGTTGAGGGGAATAATGGTCTGTTAACAGCAGATACTTCAGTGACTTCTTTAACCTCTTCGACCTCAGGAGTAGGGTGAAAATTATCTTTATTTCTGATGCCTCCTCGGGGTGGACTATCTGAATAATAATCGGTATCTCCCACAGTGGAGTCGGGAACTAGCACTTGAACTACTTGAGAAGAAGAGGATGGAAAGTTTTCTATAGACAATTCAGGAATTTCAGAGTGAACTAATTTTCTTTCCCTCCAATTTCTCCTATGTATGATATTTTCAGGGTCAGACACTGAAGGTGTCTTTGGCTGAGACGTATCTGACCTCAGGTGTGGCTTACGAGTAGCCAGGACTACAAATGAATTTATCTATTAACAAATGTGGAGTCACCAAGGTGAGGGATCTACAACTCTCAACTCTCCATACTCACCTACTTGAAGAGTGAATTAGATTTTTTTTGTCGAGGCCCAGGGATTTTAATTTTCTCAACTTCGTTCCCCGGCAACGGCGCCAAAAAGATGTTGTCACTCCTATAAACAGCCTAGAGTTGTGATAGACCAGTGCCTAGGACATCTTATATTAGCAAGGAGCATATGGTATAACAGAGGAAGTTATCAATAAAAAGCTCTCATGCCATCTCTTGTAAACAAGGAATATTAATCTGAATGGGACCAAGACCTTCAGAAACTGACACAGAGAAAGGAATACTGTAGAGGCAACATGCAAAACTCCAATATAAAAGCAACAGACAATTCAGAGACAACTGACTGTAAAGAGGGCCAATTCAGAAATACTTCACAGAAATAAATTATCAGAAGGTGTATGTAGTGAATGAAATATTGAGGGAATATTAGTTATCATTGAGCTAATATCCAGATACACAATACCACCATGTAATGGGCTTACCAATCTAAGAATCCATACATGACAATAGCGTTTTAAAAACACCCTCCCAAAGCAACTAATATAGCAGAAATACGGTTTAGATGAATAGTGGAACAGAATATCATGCCTGATCCATATTTAAAGCGCTTGACTAATCCGAGCGTGGGTATCAACTAGGATAAATCCATAACAAAAATCAGTGAGCCACTCGCATTCCAGTAACATGATACAGGAAATATGGATGAAAAGAAATGATCTATTAAAATAACACATAAGAGAGAAAGTTACACACTGTGAAATACCAGAGACTAGAATCCTCTTAACAGATGGAACTCCTCCTCACTAAGACCCTATGGGCTCTGAGCCTTCATACAAGAGTTCAACAAAAATGTATACAAAAATCCTTTCACCGTATAATTTTCTGATAAAATCTGGAACCCTAAATCATCTATTCTTCGGGAGCTTTATAGGAGGAAAAGAAAGCTCGAAAAGGGAGTAGGTGATGAACATTTAATTTGCCTAATTAAAATAAGATGGTGGAAATGTGCACGCCCATACTGTTCGATGACTTTGTAATGTTGTGTGTACTCTTCTGCCTGCTTACTGAAATAAATGCACTGGGTAGAAATCTCTTCAGGGACACGGCAAAGAAGTAAAATCTCATAGACATTCCGTCCTTTCTTGAAAAAGAATGGTGTTGAAAAGAAAGCTTTAAGGTATTTTTTCTGCGAATGGTACCCTCTGCCTTCTAACTCTGAATTACGGTTTAAGATCTTCAATGTTGAACGTTGAATGCCTCGATCATCCATTGATATTTCTCTACTGCTCCATTAATATCTCCATCTGCGCAATTTGTGCTTTGAATGACCCTGGAGGGTTTGACAGATTTTAACCCTGCTTCTTTAATGGAAGTCTTGTCGACATACCTTCCCAGGCCTTTCTCCATAATTCCAGCCTCTGAAAAATGGTCCTTTGATGTGTTCTTTGTTACTATAATAAAGGCTGTAAATCATGGCCGATTTCTGCTGCTATAACCATGAAAAACCCGCAAACTCATTAGGAAAACCGTGCATGGGGATGGTGGATATGGCGGGGTTAATGAAAATGGCCGTGCGGACATGGCGAAATGGTGGAACAATGTAGGGTGGCAGAAAAATTCAGTGAAACAGTGGAGGATGGACTGGTGTAAGTTGGCAGAATGCTAAAACATTTGAATTTTGACAAATGAATGAAATGTATAAGGGCGAAAGAAAAATATGATAAACACGTGGAACGAGTGACGTGGAGATATGGAGACAACTGGCAGAGAGGTATGCGATCTGGACCATCCGATCTCAGGAGGAGATCGACGGTGGAAAACGTATCGGAGGGCGATGAAATGGTGGGCCAGGGACAATGTTGACTTGGATTAACACCCGTGCAGCTTCGTGGAGCGACTACCGTCGGATGGATCGCCCCAGATCGGACAGCTCTCGTGGATATCGTGTCTTGTCTATGGACGAACGATAACGTGCGATGGAGGGATGTTTTTGAGCCGTACACGGGGACACACGGCAAATGATGTATGGAATCGCTTTGAAATGAGAAATACCGCCCGCCTCGGAAAGGCAGTGCGATATAAACCACCGGTTTTTTACAGTGCACAGATCAGGGACCACCAGGGCGGGAGTACTGTGAACCGTTGATTTTGCAGGTTGATTGGACGGTGGACGGGCAATTTGGGCGATGAACGGAGTGGGCTACAGGCACGATGAAGACTTGCGAATGCCGTCGGATCTTTACAGATCGACGGCTATAAACGCGCCTGATATATATATATATGTGTGTGATAAGCACTTCTGAGTTTAGTGCTTGGTTTGGAATCCAGGTTACATGGAGAAAAATGCTGAGGGGCTAGGGCCGAAAGGTGCCAAACCTTATATATTTTCAAATGCGGGTTTTGGCCATTTTTAATGCGATTTTGAGGCTAGGCAAAGGCAACGATAGGCAGAAAAAGGACTTTTTAGGCCAAAAAGAGGGGGGTTGAAGAATTTGAGCGGGATTGCTTAACAAAATTTAATAGGAGGCTGACACGGTCAACAGGTCAAATAGGGGTCATTAGACCGACTTGATCTCTTCTAGGCCGACTTGGTGTGGAGGATACATACATCATATTTAACTCAATTCTTAACCTTTTTACATGATTGAAAAGCCCAATAAGGGTCTCTTTGAATGTATAATGACTCTATAAACTCGACATTAATCCTAGGAGTACACAATGGGAACTTTGACTAATATAATTGTGACCCAATCATGAAATCCATGCTTTAATAAGTCATTATTCCGATAATAAAAATAATTTTCTTTATTATGTTTTCAAGTACATTTCATAATTCCTTCAATACATTAAATGAATACTGAACATAGTTACAATTTCCAACTTGTACAACATGTTGTAGTAATAATAGACAATAAATATGTTATACTATATCATACCTTTACTACTATTTCCCATTGTAATTTTTTGTCATACTCAATAATTTTCTTTTCGTACCATATATATATACACTTGTACATAAAATAATCTAACCAATATTCATTCAACTTCCTACCTTTTATAACCCCAAATGTTACATTAAGTGTTTTAGCTATACTCTTTAAAAATTCCTTCTTCTACAGTAGGATTGAGATTTACTATTCGTAACTTAATGCAGGAAACCCCATTAAAGTCATGTGCTCGCCCCACAAGGTATTTATGCTTCCAGTTATTGGATTTCTACATTTTTGTTGTGGATTTCAGTAATTTCATTTCCACATATTTCCAATGGGTTCATTCCTTAATCATTACATCTATTAACTCATAAATTTATAGCTACAAGCAGCAAAGCTACTAATAATAAACTATTAATGTCATACCTTTATATAAAATATATACATAGTTAATTTTCAGTTTTTTATCAAAGGGGTTTACCTCTACAGTTCTTGGTGCCTAAAAATATTATTCTTCAGTTAGGCATCCTGAATGTAAAATAATTATTTATGCTTATCGACTCTAACAGATACCGCATTACCTTAGTCTTAACCGTAACCATTTATCATTTAAATTATCTAGAAGTATATCTACAAAAAAAAAATTGAATGACTATAGCATCTATGTAGAATTTCATACATTACAAAAATAAATAAATAAAAACAAACATTCTAACCAGATTCATTGTCGAAGAGCACACTGATTCACTAGAAAATCACATAACAGAAAATATAACTGTGAAATTTCCAGGAAGACACTTGGGAATCTTGCACCCTTTTCCACCTAACCTTTAACTGAGTTCCTCCAATTCACCCCCTAGCTGATATGTTCTTGCCATAATCAACCACCCTCGTTGATTCTCTTCCATGGGTATTTAATACCTTTCTTTTATGATTAGTTTCCTTCAGCGGCGTCCCGCTTTTATGGTCATTTTTAACCACTTGCCTAGGATTTTTCATAAAATCCAGCCTTTCTCCCACGTGGTGCTTTATGTTTATCCAATCTTAGCATCTTTACCCAGATAATCAACTTAATGTATTTTTCTCTCCCATCCATTAAGATTATCTAGAATTTCATCTAGAATTCTTATCATGAAAGAATTATCCAATCTCATTTTCCAATGAGATTTTATTTTTGTTTTTCTTTCTTTGGAAAGAATCTCAATTCTAGGTGTCTCATTCCCAAGCACATACATTCTGTTTATTTATCTATTTAATAAATATTCATTTACATAATTATTCCAATATTCTTCATGGATTTTCCACCATTATTTCTAGTGTAACTCAGTCTAACCAAAAATAATATTACAGCAACAGAGGGACATTAAATCAACTAGAGAGATAGAAGGAAAAGTACAATCTGAAACCTACAACTTGGCTCCCTCAGAATGAATTCATCCGAGGTAATTCGGCCTTAAGTAAATCTACCTCCAGATGAAACCGTTCTGAATAAATTAGCCTCCAAAAATTAAATTTTTGTCATCCAACAACTCGCATATGCCCTGCCAGTAATGTGCATTGGAAAAACCATAGCTCTCTAGCAACTCGACCTCCTCCATGCAATCATGATCTCCTTTCGGAAACTCATCCCTACAATCTCCTCCAACTCGATCCTCATGGATTCACTCAAACCCACTCGCTCTTCTTCCTTATTTTCTCACTAGTCAGTGGGCCACTCAGACTGTAGAGAGAATTGCTTTCTCTCATGATGGCTCGCTCACACACTTGTGATTTTCATTGTGTCTTTAGCTTCATTCCTAGCCTCCATTGATAATCTTCATTTATTCCAAATCTCTAACCCCAATCTCCTCTCTAGAAACATATTGAATCTTCCTTCTAGAAACATCTTGAAGATTCCTTCTAGAAACGTCTTGAAGATCAACGGTAGAGATTATTTCTAAGTCACTTAAATAATTAAATTATGTGTCCTTATAAAATAACCCAATAATGCACAATAATTAATTGACTTTAATTATTGTACTTTTCCTAATTTAAACCTAGGAAAGAATATGTAAATCACTAGAAGAGGAAAATAATGTCTTCCGCATGCTAAGAAACCAAGAAATTGCAAAAGACCTTTTGTTGCTAGTCACGTCAACAAATATAGTCTCCATAAAACTTAGGTGATACCTTCTCATGCCTCTTCTCCTTAAGTGATGTTTTCTAGTAGGTATGGAAACACAAGAACACATGATTCCCTTCTTCAAAGTGGCATTTGGAGTGATGTTGATCAAGTTGTTACTTCATTCAGTGATAAGCCAACATCAAATTATCCTTGAGGGCATGAAGAATGTCAATATACGTTGACAAGGCTTTGTCCACCACCTAAACCTTGGATACCACGGTAAGTAGAATATCACTAACAGGGGATTTTTTCTATACATTACATCAAAGGGTGCTAATTGAGCAACACCATGATATGTGGTATTTTACCATCATTTGGCTAGCAGTAATAATTGGATGCATTGGGTCTATTATTCCAAGGAAAAACAACATAATAGGCTTCCAACCACTTATTTATTCCTTCCATTTGACCCTATGTCTAGGGTGATATCCCATGTTAATATGCAATTTGGGGCATTGAATTGAAAACAACTCCTACCATGAATTGCAAGTGGTTGGTCATGAGATACCAAATTGATTGATACATGACATGGAGTTTAAACATATTGTCTGTGAATACTAGTGCCATTGTGGGTGCCTTGGAAGGGTGTTTTAAGGAACAAAAGTGGGTATATTTAAAAAGGAAATCAAAAACTACCTTGATCATTGATTTGTTTCCTAAATTTGGTAGCCCCCAATGAAATCCATAGAAAATTCAATCCACATAGTTGTTGGAATAGGTTAAGGTTGTAATGCTCTTAAAGGCTTCAACATCTCTCCCTTATATCATTAGAAAATTTCATGGTCTACCACAAATGTGTGAATGGACTTATTCATTCTTTCCCAAAATAATAAGCATTATTTTTTCTAAAACCCAAAGCGACCTGTTGTGGGAGGGGAATGTATTTTAGATCACACTCAAGTTTAAAATATTGAATCTTAAACAAAAATAGTATGTCACTTATAGTGAAACTCATTATTTGCACAAGTTTAGAACCAATGTGCATGGGAGTCAGTCTGTAGCTAGTGGATCATGTGCACCATCTAGGCATCCACAATCATTCTTGGCATACCTCTGACCACCAATAAATAATTGGGAAAGATAAGGCTAATAGGGAATCTCATCTTCATAGTTTCTAGATATAGAATTGACCACCACATTCTCCTTGTTCTTATTGTAGATAATATCATATCCATAGCCTAATATTATATCAACCCACTTTTTCTACTCTTAAAAGGAAAAGTATCTTCAAATAAATATTTCAAGTTGTAATGGTTTGTTTTAATATAGAAATGTCAACATGTAAAGTAAAGATGCCACATATCAATTGCATGAATAATAGCCAAAATTTCATTCCATAGATGGATTTTTGCGAATTTATATCCCATAATTTCTCACAGGTGAAGGCCAATGTTCATCCCTTTTGGATTATATTTCCCCAATTCCTTGTTGGAGGCATCACATTTCAAGACAAAAGTATTATTGAAGTCAGGTTTGGCTAGTACTAATGTCAAAAAAATAGCATATTTTAAAGCTTGAAAACTATATTCAACCTCCTCTTTCCAACTTAAGGAATTCATTTTTAGAAATGTGGTGAGGGGCACTATAATATTACCATAGTTTTGCTCAAAATTCCTTTATCAACCAGTGAATCCAAGAAATCCCCATAAACTTTCAAGGGTTTTTAAGCAAGGTTAGTCTTTCATAACCTCAATTTTCTTAGGATAAACCCACTCACCCTCCCCACTCACAATGTATCCAAAATATTCCATGTATGGGATACCAAAAGCACATTTAGAACTAATGAGAAATAGTTGTTGATAATATAATATTTTTAAGACCTTATCCACATGTGACATGTGTTACCCAAGTGTTTTTGTAGACTAATATGTCATCAAAGAAGACCAAGACAAGATGGCATAGAAGGGGTTGAAATATTTTGTTCATGAGACTCTAAAAGGTGATGTTTCTTGCAAATATAAAAAAGCATCACCAAGAACTTGTAATGAGATTTATGAGTGCATAAAGAGGTATTAGAAATATGTGTTTCCTTCATGCCAAATTGGTGATAACTGGAGCAAAGATCAATTTTGGTGAAGAATTAAGCATCCTATAGCTTTTCTATTGGGTCATCAATGACCAAAATGGGAAATTTATCTTTGACAAATATATTGTTAAGGGTTCACAATTTGGACACTTGTTCCATGTTCCTTATTTTTAAGAATCATGATGACCAAGGAAGAATAGACGCTAGTGTTGAGACAAATGACACCTACTAACAACAAATCATGTATGATATTTTTTATTTCATTCTCTTAGGAAAAAGGATGGTGATACTAGCATGTGTTGGGTGTAGGAAACTCAGGAGAATGGGTTGTTATTGCATTCCTCAACCATGTGAGGGTGTTAGTCCTTGGGGAATTTCAAAGATATTTTCATTTTTTTACAAAAGTAATTAAAATTATAGAATAACTCATTGATAAGCATCTTCAAATGAATGAATAGCATGGAATTCTACAACAACCTGAATAACCATTTTTTGAGAGCTTTTCCATATGATGATGGGCAATGAATATTTCCAGAGACCCTATGTTGAGACCTTTGAGAGTGAAGAAATTACCATACTTTTGGAAACTCACACATAGCTTCAATAAATGCCTAATGTTATCAACCATTTAGCATCCAAAACAATGACCATAACCACCAATTTCAATGGTAAATATGTGAATTGTCACATAATAATCACCCTTTTAAATCACATTTTCACACCAGTGGTTACATTTCAAAGTATCCCATACCATCAATCATAATTTGAAAGTCGTTAATAACATGGATATCATAGTGTGTTTCTTGTATGATGCCACAATGTTGAAATTACGGGTGCTACCATTTCCAATTAATACAAAGAACTTATGATTGATATGGCCAACCAACTTACCTCTAAGGAGATGAAATATAAATCAAGGCATGAATAAATATTTAGGATCCTGCACTTGATTGGTCAAGAAGAGGAATGTCCTCAATGGAGGGGGTGATGTCCCCCTAAGTCCTTCCATCAACTTCATCATCCAAAATTTATAATATACGGCCATACATAATTTATCTTCCTTACATTTACACCCTAGAAAATATTTGTCATCAAATTTGTAGGAAAGACCCTTGAGTTGGTGTTTTTCCATTTCTTCCAATGTCAACTTGTGGACATTGTGGGGTGGGGTGGATTGTTGAAGGATAGTGACATTTGGGCTTGGGGAATGGAGCAAAGTTGGTGCATCTAAATAGGACACAACTTGTGCACAATGAGTGAGTTGATTGACTTAAAACTAAGTAGTGATATAATCCATCTCCAATAGTAGTGAGCTAATTCATCTCCACTTAGGATTTGATTTCCTCCTTAAGAAATTTGATAAAGCAGTGTTTAAAAAAGCTACAATTAAATTTTATATTTTGACAATCAAACACTTGAAAAAATAAATGTATTCTTCTATTGTACCTCCATGATGAAATTTGGTAAGTTGGCCCACAAAATTAGTATCCTTGATGAAATGGCCAAATAAAAATTTCACAAAATACTTCCATGTAATGAACTTGGAGGGGATTTCTTATGCCATTTCCACAATTGCTAATGTTATCCAAGCATATATATAGCACCAATTTGGAGTTACAATAAATCATCCTCTATGGTATAAATAGAAAAGTAGAGTTTAATTTGGTCAACCCAACTTGTCAACTCACCCATCAAACTTATTCAACTCGACTTTAGGTAAGAAAGGCATCATATTATGGGAACAATAAAAAAGTGGCAATCATTGTTGTAACATTCTTCCTCATTAATGTGCTTACCTTTATTAGAGACTTCATTGAAGAAATTTCCACCATCATAAGCTACCCTCGAACTTCTCAATCTTATCAAAACAAAGGTTGGCTTGCACAATGAGGGTAATCATGTTGGTCTCAAGTTTGTTCACTAAATAGATTAGATACAAAACCATTTGCTCTAATTCATCCATCATTTCACATGTTGTGGGTGTGGATCATGGAACCATAGGGACCACTTGACAGGTTAGTAAAGATTTATCCCAACACAATTGATTTCATGATAAAATTATATGGATATGGATCATAAGCGAGTTTATTGTCAAGATTTCTACCCACCAAAAGTGGGTACCCCTAGGAGAGTATTTCTCCTAATCATCTTCTTCCAGTTTACAACCAGCAACCTTGTATATGATGTGATTTGCCACTTTATCTCCACCACGTGCATCAGTTGTATGTTTCCTCACCTGTTTGTCAAGAGCATGTGTTAGGTGGTGGGAAATCCCACCCGAAAGGTATGTTTTTCATTGAGAAATCAGGTGCTTATGCTTGTTTTTCATTAGGGAATTTTGGTCATGGATTATTAGGTGACTTGGAAGAAGGAAGGGCTTTTTCCGTGGTTTTTTTCCCTCACCTTCAATGTGGGGTTAATCTGTTGGAAATACTAAGAGGGGGTTGAATCAATATTTCACTTCAATTAGTTAATTTTAACTTCACGGAGAATTTAATATCATTATCATCATATTAAAACATAAATTATCATCACATTACATGAACATATAACAACGTCATTCAACAATTCACAACATCCAAGACAGTAGACACAATATTTTTAGGTGGAAACCCTTCAGGGAGAAAAACCACCGAACACTTCTTAATATCAGTATTTAAAGTTTAAATAAATTGGAAGCTCCAACTTCCAAGTTTATCAACTCCAACTGAAAGGATTCTCCAACACCCCGGTTTATAGGCACGAACCTAAAGGAAGATCCAATTCCATGATTTACCATCTATGACTAGAAGGACACTCCAACTACTTGTATAGGCTCCAACCTGCTCAAGCACCACATTCTCGCCCTAAAGTGTTCTCAGGATCCAACTTGAAGGAGACTCCACTCTCTTGCTTTGCACCACCCTTCCACCCTATTCAAGTGAAAAATGTTTCACAATTTTTAGACTGGATCCACATGTCGTCACTGCAATACAATCTATGCTCAATCAAATCTTATTTTGGGCATCAAGCCCTAGCTTCATAAGACTTAGTTAACCTCTACTCAAGCTACATCAACATGTCATCCTAATTCATCAATTTAGAAGCACTAAAAACCTTGGCTTATCAATGCAGTGTCATACTTTTACTAGTTAAACCAATGCATATTTCTAATCACAATGCACAAAGTTAGTAGTACAACCATACTCCAACATTATGTCAATCAACACATTTAACTGATAACACTACTTAGTGTCACACATCAAGGCTCAATAACATCACTATAGCAGACCCGCATATATCCACTCTTCATCATTCCAACCAACACTTATGCACCTTTTTTATACTTATCAATGAAAGCTATATTAAGCCCTATATTCCAAGATCATAGCATCTTAGTATCTCAGTAGTCAACTACACAAGCTAGAAATAT
Organism: Pinus albicaulis; assembly: GCA_034641835.2. Lineage (NCBI taxonomy): Eukaryota > Viridiplantae > Streptophyta > Pinopsida > Pinales > Pinaceae > Pinus > Pinus albicaulis. Next base: position 82,165,666 of record CM076570.1, read on the forward strand.
CAATTTTATCCTTGGCACACATTATCAAGCCCAGTCAATACCTATTTACAAAATATTTAATGGAATCCTTTCTACAAATGTAAAGTTCAGATATACAATAAAGAGTCAATCTTGTCAACCTTTAGCCTCAGAATGATTCTAGTGAGAACTATTCATACCTTTTTTGATGTCTTCGCAAACCTGGATCATAATGTAATAGATCTTACCTAAAAATATATTAAATTCCAAATATTCCCAAGAAATATAAAGATCGATAAACCAATATAAAATGGAAATGCTTCTTCATTAATATCAAAACCCTTAAGGTAGGGTAACACCATACAATCACTCCTTTAGGAAGGAGAACACTCCACAAACCACACGTATTGTCCATAAAAAACAATACCCATGTAATTACCATGGGTATCTAATTACCATACATTCAATACAATGGGCTTATCACTTTATTTCCTAACTACTTGTGGTCTTGTACATAATGTGGATTAACCACTTTATTTATTAATTATGGCTCAATTATTTATCATCCTTGCATTACATTATTCCCTTGGGTACCTCCCTCTGTACCCCATATTATCCCCCCTAGGTATACTAAATTCCACCCCCCTTAAACATGTTTCATCCCTAAAACATGAGAAGAACACAAATAATAAGATCTACTCAAAAGAGTAGCCCACTAGTACCATGCACGTGCATTTAGCCATCCCAAATAAAGGTGAACACTTGATCTAGCCATTGCCTCGCTCGCTTGAGATGGAAGTTGGTTATGGCGGTTCCTATGTGTTGATGTGTTATGGGTGGATCATCGCACCTCTCTATGTATCGTCTAGGGGTTGTTGTCCTTGTTGTTAATTCGTTTCCACCTTGTTGGTTGTTGTCTTGTTGGGTGATGTGGGTGGTGATATGTTGAAGCTTTAACTGATGGAATATATTTCGTTAATTCATCCGTTATTGGTGCATGAGTGGTATCTGGTGCTTTTTCTGGTACCTGGTTTGATGTTTGTGTTTGGTTTTGTACCTTCAAATCTGATGTGTCAGTTTCGTTGGAGCTTTGTGCTTCTGCCTCGACAATCTCTGTTTGGTTCCTAATGGAAATATACTACAATGTAATCTTCTTCTTTTTAGACTAGAGCTTCATGAATTTCTTTTTCACATTAATATTGACAATACCCATAGATTCCATCCAAGGGTATCCCAAAACAACATCCACATTATCCATATCTGAAGTATAAAAATCAGAATGCAACACATACTTATCCATAGAAATGTTCAAATCTTTATGAATTTGAAAATCCTCATTATCAACCTATGTTTTTACAATATGTTTTACGGGAACTTGTAATTTTTTTTCCACATTAACACTGATAAAATTATGCTTGCAACTAGGATTTATAGACACAATGATATCCTTCTGAATACATCCATGAACATGTAATAAGGAGATACCAGCAGAAAACAACCATTTATTTTTCTTACCTTCCTTCTTTCCAGTATGAGACCATTTGTCCAAAGAGATTTTTTCAATTTCTTTAGGAGGACATAGTTTCAGAAACTCACGGTCAAGTGCTTCCACCATATAGCAGCCTCATCTTCCAAATAATACCCTATGTAGATGCTCCAAAATAGTGGGCATTAAGACCTGCGAGTTTGTATAAATTCTTCAATAGTGGGACCATCATCACGTCCTATAAAAATCATCTCAGTAGAAGCCATGAAGTAGAATGGGGGTTTTGTAAAAATTTACCTACTTTAAGTGGCGAATTTAAAATGGCTACAACTCGGTCAATATGGCTCATAATCCTTATTATAGCATGTTTTCGGAAATAGAACGGCCATTCTACATCTTCTTTTATGATTGAAATCCTGATCTGGGCACTTTGGAAACTCATATTTGTGTTGCAAATGTCCCGTCGTCACAAAAGCTTCTTAAAAAAAATGATTTTAACTCAGGGAAATTGCCCTCATACAGACACCATTTCAACCGATTTTTTTTTTAATTGGGTGAATTTTCAAGATGAGCTTAGATCTATAATTGATTTTCTGAAATTCTAAACAAAAACTACAAAAAATGATGGGAGAGTTGTTGTCCATGAATTGTCGTCAGAAAAAATTCTGCAACACAATTTATTTTAAATCAACAATATCTCCCTCATCCTGACTCCAATTTGGCAGATTGTTTTGTTGAATTTGGGTATGTTTTTGCAAGGAATCCATATCTGTTATTTATTTTTGCAATTTTTTTACTAAAACTTTTAGATATGATCTACAAACTCGTCACCCAAAAAAATCCTGCAAAAAATTTAAAAAGAAAAAAATTATCCCCAACTCTACCCAAGAAAGTGCTATGATACCATTTGTAATAGATCTAACCTGAAAATATATTAAATGCCAAATATTCCCTAGAAATATCAAGATCAATCCAAGAATATAAAATGGAAATTATTTTTATTAAGGTCAAAACCCTTGAGGTAGGGTAACACCATACATTCACTCCTTAAGGAAGGAGATCACTCCACAAACAATATGTTTGTCAATACAACAATACTTGACATGTCTTAATGGAGAGTATTTATCCTCTATATAGGCTTTATACATACAATACCATGGGTAATTACATTGAGTCTCTCAATACCATACATCCATTACAATGGGATTATCACATTATTTCCTAACTACTTGTGGTCATATGCATAATGTGGGTTAACCACTTTATTTATTAATTATGGCGCATTTATTTATCATTCTTACATTATATTATTCCCTTGGGTACCTCTCTTTGTACCCCATATTATCCCCCCTAAGTATGCTACACAGAACATATTCTCTGTTACATAAACTACTTCAACAAATGTTGCTACTTGGGATGCATATGAATATAAATGCACTTTTGTTTTTGTAGTAAATATGAATCTGTTTAAGTACAATCTTGATGGATGATCATGGATATTCTGCCACATATTTGTCAAAAAGGGGAGCCAAAATAGGCTTGAACTCTTGCCATAAATATACTTTATAATCCACTGAGATACTGACCCTCTAAGGTCAACACAAATCAACAATGGTTTCAACTAAAGGGATCCAACACAGTTACTGATCAAACGAAAAAATTACTTATAGTACCCGTTTTTTTGAGGTAGCAAAAAAAACACCTGATTTTGAAAACTAGTGATGCAGAATCACCCTTTTTTTAGCATAGTTTTGGCATTTTAAATTTTCTTATGGTTTTTTTTTTTTAATTTCATGATTTCATGTCGATTTTGAAAAGTGGTGATGTAGAATAACCTGTTTTTAGCATATTTTTGGAACTTTAAATTATCTTTGATTTTTTTTTTTAAATATCATGTCGATTAGAAAAATGGTGCTTTTTTTAGCACTTTAAATTTTTTTATTTATCAACTATGAACATTTGTTTTAAGATGTTTGTGATTTTCATGCTAATTTTGAAAGGTGTTGATGCAACATCAATCCTTTTTGTTTAGAGTGGATCTTCATCTTGGTAATAAAACATAAAATTAAAATTAAAAAACGTGACAAAGAAAATCAAATATAAAATAAATATAGAAAAAAAAAACAATAAAAGTGTTAAAAAAACAAAAATAACTTGTAAAAATAAAAAACTTAAACAAAAAATTCAAAAAATAAATAAATAAAAGGAAAAATTTCAAAAAAAAAACGTATAATTTAAAGAAAAAAAATTAATTAAAAATTTGATAAAATAAAATAATTTAAATTTAAAAAAAAACAAAAAAACAAAAAATAATCAAAATATTAAAATAAAAAATAATTAAAACTCGGAAATTTAAATTTGAAAATTTTAAATTTAAAAATAGAAATTAAATAAAAGTTTAAAAAGAAAATTTAAATTAATATATATATGTGTGTATATTTTACATTTTCAAATTTAAAAAAATAAACCTAATTCATTTTTTTAATTAAAAAAAATAAAAGTAAAAAGCATTTTTAAAATTAAAATTTAAAAACAAATAAATAAATTTAATTTAAAAAAAAAAACAAATAAATTTAAAAATATAAATTAAATTAAAAATTAAAAATTAATTTAAATATATATATATATATATATATAATTAAAATTATTAAAATTATTTTTTTTAAATTAATAAAAAAATTTAATTTGACTGCCACCTTGGGGCTGTGTGGCTCGGTCGTTGGGCAGTGGGGAATTGGCAGCTCTCCCCCCACCCGGCATCCCCTAGGGTGGCGGGGGTCGATTCATGAAATCGATCACCACTGGGTGGGAGGAGAGTTGCCAGCTCCCCCATGCAGCCGAGCCTCGCGACCCAAGACGGTGGTCAAATTGTTTTTTTTTTAATTAATTTTTTTTATTAGTTTAATGTTTTGTTTTTTATTTTATTTTTAATTTTATTTTTTTTATTTTTTTAATTTTATTTATATTTTTAAATTTATTTGTTTTTTTTATTTTGTTTTTTTAATATTTTTTAATTTATTTTTAATTTTAAATTTAAAAATGTTTTTTTTAAATGATTTTTGTTATTTTTTATTTAAAAATGTATTTTCATATATATATATATATATATATATATATAGTTATTTAAATTTTATTTTAAAAACCAACACAAATCAATAATGGTTTCAACTAAAGGGATTCAACACAGTTATCGATCAAACGAGAAAATTATTTAAAGTACTGTTGTGACCAGCAACAACCCCCCTTTTTATTTGATATTAGTAATAATACTAAATAAATGGGGACCCTTAGTTAAAAAATCCAAAAAATCAATTAGGATTTGTTTTCCTTTTCAAATAAAACTTTCTATCATAAACTTAGAGAAATCTCTTAGAAAGAACATTAAGAAACACTTAAGTTTATGATAGATTATAATAAAGTTGTTCTTTAAACAAAATAGCGCATCCATCGCAAAATGATATATATCTTTTATAAAACTTAAAATGAAATTTTGCGCTTTCGCGATAATGCGATCCAAAAAAGCCTATACAATAAACATATTTGTCGCAGATCGCATAGCGCAGAAAACAGAAATGTTAAACGAATATCTTTTGCGCTGTTTACCATTTTGCACTTTTGCGAGATTTGCGATATGCACTTTTGCGCTATTGCGCAATTTCCGCTTTTGCGCTATTTTACATAACTGCGATGGCTTCATTTTGCGATATTGCGATATTGCGACATTGCGCAGCAAATCGCAGATCGCAATGTCGCAGTTTCATGTAGGCGCGTTTTCCAAAGGCAATCTTCCCATATATCAAATCTGTTATGCACCTTAATGATTAAATTAAATGATTGGATTGACAATTAATGGTAAATGAGATTTTGTTTTGATTGAAAGTCGTTTCACGATTAAAATATTATATTTCATCCGCCTTCACATTTAAAACAGTCTCATCACCTTTCTTATGCCATTACTCTCATTTACTCGTAAAACGCAGGCACGAAGGATTAAACGTCTATACAAAGCTTTCACTAAACACTATGGGTAAGAAGGAGAAGAGCTCGAATTTTGAAAACAGAGAAATGACTTCGCTGTATGAAGACGCCGCTTGTAATAAGGATGCTAGTATATCCACTTGGGAAGGAATGTATAATCTGTTAGAAGAAGAAAATCCTGTGGTAATGAAATTTGTAGCTACAGCAGGTTCTAGTAATACATCTGAAGCAACCCTCAAAGAACTGGCTTGTTCATTTCTCCATAGGATAGCGGCAAGGCCGAGGATTCTCCCGTATACGGACATGGTGAAATGGGTGCTGGACAGCACTGATATTTCAGACAGACAATTCAGAACTCCAGCTCAAGAGCTAATCGGGTCATTCACCACGGAATATCTGAGATTAATTTATAAGTTGCCAGAACCTCAGGCGACTTACAACAAGCAATTTATGGAAGAATTTGCCAGAGAACATGCAAATTTGGCAGAATGCACAAAGGAGTGGACCAAAAGAAGTGAACCATTGAAGAAAAACAAACAAGGTATGTACAGCATGGGTTCACTTACCTCTCCTTATTGTTTCACTGCTGCCATGTTATGCAGGCTTTTTGGAAAGCCTGACATAAATATGATCTTACCCGAATGGCTTCCTTTGTTGAATGCGACCGTTAATTCTACAATTGTAGACTGGGCCAAAATCCTATCTGATAATTTGACCACTGCTATTTTTCACTACCGGTCCAAACGAAATGTTTCTCAGCGGGTTTATCCGCCTTTTTATTTATCTGCTTATGTCATGGACGCTATTTTTTATATCTCTAAATTCCCTGTGATGGGTTGGCAATGGACTATCCACGATCCTTTGCCTATTCATGTGTACCATAAAGAACTATGGGAGTCTAAGTTTGTCCCCCATTTTTACCAAATTTTTCATGGAATAATGCTGCCATTGTACAGAACATTGCATAATAAGGATGCCCCAAGGTTATCCCCAGAAACAGAGGTTGATATTCTCCCCGTCGCGAGATGGTTTGGAGAAGAATTGTTCACTTATATTAGGGTTTTTGGAAGGTATGCTTCTCCCCATGTTTTACCCCTATATGTTCCAGATAGACTTGTAGCTTGGGAAATTTCTTATCAGACCTGTGGCCAGCGAGGTATAACAAAAGATTTAAAAGAGAAGAAATAAGGCATTTGGCCACAATTTCCTGTAAAATGTGGAACATTTTCACTATTCGATATTGGTCATGCATTCCAAGAGATAGGCAACATTACATGCCTACAGCTGTTCAAATTTTCGAGAAGGTTATTCGACCCAAATGATATTGTTAAGAATTTTACCAATGCAATCAGAGTAAGGGAATTTTCCGGGGAATAGGATCTTTTTGATGATATGTTCCAAGCAAGAAATTCATTTAAAGAAGTTTTGAATTCAGCTCAAACGCAGTTATCTCCAGAGGAATTCCAGGAATTCAAACTTTACAGAGAAAGAAGACTGACTCCTATTCCTTTGGAAAATCTACGCTTAGAGCCCGCAAGAGAGCAAACTCCTAGTGTTAGTCTTAACGGCAGTTCAAGTACAGATAAATCTAAATCAAAATCTGACATAGAGACTTCTGAGCATTCCAATAAGTCCAAAGAAAAGGAAGATAAAATGGAAGAATCCATGAAAGATTCTGCACAATCAAAATAACTTACTCAACAGCAAATTTTGACTTCTCAACAAACAAATCCTCCTCCAACCAATGTACAGCAACAGCCAGTCATCATTGAATTAGACAAAGAATGGGAAACCTTCAACCAATTGATTAATGTAGAAGGACAGAATGTACAGACCCCTGTCCAGACAACCAAAGTTTTGAACACAGGAACAAGCAGCACAGTCACGGTGACAGAGCACATACCAATCACACCCTCCTCTGAAATTGTACTTAATGTAGAGGACATTCCTCCTCTAGATGTATTCTACATCCCAAAATACAAAGCAGTAGTGAAGAGACAGAGAAAAAAGAGAAAATTAGAAAGTGCAATTGCTACTGAAGCAGAACAAGTAGATGTTTTGTGGAAAGATCCTGCCACAGAACCTACTCATAATCTCGCTAAGTTATCTCAAATGACAGGAGCTTATGCTTCTACAACAATTGACAAAGCATTTTAGATACAACTTTTGTTGAATGAGAAAGAAGAACAAGTAAAAGTTCTGCAACAACAATTGCAACAGGTACAGGCCAATAAGGAAGCACAATTGAAACTTGAAGAGTTACAACAACAACTTCAAGAAATGCAAATAGGACATCAAAAAAGCTTGGATGATAAAGACAAACAAATACAGATTATCCAAGATCAGCATAAAGATGATCCTAAGCTTCCAGAATTCATTTCAGAAACTATCTCTTTGAACAATCAACTACTGCAACAAGAGGAAGTTTTCTGCCAAAAAATCTTGCAATGGAATTCTTTGTGCCAAGAAAGCGATAAAATCACAAATCATGTCATAGATTTACGAAATGATTATGATTTGATTAATGAAAAGATCAATGATTATCTGACATGGCAAAAGACAGAAAAAGGCAGAAAAGGCAGCAGAGGAGGCGGCTACAGCGGCAAACACTCTTACTGATTGTATAAATGACAATTTACACAAAGCTAATTTGATTCCAGAAACTGTTCCCGGATATCTCCCACAGGCACATCAACTGCAAACAGAATGGAGGCAAAAGGTAGAAGAAAGAGCAAAATCTATCCAAGGGCTGACAACATTGAATTGGGACTCATACTGGATGTATTTGGTGAAGCCACACAGTCAGCACAGTGTGCTTAATTGTATCATCAATACTGCAGAGAAGATTGCTCCTACGCTTGCCGACTCTGTCTTTTCAGGATAGTTGAATTCTGAAGTCGGTCAACCGCGTCTTCTCAAAACTATGCTAGATGCCTGCAAGTTTAAAGATCAAGTTCATAGATAGTTAGATTTAGTTTTAATTTTACTGTATTTTAGCCAAGGAAAAGGACTGTCATTGAACCAAATCCTTAATTTTTGTAATAAGACTATTTTTAGATTTAGCCAAGTAGTATTTAAACCCTTCTCATGCATTTAGAGAAGGGTCCTGGATCTTAATATTTTTGACTTGGAGATTGCATTTCTGTACTCCATTGTCTTATATATTTTTAAAAAGGATTACATCTGGTGATTTTTATGCGGAATTATCTTTGAAGTGTTGCATTTCTGTACCTTGGAATTTGATTTTGCATCAGAGTTACTGGATTAGAGTATCAGATTTCATTTGAAAGTATTCAAGATGAATAAGGTATTTCTATCTGTTCACTATTGATTTCTTTTGTCTTATGATATTCACTCTAAAGATTTCTATCATTTATATATATTTGTTTTCACAACGCTTCCTTTTATATATCATTTCTGAGTATAATTGAAACGTTATCTTTCATAAGTATATATAGATGGTATACAATGATGAATGCAATATGCTAATACAACTCTGTTTAATTTCTTAAACAGAGTTATCTTTATTTGTTTCTACATATTTCAATTTAAATAATAATACATTTTCATGGTTATTGTAAAATTGGAACAATCTTAAGTTGTATTCACATATAATTACCCGGGTTAGTGTTAGAATTTCTTTATCAGTATTTAGTTTAAATTAGATAGTTTTATTTCAATTAATTTAGTCCCATTTCCACCCATCCAAACCAATCCATTTAGTTATAAGGAAACTGGTCCTTTAAATCCAGTCGGAGCCACCATACCAAACGGAAAAGGAGCTGTCCTAAGGTCCCGACCGGGTGGTTTTCCCCAATGTTTGAAGCAGAGTTTTTCTAGGCTTCAACATTTTTGGCGCTAGAAGGAGGGCCTGAGCTATTAATTGCAAGTAAATCTTTATCCATAAGCCATTCTGAGAGCAAAACACCCTCATTAACTTCTTCAATTTCTTCTGAAATACAAAATCCTATAGAAGAAATTGTGAAGAATATTCATACACCCACTACCAAAATCTCAAAACATTCAGACAATCAACATCCTGAGTCTCCTGAAGTTCAATATTTAATTCATAAATTGAAAAGATTCTCATTATCTCTAGAAGAGTCTGAAATATCTGAAGGTACTGTAACTTCAAAATTTGTTTCTTCCAAACCTCTTACTTGGCTTCAAAGTGAAAAACTTGGTATTTCTCCAAAAGAATTCCCTTTACCTAGTAGAGTCAAGACAAGAAAAACTCAATCGGAATCAGTAAGTGATATAAGTTCAACATCTAATATTCAAATACATGTTTCTGAAATCCCATCTCAACAAAGTACAGTTGTTCCCACATCATTTCCTCAATCATCATCTGCTCAATTCTCATCAATCTCAACATCATCTATTCCAACAACTTCTATTCAAACACCACTAGTTTCTACTACTCCTCCAATAGTTGTTCCAATAATGGCTAGACCATGGGCTACTCCAGGGGCAGTCAACATGGCTGCACCTTTACATGATTTACCAGATAATCCTGGAAAATGGCTTCCAAAGTTTAGCCCAGATCTTAACATTCAAGCTGAAGAACATATCAATAACTTTATGCTGGCTATTAATTTGAATGGAGTCACACATGAAGATGTTGTAGTTAGATTATTCCCTTATACTCTTCAAGGAGTAGCTGGATCATGGTACTTTTCATTACCATCAGGATCCATAACAAGTTGGACCATTTTTGCAGATCATTTTTTAACCAAATTTGGAGACGACTGATCAATAGCAACTTTACTCAATGACCTCTCAAATTTGAAGATAGAACCCAAGGAACCCATTAAAGAATTCAACGCTAGATTCAACAAACTTTTGAACAAAATCCACACAGATTCACAGCCCAGTGAACAAGTCAGAATTGAATGGTACATAACGGCCTTACCTTCAAACATAGCAATTTTTGTAGATAGAGCTGCAAAACCTACGTTAGCTGAGAACATGAAAGAGGCTATTGCAATAGAAAAATGAATTTTCTCTCTAGAAAAGAAATATGCTATCGAGGAAAGGAAATCCAAGAAAGTAAGCTTCAAAGATGATTCAAAGAAAAAGGCCAAAGACCCATACAACATGGAAGGTTTACAGAAAGTTCTTAAAACCATGTCAAATGAAATGGTTGAAATTAAAAAACAAGTAGCTGAAACTTCTACCAAGAAACCATTCCGAAATTTTAGAAGAAACCAAGTTGAATCTAAACCTCCTAATGCAATCTCTAATGCAGAATCAGAAGAAGAGGAAGAAGAAGAAGATACATCTCTAGTATCAGATGAGGAATATGAGAAGGAAGAAACAGCTGAATTGAATGGAATGTGGGATTTTATTCTCCCTAATTCTGATAGTGAAGAAGCTATGCCTGTAAGTACTAGGAGTAAATCTATATCGGAACCAGTGCAAACAGTTCCTAAAAAGAAAATTTCAACTTCGAGTACCAAAGACAAATCCCCTGTAAGGAAAACTTCTCCATTACCTACTCAAAATCAGCCACCTTCTTCTAATCCTCCCACATCAACAACAAAGACTTTAGTAGTGTCAGATCCTATGGAGTACAATATTGTTGAAGACATGAAAAATATAAAAGCCAACATTTCATTATATGAACTCAGCAAACTAAAACACCAGCAAAATTTTCTATTGAAAGAATTAAACGCTACACCAATTGCTCCTTTACCAAGTGGTGTAGTTGCAAAAGCAGCTAGAGGAGCTGGTAAGCCACCAGATAAGGTAGATGCTACTGATACAGTACTCATTGGAGAAAATTCAAATTCTCAAACTCCTCCTTTTCTTCTAACTTATGAAATGTACAATAAGAATCTGCACAATTGTTTGATTGATTCTGGAGCCTACTCCAATATAATGCCTACTTCTGTTTGTGCCAAATTGAATATCGAACCACAGAAATCAGCAGTTCATATTGTTCAATTAAATCGCTCTAAAGTTCAAGTTGTAGGAGAAATCAATTCAGTTACTATCAGATTAGCTTCCGATCCTAGAATTGTCCAAAGAATCGATATTTTGATTGCTGATATTCCTGAATTCTATGGATTAATTTTAAGCAAGGACTGGTCTGTGAAACTTAATGGTTATATCTCGACTGATTATTCACATATGTGGCTTCCCTACAAAGGAAAACCAAATCAAATCAAAATCGAACAAGAAAAACATATGACACACATTGTCACTGAATTTGAACAACCTAATGAACCTGTAGCATTCAACAACAATATTCTTGGAGGTTATTCTGCTGAATCATTTCTGGGAAACTTTGAAGCACCTCAATCACCTTTTTCTGTAAATACTTTTGTTTCTCAAATAGAAAATTTTTCACAATCTGATCCTTCCAGAATTATAAATATTTCTAATGTAATTATAGATAAGCCAATAGATAAATCTTTATTTTGGTCTTTATATTTTGATGGATCAAAGTCTAGTGATGGAGTTGGAGCTGGATGCATCTTAATTGATCCAGATGGTGAGAAAACTATGTTGTCATGTAGGTTAGAATTTGAGTGTACTAACAATACCGCAGAATATGAAGCCTTGGTTCAAGGACTTTATAAAGCTATAGGGTTAGATGTTAAACACTTGAAAGTCTTTGGTGATTCCGAAATTGTCATAAAACAAGTTAGGAATACTATTCATTTCCTTTCAGGACATCTTAAACACTATCAAACCTTAGTACAAGATCTCACCACTCATTTTCTAGCATTCAATATTTCTCCTATTCCTAGGAATCAGAATACATCAGCGGACTTGTTAGCTAATGTTGCATCTAAACTCCTACCTGCTGAAGATTGCAGTCCTGATAGGTTTTCTGTAGAATTTATTTTTTGTCCATCTGTCCCAGATAATGTTACAAATTGGAGAGTATTCTATCATGATCAAGATATTTTAAATTTCATGACTTCAGAGAAATCATATGATGAACAAATTATTGACGAAGATGATCATGATTTACAAATTGCTTCAAAAGATAATGAAAATCCCATTCCAAAATCTGTTGTTAAATTAGAGGATTTATATGACATTAAAGACAGATTCAAGAAAGTCACTAATGCTAAACTTCAAAGTTCCACTTTGAAGTTTGAATTAGTAAATCTTGTTTCTGATTCTAAACCTTAAAACGTTAACTTAGGACTTAATTTAACACCAGAAGAAAGAGATGCATTCATTAAACTTCTGAACAAATATAAAAACGTTTTTGCTTGGAATTATGATGATTTAAAAACATATGATACTTCGGTTATTCAACACACAATTCCAATGCTTCCTGATATTAAACCTGTTCAACAGAAGTTGAGAAAGATTCATCCAAATCTCAAAAGTCAAATCAAATCAGAACTTAATAAACTTTTAAAAGCCAAAATCATTTTTCCGGTCAGGCACTCCAATTGGGTTTCCAATATGGTACCTGTAAGGAAGAAGAATGGTGATATAAGAATCTGTATTGATTTCAGAAATTTGAACAAGGCATGTTTAAAAGATAATTTCCCATTACCAACCATGGAACAGATACTTCAAAAGGTAGCTGGTTCTGAACTTATGTCCTTTCTCGATGGATTTTCAGGCTATAATCAAGTTTTAGTTCATCCAGATGACAGATTGAAAACAACTTTCAGAACAAAATGGAGAACTTATGCTTATCAGAAAATGCCTTTTGGTCTAATAAATGCAGGAGCAACTTTTCAAAGAGCCATGGACATAGCATTTAAAGGTCTGATCAATAAATCAGTTGTTGTTTATCTTGATGACATAACAGTATTTTCAAAAAAGAGAGCCAATCATCTACATGATTTAAAGCAAATATTTGAAAGATGTAGAAGATTTGATATTTCCTTAAATCCAAAGAAATATTTCTTTGCTTTGGATGAAGGAAAACTCTTGGGATTTGTTGTGTCAAAAGATGGTATATATATTGATCCAGATAGACTGAAAGAAATTTCTGATATTTCTTTACCTCATAACAAAAAATCCATGCAATCATTTCTTGGGCAAATCAATTTTGTAAAAAGATTCATTCCCGATTTCTCTCAAATTGTTTTACCTATGCAAAATATGATCAAGAAAAATTCAATATTCAAATGGGGGCATAAAGAGAAAGAAGCCTTTGGGGCAATCAAACAAGCGATCATTAATGCACCAGCATTGAATACTCCTGATTTTTCTAAAGATTTTACTTTGTATACTTTGGCCACCGAAACATCCTATGTTGTTGTCTTAACACAGCTCAATGATCAGAAAATTGATGCACCAATTTCTTTCTTTAGCTCAAATCTGCAAGGAGCTGAGCTGAATTATTCCAATGTTGAAAAACAAGCCTTTGCCGTGTTTAAATCAATCAAACATTTCATACCTTTTCTCTTAAAGACACATACAAAAATCATTGTCCCATTCTCTGCAGTGAGACAATTATTAGTTCAAAAAGAAGTAGGAGAAAAGATAGCTAACTGGATAACAGCTTTGCAAGAATATGATATTGATATTAAACCAGCTAAGATTGTTAGAGGACAAGGTTTTTGCAGATTATTGGCAGGAGCTCATAACATACCAGAAAATCAAAATTCAAATCAAGATATTCAAGTAAGTCAGATAAGTGTTACAGATTCTGAATCTCAGTATGCTGATCTTATCTATTACTTGAAGAATGGGTATGCTCCTTCTAATCTCACCTATAAGAGTAAATGCGCTTTAAGGTTAAAGGCTATTAAATATGATATTGTTGATAATGTGTTATTTAGAAAAAAGTATGATTCAATTTTATTAAGATGTCTTGAAAAAACTGAAGCTGAAAAGGTTTTGCAGGAGTTGCATGATGGACCAGCAGGAGGTCATTTTGGAGGTGATACCACAGCTCACAAAATAATTCGTGCTGGTTATTACTGGCCTACCCTTTTCAAAGATACACATGATTACGTAAGGAAGTGCCGAATTTGTCAAACTGCAAGTGGAAGACAAAGGAAACCAGTTTTTCCTTTGCAACCAGTGACTATTGAGCAACCATTCGAACAATGGGGGCTTGACATTATTGGTGAGATAGTACCTCATTCTTCCAAACAACAGAAGTACATCCTTACTGCAACTGATTACTTTACAAAATGGGTAGAGGCAATCCCGTTGAAGGTAGCCAATTCTGATGCAATTATTGATTTCATAGATCAATTCATCATAACCAGGTTTGGTGTACCTAATGCTCTAGTCTTTGATAACGCATCTTACTTCTCTGGAAATAGTTTAATAGAATTTGCAGTCAAAAGAGGTTTTAAATTAAAATATTCAGCAAATTATTATCCACAAGGTAATGGTTTGGCTGAATCCGCTAACAAAAACCTTATCAAAATCATTAAAAGGACCGTTGATCAAAATCAAAAGAATTGGCACAAAACTTTAATCTTTGCATTATGGGCTGATCGTATCACTGAAAAAGCTTCAATAGGGACTTCACCTTTTAATTTGGTTTATGGAAAAGAAGCTATGATACCATCAAATTTAACTCTTCCATCACTAGCCCTAGTGCAATTTATTGAAGAAAATCCTTCTTCATCCATTGAATTGAGATATGATCAAATCCTTAAACTAGAAGAAGATAGAGATAAAGCAAAAATTATTCATGAAAAACATCAACAGCTTGTAAAATCTTCTTTTGATGCAAGTTTTACCGGCTCAAAAATTTTGTCAATTGGTGATCTTGTTCTGAAATGGGATAAAGCACACGAAGAAAAAGGTAAACATACCAAATTTCAGAAAATGTGGCTAGGACCATTTCAGATCGTTGAGAAGATAGGCTCAAATACATTCATACTCCAAGATCTAACAGGTAAGAGAGAATCTCTTCCTGTAAATGGGCTTATCTTGAAGAAATTATTTTCATAAGGAGGTAACCCCTTCTTAAATTGTACATATTCCTTTCTGCAGAGTTTTTGATTGCTTTTGCAAATAAAGGTTGTTAATGAGTCTCTAATTGACTGTTTACTATTTAAGAAAATTTCTTCGGGAGAATATTATAAATATTTATTTTGTGTAAATAAGAATTTTTAAAGTAATGATCACAGTTTTTGGATAGTTTAAAATAAGATGTTAAACTTTGAAAGATTATTTCAATCATTTGCATGATCTTTTGAAAACTTGAGAAGAATGTAAATCATCATAAGTTTATTAAGCAGAGAAAGGTTATCTATCAAAGTAAAGATTTTTCAAAGTTTTGGAACCCAAAAAACTCTGAAAATTGTCATCCATTGATTCTTAAGGATAAAGCTATTTCACCCCATCCATTTAAGTTGTGATTTTTTAGAATGTAATTCTAAGAAATTTGAAAAGTTAAGAGATAAGAGGTCTCATTATGAGCCGACTTACCATGTTCATAAGGAGTAATAAAACTGACATTACCAATACTGCATACCAAAACAAGGTAATGGCTTATAAATATAAGACAAGGGGTCTCATCACGAGCCAGCTTGTTCAGTTTAATTATAACTAGTGAATGGCATTGTTATTAACTGGCTACCAAACTAGAATAATGGCTCTTAAAACAAAAAATAAGTAAAAGACAAAAACATGAGATAATAAGTCTTATGAATTTATCTTTTAAAAAGTCATAATTTTAGTTGGATGGGACAATGAATGGTTAATGGTTTAAAGGTAACCCTGTCGAGACTATGAATGTTTGTTGGCAACAGAGGCAATACCTATGGCAATAGAGTATATTATAAAACCAAAACTTGGAGAAATCCACTTACTTCATTATTAACACCAATCAAAGCTTGAGATAACCCAAAATGTTTTTATTCTTAAGGAATTAGAAAGAAATTATGAAATGATTTTTATTTCTTTTTCATAGTTACATTCTATTTGAATTATCCTAAGATAGTTTTCATTATCTTTAAAAATCTTTACTTACTAAAGATATAGTGTTCATTTTATTTTTTCAGAGATAACTGTTTCTTTCAGTGAATCGCCAATTGTTGTGACCAACAACAACCCCCCTTTTTATTTAATATTAGTAATAATACTAAATAAATGGGGACCCTTAGTTAAAAAATCCAAAAAATCAATTAGGATTTGTTTTCTTTTTCAAATAAAACTTTCTATCATAAACTTAGAGAAATCCCTTAGAAAGAACATTAAGAAACACTTAAGTTTATGATAGATTATAATAAATTTGTTCTTTAAACAAAATAGCGCATCCATCGCAAAATGATATATATATTTTATAAAACTGAAAATGCGATTTGCGCTTTCGCGATAATGCGATCCCAAAAAGCCTATACAATAAACATATTGGTCGCAGATCGCATAGCGCAGAAAACAGAAATGTTAAACGAATATCTTTTGCAATGTTTACCATTTTGCGCTTTTGCGAGATTTGCGATATGCGTTTTTGCGTTATTGCGCAATTTCTGCTTTTGCGCTATTTTACATAACTCTGATGGCTTCATTTTGCGATATTTCTATATTGCGACATTGCGATATTGCGATATTGTGCAGCAAATCGTAGATCGCAATGTCGCAGTTTCATGTAGGCGCGTTGTCCAAAGGCAATCTTCCCATATATCAAATCTGTTATGCGCCTTAATGATTAAATTAAATTATTGGATTGACAATTAATGGTAAATGAGATTTTGTTTTGATTGAAAATCGTTTCACGATTAAAATATTATATTTCATCCGCCTTCACATTTAAAACAGTCTCATCACCTTTCTTATGCCATTACTCTCATTTACTCGTAAAACGCAGGCACGCAGGAGCAAACGTCTATACAAAGCTTTCACTAAACACTATGGGTAAGAAGGAGAAGAGCTCGAATTCTGAAAACAGAGAAATGGCTTCGCTGTATGCAGACACCGCCTGTAATAAGGATGCCGGTATATCCACTTGGGAAGGAATGTATAATCTGTTAGAAGAAGAAAATCCTGTGGTGATGAAAGTTGTGGCTACAACAGGTTCTAGTAATACATCTGAAGCAACCCTCAAAGAACTGGCTTGTTCATTTCTCCATAGGATAGCGGCAAGGCCGAGGATTCTCCCGTATACGGACATGGTGAAATGAGTGCTGGACAGCATTGATATTTCAGACAGACAATTCAGAACTCCAGCTCAAGAGCTAATCGGGTCATTCACCACGGAAGATCTGAGATTAATGTATAAGTTGCCAGAACCTCAGGCGACTTACAACAAGCAATTTATGGAAGAATTTGCCAGAGAACATGCAAATTTGGTAGAATGCACAAAGGAGTGGACCAAAAGAAGTGAACCATTGAAGAAAAACAAACAAGGTATGTATAGCACGGGTTCACTTACCTCTCCTTATTGTTTCACTGCTGCCATGTTATGCAGGCTTTTTGGAAAGCCTGACATAAATATGATCTTACCTGAATGGCTTCCTTTGTTGAATGCGGCCGTTAATTCTACAATTGTAGACTGGGCCAAAATTCTATCTGATAATTTGACCACTGCTATTTTTCACTACCGGTCTAAACGAAATGTTTCTCAGCGGGTTTATCCGCC
Organism: Pinus albicaulis; assembly: GCA_034641835.2. Lineage (NCBI taxonomy): Eukaryota > Viridiplantae > Streptophyta > Pinopsida > Pinales > Pinaceae > Pinus > Pinus albicaulis. The sequence continues at coordinate 82,183,614 of CM076570.1, forward strand.
TTTTTATTTATCTGCTTATGTCATGGACGTTATCTGTTATTTCTCTAAATTCCCTGTGATGGGATGGCAGTGGACTATCCACGATCCTTTGCGCATTCATGTGTACCATAAAGAACTATGGGAGTCTAAGTTTGTCCCCCATTTTTACCAAATTTGTCATGGAATAATGTTGCCATTGTACAAAACATTGCATAATAAGGATGCCCCAAGGTTATCCCCAGAAACAGAGGTTGATATTCTCCCCGTCGTGAGATGGTTTGGAGAAGAATTGTTCACTTATATTAGGGTTTTTGGAAGTTATGCTTCTCCCCATGTTTTACCCCTATATGTTCCAGATAGACTTGTAGCTCGGGAAATTGCTTATCAGACCTGTGGCCAGCGAAGTATAACAAAAGATTTAAAAGAGAAGAAAAAAGGCATTTGGCCACAATTTCCTGTAAAATGTGGAACATTTTCACTATTCGATATTGGTCATGCATTCCAAGAGATAGGCAACATTGCATGCCTACAGCTGTTCAAATTTTAGAGAAGGTTATTTGACCCAGATGATATTGTTAATAATTTTACCAATGCAATCAGAGTAAGGGAATTTTCCGGGGAACAGGATCTTTTTGATGATATGTTCCAAGCAAGAAATTCATTTAAAGAAGTTTTGAATTCAGCTTAAACGCAGTTATCTCCAGAGGATTTCCAGGAATTCAAACTTTACAGAGAAAGAAGACTGACTCCTATTCCTTTGGAAAATCTATGCTTAGAGCCCGCAAGAGAGCAAACTCCTAGTGTTAGTCTTAATGGCAGTTCAAGTACAGATAAATCTAAATCAAAATCTGACAGAGAGACTTCTGAGCATTCCAATAAGTCCAAAGAAAAGGAAGATAAAATGGAAGAATCCATGAAAGATTCTGCACAATCAAAAGAACTTACTCAACAGCAAATTTTGACTTCTCAACAGACAAATCCTCCTCCAACCAATGTATAGCAACAGCCAGTCATCATTGAATTAGACATAGAATGGGAAACCTTCAACCAATTGATTAATGTAGAGAGACAGAATTTACAGACCCCTGTCCAGACAACCAAAGTTTTGAACATAGGAACAAGCAGCACAGTCACAGTGACAGAACACATACCAATCACACCCTCCTCTGAAATTGTACTTAATGTAGAGGAAATTCCTCCTCTAGATGTATTCTACAGCCCAAAATACAAAGCAGTAGTGAAGAGACAGAGAAAAAAGAGAAAATTAGAAAGTGCAATTGCTACTGAAGCAGAACAAGTAGATGTTTTGTGGAAAGATCCTGCCACAGAACCTACTCATAATCTCGCTAAGTTATCTCAAATGACAGGAGCTTATGCTTCTGCAACAATTGACAAAGCATTTTAGATACAACTTTTGTTGAATGAGAAAGAAGAACAAGTAAAAGTTCTGCAACAACAATTGCAACAGGTACAGGCCAATAAGGAAGCACAATTGAAACTTGAAGAGTTACAACAACAACTTCAAGAAATGCAAATAGGACATCAAAAAAGCTTGGATGATAAAGACAAACAAATACAGATTATCCAAGACCAGCATAAAGATGATCCTAAGCTTCCAGAATTCATTTCAGAAACTATCTCTTTGAACAATCAACTACTGCAACAAGCGGAAGTTTTCTGCCAAAAAATCTTGCAATGGAATTCTTTGTGCCAAGAAAGCGATAAAATCACAAATCATGTCGTAGATTTACGAAATGATTATGATTTGATTAATGAAAAGATCAATGATTATCTGACATGGCAAAAGACAGAAAAAGGTAGAAAAGGCAGCAGAGGAGGCGGCTACAGCGGCAAACACTCTTACTGATTGTATAAATGACAATTTACACAAAGCTAATTTGATTCCAGAAACTGTTCCCGGATATCTCCCACAGGCACATCAACTGCAAACAGAATGGAGGCAAAAGGTAGAAGAAAGAGCAAAATCTATCCAAGGGCTGACAACATTGAATTGGGACTCATACTGGATGTATTTGGTGAAGCCACACAGTCAGCACAGTGTGCTTAATTGTATCATCAATACTGCAGAGAAGATTGCTCCTACGCTTGCCGACTCTGTCTTTTCAGGACAGTTGAATTCTGAAGTCGGTCAACCGCGTCTTCTCAAAACTATGCTAGATGCCTGCAAGTTTAAAGATCAAGTTCATAGATAGTTAGATTTAGTTTTAATTTTACTGTATTTTAGCCTAGGAAAAGGACTGTCATTGAACCAAATCCTTAATTTTTGTAATAAGACTATTTTTAGATTTAGCCAAGTAGTATTTAAACCCTTCTCATGCATTTAGAGAATGGGTCCTGGATCTTAATATTTTTGACTTGGAGATTGCATTTCTGTACTCCATTGTCTTATATATTTTTAAAAAGGATCACATCTGGTGATTTTTATGCGGAATTATCTTTAAAGTGTTGCATTTATGTACCTTGGAATTTGATTTTGCATCAGAGTTACTGGATTAGAGTATCAAATTTCATTTGAAAGTCTTCAAGATGAATAAGGTATTTATATCTGTTCACTGTTGATTTCTTTTGTCTTATGATATTCACTCTAAAGATTTCTATCATTTATATATATTTGTTTTCACAACGCTTCCTTTTATATATCATTTCTGAGTATAATTGAAACGTTATCTTTCATAAGTATATATAGATGGTATACAATGATGAATGCAATATGCTAATACAACTCTGTTTAATTTCTTAAACATATTTATCTTTATTTGTTTCTACACATTTCAATTTAAATAATAATACATTTTCATGGTTATTGTTAAATTGGAACAATATTAAGTTGTATTCACATATAATTACCCGGGTTAGTGTTAGAATTTCTTTATCAGTATTTAGTTTAAATTAGATAGTTTTATTTCAGTTAATTTAGTACCATTTCCACCCATCCAAACCAATCCATTTAGTTATAAGGAAACTGGTCCTTTAAATCCAGTCAGAGCCACCATACCAAACGGAAAAAGAGCTGTCCTAAGGTCCCGACCGGGTGGTTTTCCCCAATGTTTGAAGCAGAGATTTTCTAGGCTTCAACAAGTACCCATTTTTTTGAGCTAGCAAAAAAAACACCCAATTTTGAAAAGTGGTAATGCAAAATCACTATTTTTTTTTAGCATAGTTTTGGCACTTTAAATTTTCTTATGACTTTTTTTTTCTTTTTAATTTCATGATTTTTATGTCGATTTGAAAAGTGGTGATGTAAAATACCCTGTTTTTTTTACGCATATTTTTGAAACTTTAAGTTTTCTTTGATTTTAATTTTTTTAGATGTCATGTCGATTTAGAAAAATGATGATTCTTTTAGCACTTAAAAAAATTTTATTTATCAAAGATGAACATTTGTTTTAAAATGTTAGTAATTTTCATGCTAAATTTGAAAAGTGTTGATGCAACATCAATCTTTTTTGTTTAAAGTGGATTTTCATCTTGGTAATAAAACATAAAATTAAAATTAAAAAACATGACAAAAAATCAAATATAAAAGATATATGGGAAAAAAAACCAAAAAATGTGTTAAAAAACAACAAAAATAACTTGTTAAAAATTAAATAAATAAATAAACAAAAAAATTCAAAAAATAAATAAATAAATAAAACAAAAAAAATCAAAAAATAAATGAATAACAGGAAAAAAAATCAAATAAAACTCATAATTTAAAGAAAAAAATTAATTAAAAAAATCATAAAATAAAATAATTAAAACTTGAAAAACAAAAAATAATTTAAATTCGGAAATTTAAATTTGAAAATTTTAAATTTCAATTTAAAAAAAAAAAAACATCAAAAAAAAATTATAAAATAATAATAATTCAAATTTAAAAATAAAAATAGAAGTTTAAAAAGAAAATTTAAATTTAAAAGAAAAACATATATATATATATATATATGAATTTTACATTTTCAAATTATATATATATATATATATATATATATATAACATTTTCAAATAATAAAAAATTAAAAAAAAACAAATTGAAGAAATTAAAAAAATAAAAAAATCTTTTTAAAATTAAAACTTTAAAAATAATAATAAATAAATAAAAATTTTAATTTAAAAAAAAAAACAAATAAAGTTTAAAATATAAATTAAATTTTAAAAACATTAAATTAAAAAAAAAAAAAATATATATATATATATATATATATATATATATATATATATATATATATTAAAAAATAAAAAATATTTTTTTTTTTTTAAATTAGTAAAAAAAAATTAATTTGACTACCACCCTGGGGCCACAGGGCTCGGCCGTCAGGTGGGGGTGAGCTAGCAGCTCTCCCCTCACCTAGCGGTCGAGCCCCACGGCCCCCAGGGCGACGGGGGTCGATTCTCGAACTCGACCACCGCTGGGCGGGAGGAGAGTTGCCAACCGCGCCCTCCCCCCTGCGACTGAGCCCCGTGGCCCCAAGGCGGCAGCAAAATTATTATTTTTTAATTCATTTTTTTATTAATTTTATTTTTTTTAATTCAATGTTTTATTTTTTATTTATTTATTAATTTTTTTATTTATTTTAAATTTAATTTATATTTTTTAATTTATTTGTTTTTTTTTAATTTAATATTTTTTAAATTTTAATTTTAAAAATGTTTTTTAAATTATTTTTGTTATTTTTTATTTAAAAAAGTATTTTTCATATATATATATATATGATGATGATGATGATGATGGTTAACGTCCACTCAGACCAAAGTTTGGTTTATCAGACCTAAAGAACCTAATTATTTAGTTTGTTTTAAAATTGTACTCCTATGCTCAAAGAGTTTGGAGAGAAGCGTCCCGAGCTCACTATAATTTTGACATGTTAAAAGGTAGGAAGGTCGGTATTGCAACAAAGATTATGAAACAGAGATCTAATGTGGGTGTACATAGGGTAGTCTAAGAGGAAGTGATTTTCATCCTCAATATTCATATTCTCACAGAGATGGCAGATCCTATCCACCCATGGTGTTTTAGGAATTGTCCAACGACATGTTTCACTATGGAGCTCATGAGAGTTCGTTCTTATCTTGGCTATATTAATTTTTTTCTTTGAGCTAGTTAAAACAAAGAGGTACTTTTGATCTTCTAGAGCAGGGTTGATGACCTCCTTATAATATCTTAATTTTCTTTAGCCTCTAAATTTTTCTTGCACCACATTTTCTCTTTAAACTTGGAAGTAACAATATTTTTAATGTTATTAATATTTTGCAATGCAACATTTTTGTCTATCTCCCAATGGTTTAACCGGGCCCTGGTATCTTTATACCAACCTCGTTTGAACCTTATTTGGTTTTGGTTGGGATTTAAAGCTATCTTAGGAAGCCTATGGTCTCTCATGTTATTGATTTTTTGCTTGTACAACAGGAGTCTAGTCATAGCTAGGTTCTCAGTAGGGAAAAGACCCACTTCTATAAGGAGAATAGGATAGGGTGTATTGCTTTTAATTTTGAGTTTATACGTTATAAAATGCTTCTGGATTTGCTCAATCTTTCTCCAGGATTCTCTAGAGATGCTACAACCCCAAACCTCGCATCCATAAAAGATAACAGGAGTGACAAAAGTTTCAAAGAGGAGCTTCTTTCTATCCCACATCACAAGGTTTGCCGCTTTGCAATTATTTTCAAGACCAAAATAAGCTTTCCACCCTCCATTAATCCTTTTCTCAATGCTATAGTTCCAGTTGAGCTTGTAATGAATATCAATTCCTAGGTACTTCTAAGAAGACACTTCTTCCAAGTTGCTATTATCATACACAAAATTAGCATGTCTTTCTTGGATTTGATCATCATAACTTTTGTTTTGTCAATGTTAACAATCATACCTATGGTAGAGCATAAATCCTTAAGAAGTCTTAGTTGCTTATAAAGATCATATGGGCACCATGCCAGAAGAAAAATATCGTCAGCGTAGAGAAAAAGGATGATGACTATTCCAGCTAATATTGTGCCAACACAACCTGCTTCCTCTAAACAACCTTCTAGCTTGTCGATGTAAATTCCAATAGGGTAGGGGAGAGGGGAAAACCTTGTTTAAATCCGATATTACACTTAATATCTTTCGACCACCCCTCATTGCTCTTAAACTTGGCAATTACATTCTTGTATAACCTTATAGTGGTAGCTCTCAACTCGAAAGGAATCTTTAGCTCTTCTAATCTATTCCATAGGTTATTTCTAGGAACCGTATCAAAAGTCCTTCTAAAGTCTACAAAGAAACAAAAGAAATTGGATTTATCATTATAAAATTCCTCCACAATTATCCTAAGCGTAACGAGGTGTTCTGTTGTTGAGTGATGCCTTCGAAAACTCACTTGGAATTTAGCCCGCTTACCTTCAATTTCAAGCCATATGCTCATCTTCTTTTCCAAAATAATACCATATAACTTGGCTAAGAGAGGGCTAATAATAATTGTCTGATAATTAGAGGAGTTATTTGTATCCCCACATTTAAAAATAGGAATAATGAGGCTCTGAGTCCATGGTTTAGGGAACCCTTGATTGACGGCTTGTGGATGTGAGGATTGAGAACAAGACCTCCATTTTTAATATTTCTGCCTGGTAACCTTCCATGTCCTTAGATTTTCCATTTTCTAGGCGCTTAACCCCAAAATCTATGTCTTCTAATGAGAAAAATTCTTCAGTTGTGAGCGGGGTTTCAAAGTTATCTATGACATTTGGAGATTCATAAAGCTTTTTAAGGTAGGAATTCTAGTCGTGTAAAGAAATTCTATTATTATCTTTAGTTTTTCTAGTTAGAATCTGCCTCCAGAATTTTTTAGGAGCTACCTTAGAGAGGTGTAAGAGAAATTCTTGTCATTTATGAATATAATGCATTTTTTTCCTTTTAGTTAGGGCTTTGTATATTTTTATCTTTTCAATTTTAAGAGACTCACCAACAACTTCTTTAATATAGTTCTTCGCACTTTTACAGCCTTTATCATATCAAGGGTTTGTTTTGATATTTCTTTTATTACTTGAAACTTCAATTGAGAACTTGTTAATAGAATATGAGAGGGTTGTAGTGAAATGATGATAGAGGTCCACTATGTTTTCAGTACTAGATAAAGGAAGCAAATTAATTTTTAAGTCATTTTGAAACAAATCATTTTTATTTCTATCAAAGATTAAGTTCTTATGGCTATAAGGATTATCTTTTATAGGCTCTTTATGCATGAAAAAATTGAGAGTTACATTTAAAGGTCTGTGATCAGAGTCAGACTCGTGGTTGTTTAAGATGTTAAAATTTATTATTTCATTGTATAAAGGGATATTGGAAATAACATAGTCTACCACGTTGCTACCATCCCATAGATACAAGTCATCTGGCTATAATTGGGCCACTTATTTAGACCGTTACAAATTATGAGATCTTGAGCACTACAGAGCTTGACTAGCTCAGACCCAAACAAATTTTACCCCAGATCTTCAGAGTTTCTTTTGTACCGGCTAGCTAGAGGAAGGTCTTCATCTAACCAAAGAGGATTAGGGTTGGAATAATTTCTTAGAAGAATAGCTTTATTGCTTGAAGTTTGAGCATTAAAGTCACCCATTAAGAGGATATTACCTTCATTCCTTAGAATAGAAATATCATTCTCTAAACCATTGTAAGGACCATTTTTATCTAAGTTGTTTTTTTTATAGAAGTTAGAATTGATAGGGGCAAAATAACAAATTTCTATGTAGGTTTTTTTATCATTAATGTCAGTAATCTCTATCCAAATCTATTGGTTGTAAGGGTCATTTGTATAAAGCCTAGCATGGGGGGAGATGTTATTCCTAATGTAACAAGCTATACCCCCAATGCCTCTACAATAGGATTGCTTGTTCCAGATTGACCATAGTACAAATTCATCTATGTTAGGGACCTTAGATTCTTCATGTTCCCAAGTTTCAACTAGAAATATAATATCAACTTCATTCGAGATCCAACTTAGCTTGGGGCCTTTATTCCATGGAAAGCCCTGACAGTTCCAAGAAAGAATCTGTAGCATGTTGAATTTCTATTTATTACTATATTTTTGGTTTTTATCTTGAATAACGGCTTTTCTATTTCTGATTATTGCCCATTTTCTTGCCTTCCTAGCTTCTTTTACCTTTTGAACCTCATTTTTTAATTATGCTTGATCTTCTAGAATGAGATCTTCATTTATAAATATTTCCGTTCCTTTTAGACTTGAGGTTTTACTAAGTATGTCATATTTATGGTCGCTAGAGCTCACCTTTATCCGGGCCAGCCTTCCTTTATTCTCAGTTAATTTCCCCAACCTTCTTGCTTTTGTGAGACACATTACTTCAATCTGTAATCTATTATGTAATATGTCTAGGCTATGGCTAAAGTATCCTCGTCCACCTCCTCTTTCAAACCGAAGATAATAAGGTACAAGGCCATTTCGTTATGCTCATGGTCTTATTATTTAAATTTTCTTTTAAAATTTAAAAAATAAAATAATTTAAATTTTATTATTTTAAATTTTAAATTTTTATTTACTTTTAAATTTATTTAATTTTTAATTTAAATTTAAATTTTATTTATTTTTTCAGTCTGATTTTAAAAAAAAAAAAAAATTAATTATTTTTTTTATCATTTTTTAAATTATGTGGTTTTTTTAATTATTATTTTATAACTTAAAAAATATATAATGTTTTTTTTTTTTGGTTAATTTTTTTTTTAGTTGTGTTTTTTTTAAGTTTTTCCTCTTTTTTTTTGAATTTTTTTTTAATTTAATTCTTTTATTTTTACAAGTAATATTTTATCTCTAATACCATGTCTAAAAATCGGTTGAATTTTAAGACTTTTGATATTTTATCTTTAATCATGTTTATCATTGAAATTTTAAGGTTGTTGAGAGCCGTGATATTTTATCTTTAATGTCATTATTAAAAATTGTGGACAATATACCCCAAAAAGAAAAAGATGGTATTCCAACATCAACACTTTTCATTTTCAAGGTGTTTTTTGCACGCAAAAAATTGGCATTATTCCAGCATCAACACTTTTCATTTTCAGGTTGTTTTTTGCACACAAAAAATCGGCAATGTTATTCCACCATCAACATTTTTTAGGTTGTTTTTTGCACACAAAAAATTGGTGACATTATTCCAGCATCAACACTTTAACCACTTTTCGTTTTCAGACTATTTTTTGCACACAAAAAACTGGCGACGTTATTCCACCATCAACATTTTTTGTTTCGAGGGTGTTTTTTCAATCCTATTTTCAAGAAGAAAAATTGGTTTTCAACGTAATTTAAAAAAATGTTGAAATTTGACCTTAAGAAGAAGAAAAAATTGTGTTCTCGAAGACACACTTTTCATATTTTTGTTGTTTTTTCATGTTTTTTGAGTTTTCTTAGACTAGAGTTCTCAATTTGATCAGTAAGTGTGTTATCCATGAAACTTTATATTTTACAATGTTCAGGGTATCTCTAATAAAGGTAATCAAAATACTTATATCATGTCCAAAAAATTTCCCATATACAACCTCTAAATAGAATGAATAACTTGTGTGTACTTGATAGGTTGTCGACTTGGGTTATCCCTTAAATAAGACCGAATGTAAAGATACTTCAAAGAAGACCGAATTAGTCACATATTATTACAGGACAAATGACCTCCTCATCATCTCAGAGGAGAAGGTAACATGGAAGGAAGAAAATGACCTAGACAAGACCCATTTTTTGCAAGGTAACGCACCCCAGAAACAGCTAGACAGAGTTATAACGCACCTGAGCTATGAAAAGGGAGCATTAATGACTAGGGTAACTCTTTTTCTTGCCCAAGGGGAAACGTTAACCGTGTTTGAGTGTGAAAAGGAAAATATATTGCGAAAAACTGACTGGCATTTCCAACTTTCTCTCAAAAGGAATCAGTTCAAAATAGAAACTAAATGGAACAAACCTTTTATTAGGCATTGCCAAACATAATTTAACTCCTATGGAAGGAAAAAGCAAGGAAAAGCGAGGAAACATCTAGATCTTTCCCTATTTGAACAGGTTGAAAGAGTTGGCAAGGTTTGTCATCTCCATCTCCTATAAATTGGAGTTGTGGGCTCTTGGTCTAAGGTCAAAGGTTTGATTATATGTGGAGCTGAATTTCATTGTTGTAGTGTGAGGCTTGAAGATCGGAAAATTTCATTGAGAGCTTTCTACCTTGAGCATCATCACACTCGGAGATAGAGAAAGAGAGAGAGGAATTGGAAGATTGAGGAGGGCTTGGTGCAACTGACGGTTGTAATCCTCCTTTTCAAAATTAATAGAACTGTATCTGTTTTGTTCATTCGATGCATCAGTGTTGCAATTGTTGTTCAACCGTCTATGTAGCATGATATGAATGGCTTAGATCTGTATTGTTTTATGTTTCTTACATGCTAGTTTAATTGATAAGAAGTTATATTGTTGTAGAGATTACGCAGGTGCTTTAATTGATTGCAGGATCTAGATTTGGAGCCAGCGAAGAAGGATATCTACTTCGCTGCTTGGCGTTCTCCATAGGATCTATTGTCCACAAAGAGGTAATATTCCCATCTTGCTTTATTGATTATATATATTAGTATGAACATGCATGCAACATCTCTGGAACTTTACATCTAATATGACAGTCTGCCTCGGGCACCGGAAAGCCCTAAGAGGGATATCTAATAACCACCACCCAAGCATATTACCCTATAGCAGAACTGGCGACTCCCAAAATTTCCGAGTTGTTCCTATGACTTTACCTTTTTCCTTCTGTTTACATATCCTTCCGACCAGTTTATATGCTCAGTAATCATCTCAAAAGTTCATAGAGTCCATATTAGACCCTGCTTAGCCATCTGTGCAACTTTACCCTGAGTAACACTTTCTCTGTAAGTGTTTCAGTGTGTTATAACGTTGCTTCTGCTCAGACACAGTGCGTTAGTCTCAATATTAACGCTCTGTAGCCTCTGCTTGCCAGCATTACCCAGCCAAAATCTGTTGTTTACACCTCTGTTGTATTTCCCTTTAGTTGTGGATTTATTGGCCATCAAATTAGTTTCTCTTGCTGGATCCCTGTGCTTGTTTACCAGTTAGCATTTTTGTCACTAGTTCTTGTTTAAAAAGTTAATGTTAGTCGCATCTACTTTTAAAGAAGAAATTTATTTTTAGTTTTCTGAACTTAGCTGAATTAATTCTGAAAAAATTTGGTTAAAAAGTTGTTAAGAGAAGATAGATAGATGTCTGAATCTTTAAAGTTGAACTGTGTTATTTGAATGTTCGGTGCACGGATGTTGAAAGAATCTCTCCTTGTAGAATAAACTCTTCATTGAATTGAATATTTAGAGCATGTTTCTGCATGTTTTTTGAGTCAGAGTCTCATCACATTTCATATGTCCTCTCCCCCTCCACGAGACTAATAATCAAGTACACTAAGAATCAAGCGATAATACAATTAATGATATAACTTTTTCTAAGCTCACACCAACAGTAGTTCAGGCTAGGATCTTGGGGTAGGAGAAGTGAGAAAATCGCCCAACATCTCAAAACTTGAAACTAGAGTCATTAATAAGTGAAATCCTACTGCACTCATATTATCGGGACCATTCCACTACCACCGGAGTTAAGCGCGAGACAACACCAGGGTGCATGAGAAGGTAGCCCACCTTCGAGTGCATTAAATGGGCATGTTATATATTGGGGTTCCGTTCGGGGATGTCAAAACTAGATTGGAGATCTAGGTGTTCTACCCATATAACGTGCTATATACGTCCATGACCCCCCTGATGATGTATGTGATTTAAGGTATCTTTAGTTGCCAAAATTTTTAGGGACTTACACGAGGTGACTGGGACAAGCTGTCCTGGTACCTAAAACAGACGGACCTACTCTGTCTTTGGTCTTTAGGAGGGTACTCGTCTTCACGAGAGTGCTTACACCTATTGTCTGACGTTCGGGCAAAGCTCTAGAGTAACCGTAATTGTGTTTACAACTAACCCTCTTTATATGCTATTATGATACTCGGTTTCATCTCCAGCAAATGGTAGTACTCAGATGGGGCCACCCTATTCTGGCTGCTTGTTGATTGATTTTAGAAAGTTTTTTTTTCTTTTTTCTTTTTTAAGTGTGTGGTTACTATCACTGAGACTTTATAATACATTACAAATAATTAAAATTTGCTAAAAATAAACAGGTCACCGTGGCGTCTGTTGGTGTCCGGATATGAACAGAATTCAACCCTTTTTCCACATAAATTATCAACCCGAGGGAATTAGTTATTTCAAGACTAACAACAAAGTATATGCAGATACAAGCACATGGTCCACTATAGGTCACAGGTTTAATATATAACACACATACCACTATAACAGCAATGAAATGAACTGCAGAAATAAAAGGCATCCATAGCAATTAACGCGACTATAACAGCAATAAAGAATCAAACCAAACACAACACTGTAAAGAAAATAAAGAAGAACATAGCACCTGATTACAAGAGTGGGCCCAACTCTTTGATCAGGGCTGCGAAAACTCAAGAATTACAGGAGAAACAGCAAGCTGCTGTACATTCAATTAATGATAAAAAGATTGATTACAAAGTCTGTATATCCAAGGGTCTCCCTTGATTCACAGCCAGTAGGCCTCTTTATACAATTGTCCTGAAACCCCCGATTCCTCTCAACGACTCCATTGTTACAAAAATACATCTTGTTACAACGGCAACCGGGTTGCCCAGCAAGAAACCGTAAGAAGGCCTAAGATAGTGCTGATATACCCATGGCTGTCACGTTGTAGCAGCAAATAACGAAGACATTGGAGATGATTGGTTGTGCCTTGACTCGTGGCCACAACAATTCTGTTTTAGTCAGATCTGAAGAAATATTAGAGTTAATATGTCGAAAGGTAAAACCTCCATGACAAATACATCATTAATCAAATATCCCATAAAATATAAGAAGAAGGGTTTTACCTCATGCTTTTAAGATAAATAATGGCACAAAGAGATAGAAAGATAGGGTAAAATGGGAGAGGAAAGTATACAAATCTGGCACCCAACAGCATGCTTCGACCCTCACCGTCTGTCTCGACGACAGTGAGGTCTCCCTCCATTAACACCGGAGGAGGAGTCGAGTCTCAATGAGCCCGTGCCTTCTTCGGAAGAGCAGTCTCCAGTGACAACCCCTGATTTTCACATAGCCCCATATCACATGGAGTTTCCAGAGGATCCTTTTACGGAAGGAGTCGTGCCTCCTTGTAATCCTCCGCTCACTGACTCGGTGGTGCCAGTGTTAGTTTAGGTTACACCAAGCCAAGATATGTCTTCGGCTGCACCAACATCTGTTTCACAATCGGCACCCATGGGGTCGATTCCAATGGTAACCAACTCAGGTTCGCCACTCTCTTCCCCGTCGGTAGTCAGTTTTACGCCAATGATCGGCAAACCCAGTAGCTAGCCTAAGCCCAGTCCTAGCACTGCGGTCACCAAAATTGTTAGTGGACCTCAAAATCCTTTGGGATCTGCTACTACAGCGACTGCACTAGGACCCACGGTTTCTGCTCCCACGATCGAGGCTACTTCTGTTCCTTTTATCAACCCTTTCGGTTGGAACCCTTTGTTGAGTTCAAACCCCTTGGCTATAATGCCAGGGGGCAGTGTCGCCAACACACATATGACGGGGGGCACTTTGATACCCCTGTAGTCATTAGGACAAACAGGATAGCTTATTGTTAACGTTGTTCCTTTGATTGGTCAAACTTCTGGTGTAGGGTCTATGCCGTCGCTTAACTATGAGAATAGAAGCATGCCTTTGGCTAGCTCTATCGCGTCCATATGGGAAAACCAACCCCAAAATCCATTTGGACAAGGGGGTAACTTTTACACTGGGGGCAACCAATAGTTCTTCACCCAATACAATATACCCTACGGACAGCAACCATACACCCCTACACCCCCACCCACAGGGAACTTTTATCAACAAAGTCCTACTCATCCTATTGGTAACACATTGATGGGCGGACCCTACGATCCGAATGGTCAGCCAATACTTCCTTGGCTAGATCCAGGGGCAAACATGCAATTGCCATTTTTGGCCGCTCTAGACATCCCCGACATCTACAAACTGACCAATGATCGCATCAACTACAACCCACTCTGGCCTCCAGTATTGCAACATATTCCGTCTAACATCCCTAAATTCGACGAGAAACAAGGGGATGATCTAGCTACGCACGTCACCACCTTTCATCTATGGTATGTTTCTAAATCCATGGTGGATGATAGTATATGGCTTCGAATTTTCCCCCTCACTCTCAAAGGCAATGCTGCCAAATGGTATTGAGTTACCACGTGGGGCCATCAACACTTTTGGCGCCTTAGTTATGAAATATCTCAAGAACTTCCAATTACCTATTAGATATGAAACCGGCATGGAACTCTTAACTTCGTTGTGCCAAGACACCACCACCCACATCTCCGATCACATTCATGAATGGATACATAGGAGGAGGTTGGTCAAAGCACCAATCCCTGATCATCTCTTATCAAACTAGTTTTGTAAGTCACTCTTACCAACCCTAGCTAAGGACATTTGTTTGTCCGATGTGGTCATGGAAGATCAATCCATTCATCGTGCACAGCACTTAGATCTGATATATTCGCAATCTGGCACGATATATGATTTACTTCCCTATGCCCCTGGTAATCTAAATCCTCCCGCTACTCAAAAACCTAGAGCCCACGCTTACGGCCTCGTTGGTGCAATCTTCGGCGTAGCCATAAAACAGCCTAGTGGGAAAACATCCTAGCCATATTCGGCTGTTGCTGACCCTAACCAATCGACTACTCTTCCTACCGATGAGGTAAATTCTGTGCAATTTTCACAAAAACCTAGTGGCAAGAACAAGAAAAATACCTCTTCTTCGGAAGATCAGTTAGATAATCAGAATAATCCCAATCAGAAAAACACTGCTAAGAACGATGAAGGAAAGGAGAAACCCATGAAATTTCCTTGCAGAATCTGTGCAGAGGACCACTTGACATAAAAATTTCCTCGACTGCAAGAATTCATAGATTTTATTACAAATAAGGACTCTGGGAGGACACCTGTCGTTCTTCATAATCCCTTTCCTAATCCACAGCAGCAACAACAACACATGGTTGCAAACCTAACACAACCCCCGCAAAGGGGCAACGGTGGTACACATCCTTCCGGTGAAGGATCGTCCACCATTTATGGCATTGAAAGTGTTGAAATCCAAACACGAGCCAAACTCTATGGAAAACCTGTCATTGATGATCAGGAACCTGGTACCAGTTCGAATCCATTGCCACCCAACGATTTTCATATCGAAAGGCCTGCCGCTTACCCTGCGATTCGTCCCCCCAAAGAGACACTTCGACGCACCACTCATAACACCTCTACACGTGCTTCCCAAAAATACAACATTGTAGAAGATTTGGCGCAAGCACCGTCAGCTATGTTTGCTCTCGAATTATTGCAAACATGTCCAACGCAAAGGAAAGCTATGCTTTCAACCATTGGTGGAATTGACCCCCAGGATTCTACGCTAGCCATATTTGACATGCAGAAATCTAAACCTCGCCTCTCACACCAAATTTCATTCCAGGTGCAAGTTATGTCGAAAGGGAGACCAATCCATCGCACTGTCATAGACGAAGGTTCTTCGACCTGCATTATGTCAACTACTTGCTGGCTCGCTTTGGGTTCTCCTACTTTGTCTCCGCCATCGAATTCCCTTAAAGCTTTCGATGGCCACACTTTCCTCCCAAAAGGCTACCTTGCTAGCTTTCCCATTTCGCTCAGTGGGAAAATGATAACAGTGGACATAGAATTCGTAGATCGTCATCTCGACTATAATCTATTGTTGGGTCACAGTTTGTCTTACACAATGACTGCCATTGTTTCTTCAGTCTTCTAACTAATCCTCTTTCCATTGGATGGGAAAATATTCACAGTGGATCAGTTATCCTTTTGCACTCTCGATTATTCCATGTTACCAAGTAGCACTGTACCCCTAGTAGGAGGAATTCCTGACTCATACGTCAGTATTGGTACTGGTCTTCTGAAGGCATCTTCCCTGATGGGTTGGTTTCCTCTCCCATAGCCTGAGGTTCCACATACGATTGCAATGATATCCACCACTTTGGATGGCTCTATTGATCCATGGATCCTACCAATGCCTTCAAACATTGATTCCTATGGAGATCAAATGTCGCTATCACCGGTAGAGTTGGCTTATCAAGCCATCCAAATCACATTTGAACCCTCCATAGCTTTGGTTTCGACCAATGGTATCAACCTCCCACCCATCACAGTTCTTTCTAAAGATTTCCTCGATGAAGTCCTGCCTACGGATGAAGCTATTCGAGAGGTCATTTCTCTAGAAGAATGACCTTAGGTATAGTTCCATCATCGTGCTTCAATGTTTGATTCAGACGCGATAACTACTCAAATCCCATCTTTTGACCCACCTGAGATCGTTCCCTCCGCTTATACGATTGTTCAAACTATCGATTCAGAAGGGAACATGGGAAATCTTTCTAAGACTATTCTCATCGATATCTCAATTAAAACGAGTGTCATGGAAAACATTCAGATTAGAGCCGATTGCAATCCTGAGGAAATTGTACACTTCACATCCCTTTTTAAGGAATTCCGCGATGTGTTTGCTTGGTCTTATGACAAAAAATTTCCTGGCATAGATCCGTCTATAGTCGAGCACGAAATCAAATTTTATGACAATGCCAAGCCTGTTCGCCAGAGACTCTAACCTGTCCACCCGCGCAAAGTGACCCCCATTAAGACTGAAGTCGAAAAACTCTTACATGTTGGTTTCATCTATCCCGTTCCTTTGACAGAATGGGTTTCCAATCTGGTTCCCTTAGATAAAAAACAAGGCACCATCCGGGTCTCCATTGACTATCGTGATTTGAATGTCGCTTGTCCAAAAGACAATTATCCTATGCCGTTTATAGATCAAATCCTTGACGATTGCACCAGATGTGAATCTTTTTCCTTTATGGATGGTTTCTCGGGTTATAACCAAATTGCGATTTAAAAATATGACCAACATAAAACCGCCTTCATCTGTCCTTGGGGCACATTTGTGTATCATAAACTCCCATTCGGTCTGAAGAATGCAGGAGAAAATTTTCAAAGGGCTATGGACTATGCCTTTCATGATATTAGGCACATTGTATAGGCTTACTTGGATGACCTTCTGGCTCATTCCAAGAAGCGAACCCATCACCTTACGCATCTGAAACAAATCTTCACTCGGTGTAGGTTCTACAATATACGTCTAAATCCACATAAGTGTGTATTTTTTGTCGATTCTGGACGCCTTCTAGGTTTTATTGTCTCCAAGCACAGGATTAGGGTTGATCCTGATAAGGTTAAGGCAATCATTGAATTACCCGCGCCACAATCCATTCTGCAACTCCAATGTTTGTAAGGGAAGGCAAACTTTTACGACGTTTCATAGTAAACTATGCCGAGATGACGAAAGGCTTTATGCGTTTATTGAATAAAGGAACACTATATTTGTGGGATGACCAAGCTCAACTGTCATTTGATGCCTTGAAATGAGCACTCATTTCTACCCCACTTCTTAGTTCCCCCAACTATTCATGCGACTTTCTCCTCTACCTGGCAGCCTCACCATCCTCGCTTGGAATGGTTTTGGTTCAAGTTCATGATGACGATAGTGAACATGTGATATATTACTTGTTAGAAGGTCTCATTGGACTCGAACTACAATATTCACATGTGGAGAAACTCTCTCTTGTAGTGGTCTTCACTATCACCCAACTCTAACACTATATATTACTGCGGCAGACTACCGTCATTGCTTTGGAAAATCCCATGCAACACATTTTGTCTCGACAAGTTATTGGAGGAAAATATTCCAAATGGATTGTAATCCTCCAACAGTTTGATTTGGTGTTCACTACTGCCAAAGAAAATAAATATCTAGTCTTCGTCGAATTACTGTCGAACCTTCCCTGAATTGACCCGAAATATGTAGCTCATGAACCATTTTCTGATGAATCTGTCTACCTATTCGATTCTTCTAATCCTTGGTATGGAGACATTTTGGTCTACCTCAAAACTCAAATTTTCTGCCCAACTCTCACGTCAGACGACTGCCTTCATATTCGCCACCAAGCGAAACACTACCTCGTGCTAAACGATACTCTATATCATCACGGTATCGATACTATTCTTCGGCGTTGTCTCACTCTTAACGAGGCAGAACATGTTTTAAATGACTATCACGCGGGGGCATGCGGCGGTCATCTTTCTGGCGTAACTACTGCCCAGAAAATCTTGCATGGAGGATATTATTAGCCCACTTTGTTTAAATATTGCATCAAAACGGTCCAGAAGTGCCATCTGTGTCAACTTTTCATGAAGAAAATGTGTGCCCACCCTACCCCTCTCCATCCGGTTGTCTCCGTTGGTTCTTTCACTAAATGGGGAATAGACTTCATTACATGCAATCCTACTTCTGTGGATGGACACAACTACATTGTAGTTGCGGTCGACTACTTCACGAAATGGGCAGAAGCCATTCCCACTTTTAGGGCTGATGGAGAAACCACCACTTTGTCCCTGTTCAATCAGGTTATCTGTCGTTTCAGTGTACCCCTCTCAATCGTCACAGATCATGGATCACATTTTCAAAACCATATGATGACGGAATTAACTTCCATGCTAGGTTTTCGACAAGATCATTCTTCATCCTACTATCCGCAAGCGAATGGTCAAGTCGAAGCCATTAATGGCGTCCTCAAAACCATGATTCGTCGGTTAGTTGGAAACCATAAAACCACATGGCATTGGAAGTTATATTCTGCGTTATGGGTATACCGAACGTCAGTAAAAACTGCCACAGGCTTCACGCCATTCCAACTTGCATTCGGCCTGGAAGTAGTACTCCCAATCGAGTGTGAGATTCCATCACTCAAGCTCGTTGTTGAACTCCTACCTGGCACCACCGCCACATAAGAGCTCTTTCTCTCCCTCAATCACTTAGACGAAACTCGTCAAGATGCCACACTGTCACTCGAAGCTCACCAGCGTCAAGTCAAAGCTCAATATGACAAATTTGTCAAGCCTCGTTCTTTCCAAGAGGGTGATCTCGTTCTGCTCTATGATTAGAGACACGACCTCTTGGGGGCAGGTTCACTTCAAGTATTATGGCTCGGTCCTTACGTCGTCACAAAAGTCCTCTCAAAAAGAGCTTATGAAATTCAGGATTGTAATGGAATTCCACTCACGGAGCCCCGCAACGGGCTCTATCTGAAGAATTATTTCACCTAGTTCTCCACTAGGCATATGCTTTGTAATTTTATGTATATCAGTTTTGTCTTTGTTTGATGCATGTGGATATTTTGGGTTTTTGAGTTTTTTTCTCATAAACAATTTTTCTTTTACACAGATGCCTTCATTATCCTTATCATATGTTGGATACGCAGACGGTGCCAGTTTTCATACTCGACACATTGCGTCAGCTGCTTGGGTCCTTTACACACCCAAGGCAGAACTCCTTGATTCCGAGGGAATCTTCCTGGGCAATGCCACCAACAATATTGTTGAGTACATGTTTGCGATACAACTCCTCACGGAAGCTGCATCTCATGACATCTCCAATCTGGTGGTCAGGTTAGATTCCCAACTCGTCGTTATGTAGTTAAACAATCATTATCGTGTTTGAGCACGTTCCTCGAGAATTTAATACATTAGATGATTCATTGGAAAATTATGTATTAGATTGGCATTTGACACATCTATTATAGAAAGAGTCATACATGAGTGTATATTTCTATCATGAAAATAACATAAAAAATTCAAAACACAAAATCAAAAAAACCAAAATATGTATATGTATATATATATATATGTCATGTCCAGTCAAGTTACATCAAAAAAATTCTCAAAACTTGGGTGTTTTAAAAAAATTGGCTCTGCTAAGCCTCGTTCTGACATTTACACATCTATCCACTACTCCTCCTAAGCCTGCTGCTCAAAATAGCAGAAAACTGCTCTGGCTATCCTCCTCAGAAGCACCAAGTACCTCTCCGGCACACCCACTATATGCCGCTACAGAAGGATCGGGATATCCCTCATGGGAAGAGGCGGCACGCCCATACTTAAACCCTCAAGGTTCCTAGTAAGCTCGTGCAAAATATGTCTATCATCACCCTCTTTGGCGGCTGTTGCAACCTCTGCTGCTGCACCAGCCCCAGGTAGCTGCATTCCTCGCGTTGCATAGTGAGGGGCTCCAGCTGGACGGACAGGTGCCACATTTGTGTCAAGCAACAAGCTTCATTTCAAAAAAAAATTCCATCCATTAAACAAAAAAGTTACATAAACATTCAAAAGATACAAAAATACTTCAAAACATTGATCAAGTTATTTCTTACCATCGGTACCCCACTGAGTTCCTGGGGGCAATACCAACTCTAGATCTCCTATGTAATTCATCTCTGAATAGGGATAATATTTGATCATCAGTATCTGTTCTTCAAGCCACTCGAAGAATCCATCATCAAAACAATGACAGATTGGACCCTCTCTAGTCTACGGTATCAAAGCCAACCAACGAACCTGTCTTGGTTCCCGTGGTCCCAATGCATCTGCGCTCATTCTTGACCTCATGGCAGGCACCCGCTCTAGTATGAAAGACACTATCAGTGTGCCATACCCAAACTCTCTTTGGGCCCAGGTCTTACATGTCGTTAGTTCTTATTGAACCCAGCGGACAACACCTTCACACCAGTCAAAAACATGTGGCTACATGAAATCCAACGCCAGCAATACCTGGGCCTTGGTGGCCACGTGTTGACTCTTGGCTCCTGCCAACCAAACTATCATCCACAAAAGATACCTCAACAGTCTCGCTGCCACCCGCGCAATAGGCACCCGGTTACTGACTGCTGTGGTATTGTTTATGCAGTGAGTTCGGATCAAATCCGCAGTAGTGTTGGGATCAACCCTAGATTCTGTTAGATTGGGCCTCAATCCTCTGCATGACAGGCCAGTCAAGAAGTAAATGTCATCTTTCTCAATTGAGAGTTCATTACTCCCAATGTGAAAGACATGTTGCCAGTCATCCCACTGCTGGATGATCCATCTCAGAAGGTCTTCCTGCCCTCTCATCAGCTCTAAATGAGCATACTTCAGTAATCCGCATCTGCATAGAACTAACAAAGTAGCTGCATCAGTAACCATTTCTCATTCTTCCCACTCATGCTCTCTTTCGTGCCAAATACTCATGGTAAACAGCTTCACACCTGTACAAGCAACATTTTCAGTGGATTATTTTTTTGGCTAGAACACTTTAGAATGAAAAAAAACATGTTTGTAAATAGCTTATGTCAGCTAACACGGGTCACAGTGCCAGACAGTGCATTCTGATGCTTTGTCTCTTCTCTGGCAGTGCATTTAACGCAGTCAAACCACTAGGCACCCACGTTAGCCGCTCAAATTATTTAGGGCCTGCTAAAATTCCTATTTCTAGCCAATAAATAGAACTCAAATGATAATGAAATGTTAGAGGAAGGTTCAAGCTCTTACCTGGATCTCGCGGAATTAGAAACCGTTTCTCGGTTCGTCCACAATCAGCAGCAGAAGTTTCACCACTTTTTCACTCTAGAGCTCTATCACAGCTCTCAACACAGTGAAAATGAAGGTTTGTTGCCTTCTTATAGCCATTATAGAGGTAAGACTCACTCAGATAGTCTGTTAAAATTGGTAAATTCATGTTATATTTTGTCACAACTATTGGTTTTCATATGTTACTGATGCTTTGATGGGTCATTAATGTTTATGTGCAGATCTAACCATGTTCGACCCAATTTCAAGCTTTCTTTTTAAGGACTTTTTCTAGCTCGTAAAATTGAAAAAACCTCAAGTTGCCTTCGTCAGGCTCATTAAACTACCATGAAAAAGAAATATGACCCATTCTTTTCATCTTTTTCAAAGCTCATTAAATAGAAAAAGTAACCAAGTTTTTCTCCGTGGGACTCGTTAAAAATTCATGGAGAGCATCGAGTTTTTCTTTGTTGGACTCATTAAAATTTCACAAAGAACATTGATTTTACTTCGTCTCCTCATACTCATAAAAAAATGAGGAATATGTCCATCAAACATAGATTTATCACTTTTCCGGATTCAATGGACTAACTCGCGGAAAATGAAATTTTTCGGGCTTACTATTCACCCTTCGTCGTGCCTGGTTATCAATCATGACAAAGGTACCCCTTGGAGTTGTCTTTTACAATGTTTTTCAGACTCTCTAAATATGAAAAAATCACCAATTTTACCCATCTGGACTCGTTAAACTTAATCAGACGGGGAAAAAATTTTGACAAAATGGATACTTCTTCTGTTACATTTTAAAGGTCGATTTGGCAGCACAAAATCTTGAACATGGCACTTCCTAGAAAACTCTTTTGCATTTAGCCGAACCCTACCATCTATGATTTTAGCCTTCGCATACCAATGTTCCTGCATTGGTGAATCCTAATACTCTTTAGTGTTCATTAAGCCTAAGCTTCCTAGTACCTTGTTAGAGTGCCTTCCATTTTTCAAGAGGATCCCGCTATCTACTGCTCCTTATATCAACCGAAGCCATCATATACCAGAACTTATTTACCATTAGTTATTCCCATTTTCTCTTGATTATTTCCATCAAACAAAATCATATTTTCTCGTTTCGTTTCAATTGATGTAGGATGCCTCAGTGCCTACCTTTTGACAGATCTCTTCCTATCAACTTCAACATCTTATCTAGGAAATTGATCCAGAAACACATCAGTACCCAGATACTTGCAGACATCAGTGGCAAGTCACCCTGTATTTGGTTGGGGGTTCTCATTATTGGCTCCCGATCGAATGATTCTACGAGTGTTCGACATGAAATCCTTTTATTCACACTCGCTAGATTGTACTGTGCATCTTGGGGACCATCATCATTATCAGTGGCCACCCTCGCATCTATTAACAGTTTTTGTTATTTACTGGTAATCAGACGATTTCCCACATGTTCGACTACAACTCATTCATTCACATATACAGAAATATGCATTTTAGTGAAGCGACAACCAAGACCTTGGGTTGAGGTTTACACCATTACAACTATGTTTCCTCTCCCAAGTTGCGATATTGTTTTTTGGAGACAGCTTATCAGTTTGATCCTGTTATGATAGACACTTTCACATTATGATTATCGGTGGACACACTGTTCATATATCTATTTTAGATAAATCATGTTGATTATTTATTGAGCATGGGAATGCCCGACTCAAGACAGATACTATATTTTCTGACATATGTTACTGTTTTAGTTTTTCCTCGGTCCTCCAAATCCTCTCATTCTACTACACTTGTTATGAAGTATTTCGGCCATCGTCTTCGTCTCTGACCTCACACTTTAGGGGGCATCTATTACAGGACAAAGGACCTCATCATCAGCTCAGAGGAGAAGGTAACATGGAAGGAAGAAAATGACCTAGACAAGACCCATTTTTTCCAAGGTAACGCACCCCAGAAACATCTAGACAGAGTTATAACGCACCTGAGCCATGCAAAGGGAGCGTTAATGCCTAGGGTAATGCTCTGCCTTGCCCAAGGGGCAGCGTTAATCATGTTTGAGTGTGAAAAGGGAAATATCTTGTGGAAAATTGACTGGAATTTCCGTCTTTCTCTCAAAAGGAATCAGTTCAAAATAGAAACTAAATGGCACAAAAATTTTACTAGGCATTGCCAAACATAACTGAACTCCTATGGAAGGAAAAAGCAAGGAAAATCAATGACACATCTAGATATTTCCCTATTTGAATAGGTTGAAAGATTTGGCAAGGTTTGTCCTCTACATATCCTATAAACTGGAGTTGTGGGCTCTTGGTCTAAGGTCGAAGGTTTGATTATATGTGGAGCGAAATTTCATTGTTGTAGTGTGAGGCTTGAAGATCAGCGAATTTCATTGAGAGATTTCTGCCTTGAGCATCATCCCACTCAAAGATAGAGAAAGAGAGAGAGGAATTGGAAGCTTGAGGAGGGCTTGGTGCAACTGACGGTTGTAATCCTCCTTTTCATAAATTAATAGAACTGTATATTTTTTTTTTATTCGATGCATCAGTGTCACAATTTTTGTTCAATAGTCTATGTAGCATGATATGAATGGCGTAGATCTGTATTGTTTTATGTTTCTTATATGCTAGTTTAATTGATAAGAAGCTATACTGTTGTAGATATTACACAGGTGCTTTGATTGATAGCAGGATCTGGATTTGGAGCCAGCGAAGAAGGATCTCTACTTCGCTGCTTGGCATTCTCCATAGGATCTGCTGTCCACAAAGAGGTAATCTTCCAGTCTTGCTTTGTCAATTATATATATTAGTATGAACATGCATGCAGCATCTCTGGAACTTTACAACTAATCTGACAATCTGCCTCGGGCAGCGGAAAGCCCTGAGAGGGATATCTAATAACCACCACCCAAGCATATTACCCTATAGCACATATTATACCAAGGTAAGAGTCAATAGGAATTCCATAGTAAACCCTAGATGACGAGCCTCAGAAACCCACAAATAGCCTTTAAATAGTAATCAAGGAACTTCAAAATCAAAACTTATTTTCCTTGGAGCCTCATAGTTGCCTAAAAAATACCACACAGATTACTTTGTTTAACGTTGAATTTGGGGAGCCTTAGGATTTTCACACTTCCTACAAGAGTGATTTCATGCATGCATGAATTTACTAATGAATCACTTAAGCAAAGAAACTCGCATCTGCTCAGTAAGAAGGTCGAATGGCCTTGGAGGATAAGCATACCCTAGCGAAGAACCACAATCATAGCATTAAACCTTGTGTAATGAGTACTTGAAAAAGATCGATTAAGAATATGCTTCAGAATAGAGGTGGAATGATCCTAGAATGAAAATCCCTTCTATATATATACAAAAAATTTACAGTCGTCTGCTAAGGAGGGTCGAGTAGCCCTTAGAGAAATTCAAATTGACCAAAGAAATTAAACTTAGGCTCGAAAGATAGATGTTACTCCAAAACTCTATCTCTAAATATTTTCCTGAGACCCCTTAGAATTACCTCAGAAAAGTTATGTCAAGTTTGCCTCGAAGTTATAACAAAACAACTGAAATTTCACTTGTTTAAGACAACAATAAAAGTGCAAGATTGTGTATCTATTTCCATAGATAAATAGAAGGTTTCATCTTGAGAATCAATCATAGAAGTGCCAAATTAGGCCTCGGGAGGGCCACAAATGGTAGCCACAAATTTTACTTCAAGAAAGACCAAAATAGTTTAGAGTTATTTGTCTCAAAACATCACATGAACTAATTAGGATGCCCACAAAGAGTCCCATGAAAAAACATAACGAAAACAAATATTAGCCAGCTTTGACCTTTACATCAAATTTTCAAGAATACACAAGGCCACAAATTTCAAACTAATCACAAATTTAGTGTTTTATATTTTTCATACCTTTGAGAAGGAAGTGAGTGTCTTTTTATAGTGACTCTGGAGTCTTTAGAAGGGATGCATACTTGAATTGTTATAGGGGAAAAAATAATTTTCAAATTTAGATTTTAAATTTTCACTTTGAAGCCAAAATCCCAATAATATTAGGGTCGACCTTAAGTTTAAAATTCAAATTTTAAATTCTTGGAGCCAAAAGTAAATTCATTTTTGGAGACCGAATTCAATTCAACTTTTTTTATAATTATCCTAGATAAAATCCCTTTTCCATTTTTTTGACTTTGACTAGGATAGGCCCATTTTAAATTGATTTTCTTGAATAAACAAAAAATGCTTGTAGCATTTCACTTTGGGCTTCTAACCACAAAATTGGACTCCAATATTTGAAACGTTGTATCTCCTTAACGATGAGGATTATGTGGTGTGCCGCATATCGTTGGAATCAGTACCACGAGGAGAAACAAATGCTGATGGTCTCGCGATCAATATCATTGTCCTTTGAATCTATTTTCCTCAACAAGTACGGGGATTCTAGGGCTTCTTGTCATTTGGAGCTTCCAATCAATGCAAACTTAGACGAATATTAAGAGTGTTCAATGACCAACGTTGGCATCAATGAAAACACCATTCAACAGTATCCCCCTTTTTCATTGATGGCAACACATACTCCCCCTGCGAATATTGTCCCCCTGACTCTATGCCTTTGATATTACTTTCTTGATTTCTCTCCTCCTTTGACATCAATGGAAAAAGGTTACTCCCCTTTAAAAAATATTTTCCTCTAACTCCTTGCAATATATCTTTCTTCCTTTGAATTTTTTTCTTCCCCTTCCATGTTATGCCTCTCATGGCTTGCCACAACTGACTCTACATGTCAATATGCATCAACTACAACAAGCCCTTTTTCAAATCTTCAATCTTGAAATTTGACTTCTTCTACTTCACAAGTTGACTAATTTGTCGATGATGATGACTATTGCTCTGATGACTCGTCACATATGTCATATGTCAAACTGCCGAAGGATAGATCTTCAACCACTGCTACTTAGGCTAACCCTCTTCAATATTCACAGGATATGGAGAAATCAAGTTGGATTCTTCAGAATAATGTGTGAAACAACTATGTCATCGGATCATCCTCATCCTCAACATCTTCCATTGTAGATTCACTTTTCAACTTCACAAATCCTGATAGCATAACTACTAAGATTTCTTCATGTTGGAAATACTGAGAGGGGGGTGAATCAACATTTCTTTTCAATTGTTATTATAACCAGTTAGATTCTACATAAAAATAGAGAAATGGATAATTTATTATAGAAGGAAGGATAATGATCTTTTACAAATGAATGAGCATAATGATTACCAAGCACCAACTTGGACTTAATGAGGCTTCAACCTCTAGGGATTCGACCCTATCTTCTCCAAGGCACCAACCTTTTGTTTAGGGGCTCCTACCCCAAGGACACAAATCCCCCTTATCTTCTTTTGATAGAGAATGAGAATAGTACTTACTTGAATGTCCTTGACATATTCTTCAATGTTCAATCATCTCCAAAACTGCTTATGTTGACTTCACTGCTCAATCACCGTGTTGTACCTTATTGACTTCAATTCCAATATCACCTTGCTTTACTGTGTTGTCTTTATTAATGGGCCTCACTTTATCAATCCCACTATCCAAGAGAGAGTTCTTCATTGTCTAAAGCTTCAATTTTCTTCAAATGGCTCAACACTCCAACAAGTATATTTGTTGAAGTTTGCAATAAGAAACAGTGAAATTGGCATCTAGAAACAACATGGCAACACCTCACTAGTGTGGGACCACAGGTCGTGTAGTGATGGGTCCTAGCAATACATTAGTGTGAAATTAAATTTATTTAATAAATTAGATATGTGTCAAATTTAATTAGCCCTTAATTAGATTGGACAATAAATTGTAATCTTATATCATATTCACTTGTAATAGTTAACCGAGTGTGATAAAATCAATTAGCTCATGTATTTTGAGTTGAGGGTGGTTGGTGAGGCATGCAGAGTAATTCTATTACTTATGGAGTTTGAATTGTAGTTGGTGCATTATTTTAATTCATGAGTAATCAATTAACTCAGTTAGATGAGTTAGAGTCAGTTAAACTAGTTGTAACTGTTTGTTACACTAGTGAGAGATCAAGTGAATTAAATCATATTTAATTCACAATCAGTGATCTTCCATGCAACTGATGATTTACTATTAATAGTTGCATGCATGTCAGTTCCAGTGGAGACCCAGTTGAGACAAAGGTTAAAGGGAAGTTAACTATCAATTGTGATATTAGCAGACTGTCGAGATGCAGTTAAAACACCACAGGATGCCCATGATACTCAGCACAGTTGAGAAAGGCTGAAATTCCTAAGGAATAGGGATTTCATTCCTCATGAATTGCGTGAGCAAGGCAGGCTGAAGACAGGCTGAGAATTGGCTAAGTGTTGGCCCAATTTTGTCTGGATCAGGTGAGACAGTTAGCAAAGTGCAGCAGACTCTTGTGAGAAGAGTGCATTGTAATTGTTTCATGATTCCTTGGTTCATTATACAATATAGATAGAGGGGTTTTGAGCATAAATCTTTTCTCGGGAAAAATATATGTGTTGTGGATTGATTTTCTTCTTTATTTTACTTAGTGTGATTGTGCGCTCATATTTATTTTCCGCAATTAATTTGTATAAGGATTCAGTATCTTGATTTATCATATCGCATGATCAGATTGAATCCATTAGTATACATATTGTTTGTATAATTTCTACATGGTATTAGAGCGCCAGAAATCACAATAGTGGAGAATAAGTTGAGTTTGTGTTGAATAGTATTCAAACTTGCAGAGACTTTCGTTGGTGCGACAAGCGGATCAAGATGGCTTTCAATGGCTTAAGATTGGAATATGCACTCAAGGGCAGTTCTAATTATATTGCATGGAAATACAGAATGGAGGCAGTGTTGGAGGACAATGGGTTGAAATAATTCATTAATAATGATATTCCCAAGCCTGCAACAGCAGACGTCGCTCTTCTTGATGCTTGGAAAAAGAAGGTAGCAAGGGTGAGGAGGATGTTATTGAAGGGAGTACGAGACCACATTGTCTCAAGTCTCCATGGAAAAGCGACTCCATATGAAATGTGGAAGGCTTTGACAGATCTGTTTCAGAATAGCAATGACCAAAGGAAGTTGGCGCTGAAGGAAAAGCTTAGAAAAATAAAAAAAGGAGAAAGCCATGTGATTGTCCCTTGAGAGGGAGCTTGATTTGCATGCAGATGAGGAACTCTTGGTTCCAAAGAATGAACCTCGAGATGTGGAGAAGCCACATGCAAAGGATCATGTAGTGGAAGAAACCACTCAAGCAGAGAAATTTTAAGCCAGATGGGCAGAGGGAGTTCATGCAGCTATACCTCGATGTGTGAGGTGGGGCGATATGAAAAAATAATCCCAAGAAGAAATTTGAGCAAGGTTCATGGAGATGGTGTGTCTAATGGATAGAACATGGCTACGAAGAGCCCACAGTACAGCAGTATAAGAAAGGATCGGTTATATTGATGCAGAAAGATGTCACGAGGACAAAAATTAGAGTGACAGGTGTCAGATACTAGGGCGCAGATTAGAGTTGGCAGCAGTGCAGAGTGCATGGATGCAGATGTCAACAACACGAAGAATCTAGTGGAAATGTGTAGTAGGTACCACAAGTCAAAAGACTCTGATGAAAAATGCATTATACTGATTCATTTGGAGGCTATTCAGTTTCGGAAGTGTTGCATGCCAAAGTTGCATGTGAGAGAAACACTAAAGAAGTGTTGCATGCAAGAGTTGCATGTCGCATGCAAGGACATTCATTTATTGTTGAGAGGGAGTCATTAGGGGAATTTTGAGGTATAAAATGGGCCTCCTAAGGAAAATGTACAATCAAAATTCACTTTATGAGAACCAATCACATTTTAGGGGATGACATCATCCCTAATGGTTGAGGTGGCATTGATTGAGTTAAAGGTACTTATTTGTCACATTTTCAATGGTGGATAAAAACTCATGGTTAACCATGGTAATGCTCTAAGTACTTTTAAAGCCAAAGTAAAGTACTCATAATAAATGTCATTTCACACTTTTTGAATAAAAATATATTATTGTCATTTCATATTTCTTGAAAGAAACAATGCATATCCCTATACATTTATTATATTATTTTATTTTATTTTTATATAGTATATTAATTACATGTTATTATATAATTTAAATAATATGAATTTTAATTAATAACATATAATAATTAAGAATTTATAAATTTATATTTATATTTTATTTTAATTTATTTAAGTACAAAGGACAAATTCATTAGTTGTTCAATGATAATGACTTTTTCTTGAAAATCCCATTCTTATTTATAGTCACATTAATACAATTTTTTTGATTAATTTTATTTGGGTACAACTTTTGGATTGAATTTAACTATGGTTACATGGATTGTGGTGCAAAAAATGAATTCCAAATTCATAAATATTATTTTATTGGTTTATCTATTATTTTATTATTTCCTTAGGAGGCCCATTTTAGACCTCAAAATTTCCCTAATGGTTGAAGTTTGCAATAAGAAACAGTGAAATTGGCATCTAGGAAGAACATGACAGCACCTATACTAGTGTGGGACCACAGGTCGTGTATTGATGGGTCCTAGCGATACATTAGTGTGAAATTAAATTTATTTAATAAATTGGATATGTGTAAAATTTAATTATCCCTTAATTAAATTGGACAATAAATTGCAATCTTATCTCATAATCACTTGTAATAGTTGACTGAGTGTGATAAACTCAGTTAGCTCATGTATTTCGAGTTGAGGGTGGTTGGTGAGGCATGTAGAGTAATTATTTTAGTTATGGAGTTCAAATTGCAGTTGCTGCATTATTTTAATGCATGAGTAATGAGTTAACTCAATTAGGTGAGATAGAGTCAGTTGAACTAGTTGTAATTGTTTGTTGCACTAGTGAGAGATCAAGTGAATTAAATCATATTTAATTCACAATTAGTGATCTGCCATGCAACTGATGATTTACTATTAATAGATGCATGCATGTCAAATCCAGTGGATACCCAGTTGAGACAAAGGTTAAAGGGAAGTTAACTATCAGTTGTGATATTAGCAGACTACCCAGATGCAGTTAAAACACCACAGGATGCCCATGATACTCAGCGCAGTTGAAAAAGGCTGAAATTCCTAGGGAATAGGGATTTCATTTTTCATGAATTGCGTGAGAAAGGTAGGCTAAAGACAGGTTGAGAATTGGCTAAGTGTTGGCCCAATTTTGTCTGGATCAATGTGAGACAGTTAGCAGAGTGCAGCAGATTCTTGTGAGAAGAGTGCACGGTAATTGTTTCATGATTCCTTGGTTCATTATACAATAGAGATAGAGGAGTTTTGAGCAGCAAGCTTTCCTCGGAAAAAGTATATGTGTTGTGGATTTATTTTCTTCTTTATTTTACTTGGTGTGATTGTGCGATCGTGATTATTTTCCGCAATTAATTTGTAGAAAGATTCAATATCTTGCTTTAGCATATCGCATGATCGGAGTGAATCCATTGGTATACATATTGTTTGTATAATTTCTACAATAGTTTCTTCAAAACTGAGTCTTCAAATACCATTCCAAGATCTACACCAAGCTCTCAATAGGTTTTTCCCTCACAGTCAATCTTCAATGATGTCATCATCCACCAAGCTATAAGTTTTATTTAGATATGTCTGAGGCATATATGCCTTTCTTTGACTCAGATACTACAGCAATAAGATATAGGTCCGAAGTATTAGTATCAAAGGTAGATAACCACAAGTTTGAGACACATAAATACAAGCTTCAACCACTTTTGAATTCTCAGTGCAGTCTGCTAAAAATATTTGAACCCAGAAACAATCATGTAGTGTTCTGTGGCTAAGTCCAAAGTTTTCTTGGCACCCAACAGCTTCAAGGTATGAAGGGTGTAGAAATGACTTTTTTACAAATTTCGTGCTTGATTATCCAAGCTTCTCTACACAGGTTGGAGTTCTATAAGTCCAAGCCACAGGAGGTCACAACACTGTAATGAAACCACTGTGATAAGTCTGAAAATATCTACAGTATTTGATGGTTTAATTAACTTCAATCCCAAATAGAATTGTTGTTCTCCTCTTTATTCTTTAGGTTCATGAGATGTGAACTCAATCTGTACTTTTCTGTGGATGTATGATTGAATTGATGATAAATAAATCAAAATGGATCACTTATATATAGTAGTTAAAGCGTTGAATAGTTATGTCCTCAAGGCAGGCCAACTTAGGTAGGCTGGAACAGGTCAGCTCCATGACCTGAATTTATGTATTAATTTAAAAATTCAATAACTCTCAAACCGCTTGGAGTTTCAGGCTAAGTAATAGCTCATTGGAAAGATAAATTTATGCTCTTCCAGATGGTGGAGGTCTTATGAAATAATTTTTCCTCAATGTTATCAAAAAAATATTTGTAACGTGATTGATCCTTTGTGAGTAAAGAAATAGAATGAAGGACCTCTTCATTGATTCCTTTGAATTTTCTTCGTCATGCTTGCCTTCATTATGCTTGATGGTCATAATATCATGGATATTGACATAAATGACAATTAGACTAACAATATCCCCCTTTGTCATTGCATGGCAATATTTTTCTTCTCTCCCCCTTTGACATCAATGGAAAATGGGGTACCAATATGCTCCCCCTGTCATGTTGCTCCCCCTATCATGCTGCTCCCCTCGACATGTTGCTTGTTTTAATGTGATGCAAGAGAAACTAACCCCATATTTTGACAAATATATTCAAATTCTTCACAAGGAAGGGGTTTTGTAAAGATATCTGCAATCTTCTCCTTTGTATTGATGTATTCTAATTTGATATTTTGTTTAGCAACTTGTTCACAGAGAAAATGATATTTGATTGGAATATCTTTGGTCTTTGAGTGCATCAACGGATTCTTTGAAAGACTGATGGCGCTAGTGTTGTCACAAAAAATATTGATTGGTTTCTTAGTTTCTATGTTGAAATTCTTCAAGGCTTCCTTCATCCATATTATTTGTGTACAAAAATTAGCAGCAGCTATGTATTCGGCTTCAGCTGTAGAAAGAGATATAGATGATTGTTTTTTGTTGAGCCAAGATACAAGACAATCTCCCATGAAGAATGCATTTCCACTGGTACTTTTTTGATCATCCACGCTTCCAGCCCAATCAGCATCGGAGTAAGATGTTACAGTAAGAGTTGAGCTCTTGGGTTATAAAATACCAAAATCGGTAGTTCCTTTCAAATATCTAAGTATTCTCTCCACGGCTGCTAGATGAGACTTTTTAGGACTTGATTGAAATCTTGCCACCATTCCAACTTCTTGCATAATGTCTGGTCTCGTCGCAGTTAATTATAGAAGAGCTCCAATAATTGACCTATAAAGAGTTGCATCGATGAGAGGGGAATCATCATCTTTGCTTAATTTACAATCTGTGGTCATTGGTGTGCTCATAGGGGCACAATATTCCATCCCATATCTCTTGAGCATGTCTTTAAGATATTTTTCTTGAGTGGTTTGAGATATTTGTAGCCCAAGAAAATAAGATAACTCACCAATCATTGAAATTTCCAATCTTTTGGACATATTTAGAGCAAATTCATGGCTCATCCCATCATCATTGTTGGCAAATATTAGATCATCAATGTATAAAAGAGTGATAAAAATTTTATCCTTGTCTATCTTCATGTAGAGATTGCTTCCTGCTACTCCCTTTTTGAAACCTTCTTGTTGCAGATAGTGATCCAACTTTGCATACCAAGCTCTAGGGGCTTGTGTCAATCCATAAAAATCCTTTTTCAACTTGCATACAAATTCTTTCCCTTCAGCTAGATCAAATCCTTCTGGTTGCTCCATGTAGACTTCTTCCTTGAGGTCTCCATTACAAAATGTTGATTTTATATCCATTTGATAGACCTTGAATCCTTTTGAGCAATTAAATGCCAAAAACATTCTTATAGCTTCCAAATGTGCTACTGGAGCAAAAGTTTCTTCAAAGTCAATTCCTTCAATTTGTGAGTATCCTTTGCAAACAAGTCTAGCTTTATTTCTAATAATTTGTCCATCCTCATTCATCTTGTTTTTGAATACCCATATTGTTCCAATTATATTTTTATCTTTTGGATGAGGTACTACCTCCCAGTTCTCATTCTTTTCGATTTGAGACATTTCTTCTTCCATGGCCTTTATCCAATGAGGATCTTTACTTTCTTGAGAAAAAATTTCAGGTTCTATTAGAGATAAGAGAGAAACATCATCTTTCTTGGAGTGTTTGTCATTCTTCTTCAGTTTGAATTCCTTAATCTATATTCCTGATAATATGTTCTTCTAGATTATGTTTTTCAAGGAATTTGATCTTAGAAGGAGTTTGTGAAGGTTCACTTTGAGGTTCTTCGTCCTTTTCTTATTTTTCGAGTTCTTCTTCACTTTCTTCAAGGAAGTGCTCAACTTCATGATCTTCAATTTCCTTTTCTGGAAGGGCTTCATCGATATTCACATCAATGCTTTCCACTATTTTCCGTAGACGACTATCGTAACATTTGTAAGCTTTGCTCCAAGTGGAATATCCAAGAAATATTCCTTCGTCAACTCGAGAATCAAATTTTCCTAGTGAATCATCATTTATCTTTATGAAGCATTTGCTTCCAAAAATCCTGAAATATTTTATTGATGCAGGTCTTCCTTTCCATAATTCATAAGAATTATTTTCATTAATTGGTCTTAGTTGAGTTCGATTTAAGGTATAAACTGTTGTCCCAACTGCTTCTCTCCAAAATTTTGGTTGCAAATCAGCTGCTAATATCATTGTCAATGCCATTTCTTAAATGGTTCAATTCCTTCTTTCAACTACTCCATTTTTCTTGGGTGTCCTAGTAGCAGAGAGTTATCTTTTGATTCCATGCACTTTACAGAATTCATCAAATTATTTTGAGGTGAATTCTCCTCCTCTATCCGTTCAAAGACATTTGATCTTAGAATCTTTCTCATTTTCAATGAGGGCTTTAAGATTATTAAAGCATCCAAATGCTTTGGATTTATATTTTATGAAATATGCCCACATCATTCTAGTATAGTCATCAAAAAATAAAGAAAAATGCATTTCACCTTGAAGAACTAGAGTTCTAGTTGGCCCACATAAATATGCATGGATGATCTCCAGAGGTTTTGATGTTGAGAACTCTTTAATTTTGTGGTTGGTTCTAGTTTTCTTTCCGTGTTGGCATGGGCCACATACAACTTGATTTGGCTTGAACATGTTTGGAATGTCCCTTAATGCATTAATTTTTCTGATATTGACTAAGTTATCAAAACTTGTATGCCCCAATCGCTTGTGACATAACCAACTTTCATTTGTTTGACTCAAGTAACATTTATCTCCTTGGATTTTGCTAAGAATGTAAACATTATCTGGTGTTCTTACTCCTTTTTCCACAAGTTCTCCTGAGGATGAGTATCTTATTTCACAATTTTTAGTGCTAAAGACAACATTATGTCCTTGGTCACAAATTTGGCTAACACTTAAGAGATTGGTCCTAAATTATTTTGAAACTTTCCTTGTCCATTGACGAGGGTAGTAGTTCATTTTCCAGTGATTTTAGCATATCCACTTACAAAGGATACATTTCCATTTTTCTTGTTCAATGAGGAAAACTTATTTTGGTCACATGTCATATCTCTTGATCATCCACTATCCACGAACCAATGATTTTCTTCACTATGAGCACATAGAGTTAGGCCACATTTATCCGTTTTGAAATTTATGCTTTTAGCTTCCTCTCTTTTGAGAGGGAATTTTTGTTCATTATGATCATAATTATTACATAATGAGAAATTCTTATCCAAAGGATCAAAATAATTGTAATTTTTTATTTTTCTTTGCTCTTTAGGACCGCATAGTTTGTTTGTTTGATCTTTCAATCTTGGTGCTTCATTCTTATGAGCCTTGCAATGCCAAGCTTGATGACCAAAGTTTTTACAATAG
This sequence comes from Pinus albicaulis, assembly GCA_034641835.2. Classification (NCBI taxonomy): domain Eukaryota; kingdom Viridiplantae; phylum Streptophyta; class Pinopsida; order Pinales; family Pinaceae; genus Pinus; species Pinus albicaulis. The sequence continues at coordinate 82,219,185 of CM076570.1, forward strand.
TAAGAATAGCCAAGAAAGATAGTTTGGTACCTGTTGTAATAGTCATAACTTGAATCAACATTCTTCCTTTGATTTTCTCTTCCTTCAATTCTTGGTTTTGAGATGGGCTTTTGTTCCTGGCGAGATGACTTTTCTTCTTTTGGATGGCAAGAAAGTATGTTGGCATAACTCCTTGCATTATTCTTCGTACTTGATGATTCTCCTTTGAAACCAATTCCAGATTTGTCATATTGAGGTTTTTGAGTATTAAGAATGTTATCGAGTGCTTGAGACCTTTGCCAACTTCTTTTGACTTTCTCCAATTCCTTTCTTAGAGATACTATTTCAACTTCACGTTTTTCACAGATATCTTCCTTCTCTTTTAGCTTATTGTTCAAGAAGCCTTCCCTTCTTTTTGCTTCCTCCTTTTCTATTTTGACATAAATTATCTTCTTTCGTAAAATCTCATTTTCTTCAATGGCACTTATTAGTAATTTATCCACGTTTCCTTCGTCTTCCAGCTCTAAATCATCATCATTTGTGAATTCCATGAACAACACTTCTTTGCTTCCAACATAGTAATTTTCCTCATCTGATTCATCATCACTTCCTCTATGATGAGGGATATTTCTAGTTGATTTCTTCTTGATGACTAAAAATTCATCTTCATCAGACTCATCTTGTTTGGAGAAGAATTTTTTCTTATTAAACCCTTTCTTTTTGTACACCATCCTTTTAGAATCCTCTTCATAATCACCATCATGTTTATGAGGACATTTTGCCACATAATGACCTATTCTTCCACATTTGAAAAAAATAAGAGGGTACTTACCTTTTAGCTTAGATACCTTCTTTAGTCTTCATAAAAATTGAGTTAATTCGGTTTCATCATCTAAGTCATCACTGTTGTTATTCCATCCTTTTCCTCTTTTTGTTGATTTTAAGGCTCTGAATGCTACTTCTTTGGAATTTGGAATTCCTTTGCTCATCTCATAGGAAAGAGAATTCCATGAATTTCATCCATCTTGAGAGTATCTAGGTCCTTCATTTCTTCTATGGCACTTCCTTTGGAGTCAAATTTGTCAGGAAGAGATCTCAGGATTTTTTGAACAATAATGCTTTCATCAACATTTTCTCCTAACCCTCTAAGAGCGTTAACCACTTCAACTACTCAGAGAAATTATGATGAAATATCTTCTTCGTCATCCATTTTCAGAATTTCGAATTGACTTCTATGAGTTTGAAGTTTTGCCTTCTTATCTTTGGAGTCCCCATCATATAGTTAAATCAACTTATCCCATACTTCTTTGGCCGAGTCACAATTCATGACTTTTGTGAATTTAGAGTCATAGATTCCACTAGAGATGGAATTTAGAGCTTTGGCATTAGCAATGTATGCTTTTCTTTCTTCTGGATCAGTTGGAAGAATGGAGGGAGCCTTGTACCCATTCAAAATAGAATGCCACACTTCAGGACCAAGGGAAATTCAATGGTAGGACATCCTCTTCTTTCAAAAACCAAAATTTATTCCATTGAACATAGGCAGCTTCCCTGCCACTTCTATGTTCTTCATTGTGTCTAAGAATCCTTCTTCCAGCTGTTAGGCTGATAATGAAGAAGCTGGCTCTGATACCAATTGTTGGAAATTCTGAGAAGGGGGTGAATAAGTATTTTTTTTCAATTGTTATTATAACCAGTTATATTCTACACAAAAAGTAGATAAATGAATAATTTATTATAGAAGGAAGGATAATGATCATTTTAAAAATGAATGAGTACAATGATTACCAAGCACCAACTTGGACTTAATGAGGCTCTGACCTCTAGGGCTTCGACCCTATCTTCTCCAAGGCACCAACCTTGTGTCTATGGGATCCTACCCCAAGGACACCAATCCCTCTTATCTTCTTTTGATAGAGAATGATAATAGTACTTACTTGAATGTCCTTGACATATTCTTCAATGTTCAATCAGCTCCAAAACTGCTTATGTTGACTTCATTTCTGAATCACCTTGTTGTACCTTGTTGACTTCAATTCCAAGTTCACCTTGCTTTACTATGTTATCTTTATTATTGGGCTTCACTTTATCAATCCCGTTTTCCAAGAGAGATTTATTCACTGTCGAAAGCTTCAATTTTCTTCAAATGGTTCAACACTCCAACAAGTATAGTTTCTTCAAAACAGAGTCTTCAAATACCATTCCAAGATCTACACCAAGCTCTCAACAGGTCTGTCCCTCACAATCAATCTTCAACGTTGTCATCATCCACCAAGTTATAAGTTTGATTTAGATCTGTCTAAGACATATATGTCTTTCATTGACTAAGATACTACAGCAATAAGATATAGGTCTGAAGTATTAGTATCAAAGGTATATAATCACAGGTTTGAGGCACATAAATACAAGCTTCAGTCACTTATGAATTCTCAGTGCAGTCTGTTAAAAATATCCGAACCCAGAAACAACCTTGTGGTGTTCTATGGTTAAGTCTGAAGTTTTATGGGCACCCAAGAGCTTCAAGGTATGAAGGGTATAAAAATGACTTTTCTACAAATTTTTTGCTTGCTTATCTGAGCTTCTCTACATAGGCTGGAGTTCTATAAGTCCGAGCCACAGGAGGTCACAACATTGTAATGAATCCATTGTGATAAGCCTAAAAATCTCCATAGGATTTGATGGTTTAATTAACTTCAATCCCAAATAGAGTTGTTGTTCTGCTCTTTATTCTTTAGTTTCACAAGATGTGAACTCAATATGCACTTTTATGTGGAGGTATGACCGAATTGATGATAAAGAAATGAAAACGGATCACTTATATATAGTAGTTCAAGTGTTTAACAATTATGTCCTCAAGGCAGGCCGACTAAGGTAGGCTAGAACAGGTCTCCAAGACCAAAAATTATGTATTAATTTAAAAATTCAATAACTCTCAAACCGCTTGGAGTTTCGGGTTGATTAATAGCTCTTTGGAAAGCTAAGTTTATGCTCTTTCAGATGGTGGAGGTCTTATGAAAGAATTTTGCCTCAATTTTATCAGAAAATTATTTTTAATGTGACTGATCCTTTGTGAGAGCATAAATAGAATGAAGGACTTCTTCATTGATTCCTTTGACTTTGCTTCGTCATGCTTGCCTTCATTATCTTTGCTAGTCATCATCTCATGGATATTGACATCAATGACAATTAGACTAACACTTCATTGATGTGGTCTCCTTGATTTGTTTTCTTCTCCATACCTTCTTGTACCTGATACATGGAGGATTCCATATTGTATCTACAATCATGAGTTATATGTTCATAGTAATGGCATTTTGGAAGCATTCCATGTGATCCCTACGGAGAAGAGAAACTATGTTAAAATTGGAAACTAGGGCCAAATTCCACCTTGGGACAGCTCATTTGATGGAGATGATGATTGCATTAAATTCCTCTTTTCGTGAGGACCAAAATTTATATAAAGATCATCTAATTTTGACAACTAGAAGTGTGTTTTTGAATTTATGCCCACACATGTGCAAATTGTTTAGTTCAGCCACATCATTATGTAGGCTCATGAAGCCCAAGGACGTGACTCACCCTCAAAGACTTGTATAAATACAAGTGCCATCTCACCTCATTTCGAATCATCATCACACACATTTCTTCTCTCTCCTTCTCTCATTGATTCGTATAGCTATTGGACAGATCTTCTCTCTCTCACACATGTGGCAAAACCATGAATTTTCTAGGCAAATTGCAGGGCCAACTTTCATGGTGGTTGCATGAGTTTGACCAGCGGTTACTGAGCACTTTGACTCATCCTTTGACTATGATTTTTGTGGGGAGATTTCGTTTTTAGCAGGCCATACAGTTTAGCACAGGAACGGAGAATTTATGGGCACTTTGACCATAGGGTTGACTGTAGGGTTGACCACAGACCTCATCATAGAGTTGACCGCAGGGTTCAGTATTGTTTTGGGTTGAATTTTATCACCTTATCAATTCAAGTTTGATTGGGTATGACCTAGATCCAAAAAGGAAGATTTTTTGTTGCGTTGACCATCTTTGACTTTTTGGTTAGGGCTAAATTTGATTGCAATTGATTGCAGATTTGACAAGGTTGTTTTGACTTTGATTTGGCAAGTTAACTTTGACTTTTTGTACTCTATCTCTCTCTACTAAACATTTGATATAATAATAAGAAGATTTGATCAAAGGGTTTTCCCCACACTGGGGTTTTTTCCCTAACATCTACCAAATATGGTGTCCTCTTGTCTTGGCTTCTCTCCTACATTTTATTTTATGTTCTATCTACAGTTATTGTCAATGTGATTGATGGTTAATGTGATTTATATTCGAATTCTAAATTTTCATTGGGCTAAAGAAACATTGAAATAATTGTGCTAAGAATAAAACATACCATTGTTAACTAAAATTAACAAACTAACATATAATTTATGATGATGAAGCCATTTAAATATTTGTCTTGTATTCCAACAACCTTTCTTATAGGGTTTTGAAAATGTCTTTGATAATCATTCTTGTCATAATCTTTACAATTTCTAGCCTTCTGTCCAAAGTTAGTACATGAATAATAATAACCAAGAAATATACTAAGGTACCTGGATGAAATGGCTTGTCGTGATGTTGTTGATCTTCTGAAGGCATTCTTCCTTGGAGGAGATACATCCCTTTGTTGATCCTCATCCTTGATTAGTTCAACTTTACTTCTTGGAGCAGCGTCCCTTTCAATCTTCTTTTTTCCTTCACTTTGATTTTTCCTTTGAGGGATCTTGTGCCTTCATTGCATGGGGTTTCATCTATTTGTTTCACCTTCATCTTCAATAGAGAAATTTCTTGATTTTTCTTATTAATGGAATTGTTCTTGCTTTCATCATCCTCCAATTTCTCATTTTTCTTGGTTTCCTAAGCTTTTCTATTTCAGTTAGGGAAGCGTCAGGTTCTCTTTTCTTTTGACCAAATTTTGCTATGTACTTCTGAAAAAATTCCTCTAACTGGCTTGTCAAGTTTATCTCTTTCTTTTCAACTTCCTGCACTTGAAGTCTTAGGAGGGAAACTTCTTCTTTAAGTATATGTTTTTGCATCCTTGCTTTATTAAGATCACATAAGATGTTGATCAATTATGCCTCTGTTTCAACTACCGCTTCTTCTTCTTCTTCTAATTCATCTAAATCACAATCATCATCATCATCATCTTCATTTTGACTTGCATGCTTCTTTGAGTAGAGATCATGGAGCCTCTTCCAAAGACTTTTGGTTGATGAGCATTGATCAACTTTGCCTTTTACAGGATCTGGCAGTGTACTAAGAATGACATTCATGGTTTTTGTATTGAACCTTCTAGATTAGTCAGTAGATGTGTCTCCGATAACAACAAAGTTCCATATATCGTATCCATGAGCTTTCACATAGACTTCCATTTTAGATTCCCATATTTCATATTTGGCCTCATCAAACCCCAAAGTTGGATAACCAAATTGACTCTCATTATCAGTTGTAACATATTTGGGGACTACTACAATAACTGAGACTCCCTTTGATCATTTGGAGAGCGCTTCTTCGATTTTCCCATTTCTGCACTTCTGAGATCTACCTTCTAGCTATTAGGTTGCAAGTGAAGGAACCTGCTCTAATACCAACTGTTAGAACCACAATTGTCGTTAGACAAAAACCCGCATGAATTAGTCTCTGCTACAATCGCCAAAGTTAGGATCCACGAGAGGTAGTTATTCCATGTCACGAAACACACTGGGATCATTGAACCCAATGTCCAACAACTCCCACCTCACATCTATACACCCAATATGTATACTTCTCTCGTTATTGTTATCCTTGTACCCATGGCATTTTGCCATGATACCCCCTCATCCCCATCCATTTTATCATTATTCACATGCCACCTATTAATTGAAGGATGTACCAGGGACGCTCTATCCCCTTAGGGGTTGGGAACTCTTATCACTTGCAAAACATTATTCCATTCCATGAGCACCTACAACACCCCAACAATCTACGTTTTTCCCCCACATTATTTATGAGATGATGCGATTGGACCAGCGTGCCCCAACCGGCTTAAAAGTTTACATATGGTTTGGAAGCTAATTTGAGGCACAGATGAGGCTTTTCTCATACTTTGAGACATGGGAGGGCTAGCATCATTCCTTGAGCCCTCAACGTTTGAGCAAAACTAGCCTATTCTATCACCAGAAGACCCATGAGACCCATTTTGTGCCCCAAACACAAAATTGGGTGATTTGAATAGAGATCTAGGGGCCAACCCCTAGAGGGAAATTTTGGAGCCCTCTTCACTTAACTTGGCACCAGAAGAGCTCAACGCATGCCTCCAAGTGGCCCATGCATGGATGAAATCATCATTTCAACCCTCTTGTGGGTTTTTTCTTATGTTTTTATATTGGCTATGAGGTTGGCTTGTAACTAAAATTAGTTTTTCCCATCATTTAACAATTAAGAGGGGCCTTTAGGCTAAATTAACATTCGTTGTACATGTATAAATAAGAGAGAGCTCATTTGTCTCTCTCATCATCATTACTTGGACAATTCGACCTCTTAGAAGAATTTTGCACTTGTTTTTTCATGGCTATTGTAGATCTTTTGGATGCATTTCGATGTTTGGAAGCTAATTTGATCTTGTCTTTGTAGCTACTTATTGGATTATGGATGGATATATTACATGTTGTCTTGTAAGTGCTTAAAATTGATGGAATTTCTCTCTTGAAATTATCTAGTGTATGGAATTGTTGCTTCTAGAATGTGCTAAAGTATGCCATAATTGTTTAAAATCAATTTTTTAAAGGATTTCTAGTTGATTATTGCATATGTCACTCATTGTATGACATGTAATGAATGTTCCTGGTGGAGAAATCTTTAAGCTCTCCATCAAACTCCATTATCTTTGAAGTGGGTAAATGTTGGGAATCGGTACCTAGGGCATCAATTTTAGGCCTCCTTAGAGACTATTTACCTCATCTTGAGCCTCCTAATATTCCATATGCCCAAAGGACAAGGCACTAATCCAAGTCCTTTGTGGTCAACTTTACTTTCCTTCCATAAGATATTCTCTTTAAATTTCAGTCCTCTTAAGGTAGGACGTCTAACTAAGGCTGAGAGCGAATTTCCTTGGAAGAGGTTCTATGGGAATCTAGGAGCCTAAACATCAAGCCTAGGGTGTTATCTACTAGACCTCCAAGTTTGGTGGGCATACATTTAGATTTCATCCATAAAATCTCTTGCCCTAAGTGTTTCCCTAGGAAGGAAGCACTAGAAATTCTTCCTTAACTTGGGGACTTCTTTGAGGGTTGGTGAAGTATATCATAAGAATCCATTTCTCATTATTGCCTTGATCTCGAGAGCACCTTTAACCAAGAAAAATCACAAAACCCTAGATCACATGCTTCATTTTCCTAGGTCTCTTATAGGAAGTGAAGTTCCTTTTGAAGCCTTATATCATAGCTTTGATCATTCCTTGAGAGGTCTTAGTCCATCACCTTGCACCTTAAACCCTATAATACCTATTATAGGTGATCATAATCTTACTAGGACTCCTCTCATCGATGAAAGTTTGTAAAGAACAGGAGACCTTGGTTGTGGTGACAACGGGCCATTGTCCCATTGTTAGAACTTGATCTAGATACTTGTCTTGCAAGGTTTCACTCTCCAAGACCTGTTGTATTTTTTGGTAACAAAGACCACAAAAAGAGTCACTAGAGAACTACACCAATGTAATGAGTCTCAAGCAAGCAATATTGTGATTCAATTCCCTAGTAAACCTTTTTCCTAAGTTTGTAGGAGTACTACACATGTTTGAATATCACTACGGTGATGAGATTCCCAAATTCTTGATATTCTACCAAAGTTTCTTTTTCAAGTTCTATAAAGGTTAGGGTTGTATGTAATATTCCAAATTAACAATCAGCAAATTGGACTATTAAATTTTGGCAATTTTTTGCTTTTCTTAATGTGAACGGGAATAAAGTGGGTAAGGGGACCCACAAATAATATTTAAGTAGAAAAAATTCACTTGCCTATAGTCCTAAGGAAATATTGCAGCTCTAGTGGAGTCCAAGTGGCCAACCATCGAATGGAGGCAGCGTCCTAAGTGGCTACGTGGGAGAGGCATGAAGGAAGCAGCGCAGTGGTAGGTCAGATGAGGGGACAGCGCAGTCCTTATGGACCCAAGTGAACATTGGAGGCTCAGTTTTGACAAAAGGGAATGGGAGAAACTCATTCCTCATTCATTCATCTATCAATTTTATGTCTTCACTGATTGAGCACGCTTGAGATGTTTAGCCAAGTCTGCATTGCTGTTCAACGTAGAGATTTCCAAGTGTAGATCTCAACCTCTGCCTCGAGGGACTTTGAGTACCTTCTCAGGAGAGGATATCCACCTATTTTGTGAGTAGTTTGCAGAGCCATACTAGCAAATATACGCAGTCCCTCTAGGACAGTGTGGATACTGCCCAGACTATGCAGTGATTGCGTAGTCTAGTTGAGGAGAAGAGTCGGAGGAAGGAAGTTGAGGGGGAGAGTTACCAGAGGAGTTGGAGGGGAGGCTAGCCACCTCCTACCAGGGATTTTGATGACAATTCAGAGTCTTTTTCCAACAGGTTTAGCCAGGAGTTCGAGTCACCCAGTAGACCAGTGTGCCAAGCCCAAGGGGCAATTTACTCGGGTCAAGATTTTTGGAAACCCTTTGTAGGTTTTTATGGGTATAGTGAGAGGAGTCCGAAGAACCATTCCCTGAATTTTATGAGCATGAGAATTAATCCTAACAGCAATCCCAAGTCATCCAGCAACAGCAGTTCCAGGACTGGCAGCGTAGAGGGAGAGCCACACTGAGCATCATTTCAGCAGTGTTTTTGTTCGGATTTAGAGCTCTTGAGCAAGCCCAGGTGCTATCCTTCCAAGCACCCTCATTGTACTCTTCCGACAACAATTAATAAAATTACTCAACTAGTTTTGGCTTCATTTCTTGTGTCTTAATGATGTTTTCTATTTTGTTGTAGTTTCTAGTCTATTTTGATTTATATTACTGTTTGTTCCCAATTTTGGATATTACAGTGGTATCAGAGCTCATAGACTTGGCTTGGCCTGTGGAGCACGTGGTCTATGATGTCGGAGGATAGACAAAACATCACTTATTGGAGGCATAGATACCGAAGTAGGGAAATAATACTCGAGATTACATCCGACCAGGTTGACAGCGTTCTGGTGGTAGTAGGAAGAGAAAAGGAACCCATGGTGAAGGAAAGATATGAGGGGATGGATTTTTCTCAACTCCTCATGAAATCAGTGCAAGACATCGCCAAGAGAATTGAGGAGATGGGGTAGAAGCTTGGAGGAGACAATAATCCAAAGGGAATTCAAGGGGAATTCCAGATTGGGGAAGGATCTAACACTTCACATCACCCACCCAATCCTCACACTACACAGCAGGTGGTTCCACACAATCCACCACGCTCCATTATCCCCACATTTCTAGCTTCAGGAGAAGGAGATCCGCAAAATCCGGAGGTGGCTCACTATGGGGACTATTTTGCGGAATATCAATCCTATGGGCAGGAGTTTGGAGATGCTCTCACCTTCAATGAGTTATGTTAGTTGAAGAACAATAACAGATTAGGGGCCAAGCTAGAGGAGGAGGGTACACGTAGGGAAATGACCTACAGCGTACTATGGGAAAGTTTTTCCTGCCAACTTTTGATGGGCCATCAAAAAGTTCAGCCAAAGCATGGGTGGAGAAGTTGTACATCTATTTCCAGCTTAACCAAATGACGGAGGTGGATACCATCAAGGTGGTTGTGTTGCACCTATAGGGAGAAGCCCACGACTGGTGGTTCCATTGGATGACCATGTTGGGTCACTCAGGAGTGATAGCGTACGATGATTTCACCAGGAGGGTGTTGGAGAGGTTTGATCGAAAGTATCCAGAGAAGCACTTCGTGGAGCTGACCAAGCTCAAGCAGACAGGAAACCCGGAGACCTACATTTCAGAGTTCCTAAGACTCTTGGTGATGGTTCCAGATTTGTCGAAACTGAGGAGGATTTATATGTTTATAGATGGTCTTGCAGAGCCTTTGCGTGGGATAGTGAGATCTACTCAGCCCACTACGTTGTAGTATGTCATTGGGAGGACCAGGGATTTGCAGGATGCACTACCGAGTGTTAGATATGTGTTATATTCTTTCCACGACTAGTCACGCACGGGGGGGTCACAGGGGGGGCGATAGCTCACCCTGTACGTTGTGCCGGGCGTAGCAGCGGCGTCATGGGGGGGCGGCAGCCCCCCCCCTGTTCAGGGTCCAGGGCAGCGCCCCGTGAAAAAAAAAATTGGACCTTATTTTTCGGTGCGCAGACCTGCCCATGGTTTTGTGCATGGGTTTGCACATGGTTTTGGGGCATGATGGTTTTCAGCCCCTGGTATTTTGTAGATCCGGTCAAGGGAACTATGGTTATGTTCTAATCCAGGGTTTATGGATTGGGGTTTATGTATGCTTCGGCATGTATATATATGTGTTGTAACACTAAAAGGAATATAATGAAAAATCAAGCTGGTCGTCTCGATTTGGGATCCAGGGGAAAATGTCTGTGTTTATCTGTTTTATGTTTTAAGCTCTCGCTATTGTTTATTTTCTGTTTTAAAGATTCATTTGTAGATAATTTATGTACATGGTTAAAACCTACACCGAGGATGAGGGCCCCTATACCCAACAAACTAGCTTTCCAGCAAAGAGGAAGGAACACGAGAGCTCCACCGCAGAGATGGAACCAAGGCCAAGGGCCATTGGATGATGATACCCAGAGAGATTTGAGGATGAAAGAGTTATGCTTCACCTGCCAAGAGTCGTGGACACTGAATCATAGGTGTGCCAGAGGGAAGGAACACTACATTGAGGTCTTCTCCGATAGTGAGGAAGAGGAGGAGTCATTCTTTGAGATGGAAGGAGATGTCAGCACAGGAGCACCAGGGGAGAATCCTCCACCACCAACTCCTCCAACAACAGGAGGATCAATGTTTGCACCTACCAGAGGGGTCCTTGCATCTTTGCGAGGGGTACCTAAGTACCTAACGTTGAGGGTTCGAGGGACATTTTAGGGACAGTGTGTCTCGGTGCTAGTAGACAATGGGGCTACGCACAACTTCATCGATGCCCAGATGGTGCAGAGAAGGGGCATACAGACGGAGGGCTTTGATGGGTTTTTTGTGCTAGTTCTAGGGGCCAGGACCATACAGTGCATGTGTTATGTCCCAGTTTTGACGGTGACCATGGGGACATACTCCTTGATAGACCATTTTTTTTTGTTGACATTTCAGACACCAAAATGGTGTTGGGGGTCTAGCAGCTCATCACCCTTGGTAGAGTTACTACAAATTGGAAAAAACTAGAGATGGAGTTCATGGATAAGAAGAGTGGCAAATAGGTGATGCTCAGGGGCATGCATACATACCCCCCTCAGATAGTTTATGCGCATAGGATGGAGGTAGATTTCCAGTGGAGACACATAGAGTAGGCAGTTGAGTTGAGGATTTTCAGATGCATGTGTTTTAGGCCAGCCCACGCACCCCGATATCCAAGCTCTTTTAGACTGTTATTCCACGGTCTTTGGGTACATTCCACCAGGCCAGCCACCTAACAGGGGATTTTAGCACACTATCGAGTTGGAGCCTGGCATTCAGGTCGTGATCTCAACCCCATATAGGCACCTCAAGGCCTATCATGACAAGATTGAGAGATTTATCCATCAGCTCTTGGCTTTGGGGCACATCAGGCCCAGCTCTAGTCCTTTCGCTTCTTCAGTTGTTTTGGTGAAGAAGAAGGATGGGACGTTGAGGATATGGATTGATTACAGGGCCTTGAACAAAAATATAATGAAGTCTGCTACCCCATTCTGCAGATAGATGAGTTGATGGATGAGTTGAGGGGAGCTAAGTTCTTCTCCAAGATAGATTTGAGATCGGGTAACCACCAGATTCATCTGAGGGACAAGGATGTCCCCAAGACAGCGTTCAAGTGCCATTATGGTGATGCCCTTCGAGCTAACCAATGCTCCAGCCACTTTCCCGTCATGCATGAACCACATATTTCGTGGCCAGCTATGGAAGTTCGTGCTAGTGTTTTTTGACGATATTTTGATATACAGTTGAACATGGGAGGAACACTTGCAGCATGTGGAGACGGTGTTGCATACTCTGGAGGTGCATAAATTTTACACTAAGTTGTCCAAGTGTAATTTTGGCTTAAAAGAGATGTTGTACTTGGGCCACATTATAGGGGAAGATGGTGTGCGAGTTCATGAAGAGAAGATTAGAGCCATTAGAGATTGGTCAGAGTCCAAGAATGTCACGGAGCTGAAAGGGTTTGTGGGCATATGTACATATTACCGGAAGTTTGTGAAGGGTTTCTCTCAGTTGGCTACACCCCTCACAGACTTGACCTAGAAGGGAGCATTCACCTGGACCTCCACAGCGCGGGAGGCTTTTGACTGCCTCAAACAAGTGATGAGTAGTTTCCTAGTACTAGCACTCCCCAATTTCACCAAGCCCTTTGTCTTGGAGTGCGATGCATCCGGAGTAGGAGTTGGAGTCGTGTTTATACAGGATGGACACCCCATTGCTTTCGAGATTCGGAAGCTCTTGCCTCATGAAAGGCATCACCCCATCTACGACAAAGAAATGTTGGCCATCATGCATGCATTGGCCAAGTTCAGGCAGTATTTGGTGGGGAATCGGTTCAAGGTCAAGACCGAACACAATAACCTGTGGTACTTCTTAGAGAATAAACAGTTGCAGGAGAGATAGCAAAAGTGGGTCAGTAAGATCCAAGCATATGACTTTGACATTGATTATGTCAAAGGGAAGAACAATGTTGTCACTAATGTAATATCTCGGAGACCAACGTCCCTCTCCTTGATGAGCATAAACACAGATTGGAGGGCGCAGTTGATAGTGGAGTACTCGAAGGATCAATTTGCATGTGAGGTGTTGGATGGGCAGGTGACATATGACCAGTATCGAGTGATGGACGAGGTCATCTACTATCGAGACTGGATCTTTCTGATGGCCAACTCCCGATTGAGGGAGAAGACCTTACATGCAGCACATGACTCTCCACTGTCAGGTCACCAGGGATTCACAAAGACCTATAGAGCCTTCAAAGAGAGGTTCACCTGGAAGGGCCTCAAGGAGGATGTACTCTGGCATGTCAGGGAGTGCATAGTCTGTCAGAGGAATACGGGGGAGTTGAACCATCCGACAGAGTTGTTGCAGTCGCTTCCCAATCCAGAGGGGAAATGTGAAAGCATTTCGATGGACCACATCACGAGGTTTCCCATGGCACAGGGCAAGGATTGCATCTTCGTTGTATTTGACCGGTTAACAAAGTATGCCCACTTCTTTGCCATTTCAGCTGGATACATGGCCTCACAACTGGGCAAGTTGTTTTTCAGAGAAATTTTCCGACTGCATGGTCTTCCAAAGACCATAGTCAGTGACCCGGACAACAGGTTTATGGTCATATTTTGGCAAGAGTTGTTCCGACATGTGGGCACAGAGCTCACATCAAGCATGAGTTACCATCCGCAGACCAATGGGCAGATAGAGATAGTGAACAAGTGGCTAGAAGGCTACTTGTGAAACTATGTCACAGGGCAACAGAAGCCCTAGCTACATTGGATACATTTTGGGGAATACTGCTACAACACCACTTTCCATATGTATATTGCTATGTCTGCTTTTCGTGCTTTGCATGGTTATGATGCACTAAATTTCATTGTGGAGTGTAAAAACTCTAGTAAACTTTATAAGTATATATTATTATTGATAAAAGATGAGAGATGATTACAATGGGGAATCACCGAGGCTTTAAATATAGCCTCATGGTGTCCCTTGGTGAAGAGGCATGATCTTTGATCATGCCCTTTCACTTAATAAAACCTAATATAACAATATCTAACTAATAATTAGTAAAATATACATAACATTTCCCCTCTCTTAAAGATGCTTTGTCCTCAAAGCATACGTAATGATGGACAATGTTGACGAATGTCTGGTTTTCTCGAGCGACGAGTTCTTGGTTCCCACATTTTAAAAATATCGTGGAGCATCTTCTCTAGTTCAATCTTTTGGTGATGTGGCTAGAGACAAGATCTGATATTGACAGGGTCAGATCCTATCTTGACTTCTATTGGATGTTTGATTTTCCTATCGAGAGGCACTTTTATGGGTAGATCCTGGAATACTTTTTCGTGTGTCCGAACTAATCCTTGTTCTTTTGGTGACTCTTCGTGGCTCCCTTTTGAAGATAACATTTCTAACTGATGACATTGTACTGTAGATATTGGCGCTCCTGTTTGAATCATCTTCATCATCAGAGAGGAAGATACGACTTGATCTTATGGGGCTTGGAATCCATACAACCTGTGTTTCTGCCCTTTCCACTTAAAACTTATAAACTACTTCTGATGGTTGGCAGAATAAGTACCTAAAGTTTGTAGCCATTGAATTCCTAAGACCACATCTACTCCTCGTAATGGAACGGTGTAGAATGGAAATTCTAAATGAAATTTTTTTTATCTGTAGTTTGACTTTATGGCATTTCCCTACTTGCTCAATCTTCTTACCATCGGCCACCATTACCTTCATATTAGGCATGGGGAAGGTAAATATGTTAAGTCTTTTTGCCATGGTTGAATCTAGAAAATTGTGGGTACTGCCAGTGTCGACGAGAACCATTACGTTGTTGTTCTTGATATGTCCTCTTAACCTTAGGGTTTGAGGTTGTGATATGCTTGTCATAGCTGATAATGACACTTGCGGAATAGTTTCGCCATCCACTTCTGGAGAGAACTCTAAGTTGTCTTCTAATCCTTCTATATATGAATCATTATTGTTAGTGTCATTAGTTGCTTCACAACTGTATAGATTTTTCGCTTTTCCATTAGCACATCTGTGCTTCGGGTCCCAGTTTTCACCACAACGCTTGCACTTGCCCTCTCTCATTCTTTGTTTTTCCACATTAGATTTTTATTCTTCATGAACATGGGGTGGGACATATTTTGTGTCATCTATATATTCAGTTGGAGGAAATCTTTGTCTCGAATATATTTTTTCTGGTTTTGATAACCTTTCAAATTTCTTTTCGGCAGCTTTTTCTTTTTTCCTTGCTACTTCTACTGATGTAATTTCATGAAGTTCGAGCTCTTCTTGTATATGGATTTTAAGACCTGAGATGTAAGACTGGATTAGACGAGACTCTGACAATCCCGGTACTCGTGTTGCCAAGGTCTCCCATTCTCGAGTGTACTCATCCACATCTCCTTTTTGGCGTAATTTGATAAACGTTGAAAAAAAAATTTCTTATTTTATGCCTTGAAACCTTTTGAAGAATGCATCCTTAAATTTCCTCCAACTAATAGCAAGCGTCATCTTTTTCCACCACATATACCAATTATATGCTTCTCCTTCCATTTTCATGGAAGCATGCTTGATTTTTTCGTCATCACTAGTAATAGCATAAATCTCAAAATATTCTTCGACTTTATTAAGCCATGCAATGCTATTTTTTTCATTACCATCAAACTTGGGTAGCTCGATTTTTGATTTTCGCTGATATGCTAATGGTGGAACAAGAAGGGCATATTGATTAGAAAATGCATTTCAGAGCTGCTTATTTTGAAAATCTGCAGTACTATCTTCTTGATGATGTGGGGAATCGGTTTTTTCCTGATGCTCTTATGAGTTCCCTGAATCTGTGGAATTGTTTTGTTGATTTTGTTCCATGTTAGGAAATATTGGGGATTGTGTCTGACTTAACTTATCTATCTTATCATTTAGCTTATTGAAGAGTTCTGTCATCTTGTTCATTGCTTCGCTATGCTCTATCATCTTGTTCATTGCTTCGCTATGCTTTTCTGTGGCCTCGTGATGATTTAGCCACATTTGTCTTTCTATTCGATTTGTCGTATCATGAACCTTTTTGATGTCGTTGGAGTGTCCTGCAACTGTACCTTCAAGATCGACTAATATTTTTCCGAATTCTTTAGAATTATTATTGATCTATTTCTCGAGATCCACCAATTTCTTCTGGAATTCGGCCATCGACATCGATGAAAACATTGAACGTGTATGAGGTGGGGAATATTTTTCTGCCAGTTTTTCCCTTTTTTTTTAATTAATTAATTAATTAAATTAATATTTTTTTGAAATAATAATAATAATTTTTATTTTATATATATATATATATATATATATATATATATATATATATTTTAAATAATAATAATAATAATTATTTTATTATCTTATTATTTGAATTTTATATATATATATATATATATATATATATATATATATATATATATATATATAATTATGGGGAAAAAAATTTGTTAACTTTGAAAAGTCACGTTGTTTTTAAAAAGGGTGAATGGGTTTTCATACCATGGGCAATTACCATGGGCTCCAAAACCACAAGCTTGTAAACCACGAGCAATTACTCTTCCTTATTTCTTTTTACTTCTTTATATATATCTCTTTTTCTTTTTCTTTTTTTCTTCTTTTTAATTTATTTCCCCCTTTATGTTGACTTTCCTTCTCTCTTTTGATTATATATATATATATATATATATATATATTTCTTCCTTCTTTTTTTTTAAACAAAGGTTGTTGCCCACAAGCACTTGGTTTTAAAAAAAATCTGAAATTCTGGAATTTTCTTGTAATTCCTTAATTCTGGGTGATCACACAGATTCCGAAGAGCGATGGCTCTGATACCAATGGAGTGTAAAAACTCTGGTAAACTTTATAAGTATATATTATTATTGATAAAATATGAGAGATGATTGCAATGGGGAATCATCAAGGCTTTAAATACAGCCTCATGGTGTCCCTTCGTGAAGAGGCATGATCTTTGATCATGCCCTTTCACTTAATAAAACCTAATATAACTATATCTAACTAAAAATTAATAAAATATTAATAACACATTGATGCTATGTTCGGAAGTAAGGCCCCCAGGGCCAAAGATTGGATCCAAGAGAGTCAGCACATCCTCAGGGCTCTCAAGGATAACTTGAGGACATCACAAAATCAGCAGAAATGTATGGAGACCGGGGCCGCGTAGAGAGGAAGTTTGAGGTGTGGGACTTAGTGTATCTTCAGCTTCAACCATACAGGCAGTCTATGCTAAAGTAGAAGGTAGCTGAGAAGCTCAAGCCACGCTTCTATGGGCCGTATAGAGTTATCCGGCAGGTTGGAGAGGTGGCATATGAGCTGGGGTTGCCATTGGGGAGTAGGGTCCACAACATTTTCCATGTGTCGTGTCTAAAGAAGGCTTTGGGACATCATGTGACAATAGCTACTGAGCTCCCTCCTATAGATGATGAGGGACATTTAGTAATACGGCCTGAGGCCATCTTGGACACTAAGGAGAGACACTTGAGGAGTAGGGTGGTGAAGGAGTACCTAACCAGATGGAGGAACCTCACGGATGAGGATGCCACTTGGGAGGGGGAGAATATTCTTCAACACCCATCCTTGTAGTTTCTTTAGGACAAGCAACATTTTGGCAGGGAGGACTGTAATATTCCAAATTAGCAGTCAGCTAATTGGAATATTAAATTTTGGCTAATTTTTGCTTTTCCTAATGTGAACAGGACTAAAGTGTGTAAGGGAGGCCACAAATAATATTTAAACAACAAAAAGGCACTTCCCTATAGTCCTAAGGAAATATTGCATCTTTAGTGGGGTCCAAGTGGCCAACCATCTTATGGAGGTAGTGTCCTAAGTGGCTATGTGGGAGAGGCACAAAGGAGGCAGCACAGTGGTAGGTCGGATGAGGGGACAGCGCAGTCCTTGTGGGCCCAAGGGAAAGTTAGAGGCTTTGTTTTGACAAAAGGGAATGGGAGCATCTCATTCCTCATTCATTCATCTATCAATTTTCTGTCTTCAATGACTAAGCACGCTTTAGCTGTTTAGCCAAGTCTACAGTGTTGTTCAGCACAGAAATTTCCAACTGGAGATCTCAACCTCTACCTTGGGGGATTTCGAGTGCCCGCTCAGGAGAGGATATCCACCTATTTTGTGAGGAGTTTGCAGAGCCACACCAGCAAATATACGCAGTCCCTCCAGGACAATGTGGAGACTGCCCAGACTGTGTAGTGATTGCGTAGTCCAGCTGAGGAGAAGAGCGGGAGGAAGGAAGTTGAGGGGGAGAGTTACCGGAGGAGTTGGAGGGGAGGCTAGCCACCTCCTACCAGGGATTTTGGTGACAATTCAAATTATTTTTCCAGCAGGTTCATCCAGGAGGCTGAGTCACCTAGTAGACCAGTGTGCCAAGCCCAAAGTGGCAATTTTCTGGGATCAAGCTTTCTGGAAACCCTTCGTGGGTTTTTGTGGGTTTAGTGAGAGGAGTCTGGAGAACCATTCCTAGAATTTTCTCAGCACGGGAACTAGGCCTAACAGCAGTCCCAAGTTAGCCAGCAACAAGAATTCTAGGACTGGTAGCGCAGAGGGAGAGCCACACAGAGCATCATTTCAGCGATGTTTTTGTCCAAATTTAGAGTAGTTATTCAACATGTCTTGAGCAGGCCCGAGTGCTATCCTTCCAAGTGCCTTCATTGTACTCTTTTGACAAAAATTAATAAAATGGCTCAGCTGGTTTTGGCTTCATTTATTGTGTTTTAATGATGTTTTCTATTTTGTTGTAGTTTCTAGTCTAATGTGCTTTATATTACTCTTTGTTCCCAATTTGGGATATTACATTGTAAATTCCTAAGAGAAAGAAGTGACAATTACAATTTCTCTTTGAAATACTAATGAGTTTCCAACAATAGTACATGGTTCCTATGTACAAGAGAGTGATCTCCCTTAGTGTTGTATGTATTCTACTATAGTAACAAGAAGATCAATGTTTATCTAAGGTTGATTTCAAGTGTTTCTAGGGGCATATAATTATGTGGAAGAATGAATTTATAGGAAAATTTTCAGATGAAATACCACTCGAGAGGGGTAGAAACAAGGGTTACAAGAGTGTCCAAGTGACTTACACTTTTATTTCCTATGTATGCTTCCAAATTTTTACTCGTTAAAGGAGAGATATGTGTGTTTAAAGATTTCAAAACACATCTCTATCCTTAAACAAAATATAAAATTTAGGTGCATGCTGCCACAGGAAAGCACTCTAATACCACTTGTGTTTGTTGTTAGCTAAAACATAATATGTAGAGAAAGATAAAAATTTAACTACAAAAAGTGAATAAGACAAATCTTGGGTATGGAAACAATAAGCATGAAAAAACCTTTTTTAATATTCAAGATAGAGATCAATGTTCACTTGCCTCTTTGAGGGGGAAACCTCTAGCTAAGGAGAGCTCCATATACAATATTATTCACTTTCATAGCCAATCACATATATAGGCTACATTTGGGGAAATACTACTACAACACCACTTTCCATATGTCTATTGGTATGTCTGCTTTTCGTGCTTTGCATGGTTATGATGCACTAACTTTTTATGATGCTATGTTCGGAGCAAGTAAGGCCCCTAGGGCCAAAGACTAGATCCAAGAGAGTCAGGACATCATCAAGGCTCTCAAGGATAACTTGAGGACAACACAAAATCAGCAGAAACCTATGCAGACCGGGGCCGCGTAGAGAAGCAGTTTGAGGTGTGGGACTTAGTGTATCTTCGGCTTCAGCCATACAAGTAGTCTACGCTGAAGTAGAAGGGAGCTGAGAAGCTCAAGCCACGGTTCTATGGGCCGTATGGAGTTATCCAGCAGGTTGGAGAGGTGGCATATGAGCTGGAGTTGCCACAGGGGGTCCAGGTCCACAACATTTTCCATGTGTCGTGCCTGAAGAAGGATTTGGGATAGCAGGTGACAACAGCTACTGAGCTCCCTCCTAAAAATGATGAGGGATATTTAGTGCTATAGCCTGACGTCATCTTGGACACTAGGGAGAGACACTTGAGGAGCACGGTGGTGAAGGAGTACCTAACCAGATGGAGGAACCTCCCAGATGAGGATGCCACTTGGGAGGGGGAGAAGATTCTTCAGCACCCATCCTTGCAGTTGCTTGAGGACAAGCAAAATTTTGGTGGGGAGGACTATAATATTCCAAATTAGCAGTCAGCTAATTGGAATATTAAATTTGGCTAATTTTTTCTTTTCCTAATGTGAACAGGAATAAAGTGGGTAAGGGGAACCACAAATAATATTTAAACAGAAAAAAGGCACTTCCTGTTAATAAAGGTTGTCATTGACGTCAATATGGAATTAACCGAGATGGAAAATATTTTTGAAATGCCAGGTTCTAGATGATGATGCCATAACTCTTGTTTGACAGGGATTCCATCAATGAAGATGTTAACCACGAAGATGTGAAACCACTAATGAAGAAGTCCTTGAACTAACTATAATGTTGCATGTGCCTTGATGATCTAGACCTTAACCCATGAGGACATATGGAGTCATACACTTGATTATGTCATACACTAAATGAATGACCACAATTGATGATGGCCTCTTGATGAAGGTCTTGATGACAATGGTTGGAAACGATATGATGACATGGAGGACCATTTGATGACATGGGCAATGATTGCATGAAATGAAGGACTTGGAGATAACTTGATGGCATGTGATGACATTGTTGGAAGATCTCATTTGATGATATGGATGGTGTTTGGAAGACTACTTTGAAGCTCTCTTGATGGCAAATTAATGGATGTTGCACTTTGACATATGGATGACATATCGCTACACTATTACATGACATGACTTGGATGCTACACTATCATGATGACATAGATGACATTGATGAAAAACATGATAGCACACTATGATGAAGAACTTGGAGTCATAATAATGAAGGAGCCCTAATGACCTTGCTGTCCTAATCACCCTCTGCACAATTTTTGCTTAATAACCTTGCTGTCCTAATCACCCTCTACACAAAAAATTCAGGAGCAGTCACAAAGAAAAAATATTTTGGACACCTTGGAGGAATCTTTACACAATAAGTTCTATACCATCTTAAAGAGGACTTTTTCCTCATTCTAATGAAACCTTACTTTCCCTGAAAATCCCAATGGTTGATGAGATATTGAATTTTTAGGATAAGAAAATTATAATAAATTGTGAGCCGACCTACACCTTGGAATTCATGTCGGCCTACCTCCATATGACGTGTCCCTTCATTCTAAAGCCAAAATTCGTATAAATACAAGGCTGGAATGTTCATTTTGAAAATAAAATTCGGTGAAGATATCTCAGAGGAAAAAACTGAAGAGTCCACACCTAGTGAATTGGAGAGGTAGAAGACTTGAGGATAATTTTATTTTCATTTTTGGAGATAAGATGCAGTGATTGTGCAGCCAGAGGATCGAAAAAGCACTTAAGACTTGTTTATAATACCTTGAGCTATAACAAAGAACTACAAAGACTTCAAGATGTGACAAGGAGTTGCCATACAGTTTGGACATGATATCGGACTGTATTTTCTTGTCTTGACGATGATACGAGAAATGGTCGGATTACAATTTGGATTATGGGTATGCCTAAGATGTTTGAAGTTGGGATTTTGGTTCAAATTGTTGATCAAAACAACTAAGGCCTGAAGTTGAAACCTACGATCATTGTATGTAACCAATCACCTATGGAAGGACGATAAATATACTTTGAAGAATTGGACCGGTCGACTGTTACTGTGTGATTGTGAGAACTAAGTGAAAACGATCTTGTTATATGCTTTGGACCTCACCTCGGACTTGAATTATAGTAGACAACCAAACTCAGTGATCAGTGTTGAAGACATTGAATAAGATGAGAAGTCATGGACAATGATTAGACCCTTGGGTTGTGAAGTGTCTTGAAGATATAGCATATTGAAATATGTGGAGCATTCTTGGGACAAAATAAAGAAAATATTGAAGACCTGAACTTGTTGGTGACCATTATTGAAGATCTATTTGGAGAAGATACTCTACAGTAGCCTTTGTGGAGTTGAAATCTTGTTGGAGCTGATCTTGAAGGTTTCTTTGGAACACACTTTCAAAGAGTATTAATTTGACCTTTATTTGAGCAGGATATTGTAGACACCTTTTTGAGAAGCGTTGACTAACCTTGGAGTTAATCTTGAAGACCATAATGTATTATTGAAAGTCATCATGAGGTGACCTTGGTGATCATTTGGGTGACATGAAGAGCAGTGAAGACACCTTCATGATAAGACAAGGTTGTCATTGATGATGTGACATGGAGACTAAGTGAAGTCATTGCTGAAGATTGTGAGGGCTTGTTAAAGACATTGGGACATGAATAATAACCAAACATATTTTGGCAGTGGTGAGGGTTGGAGCCTCATAAAGACAAGGTTGGTGCCTTGGAAGATAGGGTTGGAGCCCTAGAGGATAGGAGTCCTCAAGAAACCATGTTGGAGCACATCTTCAGGAATAGGGTTGGTGCCTCAAAATTGACGAGGTTGGTGCCTCAAATTGATAAGGTTGGAGCCTTGGAAAGACCAAGTCGGTGCTTGGCAAAATACAGGTTGGAGCCTGGAAGATTGGAGTCTTCATCTAGGGTTAGAGCCTTATATCATTATTGTACTTTAATTATTGTAAAGAATAAATTAATAAAAGTATTTATTCCATCATTGTTCATTTGAGTTGGTCCAGAAGGTCATCAAATGGTTGTTGCAAGTCTGGTAAAGTGAGCAGCACAGGGCGGAGAGCAGAGCGAATTTTCTATGCATGAATGCTACGTGAGGTTAGACCAAAAAATTTACTACTCACTCCTCCTTGGTGTTGACATGACTCAAGGGCTAAGTGATATGAGAGAATCCCAACATGAACCTGCAGTAGAAATTAGCAAGACCAAGAAAGCTGCGAAGCTTTGTTAGAATGGTTGGGGCTAACTAATCCCAGATGACTTGGATCTTGGTTGGATCCACATGCACCCCCCTTTCATCAATAATGTATCCCAGATATTGAACTTGGGTCATGCCAAAAGTGAACTTCTCCAAATTTGTACACAATTTATGTTTTCGTGGTGTTTGGAGGGCTTGTCGGATGTGGTGGAGGTGCTCTTCCCAAGTTAGGCTGAAGATCAGAATGTCATCCAAGTATACCACTACAAATGAGTTGGTGAATGGCCGCAAGATGTCGTCCATCAACCTCATGAAGGTTGCGGGAGCATTCTTCAACCTGAAAGGCATGACCAGCCATTCATAAAGGCCTTCCTTGGCTTTGAAGGTTGTCTTCCACACATCGAAGGGTTCAATTGGTACCTGGTGATACCTAGACTTCAAGATGATCTTGCTGAAATATTTTGCACCTTTGAGTTGGTCGAGAAGGTCATCAATCCGTGGGATTGGGTACCTATTCCGAGCAGTGATCACCATTGCCCGATAGTCAATACAGAGTCTCCATGTCCCATCCTTCTTCTGTACCAACACGATCGGGCTCCCACAGGGCGATGAACTTGGTCTGATGTGACCTTTCTGCAACAGCTCCTGAATCTGTCTCTTGATTTCATCATTGTCCAAAACATAGCGCCGATAGATCGGTCCATTAGGTAGCGGCGCACTTGGGGTCAGATCAATCGGGTGCTTGACCTGATAGTGCAGGGGAACCCCTGTGGGTGAGGTGAATATGTTCCCGTACTCCTCCACAACCTTATCCATTTGTTTTTGTTGTGCAGAGGAGCCCTGTCTGGAGGTCGTGGCCACAATCTTCTTCTTGCCCTGGGGGCGAATCATCAGGAAAACGAATTTCCTGGTTTGGGAAATGAGCTTACTGCATTGTTTTGCAGTAACCAAAGAGATAGCCGTAGGAGGTCGTACCTCTGGGATCCTGTACAACTTATTTCCCAAAGTAACAATAACAGCATGAGGTCGAGACTCATACACAACATGACGCTTCCACAAGTATGGTTGTCCTAATAATACATCAGAAACATCAATAGGAGCAACGTCACATAATACCTCATCCGTGAAGGGCTTGATGCTATAGGGAAGGCGACAACTGCTTGGCGTGCGGAGATCTGGGTAGTGAGACCACCCGATGGTGTATGGGATGTGGGTGAGGTTTGTGGTCGACCAAGCCCAACCACTTCATGACGTTTGCTGAAATGAGGTTCTTTTAGCTCTCATTGTCGACAATGAACTATAACAGGGAACCCTTTACCAACATCTAGGAGTGGAAGAGACACTCCTCCTCCTCTGGATCTTCGGGTTCCTCCTTTTGGATCTTTGCAGTGGCAATAGTGGCATTGGGCTCCACATCAATAATTTGTTTCCTTTTCATTAGCCTTTTGTTCCCAGAGTTCAGGATTAGGAACGCCATCGACTCGAAGCCTCATCTCGGCCTGCGCAGCCTTGGCTTTGAAGCCTCAGCATAGTGCTGGTGAATCTTATGGAACTCACACCACTTTTTCGTGTCCTTCTTTGGCTTTGCGGTGTTGTTCTTTTCTTGTGGCTTCGATGAGTTGTCTTTAGTTTGCCATGCCTTGGCCTCTGTCCTTTTTTGCGGTTTGGAAGTACCTTTCCCTTGCTTTTGATTCGCAGATCCAAAGTCATAAACTATGCCACCTTGAATTCTTGCTCAATCTTAGCGGCACTCTTTAGATATGTTGTACCAAGCGAGAGATGTCGAGGAACTCAAACTATACGGATGTCTGTCTGAGACAACTACGATGCTTTAGCAACTGTGATACTTTAGCACCAAATGTTTCTATGAATCTTTGATACCCAACTTTGTGCGCGAGGTATGGAACAGATTCGTTAGCTCATGCACATCTTGATCCCTTTGTTGCTACAACGTGGTCCATTGTATGTACTTGTCCTCATAGCTCCCCACGAGATAGTATTGTTCCTTTATGGAATCTCGGAAAGAATTCCAAGTGGGTACGACTGAGAACAGAGAGGGTTTTGTCTCATCCGTTTTCTCACAGTAGGTTTCCCACCAGTCCTTGACATGGGGGGTAGCTTTGAGGAGTGCAAAAATAATCTTCTCCCAGTCGGAAAAATCATGAACTGAGAAATATACTTCTAATAGATTCAACCATATATCTATGGCATCTACATCTATTTGAACCTCAAATATGGGAATTTCAAAGTTTACTTGTACCTTAAAGGGAGTCGCGCCTCTAGAGTGGCTGCTGGATGCAGATGCACCGCCAGTGGGCAGTCGTTGAAGGATCTGGGCAAATTTATCCATCATCGCATTCCTTTTTTTTTGAGGGCCTCCTCAAGCAGTATTTTGATAGGATCTCCTGCTCCCTAATCTTTCTTTTCGTCCCCCATGGGCACCCGTCGAGGTTTGCGAGGCTGATCTTGCAAAGGTTCCACCAGATCGAGCCCTAACTCCTTATACCCCAACCTCGTTGGGGACATGCAAAGAAGGATCCAGAAAAACGAGACCGCTCTGATACGCGATCGGTTATGCGAGACGCAACGAGAATAAACATATAACCATAAATACAGAGATGCAGCGGAAATAACACTTCATTTCATTAATATCAAAATCACAGAAAGATGCTTACAGACATAATGGAAATAAAATAGCTAGGGTGCTGGTAGCGAATCTCTGAGAAGAGATGTGGTGGCTACAGACCTCTGAACTCCGTTACAATGAGGCTCGAGGCCCTATTTATTATTTAGAAACAATGGGAAATCCTAAACGGCCAAAACCCTAACCCTAGGAGATGAAGTGCCAAAACTATGGGCCCCGTTTGGGTAAATTGGTGTTTCAACTTCCCAGGGGCATAACTTTGGCATACGATCTTCGTTTGACGCATACCATACCTCGTTAGAAAGATCTATCCGAGGACTACAAATTTGGAACAAGCAACATCGGTCCATGGACCCATGTTGCTCTCCGTTTTCCCAAAAAACGTCGTTTAGGGCCTCAAAACGGCTCCGGAAGTTTAGGACCCGAAAAACTGCTAAAAATAGTAAACTGTGCCGAAACTGAAAAATTGAAATAGACAATGGTGGAGCCCCAAGTGGAATAGGTGGGTGACCACCAATATCCACCTGGATCATTCCTCCCCCCTTAGGAAGCAATGGTCCCCATTGCGTTAAGTTCCTCCATGAGATGGGGAAATTTCTGCTGAACTTGGTCCCTGGTGAACCACTTTCCTTGGTGCAGGAGTTGGCCAGCTTTGACAACCCGATATAGTTGGATCTTCTGCTGGCGAGTGTTCTTGATTTGCATGTCTATGATGCAATCTGTGGTGGCCTGTTCCATGCGGTCTGGATTTAACTCAGTTGGTGTGAGTTGTTCTGCAATGTCCGAGGTGTCCAGTAGAGGTGGGAAGTAAGGACGAAGGCGATCCACATTGAAGACTGGGTGCAGACCAAGGAATGGTGGAATACTGAGCTCGAAGGCATTGTTCCCTACAGCCTTGGTGATGGTGTACGGCCCGTATCGGAGCGGGCGAAGCTTGTGGTGGGGTCCAGTGAGGCGCTCCTTCTGCAAATGTAGTCATACTTTGTCGACCACCTGGAAGTTGTGTGGCACCCGGTGTTGATCATGGCGTTGCTTGTACTTGGCATTGGCTCTGTCCAATATATCATGAACCTGTTGGCAGATGTGTTGAATGCGCTCGATGAAGCTACTTGCTTTGTCAACTTCAGACTAGACATGAGCTGAATTGGCCTGAGCAGCTGCAAATGGCATGGCTACATCAATGGGACATAGTGGCTGGAATCCCAAGCCCACCTGAAAGGGGCTATGGCCGATTGAACTGTGGAGAGCCCGATTATAACTGTGTTGTACATAAGGGAGGCTCTCGTCCCATGTGCGTGGATGCTTTGAATTGTACATGCGCAGAATGTGTACAATCATTCTGTTGACGACCTCTGTCTGGCCATCTGTTTGGGGATGGAAAGGTGTGGACTTGGTGAGCTTGGTATCCAACATCGACCAGAGGCTGGACCAAAATGTGCTGAGGAACCTGCTATCCCGATCTGATATGATAGACTGTGGGATCCCAAAGTGCACCCACACTCGTTCAAA
This sequence comes from Pinus albicaulis, assembly GCA_034641835.2. Classification (NCBI taxonomy): domain Eukaryota; kingdom Viridiplantae; phylum Streptophyta; class Pinopsida; order Pinales; family Pinaceae; genus Pinus; species Pinus albicaulis. The sequence continues at coordinate 82,246,203 of CM076570.1, forward strand.
GAAGAGTTTAGCAGTGGCTTTTGCTGTGATATTCTTCTTGCAGGCCGCCATAATGGCCATCTTCGAGAATCTGTCGACGACCACAAAAACACAGTCATTTCCCTGCTTAGTAGAAGGTAGGCCCGACATGTAATCCATGGAGATGGACTCCCAAGGTCGACTAGGGGTAGGTAGAGGAGTATATAGGCCTTGCTTCTTGATGGTCGGTTTGGCAATGGCACAAGCAGTGCAGGATCTGATGTGCTTCTCGACATCCTTTCGAAGGTTCGGCCAATAGAAATACTTCTGTAGTATTGCTACTGTTTTCTCGACCCCGAAATGCCCGGCGACTCGACTGTAGTGTGCTTCCCATATCATCTTGGCACGCTCGCTTGAAGGAACACAAAGGTGTCCCAGGTGACATAAAAGTGCATCTTGGAAGTGAAAATTTGGAACTTGCGTGCCCCCCAAGAGTGCCTTGTAAGTGTGGCCGAATTCTGGGTCACTCTCATAGAGAAGCGGCCAATCAGAGGTCTCGTGCCCACAAGAGTTGAGCACGGTGGTGAGTGCCACGATCGGTGGTCGGTTGAGGCAGTCTGCAACATTATTGGTGCTACCCTTCTTGTACTTGATGTTCAAATGAAACTGTTGCAGATATGTGGACCACTTCTGATGGCGATCATTCTGCAACTTCCCTTGTGTCTGTATGAACTGCAGGGGCCGGTAGTCTGTGTGGATGATTGTTTCCTTCCCCAAAATGTAATGCTTCCATTGTCGACAGGCTTGCACAATGGAATACATTTCTTTGTCATAGGTGGGATACTTGCGAACTGTCTCAGACAATGTCTCACTGTGATATGCCACTGGATGTCCCTGTTGAGTAAGAACTGCCCCAATAGCATAGTCGGAGGCATCTGTCTCGATCTCAAATGGCTGTTGCAAGTCTGGTAAAGTGAGCACTGGGGCAGAACAGAGGCGGTTTTTCAGTTCTGTGAACGCCTTCTGTTGAGGTTCCGACCAAAAAAAAATTTCTCTCGCTCCTCCCTTGGTGACTTGACTCAAGGGCCAAGTGATATGAGAGAATCCCAACACGAACCTTCGGTAGAAATTAGCAAGACCCAGAAAGCTGCGAAGCTCTGTTATAGTGGTTGGGGCTGGCCAATCCCGAATGACTTGGATCTTGGCTGGATCCACATGCACCCCCCTTTCATCAATAATGTATCCCGGATATTGAACCTGGGTCATGCCAAAAGTGCACTTCTCCAAATTGGCACACAACTTGTGTTGCCGCAGTGTTTGGAGGACTTGTCGGATGTGGTGAAGGTGCTCTTCCCAAGTCTGGCTGAAGATCAGAATGTCATCCAAGTACACCACTACAAATGAGTTGGTGAATGGCCGCAAGATGTCATCCATCATCCTCATGAAGGTGGCGAGAGCATTCGTCAACCCGAAAGGCATGACCAACCATTCGAAAAGGCCTTCCTTGGCTTTGAAGGCAGTCTTCCACACATCGGAGGGTTCAATTGGTACCTGGTGATACCCAGACTTCAAGTCGATCTTGCTGAAATATTTTGCACCTTTGAGTTGGTCCAGAAGGTCATCAATCCGTGGGATTGGTTACCTATTCCGGACAGTGATCTTGTTCAGCGCCCGATAGTCAATACAGAGTCTCCACGTCCCATCCTTCTTCTGTACCAACACGATCGGGCTCCCACAGGGCGATGAACTTGGTCTGATGTGACCTTTCTGCAACAGCTCCTGAATCTGCCTCTTGATTTCATCATTCTCCAGAACAGAGCGTCGATAGATCGGTCCATTAGGTAGCGGCGCACCTGGGGTCAGATCAATCGGGTGCTTGACCTGACAGTGCAGAGGAACCCCTGTGGGTGAGGTGAATATGTCCCCGTACTCCTCCACAACCTTATCCATTTGTTGTTGTTGTGCAGGGGAGCCCTGTCTGGATATCGTGGCCACAGTCTTTTTCTTGCCCTGGGGGCGGATCATTAGGAAAACGAATTTCCTGGTTTGGGAAATGAGCTTACTGCATTGTTTTGCAGTAACCAAAGAGATAGCGGCAGGAGGTGGTACCTCTGGTATCCCGTACAACTTATTTCCCAAAGTAACAATAACAGCACGAGGTCGAGACTCATACACAGCATGACGCTTCCACAAGTATGGTTGTCCTAATAATACATCAGAAACATCAATAGGAGCAACGTCACATAGTACCTCATCCGTGAAGGGCTTGATGCTATAGGGAAGACGACACTGCCGGCTGACGCGGAGATCTCGTCCTTGGTGAAGCCACCCGATGGTGTATGGATGTGGGTGAGCTGTGGTCGGCAAGCCCAACCGCTTCACGGCGTCTGCTGAAATGAGGTTCTTTTGGCTCCCATTGTCGACAATGAACTGTACAGGGGAGCCCTTTACCCACATGTGGGAGTGGAAGAGACGTTCCTCCTCCTCTGGATCTTCCGGTTCCTCCTTCTGGACCTTTGTAGTGGCAACAGTGGCGTTGGGCTCCGCATCAATAATCTGTTTCCCTTTTTCATTCCCCTTTTCAGGTTCTGATTCGGAGTCGGAGCATGCATCTGACTCATAAGCCCTCATCTCGGCCACTAGCGACTGCTTGGCCCGACACTCACTTGTGTTGTGAGTGGAGCTCTTATGGAACTCACACCACTTTCCCGTGTCCTTCTTTGGGTATGGAAACAGTGAGCATGAAAAAACCTTTGTTGATATTCAAGATAGAGATCAATGTTCACTTGCCTCTTTGAGGGGGCAACCTCTAACTAAGGAGAGCTCCATATACAATATTATTTACTTGCATAGCCAATCACATATATAGGCTACATTCGGGGGAATACTGCTACAACACCACTTTCCATATGTCTATTGGTATGTCTGCTTTTCATGCTTTGCAGGGTTATGATGCATTAAATTTTGTTGATGCTATGTTTAAGGAAAGTAAGGCCCCTAGGGCCAAAGACTGGATCCAAGAGAGTCAGGACAAGGCTCTCAAAGATAATTTGAGGACAACACAAAATCAGCAGAAATGTATGCAGACCGGGGCCACTTAGAGAAATAGTTTGAGGTGTGGTACTTAGCGTATCTTCGGCTTCAACCATACAGGAAGTCAACGCAGAAGTAGAAGGGAGTTGAGAAGCTCAAGCCGCGCTACTATGGGCCGTATAGAGTTATCCGACAGGTTGGAGAGGTGGCATATGAGCTGGAGTTGCCACAGGGGACCCAGGTCCACAACATTTTCCATGTGTCGTGTTTGAAGAAGGCTTTGGGACAGTTTGTGACAACAGCTACTGAGCTCCCTCCTACAGACGATGAGGGACATTTAGTGCTACAGCCTGACGCCATCTTGGACACCTGGGAGAGACACTTGAGGAGCAGGGTGGTGAAGGAGTACCTGACCAGATGGAGGAACCTCCCGGATGAGGATGCCACTTGGGAGGGGGGGGAAATTCTTCAGCACCCATCCCTATAATTGCTTGAGGACAAGCAACATTTTGGCGGGGAGGATTATATGTTACACAGCGTTTTGTCACCATCCTTGCAATCCCTCGTCCCGTACATTGGAGGACTATTCCCATGACCTGTGAACAACAAAATGTCCTAAAAACACCTTGATGGCATCCTTCTGCATAAGGACAAGAATTCTCATGAAGAACATTTCCTCTGGAAAACCCTAAAAAACCATGTTTTGGCATTCGCGTGGTTAGCCAATTCATTCCTCGCATCAATGGGGAAAATGCACACTAGTGGGCGCGCCAGCTGGCGCTCTGTCCTTGTGTCTCACCCGCGCCAAGCCTATTAAGAAATGTTTTTTAAAAATAAATGGCGGAAGTTTGATTCTAACAACTTCAGAATGAATCATCAGAAAGAAGTTGGGTTATTTGCCTTCGGATCTCCCTGATTAGAAAGTAGTTTTCCACCTCTCATGGAACCTTCCTAAGAGATAGAATCCTGTCCCATGATTATAGGGATCCCAACCTCCCTTCCTCCCTTTATAAAAGCCTGCCCTCTCCACTTGCTAGCTAGCTGAACTTGTGGGAAGAAAACTATAGCTGAGCGACTATTGAGAGCAGAGCCGAGGAGAACCCCGTAAGAGAGAGAGATTTGTCCAGATTCCCTACAGCCTTTGTTGAGACGCGCTCCACTGCAAGCCCTGCCAAAGGAAGATCATAGCATCAGAGCATTTGGTTGTAATCTCCCTTTTCTCATCTATAATATAAGTGACTCTGATTTTGGTTCCATTCGTGTGTCTACTCTTTTATGTAATGCAACGAATTATATCTTCTCTAACTGATATATAGTTACATGCTTTAAGTATTACGTTGTATGTCGTCATTTCTCTACATGTGTATAGGTGTCCGGATGTGGCGAACGGAAGGATTGTGGTCTGTCAAGCTAGGGACGAGGAGCACCGCTTCTTCCTCGACAACAACAGCGTGGGATTTGAGGTAGGCTACTTATCGCGATCTTTGCCTTTCTTGTAACTAGGAACCAACATCATTGCGTGATTCGATTGTTTCTAGACCCAATCTAGGGCTAGTGGGATCGCCTCTGTCCGCGGAGGGGATTTACCTCCACAACAATTTGGCGACTCCACTGGGGATTAGTGGGAGTTGCTCCTTCCTCCATTGGTTTGTTTTTGGCTTTCGTTTGTTTAGTCTGCTTTTCTGGTTCACCTTCCTTGGTGTTAAACCCCTGTTCAGCCCCCAGAAGACCAGATCCAGTCTCTGTGAGTTCATTTTTATCATTTTTCTAGGGTAAACTTGATTGGCGCGGTTATCTCCCTGACAGTCGCGTCAACTGGCGCTTGTTGCTCATCAGGCACCCGTGCTAACTTCTTTTTGGCACAGATTACAGCCAAACAGGCGCGCCAACCCTGATTGGTCTTAGGGTTTGCCTGTTCTTGGGCTTTCTGAGCTTGACTTTTGGTCCTGGTTCATTTTTCTCGTTGTTTGAGTGCTTTAAAGTCATTTTTTATTGTTTTTAGCCCTTGTCCTCCGGTTGTTCACCTTTTTCTATCATTTTTTCATTCTATCCCTAGGGCTTCTACGTGCTTCAGTGTGTTGAGCCTCCCATGGGAGTTTTGGGTCCCTGCTTTCTCAGTCAATTTTGTTTTTGCTTCTTTGCATTCGTCTAGTTCAATCCCATTGAATCATTGTGTTTATTGAGTGAATGTTCTCTCTTTCGTTTAATTTCGCTTTGTGTTACTCCAAGCCTAGATCACACGGTTTGTTTGAGTCTCTTTCGAGATCCTTCTTCGTTTGAGGGATTTCGTCATCGGTTTGAGTCTTGATTGTGCTTGTTTGAGTTGAGTGAATTTGTTTTGCCTCGGCTCTCTCTTTATCATTCTCAAATTGATGTTTTCATTAGTTTTTCATTCATTTAGTGCATTTTCTCTAATATATTGAAAAATACAAAAAAGTCTTTTGCATTTTAATTCGCATAAGTGAAAATTAAGTACTTTTTCGCATTACTAGCATTATATAATTCTAGAGAAAAATTTTCTAGTTTCATTAGCTTGCATTGATTTCGGTAGTGGATGTTTTTGTGTCTTCATTTCGCTATCATTTGAAAAGCTCTCAACTCTCCCATAGATAGCTCTTCATTGAACAAAATGATATTTTGTGGCATGTAGTTTGCTTCTAGAGGTTTTATGAGATCCAACATTCGATAGGGCCTTGAAATCGAAACGTAAATTGAAGATCAACTTTAAAATTCACTGAATTAACCTAAGGCAGCATTGAAACTTAACGGAACATCTAGTAGTCTAAGGTAGAGAAGTGTTCCGGCGTCTTTAAACTTAGTAGCTGTCGTTCACCATCTGGCTTTAGACAGCGCTAGTATGGACTTGTGCTCCCCGTACCATCGTGTATATAAAGGGAGACCCCACTAGGTTGCAAATACTTTATCCATAGGAAGTTGAGTCTGCCACCTTTTACCCGTCATACACCGGACACAGCATTCGAGGAGATTACCTGCATGTACGTTAAGTCCTTGGTTGATTTCTCTTTCATTTTTACCAAGGTGTATATGGCAGTTCACGGATATCTGGTACACCCATTTAGCTAGATTACCAGAGCAGTCACTTTGATCTTTACTGACTCTTTTAACTGAAATGATCATCGAGCTCTTGTCCTTTCAAGCTCGTGTCCAACCTGAAAGCGATAGAGTCACCTTTTGCCTGTTTCTCGACTCTTAAAATATGAAACAGCAGAGTCTGGTTTTAGTGTCTTAAAAATTAATCGCCCACGAAATATCCCTGGTTAGAATTTTTGTCCTTAGTGTTTTATTTCAAGGTCGTTTCCGATGACAACTCTTCCGGAGTTTTCTAATCAAGGAGTCCCCTCTGAAGGGAGTCCTAGTCCTTTTCCTGCTTTAGGAAATATTGGTGCTCCTTATATGGCCATGTTATCCCTCCCTAGGTTAACTGTTGGGTTGCCTATTTGGTTGTTTTCAACCTCTGTAGTCTCAAGTGTTCCGAATGTCGTACCATCCACTCCTCTACCTGAGCAACGCCATGTTGATTCGAAGGTGGACCTCTCCCCTTCTTCGCCTGTTTCTTCGTCCTCATCTTCTACATCGCCTGGTGAAAGTTTGGATTCTAGTACCCAGGTGGCTAAGAAGAAGAAGAATAAGACTAAGAAGAAGTCAGATAAGCGAGAGGCTAATTCTGCAGTTGTTGCTTCTAAAACACCTGCTCTCGATGAACCTTCCAACCCTCCGCGGAAAGTTAAGTTCCCTTGCATGTTGTGCCAGGGAAACCATCTTCTTCGAGATTGCCCTGGCATTCCCAAGGTGCTCGAAGTATGGTCCAATGATCATCCGTCGTTGCCTTTGGATTCCGGGAGTCAGGTTGGGGGCACGTCTTCAGCTAGTGCTGGTAAAGCTCCTAAGAAGCAGGGTAAGCTTGCCAATCCCTGTAAGTTGTGTGAAGGGCACCATGCCATTCACCTTTGTCCGTATATGGATGAAGCCAAGAGAGTTTTGGACAACTCGACTGTTTATACACCGTGTCTTCCGGCTGGTTACAAACAACTTTCTTTGAGTCCTTCACCAGTTGATTCAACGATTACTCAAGAGTCATCCTTGCTTGATCCCACTCCCCCGGAAATTCACCATCATGAATCCATCCCTGACCAACCATTGGTCGTGGGATCGGTTGAGCTGGCCCCATCTACGGTGCACCAGGTCTTTTCCGTTGAGAGTGGATCTCACATCCCTTAGGTTCTTCTTGTTTCTTCAGATTCCTCGGACTTGGAGAAAGATTCTCTTGTCCCTATATCTCATGAAGTTGTTCCTCCACCTCCCATGATGGAGGTCCTGGAGGATACTCCTTCTGCCTCCATGATGGAGGTGGCGGAGGATGCTCCTTCTTCTCCCGTAACACCAGGGGAAGACCATCTCAGTCTGATGGTACCCCCTCCAAATAGTTTGGTCGCTTCCTTCGATTGGAGTCGATTTGCAGGATACCGCCTTCCGTCTTATGTGTCTTTTGAGATAACAGTACAAACCTTTGATCTGGTTGTACCCAGCACCATTATAGATGAAGGCGCGTCTGTCAATATTTTGTCTTAAACTACTTGGAAAGCGTTTGGTTCGCCTCCGCTTGTACCTGTTACCCAGAATCTGTTGGCGTTTAACAGAGGAACTAGTCAACCGTTAGGGATCCTTCCGAAGTTTCCTATTACTTTGGGAGGGAACACTGTCCATATGGACGTGATGGTTGTTCCTGGCCCCTTGGACTTTAATTTACTCTTGGGCTGTGATTATACTTATGCCATGGGAGCACTTGTCTCCTCCCTCTTTCGTGTGATGTGTTTTCCGCACCAACGCCGGATCGTGACCATCGATCAGCTTACATTCTTTGGTCCTAATATGGCAGCTAGCCCACCATCATCCCTGTCAGATCTTTATCCGTCGGTTGTGTCATCCCCGCCGCATGTCAATTATGTGGCTACCTGTCTTGTGCCCGTATTCAGTGATAGTGTCGTTGTACATCGTGTGCTGGGGGCATTGGGTCCAGACTTCCAAGATGTTTTCCTTCCATCAGACGGGCAACCCTTGGAAGCTACGACTTCTTATTCATTATGATGAGGTCTGTCGGAGCATGGTTCATTTGCTTGTGTCAAGCTCCTTAAACCATGAAACAAGGTCGTCGAAGCATGGTTCCTCTACTTGTGTCAAGCTCCTTAAACCATGAAACAAGGTCTCTCAGAGCATAGTTCATCTGCTTATGTCAAGCTCCCTAAAAAATGAAACAAGGTGTCATGAGGATGGTTCGTTTCTATGTCAACCTCATTAAAAAATGAATTAGGTTCTGAGGATAGTTCTTTTAATGTGTCAACCTCGTTAAAACAATGAAACACTTTCTTGTTCAATTCGAGTCTTTGATAAGATCTCGTAAAATCCCAGTCGAGTCTCTCTTGATCTAATAACTTGAACCTTCACTCCATCTGCCTTTCATATGGATTGAAGCTTGGGGGGCATGTACCTCGAATTGAGTCACCATGCTGGGGGCATGCAAAAAATTTCAAGCATAGTTTGTTTCTGTTTCAAACTTGTGTAAAAATGAAACCGGTTTCAAGCATAGTTTATCTTTGTTTCAAGCTTGTGTAAAAATGAAACCAACTTCAAGCAGAGTTTTCTGATTTCAAGCTTGTGTAAAAATGAAACCATTCCCATTTTACCTCTTGTGATTGCCATTTTATCAGCCTGTTTTTGCTAGATGAGCCTTGGTTTTCTCACTCCATCGTCACTATCTGTTTGGCCGATCATGCGCCTTCACTTAGTTGTTTTACCCGTTCCTGAGGAACCGCTGCGATGAGTGGTCTTGTTAGCCAGCCTCTTAACCTTTACTTGTTCTGAGCAGTGCCACCATCACCGGAACCAGTAGCTACCCTTTATACCACTCGTTCCTCTAGGAGGAGTCAACTTTCAGCTCTTTTCTGACTCTCTAAAACTGAAAATATTGCCGAGTCGCTTGTCGTTTTGAGCTCGTTAAATTCGCCGCGAAATGACATCTACCTAGTATATGTTTACCCCTTTTTTGGGTTGGGATAGATTATTTACGAAAAAGGAATACCCTAGCCTATCGCGACTAGGAGGTTCTCTCAAACATAGTTTTCTACCTTTTCGGATCTGTGGAACTATCTACGAAAAGGGACCGCTGGTGTTTTCTTTTCCGTTGTCTTTTCAAACTCTCTAAACATGAAAAGACACCGAGTTCTTCCTTTGTCAGACTCGTTAAAAACTGATGACATCGGACTCCGTCGTAATGACATTACTCAAGTTCCTCCTTTCTAGGGCTCGTTAAATGTACTAGGATGGATTTGTCCGAAGGACAAACTTATATCACAAGCACATGCTATCCCCTTCAAGCTTGTTTTCAAAAATAATTGGGGTACTCGCCAGAAATGGTGGGGGAAAATGGAACCAGTATCATAGTCGTGTCGACAGTATGTCGCTCTTGAACATGACACTTCTCTGCATTCGTGTCAGGTTGGGGACATCTCATCTCGTTATCTGCTTGCCTTCATGGGTTTGGGTAATCTCTTTTGACCACTCATTTGCTCTTTGCCACGTCACCATGACCTCAGATCCCTTGATGTCAAATACTGCCAAATCCAGTGTCGTGTCGCCGATATGTTCAAGAGAAGTTGCCCTCTGCAATTTTTAACCTCCCTCTAATTCCATGTTGGTCTTGATTCACAAACATCAGGTTCCTCTATCTCGTGTCGATGATGTGGGAAACATTATGGCCCACCTTCGATCAAGGTCACTTCCTGTCGACTTCAGCTCATTATCCAGGAAGTTGATCTAGAGACTCCCTTCAGGTGCCTTAGAGCCTACATGCCTCAATGGCAGGTTCTTCGCATTTGACGCAAGGTTTTCCTTATTGGCCTTCGATCGGATGATTTTGCGGGTGTTCGACGCCAGCTCACTGTTCACATTCCGTAGATTGTACATCTTGTACCTTGAGAGCCATCGTCATTATTGGTGGTTCCTCTCGCGTCTGTTAACAACTTTCATTATTAGCTGGTAATTAGACGATGTTCCTACATGTTCGACTTCAGCTCACATATTCACATGCTCGAACTTGTACATTGTTCAGGTCGAGATGGAGCGCAACACCCTGGATTTTGTCTGATAAACATCCAGGTGCAGGTTTTTGTGGATTATTATGATTTATTACATGACTCCTTTGATTGGATTGTTGAGACCATACCTGAGTCTACTTGTTGATCCTTATTTGCTGGATGGCTGCGTCCATACCTTGGATCTCATTGTGTCAGTAATTTTTATGGATGGTTGCGCCCATACCACATATCATGTATCAGAGATATCAGTGGTATTTGTATTCGCAGGTCTTCCGACGGCAGTGTTTTCAGTTGGGCGTGTTTTCATAAAGCATTTCACCCCTCCCTCTCTCTCGGACCTCATGCTTTAGGGGGCATCTGTTACAAAGCATTTTGTCACTATCCCTGCAATCCCTCGTCCCGTACATTAGAGGACTATTCCCATGACCTGTGAACAACAAAATGCCCTGAAAACACCTTGATGGCATTCTTCTGCATAAGGACAAAAATTCTCCTGAAGAACATTTTCTCTAGAAAACCCTGAAAACCCATGTTTTGGCATTGGCGTGGGTAGCCAGTTCATTCCTCGCGCCAATGGGGAAAATGCACACTAGTGGGCGCGCCAACTGGCTCTCTGTCCCTGTCTCTCACCCGCGCCAAGCCTATTAAGGAATGTTTTTTAAAAATAAATGGCGGAAGTTTGATTCTAACAACTTCAGACTAAATCATCAGAAAGAAGTTGGGTTGTTTGCCTCCGGATCTCCCTGATTAGGAAGTGGTTTTCCACCTCTCATGGAACCTTCCTAAGAGATAGGATCCTATCCCATGATTATAGGGATCCCAACCTCCCTTCCTCCTTCTATAAAAGCCTGCCCTCTCCACTTGCTAGCTAGCTGAACTTGTGAGAAGAAAACTATAGCTGAGCGACTATTGAGAGCAGAGCCGAGGAGAACCCCGTAAGAGAGAGAGCTTTGTCCAGATTCCCGACAGCCTTTGTTGAGACGCGCTCCACTGCAAGCCCCGCTGAAGGAAGATCATAGTGTCAGAGCATTTGGTTGTAATCTCCCTTTTGTCATCTATAATATAAGCGACTCTGATTTTGGTTCCATTCGTGTGTCTACTCTTTTATGTAATGCAACGAATTATATCTTCTCTTACAGATATATAGTTACATGCTTTAAATATTACGTTGTATGTCGTCGTTTCTCTGCATGTGTACAGGTGTCCGGACGTGGCGAACGGAAGGATTGTGATTGCTTTAAATTTTCCGCTACTTATCGCGATCTTTGTCTTTCTTGTAACTAGGAACCAACGTCATTGCGTGATTCGATTGTTGCTGGACCCAATCTAGGGCTAGTGGGATCGCTTCTGTCCGCAGAGGGGATTTACCTCCACAACACTATAATATTCCAAATTAGCAGTCAGCTAATTGGAATATTAAATTTTAGCTAATTTTTGCTTTTCCTAATGTGAACAGGAATAAAGTGGGTAAGGGGACCCACAAATAATATTTAAACAGCAAAAAGGAACTTCCCTATAGTCCTAAGGAAATTTCTGGCTTTAGTGGGGTCCACGTGGCCAACCATCAAATGGAGGCAGCGTCCTAGGTGGCTGTGTGGGAGAGGCACGAAGGAGGCAGCACAGTGGTAGGCCGGATGAGGGGACAACACAGTCCTTGTGGGCCCAAGGGAACGTTGGAGGCTCAGTTTTGACAAAAGGAAATGGGAGCAGCTCATTCCTCATTCGTTCATCTATTAATTTTCTGTCTTCACTGATTGAGCATGCTTGAGTTGTTTAGACAAGTCTGTAGTGTTGTTCAGCACAGATATTTCCAAGTGGAGATCTCAACCTCTGCCTCAGGGGATTTCGAGTGCCCGCTCAGGAGAGGAGATCCACCTATTGTGTGAGGAGTTTGCAGAGCCACACCAGCAGAGATACGCAGTCCCTCCAGTACAACGTGGACACTGCCCAGATTGCATAGTCCAGCTGAGGAGAAGAGTCGGAGGAAGGACGCTGAGGGGGAGAGTTACTGGAGTTGGAGGGGAGGCTAGCCACCTCCTACCAGGGATTTTGGTGACAATTCAAAGTCTTTTTCTAGCAGGTTCAGCCAGGACGCTAAGTCACCCAGTAGACAAGCGTGCCAAGCCCAAGGTAGCAATTTTCCGGGGTCAAGCTTTCTGGAAACCCTTCGCGGGTTTTTGTGGGTTTAGTGAGAGGAGTCCAGAGAACCATTCCCAAAAAATTTTGAGCGCGGGAGCTAGGCCTAACAGTAGTCCCAAGTCAGCCAGCAATAACAGTTCCAGGACTGGCAACGCAGAGGGAGAGCCACGCAGAGCATCATTTCAGCAGTGTTTTTGTCCGAATTTAGAATATTTATTCAACCTATCTTGAGCAGGCCCAGGTGCTATCCTTCCAAGAGCCTTCATTGTACTCTTTTGACAAAATTTAATAAAATGGCTCAGTTGGTTTTGGCTTCATTTATTGTGTTTTAATGATGTTTTCTATTTTGATGTAGTTTATAGTCTATTGTGCTTTAGATTATTGTTTGTTTGGGATATTACATTGTAAATTCCTAAGATAAAGAAGTGACAATTACAATTTCCCATTGAAATACTAATGAGTTTCCAACAATAGTACTCAATCAAATCTCCCATGATGCCAACGAAGGAGGCTAGACCATACCCTTAGGCATACTACATGGTTCCTATGTACAAGAGAGTGATCTCCCTTAGTGTTGTATGTATTCTACTATAGTAACAAGAAGATCAATGTTTATCTAAGGTTGATTTCAAGTGTTTCTAGGGGCTTATAATTATGTGGAAGACTGAATTTATAGGAAAATTGTCAAATGCAATACCACTCAAGGGGGGTAGAAACAAGGGTTACAAGAGTGTCCAAGTGATTTACACTTGTATTTCATATGTATGCTTCTGAAGGTTTACTCGCTAAAGGAGAGATATGTGTGTTTAAAGATGTCAAAACACATCTCTATCCTTAAACAAAATAGAAAATTTAGGTGCATGCTGCCACAGGAAAGCACTCTAATACCATTTGTGTTTGTTGTTAGCTAAAATATAATATGCAGAGAAAGATAAAAAAATTACTACGAAAAGTGAATAAAACAAATCTTGGGTATGGAAACAATAAGTATGAAAAAACCTTTGTTGATATTCAAGATAGAGATCAATGTTCACTTGCCTCTTTGAGGGGGCAACCTCTAGCTAAGGAGAGCTGCATATACAATATTATTCACTTTCATAGCCAATCACATATATAGGCGATATCCACTAACTAGTGGACCTTCTTTAATGAGACCAACTTACTTTCATTTATTTCACGTTACTACCAAATGGGTCTCATTTAATAGAGATAGCCCCAATACATGAACTGACAGCCCACCCTCCTAACTAGGGGAGATAGGAAGGGACCCTAACAAGCGTACCAAGTGCTTTGTCTATGTGGAGCAAGTGCCTTAATTATGTGTCACAGGGGGAAAAGTGGCACAAGTAAAACAAGTATTTGTCTAAGTGTCACATAGTACTTCAAATACAATAATATATCAATTATTGGCATGGACTAATGTGTGTATATGCATAATATTAGGTAGACCATTCTTATTACTATAGAAAATAATAGCAACCTAGAGGATATTTCACATTATTATGTTAATAACAAATTCATGTGAACTATGTAAGAGTTGCATGAGAGATACCTAATCAATTTTGTTTAAGACAATGTGTTCAAGTGTTGTAAATATAATCTTAGAAAGAGTAAGATAGAATTGCTTGAATTGACCAAAGGAAACATGAGGGAAGATTGTGGACTACACAGGGCAAAAGGTTGAGAATAATGAGTGTGGTCAATTTCCCCAGTAGAAGTACAGCATGAAACCCACCCCAACTAAAATTTAGTATTAACATTTTATATGCAAAATATACCTTGGCTTATGGAATTAGGACCTATGACTTGCATATGAGGGCTAATTTAGGGAGATCTATCTATAACATGCAAGAGGACTTCTCTAGATTGAGACCTATCCATTGCATGCAAGAGAAAAAAAAACTATAAATGAAAGAAATTTTCAATTGAGTGGTGTTCTTTATCTGGATGGGCTTGCATTCTCCTTCTATCTGGTTCACTTGGAAAGGAAAACCTTATGCCATAAGATGGAAACGATATCTGAGTGTGGAATATGGCTAGGGAAAATAGTGAGGGGTTTTTACTATGAGAGTCTATGACCTCACCTTAGAGGTTGCAATCTCATTGCACTTCTTACTCTTACAACAAAATCATTAGCCTGCAATCACTAAATGCAGAGATTTTACATCTGAGTACCATGTTTATGAATTGTTTGTGTTTATTATTTAGATTATCTGTGATTATGTGGATTATAATGGTTTTGAATGCTGATTTCATTTCCAAAATGTTAATTTAAACATTGAATTGATCATGATCATGGACATGCACAATTTGATACATTTTGAAACAGAGAATTTGACAAAGCTATGGTGAATATCTACTTCGCAATTCCCACTTGTCAAATAAACATTATATTAACATGAAAATATGTGTAAAACAACTCAGTGATCATTAAACTTGTGTTTGGAATTGTCATAATGGATAATAGAAACATCTAGTGTAAGTAAATTGAACAATAAAATATTCCAAACAACAACAACAAAAACGTACTATACTATTTTAAGGCCATTGGCCTTGAATTTTGACCTTCATGCCACCCAAAGAAACCCAAATGACAAACTTGCTCACATACCCATACTTAGACAGTTCATAGGCTCTCTATAATGTCCTCGATAAAATGAAGACTATCATAAACTTCGTCAAAATGGGCAAGTTTCACCACACATTATACACAAGGGAAATTTAAAAGATGCATGACATAACTAACCGCATTGTCCTTTCAACACCTTATAGCATTCATGTATCATATCATCTTTCCTAATCTATAAAATGTCCTCAATATATACTTCCAATAACCTACAGATTAATATCGAGTGTCCCATCAGGCTTAAACTTCACAACTTGGATGGTTTTCATAAAGTTCTAATACATACAATGTCCTCATTATATACTTCCCATAATAACTTACAGACTAATATCAATAGTGTCTCATAAGGCTTGGACTTTAGACTTCATCAGAACTTCGATGGCTTCCATAAAGTTTAACCAGAGAGGAAGTCGAATTGATATCCTGGGTAATGAATTGAACAGAGAGTAAGTCACTAAATATCTTTTGGTACAATAAGAATTTTAATTGGGATAGTTGTGAGCACACATCAGATTTTTATCCTTGACCTGATTCTACATGGCTAATGCCAAGAAAAAACTATTTCTTGATCTATTTTTGTAGTTAATATATATATAGAGAGAGGGATATCTCTAATAAATACAATCTACATAGAGAGAGAGAAAGAGAGAGGATATCTCTAATAAATACAATCTTTGAATCTGCACCAGACACAAACCAAGGTAACTACTACTTGTTATGAAAGGGAGATTCTTCCTATGCATTTTAGGAAGCACTAGTTCTGTGTTGTCATATCATACACAGTTACAATGGTGTTAGTTTGGTAGAGGAAATCCAAAATATTAGCCTCCAATGTAGACTAAAAAGCCATTTTTACATATAGAGTCAACTGTATTCAGCATGGGCTAATACATATGCGTACAACACAATCACCTGCTTGATATGCATCAAACAAATTAGACTCTCAAAACATGCACTTGTATGGACATTAACATACATATCATTTCCTTCAAAAGGTGCAGCAGGCATCCCACTTTCTTCCTACTATTAACTCACAAGCATAACAATACCCACAGTAAAATATCTCTCGAGTAATTTGCAAATACTGGCAAAGAAATTGTCTAAAACCATGTCTCACATCCCTCATTTATTATCAAATCCAAATACCTTCTTTATCAATTTCCACTTACACCTTCAACTAATGTCTGACGATGTAGCAGCCCACTCCCCAGAGAAAAGCCATCAGCAACCAAATTCAAATAAAATGCAGTGGAGAATACCAGAGTCTGAGTCATGGTGTGATTTATGCAAAACAAAATTACCTGGGAGTTCTGCAATGAGTTCGAAACTTGATTTGAGACAGCAGTTGCCCCATAGCCTTACCAAAATTATACATATATTATTTGGAGAGAGGCAAAGGGCCAAATATGGTTGTAAAGCATGCTAACGATTTGATTTAAGATGACCCACACTTGCTGTCAAAAATATAAAGGGATACATAGAATTGCTATGAACATGCTTGACAAAAGTTAGACATATTATATAGGATTTTCGAAGATGTGCCTTGAGAAAAGCCAATAATGATCTTGATAAGATGCTCTTCATGTATTCTTCTTGCTATCAGAACGTGAAAACTTTCGATCAAATGCTGCTAACTGGCTTCGGAGATTTTGATTGTCCTCCAATAAGCGATCATATTCAAGAAGGAATCCCTCTGATTGCTTCCTAAGAGCAAGAGCATTTGCTTCAGCTGCCTCGGCTTCTCTTTCCTTTTCCTTCGACTCCAATGTTAACTTTTGCAGCTTCTGCTTCAGGTCAGCAATTTCATCCTTCAACAACTTCATCTCATTGGACCCTTCCTTATCTTCTTTGAGGCGGAAATATTCTTCTTGAGAACTTTTAGCCTGCTTTCTTAAAGACTCCATGTTCATTCGTAACCCAGATAACTCTCGGATGTAATGGTGAAGACGATCAATGATTATTGCAAGAAAGAGTGCAAACCCTGCAATTGTACACCACGAAAAATCAACCTTAAAAATAGAAATAAAAAATATAGCCAAAAACTCTGACTAAAGATGTATTTAGAAAATATTGAAAAATGGACTACACCACAAAGGAATCAGATTTGATAGTCACAAAGGCTGTCCAAATTCGTCTCCAAAAAGCTAAAACATTAAAATAAGCTAGAATCTAAGAAATTAATGTTCTAGACAGCAATAAATTACATCCTAGGCTGTTTGAAATTCTATTATGGTTAAGTTGCAGCAAGAACGATACTTAAAGGACCAAATGCCAGATGACCTTCTAATAGCGTTTGTTGTTAAAGTATGGCATCAATTTACCCAATAAAAAAACATTCCTTATGGTAAAAATCAGTCCCAGGTTGGATTCTCAAGGTATGAACAATGATTCATATCCACATTTCTTTGAAACTGAAAAGAATATTTTTTTCAGAAGAAAAAAACGAACTGATCTTTATTGATGTAAAGTTCAGTTTACATGTTCAAAATATATCAGAAGTGCATATATGGAAAAATAAAACATATAGCGCCATATGGCCAGAAAAAGTACCATGAGAGTCTCATATCTACATCCACAGAAACTACAAAAATGCCCAAGTCCATCAAGTCCATGAAGTAAAATCATAACAGCAATGACCAATGAAAGGTACATCCCAAAACAAGAGAAATATAGTGTGAAAGACATCAAAAAACATATTTCCAGAGGAATCACAAAATGTGATCATAACCAGCGCCAAAATTATGGAAGATGAAGACTTCCATACTGTGTGGCAGTCCCATGTGATGTCCTGGAGAAAAAAAGATGGCCATGTACATCCTGAAGGCCCATCTTCGATAGGGTGTCAGCTGCAAAATTGAACTCCCAAAAAATATTATGCATTTGGATGTTCTGAAAAGACTGTGTGATATAGTATATGCACATCATCCAATTCCTGAGCAATGGAGGATCAAAAAGTGTTGAGCCAGAAATACCATCTATGACCGCCTTGGAGTCCCCATATATATGGATGTTGTGTACCTGGTTGTGTGCAGCAAACCAGATAAGACCCCACAAAGCCATGAGTTCGGCCTTGATATTAGAATCAGGGCCACCATACCAGTGTAATTTGTAGACCAATTCCCTGTGAAGGATAAGAACTGCACCGCACCCACATATATTATGTTGTGCTGCGCCGTCAAAGAAACCAGCAGGATGCTGGATGGGGGGGCAGAGTTGCTGGGGTGTACAATCTGTATCCCTCTTGATCTTCAGCTTCGTGTGTTCCATCTATCCCATAATTCTAGAAACGGTGATGTGAACATTAGCTCTCCTGCCCCGAAAAGTAGCATGATTCCGAGACTTCCAGATTTCCCACAGTACGTAAGAGAGAAGGTGCATGAGAAAACCCCTGCGAGCCAATCCCCATCTAAGGCACAATTCAATAGTGTTGAAATGCATGACAGCAATATGGAAGGCAGCGAGTGTGGGTGAAAGAAGGCACATTTCTGGCAGAGTGATTTTCTGGAGAAGAGTGCGAGCAGGGTCAGAGGGGCCGAGTTGGGTTGTAAAAGGGAGAAAATTTTCCAAATTATTTTTTCGAGATATTTGTTGGAGGATTGCCAGTAAGGCATCCATATTATTTTACTCAGAATTTTACTCTTGCATAATAATAATAAAAACCCTCATCTGTTGCACCGGTTTTCCCTTCGAGGTTTTCCTGGGGACATTAGTCCAAAATAACTGTGTTAATTGTGTGCATCTATTTTCTCAGTTCCAAATTTATTTTCCGCAACATATTTATTTTATTGTGAAGATTGTTGTAGTAAGCTATTCATTGTTTTTTGTTAGTTAAATTAACTGAAGACAAATAAATTGCATCAGTTAGGAGAATAGTTTCCAGTTATTGCAATCAAGGAATTTTCACATGGTATCAAAGCATGTTTGATTAGATTTGAAGCTCGGTGGCAAGAAGAAGTGAGAACGTGCAGTTTCGGTAGCAGATCTGAAGCACTTTCTCCAGATCTGCTGATCCAGGTGGATATTGGTGGCCACCCACCTATTCCATTTAGACCCACATCATCAATTCTTGCAACTTTTCACATTCAGAACAACTTACTATTTTTAGCAGGTTTTTGGGCCCTGCACTCTCGGAGCTGTTTTGGGGCCTTAATGATCTAGGTGGATATTGGTGGCCACCCACCTATTCCATTTGAACCCCCACCATCAGTTTTTTCAGTTTTTAAGTTGCAACACAACTTACTATTTTTAGCAGTTTTTCGGGTCCTGAACTTCCGGAACCGTTATGAAGCCTTAAACGACGTTTTTTGGGAAAATCGAGAGCAAAATGACTCGTTGCTCACACTGAAAGTTGTACTCCTCGAATAGATCTTTCTAACGAGGTATGATACGCGTCAAACAGAAATCGTATGCCGAAGTTACATCCCCAGGAAGATGAAACACCAATTTACCCAAACAGGGCCCATAGTATTGACGCTTCATCTCCTAGGGTTAGGTTTTTGGATGTTTAGAGTTCTCCATTGTTTCTCAATAATAAATAGGCCCTCAAGCCTCCTTGTAACACAGTTAAGAGGTCGGTAGCCACCACATCTCTTCTCAGAGATACGCTACCAGCACCCTAGCTATTTTTATTTCCATTATGTCTGTAAGCCTATTTCAGTCATTTGATTTAAATAAAATGAAGTATTGTTTTCGTTGCATCTCAGTGTTTATGTCTATTTTTGTGCTTTATTGCGTTCCTGCATAAATCCGGATCAGTGGTATCAGAGGGGGTCTGCTCTTTCTCTGTTTTTCTTTGCATGTCCCCAATGCAGTCAGGGTATAAGGAGTTAGGGCTCGATCTGGTTGAACCCTTGCAAGATCAGCCTCGCAAACCTCGACGACCTCCCATGGCGGAAGAAAAGAAAGACGAGGGAGCAGGAGATGCTATCAAAATATTGCTCGAGGAGACCCTCGAGAAAAAAAGGAACGTGATGATGGATAACTTTGCTCAGATCCTTCAACCACTGCCCATCCATGGCGCATCTGCATCCAACGGCCACTCTGGAGGCACCACTCCCTTCAGGGTACAGGTAAACTTTGACATTCCTGTATTTGAAGGCCAGATAGATGCAGACACCGTAGATAGATGGTTAAATTTGCTGGAAGGGTATTTCTCGATCCATGATTTCTCCGACTGAAAAAAAAGATTATTTTTGCACTCCTTAAGGCCGCTCCCCATGTCAAAGACTGGTGGGAAATCTACTGTGAGCAAAAGGACAAAGGGGAACCCTCTCTATTCTCGGCCACACCCACTTGGAATTCGTTCCGAGACGGCATCAAGGAACAATAGTACCCCGTGGGGAGCTATGATGACAAATACATTCAATGGACCACGCTGCGGCAGCAAAGGGATCAAGATGTGCACAAACTGACGAATTTGTTCCATACCCTGCGCACAAAGTTGGGTATTAAAGATTCAGAAATACATTTGGTGCTCAAGTACCACGGCTGTCTGCACAAACACATTCAGGAGGAAATGGAGTTCCTCGACATTACATCGCTTGGCACGGCATATCGCTATGCCGCCAAGATAGAGCAGAAATTTAAGCAGAAGAAGCGAGACTTTGGATCTGTGAATCCGAAGCCAGAGAAAGGTGCCCCCAAACCGTAGAACAAGGGGAAAGGCCAAAGCGGGGCGACTCAGAAAAACACCACAAATCCAAAGAAGGACACATGGAAGTGGTGTGAATTTCATAATAGCCCCACTCATAGCACAAACGAGTGTCGAGCCAAATAGTCGTTGGTGGCCGAACTAAAGGCACCCGAATCAGATGCATTTTCTGATCCTGAGTCAGAACCAAACAAAGGCAATGACAAAGGGAAGCAAATCATTGATGCGGATCCCAATTCCATTGTTGCCACCACCAAGATCCAGAGGGAGGATCATGAGGATCTAGAGGAGGGGGAGCGCCTCTTCCATTCGCAGATGTGGGTGAAGGGTTCTCCACTGTAATTCCTTGTCAATAGTGGAAGCCTAAAGAACCTCATTTCAACAAAGGTCGTGAAGCGGCTCGGCCTACCGACCATAGCACACCCACATCCGTATACCATCGGGTGGCTTCACCCAGGGAGAGATATTCGCATCCGCCAACAGTGTCGCCTTCCATACAGCATCAAGCCATTCACGGATGAGGTATTATGTGATGTTGCTCCTCTTGATGTAGCTAATGTATTATTGGGCCAACCATACTTGTGGAGGCGACATGCTGTGTATGAGTCTAGGTCTCGTGCTTTTATTATTACTTTGGGAAATATCTTGTACATGATACTGGAGGTAGTACCGCCTCCCGTCATCTCTTTGACTACTGCAAAACAACGCATTTAGATTGTTTCCCAAACCGGGAAATTTATTTTCCTTACAACTCGTTCATAGGGAAATAAGAATATTATGGCCACAACCTCGAAACAGGGCATCCCCGCACGACTGCAGCAGATGGACAAAGTCATGGAGGAATACGAGGACATTTTCTCCTCACTCACACAGGTTCCTCTACACGGTCAGGACAAGCACTCCATTGATTTGACCCCTAACGCACCGCCGCCTGATGTTGCCATACCTCTTGCAACTACACATACAAAATCCACACATGTACTGTCTGAGGCTGATAAAGAAACCAAAATTACTAAACGCATCCAGCATGTCCGCCCGCAGGTCCATGACATCTTCGACAAATCTAATACCCAGTTCAACAGAATTTGCCTCATCTCATGGAGGATCTCAACGCAATGGGGACCATTGCTTCCTAAGGAGGGAGGAATGATCCAGGTGGATATCGGTGGCCACCCACGTATTCCATTTGGACCCGCACCATCAATTCTTGCAACTTTTCACATTCCGAACAACTTACTATTTTTAGCAAGTTTTCGAGTCCTGCACTCCCTGAGCTGTTTTGGGGCCTTAATGATCCAGGTGGATATTGGTAGCCACCCACCTATTCCATTTGAACCCCCACCATCAATTCTTTCAATTTTTAAGTTACAGCACAACTTACTATTTTCAGCAGTTTTTCGGGTCTTGAACTTCTAGAGCCGTTTTGAGGCCCTAAACGACGTTTTTTGGGAAAACTGGGAGCAACATGGGTCCATAGACCGATGTTGCTCGCACTGAAAGTTGTACTCCTCGGATAGATCTTTCTAACAAGGTATGATACGCATCAAACAGATATTGTATGCTGAAGTTACGTCCCCAAGAATTTGAAACACCAATTTACCCAAACGGGGCCCATAGTTTTGGCGCTTCATCTCCTAGGGTTAGGTTTTTGGACGTTTAGAGTTCTCCATTGTTTCTCAATAATAAATAGGCCCTCGAGCCTCCTTGTAACACAGTTAAGAGGTCGGTAGCCACCACATCTCTTCTCAGAGATACGCTACCAGCACCCTAGCTATTTTTATTTCCATTATGTCTGTAAGCATATTTCAGTCATTTGATTTAAATAAAATGAAGTATTGTTTCTGTTGCATCTCTGTGTTTATGTCTATTTCTGTGTTTTATTGCGTTCCTGCATAAATCCGGATCATTTGCACAGGTCGAGCCAAGGGTTCGATTTGCAGAAGTGCAAAATATCGATTTCCAAATCCAATTGAAGGAAAAGTTTGATTTTTCTCCACATCTGTGGTCGTGGGCAGTGGTGTTACCTGGAAGTAATTCCGGTAGGCAGATGAGTGATTTTATAGAGCCAATTTATCAAATTTGGGCGCAGAAGATTTGCAGCAGGGTTGCAATTGGAAATTTGCAATAGGTAGGAAGAGAAAAGCACAAAGAGAAGAAAAGGGTTTCCAAATTCTAGTTTTTAGGAGGAGATCTCTGATTTCCAGTTCAAGAGGTCGTAACAGACTTGCCAGCTAGTGCGAGTTTCCTAGTTGAGGAGTTGCAATGCTGAAGAAGGATTTATGGAGGCGAGGAAAGTAGATTTGCGCATTCCAGCAAGGGGTGTGAGTAACAGCAAGAAGGCCGAGCAGAAAGGAGAAGTTTAGCCTCTAGATTACTTGAGTTTCATAGAGATGGCCACAACAGGTCTCAGGGATCAAGACAAGCTTGATGCAGCCTCTAACTTTGGCATATGGAAGGCTAGAATGTCATTCCTGTTAGATGAGTATGGTCTGAATGAGTATGCAGAGAATACTATTGCCATACCAACAAATCCTCAACAACAAGAAAGTTGAAATGTACAAGAAAGAAATGGCCAAGGCTAAAAGGATGATCCTATATGGCGTTCAAGATCATATCGCTCTGCATGTTGCTACAATAAACACAGCAAAGGAATTCATCGGAGAATCATATCGTTCAAATTGTATGAGAATTCTTCGGAGAATCGGAAGATGATTCTCAAGGAGAAGTTGAGGACCACTAGAATGCAGAATTACTCCCTACCTCACCAAGATTCAAAATGTCAGAGATGAACGTGCAGCAGTTGGAGAAAAACCATCAAATAGCGAGCTAGTCAGGACAGCTCTCAATGGTTTCACCAAGGAGTGGCATACTTTCGTCCAAGTTATTTCTAGGCGAGATATGCTACCCGGTTGGGATCATCTATGGAGTGACTTCACTCAAGAGGAACTGAGGCTAAGTCTTGCAAATGGTTCTACCAGCAGCAAGGCCCTGAAGGAGGAGGAGGAGGAGGATGAGGAAAATGTGGCCCTTGCAAGTAAGGAAAAGGTAAAGAGAGGTTACAGTCAGGGACAAGGCTCAGGAGGAGGAGAGAGAAAGAAGAAAGATGTGTCGAAGATCAAGTGCTTCGGGTGTGGTGAGTATGGCCACTATGTCACCCAGTGTCCTCAGAGGATGAAGGATAAGAAGGAGAAGCAGGAGCAGGCAACAGCTTTAGATTGATGAGCTAACCGCCAGATTGGAGGAGTTTACATTGATAGCAGACATATCTCCAAGTGGAGGAGGAGCTTGATACATGAGTGTGTCAAGCTAGGAAGGGTCCAGCACAGTTGCAACAAGGAAATCAGTCAAATCGGTTCCAAATTGTTGCAGCAGTTTCATCACCTTTGCTACAGGGGCCCACAGTTTCACAGTAGCAGGATTCAGTGTTAGCAGAACTAGTTGCAATCAAATGCTCGATAGACAGTTGCAGTAACACAGTGTCAGCGAGATGCAGTCAAATTGACAGTAGCAGAGTTGGTTGCAGCCAGATGATCTCGAGGCAGTTGCAAAACCAAGTGCAGTGACACAGACAATGCAAATTGCAGGTGCAGTTCCAGCTAGCAGATTCCCAACGCAGAGTTGCGCAGTCCAATTCCCAGTGTAAGAGGACAGTATGATTTGCAAGGTGGGAGCAGAGAGATTTTGCATCGAGAAATCGAGACTCAAAGGGAGTCTAGTTTTGGAGGGAGCAACCCTATGGAAGCTAGTACTTCAAATTCTAGGCAAATCAGTGTCATTATTGCAATAGTTGCAACAACAGTGCAGAGGCAGCAGTAAAGCAATAGCAGCAACAATATGAGTAGATCATAATTTGTGCAACAGCTTGATGGGCAACAATCTCTTCACAGTGGTTTCCAGTGACAAGGTTGGCCAACTTGGAGAAGTGAAAGAAGTTTTTCAAACATCAGCAACGCAAGACTATCCAAGTGCAGGAGGGTATAACAGTGGAGAGAAAGAACACCTTCCTCGCTAAGAGGGAGTGTTAGTTTTTGTGGCATCGGATAGGTGTTCTAGTCTCGATTTGTGTCTAAGAGACCAAGGAACATGAGATCTCCAAAACCCGGAAAATTTTCAGGAGAAAACACCTAGAGACCACTTAATTAAGTTAATTGATCAATAATTAAAAATGCCTAAGTATAACTTAGGAAAATTGAATAATTAATAACAATTAATTGGGAAAGATCAAGAAAGCTCTAGAGACTCACACGGATCGAGTCTAAGATGATCTTAGTCGTTGATGAAAATCTAATCATGGTTGTTGAAGCTCCAGCGAGAGATTATAAGAGCAGATAGATGGGATGAGGAGAGACACAGTTGTGGAGAGCGAGTTTCCTTAACAGATCAAGCTATCCAGTTGAGCTTCAGCAAGGAAGAGAGTTCGAGCCAGAAGGACAGCAGTGATTGAGGTAGCAACAGTAGAGAGATCCAGAGGATTTTTCCAATACCAACAAAGGAGAGGTTGAATTATCTGCAAAGAGAGGTCGAGCAACCAATGCGAGCAGCCAGAAAACTCAGTGCAAGTTGTTAGAAGAGGGTTTGAAGACTTGTTGGAGATCAAATCAAGTTCTGAGAGGCATAGTGAATTCCTTCTAGTGACTGAATTATTCAGGCTCACTAGGAGCCAGCTAGCAGGTCGTGTGAATTATTCAGGCCTGAAAATGCACATTTCTGGCAGAGCAAGTTTCCAGAGAAGAGTGCGAACAGGGTCAGAGGGGCCAAGTTGGGTTGCAAAACGGAGAAAAATTCTCCAAGTTATTTTTCCGAGATATTTGTTGGAGGATTTCCAGTAAGGCATCTAGATTATTGTACTGAGAATTTTATTGTTGTATAATAATAATAAAAACCCTCATATGTTGCACCCGTTTTCCCTTCGAGGTTTTTATGGGGACATTAGTCCAAAATAATTGTGCTAATTTTTTCCATCTATTTTCTCAGTTCCAATTTATTTCCGTGACATATTTATTTTATTGTGAGGATTGCAGTAGTGAGATATTCGTTGTTTGTCATTAATTTAATTAACTAAAGACATAAACTGCATGAGTTATGAGAATAGTTTCCAGTTATTGCAATCGAGGAATTTTTCACATGAATATTCTAATATACGTTGCATACTCGGCGATATCATGTAATGCTTCCCTTGCTCGATCGTACACACAAGGTGATTCGTCATTGAAAAGAATGTGATACAAGGGTGAGATGAATCCTTCAGCTATCTTGCGATACATTTCCCTATAACCAGCATCCCATAAGTGTCTGCAGTGAATATGCATTGGTGGTATGTCCAGAGCCAAAGTCCATCTCCATCCTAATACCTCAAACTGATATCTTGATCATATGCCATTTAGTAGATATGATGCCATGTAAAACTCAGGTTGTCTTCCTGTAGGTGGATTCTGAGCTTGTTTTACATTTTTCCTAATGGAAGTCGCTAGAATCTCAGCCCACTTGAATATGCTTCCCACTTGAGTACATGTGTATATCAATGGTACCCAGTTCTCTTCGAACAATTATGCATTTGGCCCGCCATGCAACCAGCAATAAATAGCCAATACCATTTGATATGCCTTTCTCAACAACTCGGTCTTATATACCCCATCAACTCGATGACATAACTTATTAGGGTCTTGCCACCAAGTCTTCATGACATCCTTACTAAGGCAGAACCATCAAACCACTTTGTTGTAAGTGCCACTTCATAGCTTGGCAGTTTGTAATATTCAGTAATACGAGGATATACATATGCAACTATATATAAGCCATTGTTGTCCCGAATGGTCATGTCTCCTATGTCAATATATTTTATTATCCATTCAATAGTTTCTACACACGAGAGGACAACAAGATGCGATGCTACTTTATGCAACCAAGAATTCCTCATATTTTGATGTACTTCATTGTCTTCCTAATCTTGAAGAACTTGTTTGAGAGCAAACAACTAATAGATCCCATACCAAGTCATGGGTATCGATTTATCAATATAGAAAGTTGTGTATGCATATACCGGAGTTGAGATTATAAAACTTTCCTCTATTCCTACTTCACCACCTTCAACAATCTATTTTCCTGGCCTTCTTTTAGGTGGTGCCATCTCTTCTATTGACGAGGAAATGCTAAAGCACTCCAAATCTACAATACCTGACATCTCAAAAATATTCATGTTAATAGACAATGTTACGAAAACCCAAAAACAATTGCAATGTACTGGGCAAAAGATTAGGCATGTGTATAGCAAGTCAATGCATTGTTGCACAAACTATAGGGAAAGGTTGCATCGAAGAGGGAATGCACTACAGTGACATGATTTACGCTTGATATAGCATTGTTGCGCAAGGAAACGAAGTAACAATGAGGGGATTGAATCATTGTGCAAGGTAAAGGGTTCAATTACAAAAGAAGGAATGCGTCGTTGCGCACAGGAAGAGGGGAGCCATAGGTTGGGCTTCGCACAATAGCACATAGATGGAAGGAATAACGCGTCATAGCGCAAATGGAAGAGTAGTGAAAGGGTAGTTACCCGATGAAGGATTTTGTGTCGTTGCGCAAAGGACTGCGAGAGATTTGGGTTTGGCTTGACGCCATAGCGTAGCGTACACCTGAAAGGATGTGTCATGGCGCAAGAAAACATGGAGGCTCACGTTGTTACAGGAATGGGAATGTAGAAGTGTAATACCCCCAATTAGCAGTCAGCTAATTGGGAATATTAATTTTTGACAGATTTTGGCTTTCCCTAATGTTAGGCAGAAATAATGTGGGTCGAGACCCACAAATCATATTAAAGCAAGCAGAAGTATTTTTCCTATAGTTAGAGGCAAAAATTGCGGCCTTGGTGGAGGTCGGGAGAGCCAATGAGAAGGCTCTGCGTTTCGCTGAGTGGTAGCGCTAAGAGTGGCCAAGGAGGGGCAACGCAGTCCTAGGTGGGGTCCCTGAGGAACATTGGGCTATTGGAGACAAAAGGGAAGAGGCAGTTCATTCCTCATCATTCATTCACCTAAGTATTTTTTGTCTTCTTGACTGAGCATGCTTGAGCTAGAGAGCCAAGTCTGCAGTGTTGTTTAGCACAAGAGATCTTCAAGCGGAGATCTCAACCTCTGCCTCGGGGGACTTCGAGTGCCCGCTCAAGAGAGGAAATTCCACCGTTTGGTGAGGAGGATTCAGAGCTTCGTCAACAGGGGAATGCAGTCCCCTTCAGGACAGCATGGAGACATCCCAGGCTGCGTAGTGATTACGCAGTCAAGCCAAGGGAGAGTGCTGGGAGTAGGGGATTGAAGAGGAGAGTTGCTGAAGGATTTGGAGGGGAGGCTAGCCACCTCCTACCAAGGATTTTGGTAGCATTTCAGAGGCATTTTCCAGCAGATTCAGCCAGGAGGCCGAATTCCCCAACAGAGCAGCATGCCAAGCCCAAAGGGACAATTTTCCGAGGTCGAGCTTTCTGCAAACCCTTCGTGGGTTTTTGTGGGTTTAGTGAGAGGAGTCTAACGACCAATTCCTGGAATGTTATGAGCACGGGAGATAGGCCAACCAACAGTCTGAAACCAGGCAGTAGCAGTGAATTCCAAGACTGGGCAGCGAGTGGGTGAGCCACGCAGAGCACAATCAGTAGAGGAATTTTTCTAGGAGTAAAGTTGTTCTTCAGCCTGCCTTGAGTAGGCCCAGGTGCTATCCTTCCAAGCACCATATTGTACTCTTTCCCAGCATTTTAATAAAATGGCTCAGCGTTGTATTTGGCTCATTTTTATGTGTGTTTAATTGTGTTTCCAATTTTGTTGTAGTTAATTGTCTATTTGCACTTTTATTATTGTTAATCCCCATTTGGGGATACTACAGTTATATCATAGCTCATAGACTTGGCTCACCCTGTGGGGCACACGGTCTATGACACCATAAGATAGGCAGAACATCACCTACAGGAGACAAAGGTACAAGAGCAGGGAAAGGAGGCTTGAAATCACTCCTCACCAGATTGATAGCGTTCCGGAGGTTGAAGAGAGAGAGACAGCCAATAGGGATGACGAAAGAAATGAGGAGGAGGAGTTTGCCCACCTTCTTTTGAAATCGGTGCAAGACCTTTCCAAGAGGATTGAGGAGATGGGTCAGAAGCTTAGTGGAGACAATAAGCAGAAGGGAATTCCAGATTGGGGAAGGATCTGGCACTTCACACCACCAGACCAGCCCTCACACTACACACCAGGTTGTACCACATACTCCATCACGCTCTACAATTCCCACATTTCTAGCCTTGTGAATAGGAGGGCAGCAAGAGCCGGAGGTGGCTCACTATGGAGATTATTTTGCAGAATATCAGTCTTACGGGCCGGAGTTTGGAGGAGCTATCACCTTCAATGAGTTTTGTCAGCTGAAGAACAACAACAAACCCAAGGGCCAAGCTAGAGGAGGAGGATACACGCATGGGAGTGACCTGCAGCGTATCGTGGGCAAGCTTTTTCTGCCAACTTTTGATGGGTTATCGAAGAGTTCAGCCAAAGCATGGGTGGAGAAGCTAGACATCTATTTTCAGCTTAGCCAGATGACAGAGGTGGAGGCCATCAAGGTGGTTGTGTTGCACTTGGAGGGAGAAGCCCATAACTGGTGGTTTCATGGGATGACTACGTTGGGTCACTCAGGAGTGACAACATACGATGACTTCACTAGGAGGGTGCTGGAGAGATTTTGATCAGAGGGATCGAGAGGAGCACTTTGGAGAGTTGACCAAGCTCAAGCAGATGGGGAATCCAGAGACCTACATCTCAAAGTTCTTGAGGCTATCAGTGATGGTTCCGGATATGTCGGAACCCAGGAGTATCTTTATGTTTATAGATGGGCTAGAAGAGCCATTGCGTGGGCTAGTGAGGTCAACTCGACCCACTACGCTGCAAGAAGCAGTTGGGAGGACCCAGCATTTGCAGGATGCATTACTGAGGACTAGGGCCCCCATACGCAACAGACCAGCCTTCCAGCAGAGAGGAAGGGACACAAGAGCTAGGTAACCAGGTTCGGGGGCAAAGATTGCATTTATGTGGTTATGGATCGCTTGACCAAGTATGCTCACTTTTTCGCGATCTCAACCAAGTACACGACCTCACAGGTGGTCGAGTTGTTCTTCAGAGAGGTATTATGGTTGCATGGTCTCCACAAGACCATTGTCAGTGACCGAGACAACAACTCATGGGGGGATTTTGGCAAGAGCTATTTCAGTTGGTGGGTACGGAGCTCACTCCTAGTACGAGCTAACATCCCCAAACGGATGACCAAACGGAGATAGTTAAAAAGTGGTTGGAGGGCTACTTGCGAAACTATGTCATCAGGCAGCAGAAGGCGTGGTTGAGGTGGCTACACATGGGGGAGTACTGTTACAACACCAGCTACCACATATCCATAGGCATGTCGTCATTTCATGCCTTATATAGTTATGATGTTCTGACTTTCATTGATGTCATGTTTGGAGACAGTAAGGCCCCAAGGCCAAGGAGTGGATCCAGGATAGCCAAGACATCTCGAGGGCTCTCAAGGACAACTTGTGGGCAACACAGAAACAACAGAAGATCTACGCTGACAAGGGCCGCATGGAGAGACACTTTGAGGTTGGGGATCTAGTGTACCTAAGCCTCCAACCGTACAAGCAGTCCACGTTGAAGCAGAA
This sequence comes from Pinus albicaulis, assembly GCA_034641835.2. Classification (NCBI taxonomy): domain Eukaryota; kingdom Viridiplantae; phylum Streptophyta; class Pinopsida; order Pinales; family Pinaceae; genus Pinus; species Pinus albicaulis. The sequence continues at coordinate 82,276,397 of CM076570.1, forward strand.
GGGAGCAGAGAAGCTGAAGCCGCATTTTTATAGGCCTTATAGGGTCACTTAGAGAGTGGGGGAGGTAGCATATGAGTTGGAGCTACCCCCGGGGAGCCAACTGCACAACATATTCCATGTATCTTGCCTGAAGAAGGCTTTGGGCCAGTAGGTGATAGCAGCAGCTGAGTTGCCTCCCATGGATGACGAGGGGCATTTGGTACTTTAGTTAGAGGCTATATTGGATACCAAGGAGAGGCACTTGAGGAGCAAGGTGGTGAAGGAATACTTGATCAGATGGAGGAACCTCCTGGATGAGGATGCCACTTCGGAGGGGCAAAAGATTCTTTAGCACCCATCTTTGCAGTTGCTTGAGGACAAGCAACTTTCTGGCAGAGAGGACTGTAATATCCCAATTAGCAGTCAACTAATTTGGAATTTTAATTTTTGACAGATTTTGGCTTTTCCTAATGTTAGGCAGAAATAATGTGGGTCGGGACCCACAAATCATTTTAAAGCAAGAAAAAGTATTTTTCCTATAGTTAGAGGCAAAAATTGCAGCCTTGGTGCGGGGTGGGAGAGCTAATGAGAAGGCTTTGCGTTTGTCTGAATGGCAGCGCTGAGAGTGGCCAAGGAGGGGCAGCACAAGAGTGGCCAGTGAGGGGGCAATGCAATCCTAGGTGGGGCCCAAGAGGAACATTGGGCTATTCGAGACAAAAGAGAAGAGGCAGCTCATTCCTCATCATTCATTCACCCAAGTATTTTTTGTCTTCTTGACTGAGCACGCTTGAGCCGAAGAGCCAAGTCTACAGTGTTGTTCAGCACAAGAGATCTTCAAGCGGAGATCTCAACCTCAGGGGACTTCGAGTGTCTGCTCAGGAGAGGAAATTTCACAGTTTTGTGAGGAGGATTCAGAGCTTCATCAGCAGGGGAATGCAGTCCCTTCAGGACAGCGTAAAGACAGCCCAGGCTGCGCAGTGATTGCGTAGTCCAACCAAGGGAGAGTGTCGGGAGTAGGGGATTGAAGAGGAGAGTTGTTGAAGGAACTGGAGGGGAGACTAGCCACCTCCTACCAGGGATTTTGGTAGCATTTCAAAGGCATTTTCAAGCAGATTCAGCCAGGAAGCCAAATTCCCCAGCAAAGCAACGTGTCAAGCCCAAAGGGGCAATTTTCTAGGGTCAAGATTTCTGCAAACACTACGCGGGTTTTTGTGGGTTTAGTGAGAGGAGTCTGGTGACCAATTCCCAAAATTTTTTGAACACAGGAGATAGGCCAACCCGCAGTTCAAAACCAGGCAGCAGCGGTGAATGTTGGGACTAGGCAGTGCAATGGGTGAGCCATGCAGAGCACATTCAGTGGAGGATTTTAGCTAGGAGTAGACTTGTTCTTCGGCCTTCCTTGAGCAAGCCCAGGTGCTATTCTTCCAAGCACCATATTGTACTCCTTCCCAACATTTTAATAAAATGGCTCAACACTGTATTTGGCTCATTTTTATGTGTGTTTAATGGTGTTTCCAATTTTGTTGTAGTTAATTGACTATTTGCACTTTTATTATTGTTCATCCCCATTCGGGAATATTACAAGAAAAATGAGGAAAATGGCTAAGTGTGGGAATAAGGAAGAATGACCACTGAAGAATGAGGGAGATGGTAAAAGGATTAGCCTGTGCGTGCCTCAGAATATATAGGAAAGCAAAGGGATAGCGAAATGCCAAGGGTCTAGGAGGCAAAGGCTTGCACAAGAAACAAAATAACAAAGAGCCTCAAAAGACAAAGGCGAGTGCGAGGACCTACCTATTGCGATTGTTCAACACCTGGCGGAGGTGCAACGATTAGAAGCAGTGCGTGCAAATTACTACACTTCAATGTGCCAAGCTGAGGGCTTTGGCGACAAAGAAGCGATGTACAAATGACTTGGTATTGGGCCCTTATATAGTTTTCTCGCATGTGTGAGTACCTTAGTGCATATTAAATGTAGTCTTGCAAGAGTATTTGCCAATGTTCCACCAAGTACCTTGGAGGTGGGGGCGAGGGAGCAGGGATAAGCGGGAGCAGCCTATGCAAAATCTCCCCACCAATTTTCAGGAAACGTGGGGGGACGTTGGGGTCTTAAAAATTATAAAATATAAAAATATATGATATATCATTGAAATTTTAATATTTATAATGTAACTATCTTTATCTTTATCATTATACAACACTTACATCATGAAGGATAAATGATAAAATTATAAATCGTTGAATCATAGAACTGAAACAAATTTCAAAGTTAAAGCCTAAGTTGCAAGAAACGTCACCCCTAGGCCTGTTTCTGGCAAAAAACGAAACGGAAATGGGGAAACCTGTACCGTACGACCGAAAACGCATTTCCCAGCCGTACAACAGCATTTCCCCTCCAAACAACATTAATTTTCACTTTTTTTAATTTTTTTTGGGAATTGTGCAATTTAATATTATTTTATTTGTTTTAATTGGATCTTGGATGCTTCTAGATGGGTTTCTAAAGTTATAAAAAGGGGATTAGCCGCATTCTCTCATCACACGAATTGATCAAGTCATTTCACTTGGAGAAGAGCGATTTTGGAGAGGAGGAAGGAGGAAGAGAGTAGTGCTTCAGCTTGGGTGTTTTCACCATTGAACAAAGGAGATTTCAGCAGCAAGAGAAAGAGATTTGAGGAGCAGATTTGAAGTGCGAAGTTTCCAGCTACGGCATTCTTAGTTTTTGGCTTAGCTACAGCCATATTTCTCTTGTTTTTTCTGGCATTTTGGGGTAGCTTCAGCTACAGAAAATTAATTTAGGTAAGAAGAATTCAATTTCTTTGTTTTTTCTCATTGTTTTGTCTATTTTTCAAGGGTTTATGCTACCAAAATTATAAAAAACGTTTTTTTATTTATAGATTTGTTTTTTTTTTTTTTTTTGCAGCAATGGCTTCTTCCGTCCAAGGTTTAAGTGCAAACCCCAAGGCCAACCCAAGGGCTGAATATTATCCTCTTTGGAGGCATGTTGAGAAGCTGCAAAGATGTGGAGGTGGTGGCTCATGGGAATGGCAGTGTACTCTTTGCAATAATTGTTACAAGGGCTCTTACCCAAGAGTGAAGGCACATATTTTGCATGGAGGAGGACAAGGGATTATAGGTTGCATGACAAGGAGGGAATATCAAAGAGAACTAGATCAAGCTGATGGAATCAAAAGAAAGCATGATGATTTTTGTCAAGTAGCTAAAAATCCAGCAAACAGTGAGCCAAGGATTGTAATTGAAGCAAGGAAGAGGAGAGGCACTCAACAACTAGAACAACCACCATCCAGAGGGGCATCTAGTACAGTTCAAGATAGCAGGATTGCTAAACTGGTGAATGTGCAAGGAAGAGAAGAAGTTCATTCCAGAGTGGCTCGATGCATCTATGCATGTGGTATCCCATTCAATGTTGTTCGCTCCCCTTACTGGCAAGATATGATAAGGGCAGTGAACAAAGCCCCTCAAGAGTACAAGGGGCCCAACTATGAGAAAGTTAGAACTCAGCTTCTCAAAAATGAGAAGGATTTTGTGGAGGATGTGCTATCACCAATTCGTTCTTCTTGGAGTAGCTCTAGTGTTACCATAGTCTCAGATGGATGGACAGATACAAGGCGTAGACCATTGATAAACATCATTGCCACTTCACCAAAAGGAGCAATGTTTCTAAAGGCGGAAGACTTCTCGGGAGAGGTAAAAGATGCACAATTCATTGTTGATGTCATTATTAAATCTATTGAACAAGTTGGTACTAACAGGGTGGTGCAAGTTATCACGAATAATAAACTGGTATGCAAAGCTGCAGGTTTGATTATTGAGGGGAGGTATGACCACATCTTTTGGACACCCTGCATTGTCCACAATCTGAATCTGATCTTAGAGGAGATCGACAATAAAGTTCCATGGACAAAGGAACTCACAGGGGAAGCAAGGGAAATTGTGAAATTCATCACCAACCACCACCAGTCTCAAGCAATATTTCGAAAGTACTCCAAATTGGAGTTGTTAATAGTTGCTAAGACAAGATATGCCTCAAACTTCATAATGTTGTGTCGCCTTGTTGAGGTTAAGCAAGCATTAGTGTCCATGGTGGTGAGTCAGCTTTGGGCCGAGTGGAGACAAGCAGATTCAGAGCGTGGAACTGCGGTGCGTAGATTGTGCCTTGATGAGGATTGATGGAGCAAGATAGATTTCTTGCTACTATTCACAACCCCTGCATTTGAGCTTCTTCGGAATGCTGACACCGACCAACCTTTCTTAGGAGAGGTATATGATGGCATGGATTCCATGGTTGAGAGAACTATGGAAATAATTTCACGGGAGTCACCACAGCTTTTGTTTGTAGATGGTTAGTTTTCCGAATTAATCAAGAGAATCATTGTTGACAGGTGGAACAATTTCAACACTCCATTGCATACTTTAGCACATGCCTTGAACCCAAAATTTTATGTTGAGGAACTTATTGCTCAAACCAATGGGAAGAGGAAGGCACCCCATAAGGATAGAGAGGTAGCTAATGGGGTGAAAAAATCCCTTATGAGAATTTTTCCAGCTCATCTACATAGGGAGGTGAAGGAAGAATTTTCCAGTTTTGCTGCAGGTATAGATGATTATTCAGATATATCATCTTTGGAGGAGAGAAGCACCATGAATCCAGTTAGGTGGTGGATTTGTCGTGGAGCAAATGGTGTACATTTGCAAAACCTTGCCATTCTAGTCCTTTCACAAGTGGCAAGCTCTTCATCAGCAAAAAGGAATTGGAGCACCTATGGTTTTATTCATTCTGTGAAGCACAACAGGTTGGGCTCACAGAAGGTAGAGAATCTTGTTTATGTGCACTCCAATCTTCAACTTGCATCTCGTAGGGGTCCAGAATATGGCAATGGTCCTTCTAAAGGGTGGGATGTGGATCCAGAAAATCCTGATTTGGATCTCTCTCTTGCTGCCTTGAATATTGAGGACCAAGATCATAGAAGTGGAATTGGCCAAACATCTTCTTCAGCTACACCATCCACTGCTGAGCATGCTTCTGCTGCTATATTTGATGAGGATTCTGATAATGAGTATTAGTCTTTTGACTTTATTGTACTTGCAGCCTCATATATTTAATAAAGGCTGATTTTGAGATTTTGATATATAATAAAGGTTGGTTTTGGAGGTTCCGATATTGCTATTTTCATTATGTGTCTGTTATCAATGATCATTCATGAGTAAATGTGTTGTAACTTATAAATTTGTAATAGTTTATGCTTTGAATTTATGATTTATCATGTATCTTTTAAACTTGTATGATTTCACATAACATTTCTTAAATGTCCTAAATTATAATTTAAATTTAAATTATATATATATATATATATATATACCACGTTTCCCCGTTTCCAAAATTTGGGGAGGTCGTGTTTCATATTGCTTCCCGTTTCGGAAACTCGTTTCCATTTCCCCGTTTCGTGCAACTTATGTTGAAGCATACATCATACAATCATACATGTAAGTTTGTAACTGTACAGTGCAACTACTAACAATGTACAATGAAAATAACGTTTAAGATATCATATTATATCAAGGTTCAAAAGAAAGTTTAAACTGAAGTCTGAAACAGAAAACTTAAAAGCAAATAAGTTAATAGCATAACATATGAATATCAAATGATATCATCATAAATGAGCATAATTGCTCAAGTTAATGCCCCACTAGTCTCTGCATTCAGTTGCTGCACGAATATATCAGGATCAACCATGTCACCATCTGAATCTAAATCACTTGCATTCTCAAACATGCTATGTGGCACATCAACCAACCCCATTTGTGTCTCATCAAGTCTCTCCTCCATATCTACCTATGCATCATTCTCTGGATCAACATCCCATCGTGTTGTTGGTCCTTTCAAATACTCAGGTGTCTTCTTATGCTCAAGACGAAGGGCACTGTGCACAGTAACTAACTTCTCAACTCTTTAGAGGTAAGCCTGTAAAAGACCAATTCCTCTCTGCTGCAGAGGAACTAGCGATCTAAGACAACAAACGCATGGCAAGTTGTTTGAGCTCTGGAGCACTATCCCCATTCATCCTCCACCAACCAATCGGGTCATCTTAGGCTAGATCTATGCGATCTGCCTGAGCACCACGTGTGTTGTAGGGGCCACTAAGAGATGCAAACTAAACAAAGTGTCTTCTAAATTTTTCCCCCTCCTCACTATACATCTTTGCAATTGCAGCTAGTAAGCCATTCTTTACCTCAGGATCATCAATAGGAGGCACTCTCCCAGTCCTTTCAACATACCATTTTGGGTTTAATGCATACGCTGCCATCTACAAAGGTGTGTTCATGCAATCCCACCTACGCTAAATGATGGGTCGAATCTGGGATGTATATAACTCTAATGAGGGCTCCCTCTATTGAATGGCTTCCTTCACACGACCCAACATGTTATCAAAGGTCTGATAGATTTCTCCAAGGCTAGGAGCATCTGAATCAATGTAACGAATAACCTCCACAATAGGGCCCAAGAATGACACCAAATAATCACAATCTGCCCACCAATCATTGTCCAACACCTGAAACCTGACCTTCTTCCCCGAGTCTGTCTTTGATTCTGACCACCTTCCCCACTCTGGACTCACAACCAAGGACTGTAGTGGTGCTTGTACCTCTAGCATTCTCTACAATAAAAGATAATAGCTAGCATATCTAGCATTGGTGGGCTTGAGGAATTCCTTCCTCATGTGAGCCCTGTACATGACCAAGGAGGTGTGGTGGTTGCAGATAAACATCTGCACATCTCTAGCAGCTGTCACCAAATTTGATATCCACTGAAACTTTCCAATGTACTTCAGTGCATTATTGAGTGCATGCACACAACAAGGAGTCCAAAAAATATGTTGATACCTGCTTTGAATCAAGAACACAGCTAATCTACAAACTGTTGTTGCATTTGTCACAACCTGCACCACACTATCAACCCCAACATCCTCTATAACTTCTCGAAAAATCTCAAATTGGAAAGATGCACACTTGCGCTTTCTAGAACAATCAACAGCTTTAAGAAAAAATGGACCTTCTACAGATGTCACTATGATGTTGATTAGTGAGCATTTTCGGATGTCATTCCATCCATCCATAACAATAGAGCAACCAAACCTCATCCATGTTTGTCTCATTCTCTCTTTTTGCACATTAATTTTGGACACTTGTCTATCCAAAATTGTTGTTCTTAGCTTATGTTCTCCAGGTGGTACATATGAAGGCCCTATTTTTGCAATTGTTTGGACCATTTCCTTGTAAAAAGGTGAAGGAACAACATGGAAAGCAATGCCATTGGCAAAAAGAAATTTGCCAATTGCATCATCTGTGTCATCTCGATCTAGAACATTGTACATCCCAGACACTGTAGCACCAGTAGAACCCTTTATCTTTTTTGATGAAGCACTGGATGGAGGCATGCATGGATCAACATTTTTGCTAGAAAACAATCCTTTCCCAGTGGTTGCCCTTTCTAGCCTCCAAAGTTGCTCTCTTTGAGTTGGATTCAAGTTCTTTGAGGGACACATATTGACTCCTTTACCTGTTATAGCCAAAATATGTTGTTTCACCCTGGTATAGCTGCCAACAAAATGATGCCCACAAATATTGCAGACCAATCAAGTGACCCACCACCAACTTTTGGATTTTTTTGGGAAGTCTGGTTGCATAGATTAGAAGGGGTTTTAGCGGATTAAATGTCCCCTTTGCAAATTTTTCCAGCTCTCTTGGTGGGCCTTCAAAATTTACACTTTGCAAATTCCTATTCTGATTTTCTTCCTTCATATGAACAACACTGCT